>CM046879.1:51468708-52668708 GCA_025667525.1 Glebionis coronaria | reverse complement strand
CGCCGGGAAACCCTGTCAAGGAGATTCTTAATCGAATCTACCCGATCACAGGTACGGTATCTAATACCGTCTAAACGGTCTTCACCGACCGGAGGTAAAATGCTACCGAGTTAGGATGAAATATTCAAAGCCATTTTATCCGTGTCTATATATGTTGCTGCATATCAAGAAGGTGGCGTAGCTGTGTACTAACCGATGTCGATTCAAAAGTCACAAGAGCACAAGATGGCGATAATCAAGATACCTAAGAATGTAAGAATGTAATAGGTTATCTTAGTCACAAGGAGTACAGATGAAGATCTCAAGCACTCATAGTCAAATGACAAAGGCTTAAGATAAAGATCACGAAAGCATGAAGAAACAAGAGCTGTTACAAACAAGATCAAGACCAAGATACAAGACCAAAGTAGGAAGATCTCCTCTACAAGAATGTATTCACTCAATCATCTTATGCTTTTTAAGCTTTTTAAGATGACCGATACATTGGGAGAGATTGTTAGCCCTATATTTTATATAGCCGAACAAGAATGTAATAGGTCATCTTAGTCGTTAAAAGGTCTTGTATTGTAATAGGTTAGTCGGGAGAACCGGGCTTGGACTTTAAGCTAATATTGTCTAAGTTAGGGGCGTAAGCCCAAGACTAAGCCAAGCCCGGCCCAAGTCATAAACCCACGGCCCATGGAAAGCCCATTGGTTCGTGGGTATATAAACCCTCTTCCATGTGTGGAAGAGGGTGTTGGTTACCATTTTGTTTCTCTCTCTAAAAGTGTTTAACCTTCCAAATTCTCTCTTGTTTATCTCTCTACTTTCTTCTCTTTCTCTCTCTAAATATCTCTTCTAAATCTTGTGTTATGGATTAAATAGGAACAACAGAAAGTGAGGAGCATGGCCTAAGGGAGGTTTGTTTTAGGCTTGCAGATGATGTAATGAATTCGTCTAGCGATGAAGTATGCAAGATTGTACTTGATGGAATGCGAGATACAAAACATCATGTATGTCACACATGCGGGAATATGATCTCGATTTCCAGCATGACAAAAAGAATTCTCCCTAATGATGTTGGTCCAAGAGACCATGCAATCATTAATATCGCTTATGAGTAATTCATACAGAGACAACTCACGTTCCTCATTATGAATACTACGAACGACATGGTTCCTCACGAGGTTTGGAAATGGTGGGAAGGTTGAACACTTGAACTCAAGTTCGTCAAGAGGATTTCATAGATGCCATCATCGTTATCCGTAAGCAAGGAGTCAAGCCTCCGTGCATCGGTGAACCGACATTGGCCTTCATATGGTACTTTGAGAATTCGACCGAATTTTTGCAAGGGAGTGACAAATGGGTTGACCTCGAATGGAGAAGTTAACAAACATCCCATTTTCGTTAGTGAAAATAGAATATGTGATAAAGAACCCAAGAAGGATTAAGGGCAAATCACCTCATTGATGTTGAGCAAGCAATCAAAATCAATGTGCCTAAACATCGTTCGAGTGTAAATGTACCCATCAATATCCGAGTACACGAAACGAACCTTATGAAAAAGTGTTTCTCAAGGGAACGAAGAGTAATTGCGAGGTGAGAGGATTGACAAGTTTCGGAAAGGTTAGGCATATAGTCACTAGTCTTTTTGTGGCCTTTTTGAATTTCTGAAGGCATTTTGGAACCTATATTAAACAAAAAAAATATGTTCACAAATCACTCTATGTTACAAATAAACTAGTAATTTTCAAAACCACATGAATGTGCGTATCAATTAATTGACTAACCAAAGGATGATTCCTTGTCATTCCTATGTTCATAATGTAAGAAATTCACCAGTGATGAATGCAGATCAATTATGAACTTAAACATTAGTTTTCAAAAATTGTTTTTAGGTAAGCATTAAAAATCCAATTACCAATCCATTCAAGGGTTCATATCAATTTCAAAATTAAAATAAATTGCTTTAGTCAATTTTGGATTTGTTCTATAATTGAGTTTTATGGAATTACAAGGAATATGAACCTATAGGAAACATGTTGGAAATACGTTTTACGCATTTAGAAAGTCTCGGTCACTTCAACAATGTAGTTATCGGTTCGTAGTTAAGTTAAGTATCATTTATTACATAGCCCGACCCATGAGCATGTTCATGGGCCGGAAGCCCAAGTCCTTTAAGGACTTGGGGTATTTAAACCTCTTTCCACCATGGAAAGAGGTGTTGGTTGTTCATTTCTCTCATTTCAATATACAAGTTTTCTTTCACTTCTCTCTCTAACTTTCTCTCTCTAGAAAAACATCAACCCTCTTGATTCATAAGATTATCATTGTTCTACAATTGGTATCAAGAGCCATGGGATGAAATAAAGGTTGGTTTTGTGTTGTTCATACTTTTTTTAAGTGTGTTCATGTGTTTTTGATTGATTTTTTCCAAAAGCTACAAAATTTTTTCGTGTTCTTTGATTCCAAGTGATTTACATATCTTCTAAATAGTTCTAGTAACGATTTGGTGATATTCGTTTGGTTAGAATCACGTTTTTCAAGGTAAAAATCCTTTCTTTCTTGGTGATCTTAAGTCTCGGAGTGTTTTTAGGGATACGATCTAACTCTGTGTTTGCATAAACCATTGGGGTTTCTACTTGCGATCCTGAGTTACGATCTATCAGTGCGATCCAACTACGATCTATAGGTCCGATCTGTTGTTCATTACCTAGTGCGATCCATCAGTGCGATCTGTATCACGATCAGGCTACGATCATCATACTGCGATCAGGTTACGATCATCTTATCACGATCAGGCTACGATCATCATACTGCGATCAGGTTACGATCATCTCATCACGATCAAACTACGATCATCACACTACGATCAAGGTTCGATCGTTCACTACGATCAGGCTACGATCATATCACCACGATCCGGCTACGATCATCACCACGATCAGGGTTCGATCACAACAGGATACGATCAGGATACAATCAGAATACGATCAGACATAGTTTTTTCACCACTTAGAGGATTTTCAATCTTGATTTTTATTTGGAAACATTAGAAAAAACACACAATCAAAAGATATTCATATCTTTAGTTACACAACATTAAAATACATAATCTTATTTTATTGCTCGATCATATTTGATAATCTTTTGTCAAGAGATAACAAAATGAACTCACATTCATTTATGCCAACTATGACTTCACTCACCGATATATCGATCATTTCGGGTACCGATACTCGCCCGCCTTTGCTCATCAAAGATTTATTTGAATCATGGCAAAGTCGCATGAGAACGTACATCATGGGCAAACAAAGTGGTCGACTTATGCTAGAATCAATTGACAAAGGTCCTTTGGATTGGGGAGAGGTTACAGTCAACAATGTGACAAGGCCAAGGCAGTATCATGAGTTAACTGATGCTAACAAAGCCATTGCAGATGCCGATGAAAGGGCTGTTCAGACAATTCTTCAAGCCCTTCCACCTGATATCTTCAGAATGGTGAGTGAACATAAAGTGGCCAAGGATCTTTGGGATCGACTTGCGGTTTTGCTACAAGGGACATCTCTCACTAAGCAAGAACGAGAATGTCAATTATATGATTTGTTTGATAGATTCCAATACATTCCAGGGGAGACTCTTCATGATTTTTACTGGCGTTTTACCACTCTGATGAATGACATGAATGTCTATAATCTAAGGATTGAACAATTTCAGTTAAACACCAAGTTTTTGAACACACTACCCCCTGAATGGAGTCAATATGTGACAGATGTCAAAATGATTCGTGATCTACACAAGTCCAACTTAGATCAACTCTATGCTTTCTTACAACAACATGAGAAGCATGTGATCCAAAACCGAATTTCTCAAGGATCCTATCATGAACCAATGGCATTATTGGCAAATCATCCTACACTGTCATATCACAACTCTCAGCTTGCTTTAGGACATAAATCTTCATATCAACCTGTGTATCAAACACCAAGCTTTCCACAGTACTCGATTCTGCCACCGCCACCAACATCTTATCACCAACCAGCAACATCATCATCACAAGGAGATTCACACCCATCACCTTATGCTTCACACCAGTATTCGCCGTATCAACCTCCCACCAACCCTGTTAGTACCTATCCACAACTCGAGGCTCCTCAACATCATTACTCACAATTCGTTTCTAATTTATTTTAATTTGGAAATCCCAAATTATGAAACTAAGAACCCTAGAAGGAATTAGATAAATTGAATGGAAATACTTACAATTAATTGATGATAAATGAAGGATTGATGGAACCCTTGTCTTAGAATCAACTAATTTAAGTGATTTTGGAGTCTTTGAAAAGTGTTATTGGTGGTTTTTAAGGTTTCCCGTCGAGCACTAGTAGGTAGGAGAGAGGGTATGTTTTTGAAAAAGTGTAAAATAATAAAAATTAAATTATTTTATGTCTAATGGACCCGCAGTTCATTATCAAATATGGAACCGCATATAGCACCGCAACAATTAATGAGTCAGGGACAAAGTCCATGCTAAGCTCTTGAAAATGAAAGAAATTTTTCAAACCAACTTTTCCTAAAATACTTAAAATATATTTTAAGCCTTTTGAAACTCATTGGACCACTTGAACACTAGGTTATAATGCCTTAATGAAGGATTACGAGTGAAATCTAGAACGAAAAAGATCAAAAAGAAGAAACAACTACTCATGAACGAAGAGAGGAAATAGAGAATCAAAGAGAACTTAATCAAGACCACATATCAAGGCTCATGAGATTAATGGCGATCTTAAATTTGTTGAGACGAAGAGCTTGTCTCATATATAGTGGTTTATGACGTGCCTTTCCGGTGTTAGACGAAACGACTTTGGTAATGAACAATACGAAGATCTTTTTGTTTTATAGATTAAGAACACTTAAAATAAATGTCTTAAACTTTTACAAAAGATGAGAGAAGATATAGATTCACTTTCTCTCCCTCTTGATCAGATCTAGAGCATTGTTATGGAGTACAATGAAAATATCCTTAGAGTATTTCAATTCCAAATGTGTAGTGTCCTAACTATATCGTATAATGTAATTGGATGTCTCAAATGATTAATCAATCATCTTAGAGACGAGCTCAATTGCACACACTACACATTATATAGAGCCTACTTGTCGTATAAGGTTGCAAACCATGTATATGATGCTCGATACTTTAAGCTTCGACTAACTCACCTTTGTGAGCCAAGTATCCAAGACCATGAAGGTTTGAGAGGGTAAAAAAAGAGAAGCACACAACATAAACAAATGTCAAGGCAAGGATGCCAAGAGCAAACACATAGTCAATGAATGATCAAAGGGCGTGCGGAAGGACGAAAGCGTACCTTAGCCGCAAAGGGCATCCCTAGTCTTATATGGACTAACAAGTCTACCAAGCTTGACCATAAGGTGCATAATTAGTCTTCTATGGACTAATAACACATCCACCAATCTTGATATTATTATCCCATGATGTTGGAGATCAAAAGGAGATTAGTCTTCAACAAGTGTAAGTGACTCATGATCACCAATCCATAATCAAATTAATGATTAGCCTTCACGAGTACCTACAAAAGAAAGCTGCAAACTAGTAGATACATTTCAAGAGTAGATCTTAAATACATAAACACTACTAATAAGATCATAATCAAGATGAGTTGACATATCTTCATTTTTAAGGTCAACTTTTAAGAAAATAGGTTTTGACCACAAAGGAAACTTTAGTACTACCTAACCTTGTAAGTAGTAGAGACCATAGATCGATCCAATCTTTAAAGCATAATTTACTTCAAAGATCTTGAGTGTCCTACGCTCTGATACCAATTGTAGAAACTAGAAGGGAGGGGGGGGGTGAATAGTTTCCCTTATTAAATTTTTGTTCGTCATTAGAAGTGACACTTACTTGAAAACTATTTTCATAATAGTTAAGCCAAATTCCAATGTTTCAAAACATTTGCTATATCAAGTGATTATAATGATGAAGTAGTAAATGTAAAGACAAATATAAGTAAAGAGTAAGGAAAGAAACAACCTAAGGAAAGACACCAAGGATTTATAGTGGTTCGGCAACGAAGCTCTTTCTTCGTTCCTACTACACTCCTTGGGTACACATTACTCGATATTTTCTCTATATCTACAAGCTCTCTTCTTGGCGGAGAAAACTTTACAACGTTGCTTACAATGATTACCGACACTAAGCTAAATGTCGAGTTTTAATCCTAGCTAAAACAAATCTAATCTTCGTCGCCCATCCTCTTTACCGACACAAGACTAGCTGTCGATTTCTAATCTTAGCTAGAACCAATCCACACTCATCTCTCACACTCACATCACTTTCGAGTTAAGTGAGAATTTAAACACTCATACTCACAATTACATCACTCTATAATTTAGTGAGAACTTACACACAACACACTAATAACTACATCACTTTAGAGTTTAGTGAGAACTAACACATAAGACTCATCTAAGTATACACATATACCTTAGATCTACACAAAACCAATCCAAGTATACACAAATGCCTTGGATTTACACAAGACTCAAATGAACAAATATGATGTACATGACTAGATCTAAAGAAAGAATGATTAAAATATAGCTAAGAGATTAAAAGCAGAAAGTTTTCCAAAAAGGTTCATTGGAAAATGAAGAAATGGTCCACTATTTAGAGGAGACAAAATCCAGCGGCTAGTCTAAGCATGGCTCAATAAATGGCCCGGTGGTTCCTTATCACTAAGGAACCGCAAGCACCTCTAATGCGTCGCGCCCTTAGACTCTGCGCCTTTTTGTCATTTAGTGGGGGAATTCCATTTGGTGAAGTCTTACCTCAAAAGGAATATACTTTGGCCATTTAAAATATTCTAAATTTAAATTTCCATTTCCATTTTAATAAAAAAATTTCATAAAGAGAAAGTTAATTAAAATATTTTGTTACATTTGAATAAATGTGAGTTTAAGGTTAAGAACTTTTAATGATCACTAAACATGTATAATATATATTTGTGTAAGATTTAAATGATTATTACCTTAATGATAGTGTTCGTTAAATAATTCGTCTTATGGTTATCTATGACGATAAATATTTTTGCACTTTATCGTGATCAAAACTAAGAAAGATTAGTTATTACATATAATATTTTTAGGCATCAGTTGCATTCACAAATCCAACTAAAGAAAAGGTTAGAACAACTAGTGAAGTTGAAAGTACTGGTGGGCACAAACACGATACTGCCAAGCCAATTGAAAGTGCCGCTGAGTCAGACGAAGGTACTAACCAACCAAAACCAAAGAATGGAAGCTCTGAGGAGAGTGCAACTCCATCCGTTGGAGATGATGAAACCATTGCCACTCTTTGGCTCAACATGAAGGATAAAGTAGGTGACAAACTAAAGCAGAAATAGGTTGAAAGTAATAGAGCAAAAGAAAAAGGGTTTGAAGTTCATGAAAAAAGGAGAAGAAAATCAACCACTAAGTTTAAAAAGAAAGCATCCCAAAATTGACCCAAAGGACAATGGCAAGAAGGTGTTAGAGGAAGACACTGAGGCAGACAACGTGAATTCAGCCCAGAGTATGTTTGCTCAACTTGCTCATGATGACGAATTTTCTAAGAAAATAGAAGACATTCACGTGGAAATTGAGAAAGTATAAATTATAGCAAAAGAGGGAGTACAAGAAGCATTCATCAAATACTTTGATGATATCCATGCAAGAATCAATAGTGATGCCATTCTTGCTGTAAGATTACAAGCTGAGAAGAGAGAACAGTTGATTGTTGAAGAAAGGTCAAGTATTTTGGATAAGACTATTGTTGCTCAAAAAAGGTACCTTGTTGATCAGAGAGTTGCTATAAAAAGGAGTAAGCCATTAATAAAAGCACAACTTAGGAACCAGATGATGACATATTTAAAGCATGTTGGAGGTTATAGGCATGCTCAGCTAAAAAAAAATATTTTGAAGACAACATAATATGTATGACAGCCAAAAGAAAAGTGTTGAAGATTTCATTACCATTGGTTCAGAAAATGATGAGCAAAAAATATAAAAGATGAATGATAAGGCTAAAGGAAGAAGTACTCATGCAGAACAACCATAGGTACTTCAAGAGCTGGAAGGTACTGACAAGGAGAAAAAGGCAGAGGAGCCTAAGGAAGAGGATGTACAAAATAAAGTATCTATGGAAGGTACTTTAAAAATAAAGGAACCAGGAAGGTTAGGCACTGCTAGAAAGAGGGTGTAAAGAGTGTCTGATGCTAGTAGTGATGATGAGCACAAAAAGTTCTTATAGGTTGTCTAGGATGAGGACCAAGTAGTTGATGCTGAATTGATGCATGACAGATAACTGATGCGCGTGTTGCACTCTTAGTTTTAAATTTATAATCAAGACTTATTAACTCATTAAGAACGCATACACGCAAGTATACGCGTTTAGTTGTAGCAAAGTCGGGTAAATCAAGGTCGTCCCAAGGGATTTGCGTATAATCAAAACATGGCAATGGTGTAAGTAATAAGATTGTCACTATCATTATTACCGCTAGAACAAACAATGTAAAGGAAATCATAACTAAAAAAGATGCTTAGGTGAATTCCATTTCATCCATTGGAGAGATCAAATATGTGTGGTTAACAACTATGAATCACTAATCTAAAGTATATGAACTTCATTCCATGGTGTATTTCGTAAAGTACATATTAACAAGTTGAATTAGACAAGCCCTTTCGACCTATGATCATATATTCCAACCCATCATAATTAACATTTGCTAGAAAAGATTAAGAGATAAGTTTGGTTTGAATGGGTCCTTTCGACCTATACCCAAGATAAATCATTTGACAAGTTCCTTTAACCGACTCGTCTCGGTGAGTGTTAAACATCAAGAACCCAAATCGACTCATGCACAAATCATTTAGAACATAGTTTACCAAAAATCCTTTCGACCTTTAAATCCGATAAAAAACTATATTTCATCGATTATCAAAACTTGTTTAGGAATTTATCAACC
Source organism: Glebionis coronaria (assembly GCA_025667525.1). Classification (NCBI taxonomy): domain Eukaryota; kingdom Viridiplantae; phylum Streptophyta; class Magnoliopsida; order Asterales; family Asteraceae; genus Glebionis; species Glebionis coronaria. Next base: position 52,659,706 of record CM046879.1, on the reverse strand, counting down.
ATACAAACCTAATTACATTTTCTTGATCATAATTCAAACTCTTCTTTAGAATTCATGTTCATCACACAAGCATATCACATTGTGTCCATAATCATACTCAAACACAATTCATCATAATTCATCATCACATTCAACATTAAACAATACTTAAATTAAACTTAAAAATCAATTCAAGTACAAGAGTTTTACCACAAGATCCTTCAATCACAAATAACTAACAATAGAATTTAGAGCAATTCCAAGCCTCCAATTGAATAATCAACCATCAACCAAATTCACACTCCTCGAAATTCGTCCTTCCTTGAAGATTAATAGGGTATAACACTCTTTTGGGTTTAGTAGTATTGGTGTTCTAACCTTTGTCAAGGGTTAGAATTCTCAAAAAAAGCACACCTAAAATCATCACCCTAGGCCTTAATTTATACATGAAAAAGACTTGGGAAAGAGGAAAAAACGTCCAGGAAGTGACTGGGAGGGAAATGACCAGCCTCCCATTGATGGTGGTGAGTTAATAGCTTGTTATGGTTTAATTAACAAAATTCGTTTTTGGAGTAGCCGGAGGCACATAAAGTAGCTGGTCGTCTCCTTCCCTGGCTGGCGGCTCCTTTCGTCTGGTTGGCTGGCGGCTGACATCTCCTTTTCTGGCTGCCATCTCTTTCACCATCTTTTCCTTATTTCTTCTCTACTCCTTACAATATTAGTTGATAACAAAATCTTAACTTGAATGTAGAAGATAACTAGTTTTTGACCCGAAAAATTCACCAAAGTAAATTTAAAACCGTGAAATAAGAGTTTTTAATTTATATGTTTATATACGTGAATCGGTTGTTGTTATGATTTGAATGCATTATATGAGTTGTAAAATTAGAGTAGCATTATAACATGAATGTACGTGAGATAAAGACCATAAAATATGCTTCAAGTTCAAAGGATGTAAAAGAAATTTTGAGACAAACTTTTAAAAAAGTTGAAGGAACGTGCAGGTTTCGAGGCTGGGCAGATGGTTATGCTCTGTTCTTTTTTATGACACAGTCAGATTAGATGCGATGAACTTATTCTTAGGCCGCTCACAATGGCTCGATCGTTATGTGGGTCTTACTCGGTCATAAGAGGGAGGTCATACAATGGGGTATATAGGTTGCCAAGGGTCGGTCAACGGAAGTGGAAAACAAGGGGAGATTTACACTTCACAAACAAACAAAAATATGTATTTTAATGAATTAAAAAAATATTTGTAAAGTATGTATTTTTTAGTGTAAATCGCCTTAGTGATAGAAAGTCGTTTGATGGCGGAGTTTTTTGTGGGTCGGCCTATTCTACCACTGCGAACAGCTTTATGCATTTATAATGGGGTTAATTACCAAAAGAGTTCAAAAAACTTGAGCAATTCTCGTGCTAAACTATTGAACATGGTTTTCTCATAAGGGTCTAATTTTTTTGGGCCACGGGGGCAATCGGTTTCAGAGGGCGCCATGTGTCGCAAAAATATAGACCCTTATGGGACTGGCAATGTTTTTGAACTATTTTCAGGATTTTGATTTTGGGCAACGGACTCTTTTGGGAATTTTCCCTTTATAATGCTACAAAAAATATTCTAGAGAGAATATGCATTTCTAGGTTTGGCTTCCATCTAAGTGTTAATATATGAATCTAATAAGAAGACCTAAAAATACATTTAACTTAACATAACACAAAGTATCATGTAACCAAGAATAACATAAAAAACATTACGTAATAACAATTTATTTATTTATTGATAACATAACAAGTACGAAAATAAATGACCCAAACTTTGTTCTTCGACAACACATGTTGCACGGCACCACACATAACCATAGGCCATTAGTCTCAAAATGTAAATACATCAAAGTAGGTTTCTAGTTTTGTGACATATTTAAGTTAAAACAACAAAATAAATGGTGGATCATGGAAGTCTCTGTTGTTTGCAAAAATCGTGCTGGTTGGCTTAAACTTTATCCGCACGATACCTTCGCTTTCTGCCATCATTGAGAACATACCTGTGTAAAGAAGATGACGGGTTATGATAGTTAAAACCACCACCCGAGGTCATCCTTCTACGCACCATTCCACTAATCTTGTAAAAGTCTTCAGGTTCAGACTCATCAGGCGACCAACCTTTTTCATACTCGGATACCTGGTGTAAGGATCTCTCCCATTCTTCATACTGAGTGGTTACCTCACGATTCGTAAGAGCAAACTTGCAGAGTGTTCTTGCACCGCTACCACGATCACATTCAACCACAACCTCATACACTCCCGGTTTCCCTTGCTCGATTGCATCTATTGTCATGTAGAAGTAATATTTGGATGTCAATTTGTAGTAATTGCACTCCACAGGTACAACATGGGTGATATTCTTGCTTCCGTGCTTGATAACATACTTGTGATAAGAATCATTGAAGGCCTCAACGGCAAAACCAACAACGAAATCAACAACAGGATCAATTGCCTCAACTGGAACCAAATCATTGTCCATCGGAAAAGATACACATTGTTGGAAATACGTTTTACGTATTTATGAAGGATCGGTCGCTCCAACGATTATTATGTAATGGGCTCGTGATCCATTTAGTTAATGTATAGTCCATATAGCCCACATGTAGGGTGGGCTATATATATCCCCTCCTAGCATGTTAGGAGGGGTTGTTGGTTGTTCATTTTACACATTAATCATTCCATCTTTACTTTCTCTCTCTACTTTTCTCCCTTCTCTCCTTTCTCTCTCTACTCCTTCATCTCCTTCACTTCATCTTCTTTATTTTATTAATCAATCCATCTATCTAATCTATCAAAATCCATCATGTAGAATAGGCCAATAATCACGTAGACCTTCAATTGGTATCAAGAGCATGGTTAGTTTGGTTTATTCTTGTTTTTATTTTGTTTGATTTTGATGGGTTTTTATTTAATCAAGCTTTTATCTTAAAAAGTTTGTATTTTTATGCTTTAAATCATGTCAAATCTTTAGATTTACTTACTTTTTAGATAAAAATCACAAATTTTTATACAAAAATCACAAATTTTTATACAAAAATCAAAAATTTTATTATCAAGTCTTAAAAAGTTTGTGTTTTTATAAAAAGTTTGTATTTTTTATTGTTTTTAATCACAAATTTAATCACAAATTTCTATAAAAAGTTTGATTTACTTATTTTATATAAAAATCACAAATTTTTTGTTAATCATCAATTTCTATAAAAAGTTTGTATTTTTTTTTCTTGTTTTTTAATCTATCAATTTTATCAATTTCTAAATTTTTATCAATTTTATCAATTTTTTTATTTTAAAGTTTGTATTTTTTTTATTTTTATTTTTATCAGTTTTATAAATTTCTCTTGATCTGGGTTTCTGTCAAGTTTTTGTCCAACTGTCTTTCTTTATATTTTTTTTATTATTTTATTTTTATTTTTAGTATCATTTTATCAGTTTTCTAAGCTTCTCTTGATCTGGGTTTCTGTCAATTTTTGGTCAACTGTCAAATCTGTCCGTTATCTTGGTTATCATTTTCTCTGGTCCTTTGTTTCTGTCCCATCCATTTTTCAACATCATCAAAGTTCCGGACGAAAAAGTTCCGGACGAACAAACTTCCGGACGAACAAACTTCCGGACGAACAAACTTCCGGACGAAGAAAGTTCCGGGTGAACGAAAAGTTCCGGGTGAAGAAAAGTTCCGGGTGAAGAAAAGTTCTGGGTGAATGAAAAGTTCCGGATGAACGAATAGTTCCGGATGAACGAAACTTCCGAATGAATGACACTTCCGAATGAATGAAAAGTTCCGAATGAATAAATTCTTCCGAATGAACCATTTCAAACATAACGGGACCAGACTCGACTACTCTTTTCTCGACACAACAAACTCACCCCTAACATCAACACACCATTGATTAAAACAAGAAAAAATTGATCTCAGTTTCTTAGTTCGTGTTTCAAATATCTTTATCAAGATCTTTAATAAGATCTAAACACGATCTAAATACTCTTCATCTATCAGTGTTGGGTTTTCAACCCTTTTTTTTAATCTTGACTCAATCCCAAACCTAGACTCAACACACGACAACAGTCACCTCACCCTGACCCTCAACCTCTAGACCCTTACACCCTCCCTCGTCACAAGACCCTCACACCCTCACAATACCCTCGACCATTTTCAAACACAAACCCACACAAATCTTTACACGACTCTCGACTGCCAAACAAAATTATCAAACTGGTTTCAAAACATCGACACCACTCAATCAAGACACTCGACAGAATGACGCGACAGATGATAGAAGTTTTGACAAAGATCTCACAACGATCATTGATCCAAAAATTAAAATAAAGAAACGTGAGTACCTACCCGAGAACATTAAATTGTTCTGGAAGTCGTGTTTTTCTTTCGTCCTTTGAGGTCTCGAATCAAAAGATTCTTGAAGCTAAACAAGCCATGTTTGTGAAATACGGTTCTATGGCTTGGATGTGAGATTCGATTTGTGGTTGATTTGGATGTGAGAAAACTGTTTGGTACATGAGATTGGTAGGAGAAAACTGTTTGGTACATGAGATTGGTACATGAGATTTGAAGATTCAATTTATGTTTGAAGATTTGTTTGAAGGTTAGATAAAGTTTGGTGGATGGTTGTTTTGACTGTGAGAGAGAGAGTTATACGGGCAAAGGATAAAGGGGCGGAGAAAATAATGAAGAGATTAGGGTAGATTAGGGTTGTGAGGAGAGAGAGAGATATAACTGTGAGAGTGATTAGTGGCTTTTGACCAGATTATTTATATCAATGTGTCAGGCGGAGCTTACAAAGTGTTTGATTTGGAAATTGGCATTCTTTCCACGTGGGGGGAGCATTAGCCACGTTTTTAGGGGCGCCTGTTGGGCAATTTTTACTCACAATTAGTTTTTTAGGAGATTATATACGGAGTATATTATTTTGAAGAATTTTTACTCACAATTAGTTTTTAGGAGATTATATATATTATTTTGAAGAATTTTACTCACAATTAGTTTTAAATTGATATTGGGTGAGTCTAAAATCTGTTGGGCAATTTTTCTTAGTCAAAAGTTTTAGGAGTATTGCTTCAAAGTAGATCATTTGAGACGGGTATGTGAACGTATAAACGCCACTTATTCAGGAGTAAGTTATTAACAATTTTGGCTAAATTAAATCGGGTTGTGTCAATATAATTTGGTTAAATTGGTTGTCGGGCCGTTCACTAGATTCACCAAAGGTTGGCTTTATTAGTTCACTAGATATATCATCGTTGAGAAAAGTGTGATCTCATCTACCGTGGATTTTGTTTTTAGATTCATTTACGGATTTTTCAGTGGTTTGTAAAAACCCGAGAAATCAAATCCTCGACTTATATAATCTCCCGTTGTCACTTACCTTTCATCGACGTTCAATGGAATCATCAAATTCGACCCCTCAAGAGGGAGACTTGCATCAAACGCAAGACAAAGCTAGAGAAAGTAGCATCACTTCATTTCGACTACTTCAGTCACATCTTATGACCATTTCATGGGTTCAAGGAGGAAGCGAATTTGTGACAATCTTTGGACAAGATCGTCATATATTCATCGACTCAATTTTCACCACTTTGACCCAACTCGCCGAGCAACTCAACAATGAAAACTTCAATAACTCTGCATCGGCACTTGCATATAAGACTCTTGTGACACAACTCACGCCTTTCCTCCAATACAATCTCATCATGTCTGAAAGTTCAGTGATTTTCCAATCTTTTCTTCGAGATACACATACCGAGCTTCGAGTTTTCCGTGATACAATATTGAAACTCATGACATCGGTCTCGTCTTCGATTTATCAAAGATCACAACTTCAGCAAGTGGATGATAATGGAGTGCAAGAATCAATGACACAGATGCAAGAGGAGAATGGTCATACGGTTGACAACTTGGAGCCTAACGATGGCAAGAGCACGGAATCAGGAGGACAACATGATACCAGTGGCACGTCAGGGAATGTTCACGAGATTTCTCTTGATGAAACCTTACCCATTTATGACAAAGCGCCTACAAACATGGTACAATGTAATGTTGTTTATGATGTATATGCTGATGACATGTCGCATATTGAGCATTCTGAACCTAATTATGACCAACATGGGATGGAAAAGAGTGATAGAAATACCACTTCTGATTCATCCGATGTGAGTCATAATGGGGGAGAAAGTGTTCAAAATGCTATAGTACATCATGATAAATGCTTTATAACTGCCTCATTAACTGATTCTGATTCCAAGATTAAAGAGCTCGAAACGATCGTAGCTCGGCAATCAAAAGATCTTGAGAATGCCAAACTTGAATTTTCTAAGAAAACGGACAAATTTGAAACATACTTTGAAAAACTTGAAAAGTCAAACGTTGTTCTTGAAAGAAAATTGGATCAAACTGTTCTAGATTCTAAAGCTGAAAAGGATAATCTTTTGAAACAAATTCAACTGCTTGAATCTAAGTTGGCATCCCAAGATAACTTGCTCAAAGAGAATGAGACTTTAAAGGCCCAAGTACAGGAAAAGGTTTTTGCTATAGCTGCGTTGAAAAACGAGTTAAGGAAAACTAGAGGACCTAGTGTGGACACTAAGCTTGAAAAACCATCAATCTTGGGGAACCGCCTACAAATCAGTTCGTCAGACAACCGATTGTCAGACAACCTACTGCATTTAGATCCGAGCGACCACAATCCTCGAGACCGTGGTTTGCCTCCCAAGTTGATTTGGGACATATTTCTAGAACAGTCACTCCACCAACTAGGCCTAATGTGACTAAAACAGTTTTAGCAAGACCTCATCACATGATTGCCTCTAGTTTCTCTAAGAATAGTTCAATGAACACGTCTATAACTAGTTCCACTGATGTGCGCCCTGATTTTAGTCAAAGGGAAGCTATTCAAAAGACACATGTAAGAGATAGCAATGTCCAACCTAGTCAGATGCCTTCTAGATTACCCTACACTGCTAACCGTAGCATGTCATCTACTAGGAGCATCGATCAATCATCTAGGAATTCCTGATCTTACTCGGACATTAAATATGCTACTTGTAAAACATGTAGAAAATGTGTCTTTACGGCAAATCATGATTCTTGTATCAAGAAACTACTTAATGAGGTGAACTCCCGTGCTAGACTTAAATCCCAGTGAGTAGCTAAAATCAAACCCGTTGGCAAAATGTGGCGCCCCACTGGTAGAACTTTCACTCTTGTAGGAAACGAGTGCCCTTTAACTAGGATAGTCTCTGATTCTACGAAGACTACTAGGGAGGAAATTGCAAAGGATGACACATCACTTAAGCCTGAACTTAAGGTTTTCTATAAAAGGAAACGTTTGCCAACTAAGACAAGTGAATCATCCCCTCAGGCCACCTCTGACACAAGAAAAGAAAACCGTGAACCCCCACGTGCTTCTAAAATAGATATCTCTAACCCATGCAAAAGTATACAAACTCCTAATGAGAATGCAGGTACCAAAGTTGATGTTCCAAAAGAACGAAGCGGTCCAATCATTGTATACCGTTCAACTAAGGACACTCTCAGAGTTTGGTTGCTGAAGAAGCAGATATCAGAGAAACTAGTATCTCAGAGGATTCATAGTTAAAGCTTACACAAGGACTTATAGTCACATTACAGACTATAACTCGATCTTCAAAGAAAGGAAAGTTTATCGCCGATGATAAACTTATCCTTATAACGAGAAATTAATTTTTCTCGGTCATGAGCTTATATCAAAAACATTCCAAGTTTTTAAGCTCATGCACTATGGCTCCTCGTTAAATGACAGACGACGACCCGGACTTCAGAGACAGGGAAGTTTATCTACGCAACGATAACTTACCCTCTTAACAAGAAATTAAGTTTTCTTGGACACGAGCTTATCCTAAAACCATTCAAAGGTTTTAAGCTCGTGTATTTGGTTCATCATTAAATAATAGATGATGACCCGTTCTTCAAATAAAGGAAAGTTTATCGCCGATGGTAAACTTATCCTCATTAACGAGAAATTAAATTTTCTCGGACACGAGCTTACGTTAAAACCATTCAAAGGTTTTAAGCTCGTGTACATGACTTACAGTTAAATGTCAGACTGTAACTCGAACTTAAAATAAAGGAAAGATTATCTTTTATGATAACTTATCCTCTTAACGAGAAATTAACATTTCTCGGTCATGAGCTTGTATTAAAACATTCGAAGTTTTAAGCTCAGAAAGGAAAGTGTATCTTTTAAATAAGAGAACTTTTCCTCGTAACGAGAAATTAACCTTTCTCGGTCATGAGCTTTCCGTTAAAACAGTCAAAGTTTTCAAGCTCATAAACACGACTTCTAAGTAAATGTCAGCTTAGGACTCGTCCTTCAGATAAAAGGAAAGTTTATCACCGATGGTAACTTATCCTTAACAACGGGAAGTTCACAACTTCTCGGACTTGAGCTCGCTTTTAAGATATTCAACATCTTAAGCTCAAGTAATTGTTTTTCAAAACTTTGAACTCAATTTTTCAAGAATTTCTCAAAAGGTTTTTCTAAATCTTTCAAAATTGTGTGTTCAAAAACATTTTGATAAAACGAGCATGTCTTCTGGAATCGATAATATTTACGAACCTAGAAATGTCATTCAATAATGACACGGGGTTGTAAATAAAGTTCGAGCAGAAGTTTAAAAGATTTAAAACATGCTCCATATGGTTTGCTATTATTTCAGATAGCAACCCGCTTTTCATAATCAAGTCAAGCATGTCACCGGAAAGCTTTGACTCAACAACGGGAATTAATTTTCTCGGGGACGTGACGAGGTGACCAACATTCGTGAACAAGAACCATGTGAATCTTTCATATGATGTTTTCCATCATTCAGGTCCTACCTCGTAAATTGTTAATCTTGTGAATTCATTATCATATATGATCTTTGCACGTGATAAATACCTTACACTTGTGTTTAAAAGGTATTTAATTTACGTTTCAGCACACCCTCATTAATTTGAGGGGGAGCTTGTGTAATTCATGAAGATAATTGGACTTGCATTTTTCTTCCCAAATTTTCTTAAAATGCTATTAAATCAATTGATATTAAAAACATCGATTGGGTTAATATTTTTAATATGGGGGAGAAAATGTGATTTAATATGGGATATGATCAATCATAAATGGTTTGACTTAACGTGCTAGCTCATCCCGACATGTGCGAAATGTTTTCGGATATCGTGGCATATGTTAAGGGGGAGCAAAATGGATTTGCACTTCAAAATGGATTTCATGGTGATTTATACTTACCCGCAACCCATTTATTTCACGACGATGAAGATTGTGGTGACATAAGGATGTTAGGATAGGTTAAAGTCCAATGATTCCTCTAGAACCGGAGGAATCTTCCCAAGGACATTCCATAGCTAGAAATAGTAGTCCTTAGGAAAGATGGAGAAAGATTGTGAACGTAGCTGAATGCCGACCAAGTACTTAAGTTAGCACTGGAACAATCACAACAAGGTGCTAGTCATGACGTATTGGTAAGCATTGAAGGGGTTGAAGAATGAAAAAGAATTGTAAAGATAAAGGGTGTAAAGAAAGAAGCCCTCCTTATAACCTTAGGCAGAAACCGGGTCAATACATATGCTATTGAGATCATTTTTAATGATTCTTGATATTGAAGATAGACATCATGGACCCAGTGATGCAATGCACAACCCATCCCAGCTAACTCAGATATCTCTCAAAAGATATTTGTTTTATTCACACGGAGACAACACATTATCTATTGATTTATTCACTCCGAATAAATTGGTATTGAAATGGTGGCACTCCTCTCCAGCCTCCGATCACTAAAAATCCAAAATGCACGATTGAGTCTAGAGCCATTTGAGATCATCAAATATCTCATTAGGACACACTTTCATTATTCCTTGCTTATTCACACACTGTGAAAAGTAAGAAAGATATTAAGAGTCTTACGCAAAATCTTCATGATCTTGCCTGAACATCCGAGTAATACGAAAGTATTTACAATGAAGATGGAAATCCTTCTTGAGCGAATATCAAAAAGCTCATGGTAGGTGACTTGTGCGATTCTTTATGAATCAAACTTGTGATAACTGGAAAGCAACAGTGGTTTAATTCTTAAATGAATTTAAACACGTTCCAGGCCTCTACGCAATATCTTAGTGATCTTGCCAGAACATTCAGAGTAATACTATTAAGTATTTAAAGTGACGAATGGAAATCCTTCTAGTGTTAACATCAAACAGCACTTGGTAGGTAACTTGCAAGATTCTATATGAATCAAGCTAGTGACAACTGGAAAGCAACGATGGTGCGGTTCTTAATTGAACTTCACTTGTTCCAGGAACATGAATTGACGGCTTCAAATCATGCGGATAATATTATCCAAATGATTCACTCTTTACGTTCGCAGTCAGCTTTGGACGGTCGAGTAAAGAGAACGGGTTTACCCGCGAAATCTTGTCAAGGAGGTTCTTTATTGAAACTACCTGCCACAAGTACGATATTTAATATCGTCCAACGGTCTTCACCGACCGGAGGTAAAATGCTACCGAATTAGAATGAAATGTTCAAAGCCATTTCATCCGTGTATATTGTTTGTTGCTAACTGTCTTATGCAGCGTAACAAGAAGGTGGCATTGCGGTGTACAATCCAGAAGAAGTCATCACCACATGCTTATACTACATACAATTAGTACTTCAACAAATTCAAGAAAGCCCGAAGGTCAAGTCTTCCGCTGTATCAAACTCTGAAGCTTTCAAGAATTTAAAAGTATAAGTATGTGGAACATGAAGTCACGAAGAGGCAAATATCACAAGTGAAGAATGCACAAGGTCAAGGCAAGGAAACATGCTCAAGACTAAAGTCAAAGATCACATCAAGCATATTCACAAGAACAAGATCGAAGACTCAAGCATAGATGCTAGGTTTAAGATTTTGTAAAAAGATGTGACCTCCCTTAGGGGGAGATTGTTGGAAATACGTTTTTCCCAATAAAGTCTCGGTCACATCTTAGTTAGCATAGATCACGAGATATAGATTATTTAGAATTTTGTCTCTTGGAGCGACCTCCCTTAGGGGGAGATTGTTGGAAATACGTTTTACGTATTTATGAAGGATCGGTCGCTCCAACGATTATTATGTAATGGGCTCGTGATCCATTTAGTTAATGTATAGTCCATATAGCCCACATGTAGGGTGGGCTATATATATCCCCTCCTAGCATGTTAGGAGGGGTTGTTGGTTGTTCATTTTACACATTAATCATTCCATCTTTACTTTCTCTCTCTACTTTTCTCCCTTCTCTCCTTTCTCTCTCTACTCCTTCATCTCCTTCACTTCATCTTCTTTATTTTATTAATCAATCCATCTATCTAATCCATCAAAATCCATCATGTAGAATAGGCCAATAATTACGTAGACCTTCACACATCGCTGTGCTTCAACTTTTCTATCCATCAATTTAAAGTTCCTTGAGTTGCTGCTGCAGTTGCGGCTATGAATTGTGATTCACATGATGATAGCGCTACAGTGGCTTGTTCGTGTGAACTCCAGCTAATAGGTGATTCTCCATAGTAAAATATAATGCCAGTAGTTCCTTTGCCTTCTAGAGTGTTAACTCCATAGCTGCTATCGCTATATCCTTGTATTTGGTTTCCTCCATTATGTTTGTAGGTGATTCCATGATCTTTTGTTCCTTTTACATAACGTAGTACCTTCTTTATTGCCTTCATGTGTTGCTCTTTTGGCTCTTGCATGAATCGACTAAGTAATCCCACAGAATAACTTAAGTCGGGTCTTGTATGTAGTAAATACCTTAAGCATCCAATTATGCTTCGATATTCAGTTGAGTCTACCAATGTGTCTTCAGTCTTCTTTGCTAGCTTTGTTCCAGGGTCCATTGGTGTCAATGTTTCATTGCAGTCAATCATTGCAACTTCGTTTAGTATCTTGTTTGCATAGGCAGATTGCTTGATAGATATTTCACCCTTTGATTATGTGACTTCTATGCCAAGATAGTATGCTAATAATCCTAAGTCGCTCATTTCAAATTTTTCTTCCATTTGAGCTTTGAAATAGTCAGTTTCCTTCTTAGGTGTGCCAGTAATGATTAAATCATCCACATAGACTCCTATAGATAGGATTGAGTCTCTTGTGGCCTTCAGGTAGATGGCTTGTTCCAATGCACACTTCTTGAAATCTAAAGACTTCAAGGTGTTGTCTAGCTTTATGTTCCATGCACGTGGTGCTTGTCTTAATCCATAAAGTGCTTTCCTTAATTTGTAGACTTTTCCATCTTTCTTTATAAATCCTTCAGGTTGTGCAACGTATACTTCTTCCTTTAAATCTCCATGTAGAAATGCAGATTTTACGTCGAGGTGATGCACTTCCCATTTTCTATTTGCAGCTATGGCAAATAGTAATCTAATTGTTTCCATTCTTGCTACAGGAGCAAAAACTTATTCAAAATCTATGCCATGCTCTTGTATGTAGCCTTTTGCTACTAATCTAGCATTGTGCTTGATTATTTTCCCATTTGTGTCTCTCTTCGTCTTAAACACCTATTTTAAGCCAATTGCTTTATGTCCATAAGGTAAGGTTGTGAGTTCCCATGTGTTATTTCTATTTATAGAATCTAACTCATCCTTCATTGCTTTTATCCATTTTTGATCGTTTGAAGCTTCCTTGTAATTCTTGGGTTCATCTTCTGCTAATAGTAATTCCTCAGTATCTTCGTATACATCATTCAATGATCTATAGCCCCTTATAGGTGTATGATCAAATCGCGAGTGAGAGCTTGTGGTTGCTCTTGATTGAATGAGTGTGTCATGTTATTTGGTGTAACTTGGGAATTTACTTGAGATGATCTTGTTGATGGTGTTTGAGTTGTGTGAGAATGTGTAGGTGAGCTATTTGTTGGTGATGTATATCCATCATCGTCAAAATTTTTAATGTCATTGTCTTCGTCATGTGGTTCGTCTTCATCCCTTGGTTCGGTTTCATGATCAGGGTGATTGTAGGATTGTAACACACGACTTATAATGATATAGAAATGTAGATGAAGATTAAACCAAAAAAAGAAAGATTAGATTAGATGAAGGAAAAGATAAAAACAAAGTTGTGAATTCCTAGTAAGAGAAACACATACGTTTCTCTCTCTACAAAACAATGAAATGGAAAACACACACACAAATGAGGCTTAGGAGGCCTTTTATACTAAGTAGTAAGTGTTTAGGAGGCCTTCCTCATTTGTGTGTTCGGGACTAATTCCCTTTATATAAACATTAATAACTAAGAACTCTCGACACCGTTGAATAGTATTTTTCACGAGCTTCGCAACGGTATATTATATGACCATCACTTTAAATACAGCTAACAATCTCCCCCTAAGGGGTGGTCATGTAATATGTGACTTCACTTCGTTGGTGTTGCAGACTTTGAAGCTCGTTGTCTTGAGAGTTCTTTCATAGTTCCTTTCATGACTTGTGATCTTGGATCTTTGATCTTTGCCTTGACTTGATCTTGTAACTTTTCCAGCTTGTGTTCTTGTGTCTTTACCCACATACTCATGTTTTGAGTTGACATGAAAGCTTGTTAACAATCTCCCTTGATCATCAGAGTAGCGGAAGTCTTTGTCTTTAGATGTTCTTGAGCTTTCTTCAATAATCCTGAATATGTGGCCTTGAATTGCGACTCTTAAGATAACGCCACCGTTTGCATTCCACCGGTTTCCCGTTATACAGTACGAATACTGTACCTGTGATCAGGTAAGTTCATGGAACTTCCTTGACAGGATTTCCAGCTGTGGTAGCCGTTCTCAATACTTGAATATATCGAAAGATAATTCAAAGTAAGGAGTGAATCATGCAGTTCCATTCTGCTGATTAAGTCGTCAATTCACTTTCCTGGAACAAGTCTGAATCAATTAAGAATCAAACCATCGTTGCTTTCCAGTTGACACAAGTTTGATTCATATAGAATCGCACAAGTTACCTACCGCAGTGCTGTTTGATGATGACACTGGAAGGATTTCCATTCGTCACTGTAAATACTGAAAAGTATTACTCTGAATGTTCTGGCAAGATCATAAAGATATTGCGTCGAGACCTGGAACGAGTTTGAATCAATTAAGAATCAAACCACTGTTGCTTTCCAGTTAACATATGTTTAATTCAAGTGAATCTTACATATGACCTACCGCAGTGCTGTTTGATGTTAACACTGGAAGGATTTCCATTCGTCACTGTGAGTACTAAAGAGTATCACTCTGAATGTTCTAGCAATACCACAAGGATAGAGCGTAGGACTCTGTAAATCATCGCTTGTGTTCTAATGATGAACAACAATTGATCTATGGAATAAGTGTCCTAATGAGATTTTTGATGAATCTCGTTGGCTCTAGACTCTATAAGTGCACGTTTATTTGGTGATCGGAGGCTGGAGCAGACTGCCACCTATTCAATATCTACTATCTCGGAGTGAGAAAGTTGATAGAAATGAGTTGAACTCCGTGACAATAAAACAAACTTCTTTTGAGAGAAGCTTGAGTAGGCTGGGAAGGGTTGTGCATTGCATCACTGGGTCCATGATGCTTTGTCTTCAGTATCAGAAATCATCAAAGTGATTCTGATAAAAGATGTATTGACCCGGTTTCTGCCTAAGTTGTATGGAGGGCTTCTTTCTTTACACCCTTTATCCTTACATTTCTTTTTCATTCTTCAACCCCTTCAATGCTTACCAAGACGTCATAACTAGCACCTTGTTGTGATTGTTCCAGTGCTAGCTTAAGTCATTAGTCGGCATTATTCCCGTACACTCAACTACTCCATCTTTCCTAAGGACTTCTAAGTTCTAATGGATTGTCCCTGGGAAGATCCCTCCGGTTCTGGTTGGATCATAGGACGAATACCTAACCACCTTTTGACACCAATACCATCGTGAATTTATGTGTTGAAGGGTATAGATATCGTAACCAGAAAAAACATTTGAAAATGCAGTCAAGGTGTTGATGAAATTAATGTTTACACCTTGAAAGTTTTCTATATCACCAAAAACGCTCCCCCTACATATGTGCATTATAAAAAGGAGAGATTTTTTGCACATATTAGGAAGAGAAAGCACTTATATCAAAGATCTTATTTAAGATAACACATTTTAATCACTATTCTCCCCCTCAAAAATTGCATGAAATTGAAATTTTTGTGATACTAGTGATGAAACATGGAGAGAATAATGTGTCATGAAACTTTTGAACAAATGTTTATGAAATCATTATACTCCCCCTCGAAAAGAGATTCTATTTAAATAGGGGAGTATATGAGCACATTGTTTTGAAATACTTTGAAAAATTGTGCTCAAAAGTCCGAGAAAAAGTGTATTCATGAGCTTAAAACTTTGAATGTTTTGATAAAAGCTCATGACTGAGAAAAATGAATTTCTTGTTGTTGAGGATAAGTCAAAGACTTTCCTTTATTTAGGGACCGGGTTATAGTCTGACATGTGACTATAAGCCATTATGAGAAGAAAAAAAGAAAAGACATGTTTTAAAAACATTTGAACTCTCATTCGAACTTTATGTACGTACCCGTGTCGTTATTGAACAACATTTCTAAGCACGTCCATATTATCGATGCTGAGAGACATGTCGGAGAAGAATATTTTTGGTATTTTTTGAAAGGTTTTCTCATTTTTTTATTTTGTTTTTATAGGTTTTATATTTTTGTATTTTGGTTTTCTGATAGATATATACAAGATTACTGCGAATGTGCAAGACGTTCAAGTTCATCAGGAGTGAAACTACGCATACCAAGTCGACGAACCAAAAATTCAAATCTGTCTTGAGGAAGAGCTTTGGTGAAGATGTCGGCTAGTTGGTAGTCCGTCTTGACAAAGAATAGTTCGATCGTTCCTTTTTCCACATGCTCCTTTATGAAATGGAATCGGACAGCTATGTGCTTGGTCTTGGAGTGTTGGACCGGGTTGCAGGATATGGCTATGGCTGATTGTGAATCACAATAAATAGGGACTTTGTTAAAGTAAAAGCCATAATCCGTGAGTTGTGTTCTCATCCAAAGGACTTGAGCACTACACACGGATAGAGACACATATTCTGCTTCCGCGGTTGACAACGCCGTACAGTCTTGTTTTCTTGATGACCAGCTCACTAGCTTCTCTCCTAAGAATTGTGCTGCACCGGAAGTGCTCTTGAATGTATCCTGACACCCTGCATGATCGGCGTCTGAAAAACCAGTGAGATTAAAACTAGAATCCTTCGTATACTAGAGACCCATGTTAATGGTTCCCCGGAGATAACGAAAGATCCTTTTAACCTCCTTGAGGTGCTTCTCGGTTGGCTGAGCCTGGTACCGAGCACATAAACAAGTAGCATGCACAATGTCCGGTCTGCTTGAGGTTAAGTACATAAGGGACCCGATCATACTTCGGTATTTTGTAGCATCTACAAATGTCCCTTTCTTATCCAAGTCAAGCTTGTGTTTAGTGTCCATTGGAGTACCAATAGGATCACAGTTATCCATACCAAATTTCATTAGAATCTCAAGCACATACTTGGACTGATTATGAAGATACCACGGGGGGATTGGTGAACTTGGAGACCAAGAAAGAACGTCATTTCCCCCATCATGGACATTTCGAATCGACTTTTCATAAGGTCGGCAAATAATATGGAATATTTTGGGTTAGTAGAACCAAATATAATATCATCTACATAGACCTGAGCCACCAAGATGTCGTTTCCGTAGTGCTTGATAAACAACGTTGGATCAATGGTTCCTTTGCTGAAGTGATTTTGTAGAAGAAATGATGATAATTCGTCGTACCATGCCCTCGGTGCTTGTTTCAAACCATAAATTGCCTTTTTCAACTTGTAGACATGGCTTGGATGTTCGGTATTAATGAAACCTTCAGGTTGACATACATACACATCTTCTTTTAACGGCCCATGCAAAAAAGCCGTCTTCACGTCCATTTGATACACAGTGAACGATTTGTGTGCAGCATATGCCAAGAAAATCCTAATAGCTTCCGTCCTAGCAACCGGGGCGAAGGATTCGGCGAAATCAATTCCCTCCTGCTGTTTATAACCTCTCACAACTAACCGAGTCTTGTTCCTAATGACCGTTTGCTCCTCATCCATCTTGTTTTTGAATAACCATTTCAGGGTAAGCGGATCGATATTGTCCGGTCGAGGTACTAACTCCCATACATCGAGTCGGATGAACTGATTGAGTTCTTCTTGCATAGACTCAATCCATGATGCATCGGTCATTGCTTCTTTCACACTTGCTGGTTCCATTGTGCTGACTGATAGTGCATAGATACACATATCACCATCGGTACGCAGCTGATTTCGTGTTGAGACCGGTCGTGAGAGATTGGCAATCACTTGAACCAAAGGATGATTCTTAGTCCATTTGTGTTCATGTGGAAGTGTATGAGAAACTTGATGCGAGCTCGACGGATCCACATATGGTGCTGAAGGCTGAGTAGTGCTTGTGGAAGCCGCAAATGGATTAACAAACTCGTGTTCGTTGAGCATCGCATTGTTTGCATTTTCAGCAACTATTTCATTCTGAAGATGAACATGAGTAGGAATTTGCTGAGAATGTTGTTGAGTTGCGTCAGCAATCGGAGAAGTGGTTGGAATGTTTTGAGTCACTATGGTAGAGGTTGACGTAGATGGTGCAGAAGTAGATGCCGATGGTGTAGATGCAGTCGGAGGTTCTGGAACTACCGTAGCAGGTGCAGCCGGGGCATTTTGAGGAACACCAAATGACGAAGGACCCTCCATATATTCATCATAAATAGGCCCAAATAAAACTTCCAAGTCACGTTCCGAAGGTTGTAACGATGAGATTGCTGACGGCGCAAATTGAAGCGCGAGTCCTGAACTTACGTGTCCAGAAGTCTGACCTTGAAGCTCGGGATGTGAGCTTCTATGCTGAGAGGCCATACCCGAGAGTTCATCAAAGGTAACGTTCATAGTCTCCATTACCTTTCTTGTCCTTCGATTATAAACCCTGTAAGCACAAGCAGTTGAAGAATAACCAATGAAAAAGCCAATATCACCTTTAGGTTCAAGTTTACCGATATCTTCACGATCATTCTTCGGATAACATAATGCACCGAAGACATGTAAAAATGAAATATCTGGTTTTCTTCCATTAATGATCTCATAAGGTGTTTTGTTGAAACGGGTGTGAATAATGGAGCGGTTTTGAGTATAACATGCAGTTGCTATAGCGTCGGCCCAAAGGAATAACGGTGCACTAGAGGAGAGAAGCATCGTTCGAGCAGCTTCAACTAACGTACGATTCCTCCGTTCCACAACTCCATTCTGCTCTGGAGTTCTTACAGCCGAAGTTTGATGAGAAATCCCAACTTCGTCAAAATAAGCTTTCAATTTCTGATTTGTGAATTCTGTACCGTTATCCGTTCTCACAATAATGACAGGGGCTTGCAGTAGAACTGATGTTTTCTTCAAGAAGTTAATAATTACATCAGGGGTTTCATCTTTTGAAGCAAGAAAATGAACCCATGTGTAGCGAGAATAGTCATCCACAATGACAAGGACATACCACTTTCCATTAATACTTTTGATTCTCATTGGGCCACACAAATCCATATGTAGGAGATGTAACCTATTCGTTGAGTTGGGAACAGGTTTGGGTTTGTGAGGCTTCTTCTTACTTTTACCTTGCTCACATGAAGGACAAAGATGGTCTTTTGTATATTTGAACTTTGGAAGACCGGTAACGAGATCATCTTTCGCGAGATGGGTGATGGCATCGAAATTGAGATGAGATAACCTTTGATGCCATAACCATGACTTTGTTGATGTGGCTCGGGCCATGAGACAAATTGGAGAAGCAGCAGACATTTGAAAAAGATCAATGGTGTAAAGGTTGGTGGTACGATTTCCTTTCAACAGATCAATTCCTTCAAGATCTCTTACAAAACATGTATGACTTCTGAAAGCGACCTCCAAGTCTGAATCACAAAATTGCCCAACCGAGAACAAGTTATGTCCCAAGCCATCAACAAAAGAGACTCTGGTGATGATTATATTTCCCCAATGAAGATCACCATAGCCTAGAATTGCCGCAACATGATCATTTCCAAATCGAACAGTTCCCATGAAACGCCATACAAAGTTCTTGAGAAGGCTTCGATTCCCAGTCATATGTTTGGAACAGCCCGAGTCCACGCACCAGAGACAAATTTCAACAGCCTGCCAATGATAAGAGAAACAAATATTTTGGCAACCGATGAAATAGGTTCCTGTAGGGTTAGAAGATAATTAAGCCGTATCACATACCGACGTTTCACTGTCAGTATGAGATCTACTAGTGTCGATAATTTTGCCACTACAGTCAAAATTTCTACCAGTAGGCAACCATTTAGAGGTGAGTCTAGGGCTACTAGGCTTAGCAAGACTTTCTGTGGACCCTACATGCGTACTTTTTGGAACATACACCTTAGCCTTAGGAGTGCGTTGTTGTTCACTGACTGACAGCTTGTCAATTCGAGTGTAACCACCATAATTCAAACCATTCATAGTCAAACCACAAGCATCATGACTAAAAGTAAAGAAACATTTATTACATTTAGCACAAATAACTTCAGATTTTTCATTCCGAATAGCAAGCTTAAAGTCATTACATTCAGATGAATTAGGTTTCTGATTATGATTAAAAAGCGGTAAATTCCTAGGGTGTTCTTCTACTTCCACATTATTGATCTTGGGGCGACTACTTCTAGAGGCAAAAGGGACCCTATCATTCCTTGTATTGCTCGTAGGCTGTGGCCTTCTGCTCTTAGTGTAGTTGTTTATTCCTGTAGAAGAAGACACGCGTCTATTAGAATTAGAACTTTTTAAATCAATAACTTGTGGTTGAGTTATAGTGATCGGTTTTGTCCTAACACTTGCTGTACGTTGTTTGCTAGGCACAGAGGGAGAACTAACACGAAACATTCCTGGGGCAATCATAGCAGTTTTCGTTCCAGCAACCTTGAGAAAAGGAGTCACAGCAATACGAGTGGGTCCCGAGGTTGCTGGTTTCTGGATCATCGTATCCACAATCGAGCTAGGTTCAGAAGTCTTATCTTTTAACAAGGCCTTTAACTTACAGTTCTCACAGATTTTATCAATAAGTTTCTGATAGACAGACTTACTTTGTTCAACAGCCCGCTTATATGAAACAACAACAGATTCTAAATCTGCAATCTTAGCCTTAAGCTTCTGAACATTACTACCACTAGCACTCTCTAACCTTGACGAGGCCAAATTCGTTTCTGAAACCCCTACTAACTGAGCCTGCAACCGTGCGATAGTTTGTTGCATTTCATTGTGAGATTTTTCATACGAAATCTTGTCATATTTGCATTCATCACATTTTTTGACAAATTTATTCCAAAGATCGGTGAATTCTTTATCCTTTTTAATGACATAAGATTCCATTTTCTCTTTCATAAGATCAAGCTCAGTTTGGAGGTTTTCATTATGCGACATAGAGGTACCTAACTCAACAGGGCTACTATCAATACAATCAGGAGTTTTAGAGAGGCATTCAAGATCTTTTTCCAAAACTTTAACTTTATCAAGAGATTCATCAGCTTCCTTTGTCAAAGATTTAAAGTCTTCAACAAAGTTGGCTAATTCTTTTAGAAAAGCGTCTTCCAAATTTCCTAACCGAGCATCAACTTGATTAATAATCGGATTAATGTCGTTTTGAAGAATTTTCTAAACCTCAATCTGAACAGGTGATGTAAAATTACCTCCAGTTATTTTTGAATTAACAACACGTTTAAGGATGACAAAGTTATCTTTAAGCTCGTTTAGAAATCGGCGAGTGATACTCGGTTTAGGAGGGTCATCAGACAATTCCTCACTTGGTAGCAAAAGCATTTCAGTATTCGTTTTAGACCGAACAAAAACAGTTGGCGGGTTAACTTTCGGATAATAAACGGGTATCACTTCTTTATCAAGCTTTTGCATTCTTAAACGAGACTCTACAGCAAGTTCAGTAGTTTCCTCGGAATCATGCACACTAGGAGGATCATGCTCATCAGACAATAGCATACTACCATTATATAAAGTTTCATTAGTGGCCTGAACTTTCTTAAGGTATCCTGGATTAGGGGGAAGAGGACAACCTAAAGCCATTTTGTATCGAGTGTTATTTATCTCATTCACTTTTGGTGCGAGCATATTTATCGTCTGCATAGTTTGGCCACGTTTTACTAAAAGGTTGTCTAATTCTCTAATCCTATCCTGCGCTTTGCAAAAATCCTCAAGAAGCCCATCTTCTCGAATTTTAGCTGTTTTCTTTCTTCTTTTAAATCAGAAACAATAGATTTTTCAGTTGAAAGCTGTTTATTAAGAGAAGTGATTTCATCATTCAATTCGCTTATTTTTTTAGCACTACTTAAGTGTAAGGCATTTAACTTCTTAGTGGTGCATTTTTCTTGATAAACCGATGTAGCATGAGCTTGTTCAAGTTCCTTGATTTTTTCATGATGAATCTCAAAATTTTTCTCCCGTTCCTTATATCCCGCAAGCTCAGTGGTCAATTTGGCATTAGTTTCTCTAAACTTATTATTAACCACCGTAGCATGATCTACATCCTTAGCAAGCTTATCAAATAGAGATTTATAATACGCATGTGTCTCATCAGGAAGGGTTGTAGGCTGGGCAACTTGATCTACACTAAGGTCCACACTAGGCTCATTTGAAATAATATTACTAGTATTCGTTTGATCCTCGTGTGTCTCAATGTAGGGCTCAAGCATCTCAGTATACTCTTCCTCCTGATTAGACATATTATATATATCATTATCATCAAAACTTGGGTGTACCTCAGAGGGACCGTCTGCATCATAAACGGGAGCTCTGTCATCATGCATTCCTGAGGTTGAGGCTTGCTGTAAGTTTGCCATCAAGATGTAGTTGCCATTCACCTCTTCTTCCTCGTCATATTCTGCAGCAGAAGCCATAAGATCAAATTCCTCAGCTTGAAGTGGGATTCCTGCCTCTTCTTTTTGTGCTATGAGAAGCTGAGTCTGAAGATAAGCAGCATCCCTCTTCTTTTTGGCTGTGCAATCTCGAGCATAATGACCAAATCCACTGCAGTTGTAGCACTGAACCTGACGATTGTTGTTTCCATTTCCCGTACCAGTATTCTCAGCCCTTGCAGCCACAATGTTTCCCATCTGGTTACCAACCGCTGGCACAACTATTAACCCATTCTGATTACCCACATTCGGAACACCCGGATTTGGACCACGGTTTTGCCCATACTGATTTCCTGCATTGCCAACGGTCTGCCCAACATTCTGACCATATTGTTGAAACTGAGTCCCCGTGTTTCCAGCAACTACCAATTGGCAATCTTGATTCGCATTCATGAAAGGTTGAGCAATCTGCCTATTTCTAGTATTCGAGGAGATTCTCTGATTGTTGTTGGTGGGGTTAATGGTGAATTTGAATGCCTTTGCAAGAAGGGCAAGACCAGTATTAATAGCATGAGTAGGATCAGTAATGTCATCAAAACAGGCAATGGGTTGTTGTAAGTAATTCATAGAAGCAGGGTGTTGATATCCATAAGCGGTGAGTTGTTGTTGTTGTTGTTGTGGCAGGAAGTTACTTGATGAGGGTTGATGGTAGGGTACCATGGGATATGACATAGATGATGGAGAGTTTGCCATAAAAGCCAATGGATCTTGTGTCTTGGCACGTCTTTCTGCCCTAACTTCGTTAGCTTCATCTTGATTCATCTTCAAATAGTCATAAACTTGAGTGTAGTCCACGACATGAAGATCCTTGGTTTGATTGACAAGAGTGACATATCGTGACCATTCAGAAGGAAGATTATCAAGAAATTTGATGTTGGCAACAATTTGTGCAGGTTCATGTTTGTTTCTTCTAAGATGGTTCATGAGGGTTGAAAACCGATGATAATAAGGTTCAATTTGTTCCCCTTCAGTAGACGTAAATTTCTCCCATTCACGAAGCAACTTAGTTTCCTTTTCTTGTAAACCGATTTCACTGCCCTTCATCATTTTCTGAATCCTAAGCCACATCTCGTGTGCGGTTTCACAACTATCGACAGCAGCATAAACATCTTCAGGAAGTCCCATAAGAATGACTTGAATTGCTTGATCATCAGCGTCGAGTTGTTTGGATTCAGCTTCAGTTAATTCTTCATCTGTTTGCTCATGACTTGAATCAGCTACTGGGTTAGCATTCGTAGGGTCCCCAGGCACAATAATTGTTCTTCTAACATACGGACCCTTTTGAATCGAGTTGACAATCAACTTTCCCAGAGGTTTACATTTTGCATAACGAAGGAGACGACTAGCCCATGTAGTGTAGTTCTCCTTGGTAAGCATGGGTGGACGATTCTCAGTACCCGCAACATAGATATCTTGTTGAGACGTCATCGTAGAAGTCGTGTGAACAACAGGATCTCAATTCGTAGAAAGCGTGTGGTGATGTTGAAATTCCGAAACTTCCGATTTTTTTCACAGTCCGACAATAAATTTCTCAGTCCGACAAAACGGTAAGCTGAAAAAATTGTGTATCGCCAAATTTTGAAATTGAGTTCGAGATAGCCAAAAACTAGTAGGGAAAAAATTTGATTCTACTTGACCTAAAAATTTTAACTCTTTTTTTTTTTTTTTTGATCTTCGTGTAAACTATGTTCTGAGACTAGTCTAGATGGTGGCTAACACTAAAAATTACTCTAACAAAAAAAATTCCATCGAAATGTCCAACGATCGGAATGTCTCTCTATCGGAATGTCCCTCTATCGGAATGTCCTTTGATCGGAATGTCCTTTGATCGGAATGTTGATCTGTCGCAATGTTGCTTGTATCGGAATGACTTCAGATCGGAATATGTTCAGATCGAAATATGTTCAGATCGGAATACTTCAGATCGGAATACTTCAGATCGGAATGCTGACAAAATTTAGGCAGAGTAACGACTCAAAGTTCCTTAAGAGCCGTCGGAATCCCAGATCGCAAAGAACGATCGGAATGTCCAGATCGGAATAAGGTATCGAAATGTTCAGATCGCAAAGTAGAACCTAAGGTTATTGCGATCTGGCCTCACGTGCTTTGTACTTTCCGATGGAGAAACTTGCAAGAATTCCGGAAAGATGAACAAACAAGAAATTTATCAACTTTTGATCCAAAAACTTGAGTTTTAGCCAAAACCAAGATGCCTAAATCACTACTACACGATTTAAAGAACGTATACGACTTATAATGATGCCACTTGTATACGACTTAGTGTCCATTGGAGTACCAATAGGACCACAGTTATCCATACCAAATTTCGTTAGAATCTCAAGCACATACTTGGACTGATTTATGAAAATACCACGGGGGGATTGGTGAACTTGGAGACCAAGAAAGAACGTCATTTCCCCCATCATGGACATTTCGAATCAACTTTTCATAAGGTCGGAAAATAATATGGAATATTTTGGGTTAGTAGAACCAAATATAATATCATCTACATAGACCTGAGCCACCAAGATGTCGTTTCCGTAGTGCTTGATAAACAACGTTGGATCAATGGTTCCTTTGCTGAAGTGATTTTGTAGAAGAAATGATGATAATTCGTCGTACCATGCCCTCGGTGCTTGTTTTAAACCATAAATTGCCTTTTTCAACTTGTAGACATGGCTTGGATGTTCAGTATTGATGAAACCTTCAGGTTGACATACATACACATCTTCTTTTAACGGCCCATGCAAGAAAGCCGTCTTCACATCCATTTGATACACTGTGAATGATTTGTGTGCATTGTATGCCAAGAAAATCCTAATAGCTTCCATCCGAGCAACCGGTGCAAAGGATTCTGCGAAGTCAATTCCCTCCTTTTGTTTATAACCTCTCACAACTAACCGAGTTTTGTTCCTAATGACCGTTTGCTCCTCATCCATCTTGTTTTTGAATAACCATTTCAGAGTGAGGGGATCGATATTGTCTGGTCGAGGTACTAACTCCCATACATCAAGCCGGATGAACTGATTGAGTTCTTCTTGCATAGACTCAATCCATGATGCATCGGTCATTGCTTCTTTCACACTTGCTGGTTCCATTGTGCTGACTGATAGTGCATAGATACACATATCACCATCGGTACGCAGATGATTTCGTGTTGAGACCGGTCGTGAGAGATTGCCAATCACTTGAACCAAAGGATGATTCTTAGTCCATTGGTGTTCATGTGGAAGTGTATGAGAAACTTGATGCGAGCTCGACGGATCCACATAGGGTGTTGAAGGCTGAGTAGTACTTGTGGAAGCCGCAAATGGATTAACAAACTCGTGTTCGTTGAGCATCGCATTGTTTGCATTTTCAGCAACTATTTCATTCTGAAGATGAACATGAGTTGGAATTTGCTGAGAATGTTGTTGAGTTGCGTCAGCAATCGGAGAAGTGGTTGGAATGTTTTGAGTCACTATGGTTGAGGTTGACGTAGATGGTGCAGAAGTAGATGCCGATGGTGTAGATGCAGTCGGATGTTCTTGAACTACCGTAGCAGGTGCAGCTGGGGCATTTTGAGGAACACCAAATGACGAAGGACCCTCCATATATTCATCATATATTGGCCCAAATAAAACTTCCAAGTCACGTTCCGATGGTTGTAACGATGAGATTGCTGACGGTGCAAATTGAAGCGCGAGTCCTGAACTTACATGTCCAGAAGTCTGACCTTGAAGCTCGGGATGTGAGCTTCTATGCTGAGAGGCCATACCCGAGAGTTCATCAAAGGTAACGTTCATAGTCTCCATTACCTTTCTTGTCCTTCGATTATAAACCCTGTAAGCACAAGCAGTTGAAGAATAACCAATGAAAAAGCCAATATCACCTTTAGGTTCAAGTTTACCGATATCTTCACGATCATTCTTCGGATAACATAATGCACCGAAGACATGTAAAAATGAAATATCCGGTTTTCTTCCATTAATGATCTCATAAGGTGTTTTGTAGAAACGGGTGTGAATAATGGAGCGGTTTTGAGTATAACATGCAGTTGCTATAGCGTCGGCCCAAAGGAATAACGGTGCACTAGAGGAGAGAAGCATCGTTCGAGCAGCTTCAACTAACGTACGATTCCTCCGTTCCACAACTCCATTCTGCTCTGGAGTTCTTACAGCCGAAGTTTGATGAGAAATCCCAACTTCGTCAAAAAAAGCTTTCAATTTCTGATTTGTGAATTCTGTACCGTTATCTGTTCTCACAATAATGACAGGGGCTTGCAGTAGAACTGATGTTTTCTTCAAGAAGTTAATAATTACATCAGGGGTTTCATCTTTTGAAGCAAGAAAATGAACCCATGTGTAGCGAGAATAGTCATCCACAATGACAAGGACATACCGCTTTCCATTAATACTTTTGATTCTCATTGGGCCACACAAATCCATATGTAGGAGATGTAACCTATTCGTTGAGTTAGGAACAGGTTTGGGTTTGTGAGCCTTCTTCTTACTTTTACCTTGCTCACATGAAGGACAAAGATGGTCTTTTGTATATTTGAACTTTGGAAGACCGGTAACGAGATCATCTTTCGCGAGATGGGTGATGGCATCGAAATTGAGATGAGATAACCTTTGATGCCATAACCACGACTTTGTTGATGTGGCTCGGGCCATGAGACAAATTGGAGAAGCAGCAGACATTTGAAAAAGATCAATGGTATAAAGGTTGGTGGTACGATTTCCTTTCAACAGATAAATTCCTTCAAGATCTCTTACAAAACATGTATGACTTCTGAAAGCGACCTCTAAGTCTGAATCACAAAATTGCCCAACCGAGAACAAGTTATGTCCCAAGCCATCAACAAAAGAGACTCTGGTGATGATTATATTTCCCCAATGAAGATCACCATAGCCTAGAATTGCCGCAACATGATCATTTCCAAATCGAACAGTTCCCATGAAACGCCATACAAAGTTCTTGAGAAGGCTTCGATTCCCAGTCATATGTTTGGAACAGCCCGAGTCCACGCACCAGAGACAAATTTCAACAGCCTGCCAATGATAAGAGAAACAAATATTTTGGCAACCGATGAAATAGGTTCCTGAAGGGTTAGAAGATAATTAAGCCGTATCACATACCGACGTTTCACTGTCAGTATGAGATCTACTAGTGTCGATAATTTTGCCACTACAGTCAAAATTTCTACCAGTAGGCAACCATTTAGAGGTGAGTCTAGGGCTACTAGGCTTAGCAAGACTTTCTGTGGACCCTACATGCGTACTTTTTGGAACATACACCTTAGCCTTAGGAGTGCGTTGTTGTTCACTGACTGACAGCTTGTCAATTCGAGTGTAACCACCATAATTCAAACCATTCATAGTCAAACCACAAGCATCATGACTAAAAGTAAAGAAACATTTATTACATTTAGCACAAATAACTTCAGATTTTTCATTCCGAATAGCAAGCTTAAAGTCATTACATTTAGATGAATTAGGTTTCTGATTATGATTAAAAAGCGGTAAAATCATAGGGTGTTCTTCTACTTCCACATTATTGATCTTGGGGCAACTACTTCTAGAGGCAAAAGGGACCCTATCATTCCTTGTATTGCTCGTAGGCTGTGGCCTTCTGCTCTTAGTGTAGTTGTTTATTCCTGTAGAAGAAGACACGTGTCTATTAGAATTAGCACTTTTTAAATCAATAACTTGTGGTTGAGTTATAGTGATCGGTTTTGTCCTAACGCTTGCTTTACGTTGTTTGCTAGGCACAGAGGGAGAACTAACACGAAACATTCCTGGGGCAATCACAGCAGTTTTCGTTCCAGCAACCTTGGGAAAAGGTGTCACAGCAATACGAGTGGGTCCTGAGGATGCTGGTTTCTGGATCATCGTATCCACAATCGAGCTAGATTCAGAAGTCTTATCTTTTAACAAGGCCTTTAACTTACAGTTCTCACAGATTTTATCAATAAGTTTCTGATAGACAGACTTACTTTGTTCAACAGCCCGCTTATATGAAACAACAACAGATTCTAAATCTGCAATCTTAGCCTTAAGCTTCTGAACATTAGCACTACTAGCACTCTCTAACCCTGACGAGGCCAAATTTGTTTCCGAAACCCCTCCTAACTGAGCCTGCAACCGTACGATAGTTTGTTGCATTTCATTGTGAGCTTTTTCATACGAAATCTTGTCATATTTGCATTCATCACATTTTTTGACAAATTTATTCCAAAGATCGGTGAATTCTTTATCCTTTTTAATGACATAAGATTCCATTTTCTCTTTCATAAGATCAAGCTCAGTTTGGAGGTTTTCATTATGCGACATAGAGGTACCTAACTCAACAGGGCTACTATCAATACAATCACGAGTTTTAGAGAGGCATTCAAGATCTTTTTCCAAAACTTTAATTTTATCAAGAGATTCATCAGCTTCCTTTGTCAAAGATTTAAAGTCTTCAACAAAGTTGGCTAATTCTTTTAGAAAAGCGTTTTCCAAATTTCCTAACCGAGCATCAACTTGATTAATAATCGGATTAATGTCGTTTTGAAGAATTTTCTGAACCTCAATCTGAACAGGTGATGTAAAATTACCTCCAGTTATTTTTGAATTAACAACACGTTTAAGGATGACAAAGTTATCTTTACGCTCGTTTCGAAATCGACGAGTGATACTCGGTTTAGGAGGGTCATCAGACAATTCCTCACTTGGTAGCAAAAGCATTTCAGTATTTGTTTTAGACCGAACAAAAACAGTTGGCGGGTTAACTTTCGGATAATAAACGGGTATCACTTCTTTATCAAGCTTTTGCATTCTTAAACGAGACTCTACAGCAAGTTCAGTAGTTTCCTCGGAATCATGCACACTAGGAGGATCATGCTCATCAGACAATAGCACACTACCATTATATAAAGTTTCATTAGTGGCCTGAACTTTCTTAAGGTATCCTGGATTAGGGGGAAGAGGACAACCTAAAGCCATTTTGTATCGAGTGTAATTTATCTCATTCACTTTTGGTGCGAGCATATTTATCGTCTGCATAGTTTGGCCACGTTTTACTAAAAGGTTGTCTAATTCTCTAATCCTATCTTGCGCTTTGCAAAAATCCTCAAGAAGCCCATCTTCTCGAATTTTGAAATCATGTTTTAGCTGTTTTCTTTCTTCTTTTAAATAAAAAACAATAGATTTTTCAGTTGAAAGCTGTTTATTAAGAGAAGTGATTTCATCATTCAATTCGCTTATCTTTTTAGCACTACTTAAGTGTAAGGCATTTAACTTCTTAGTGGTGCATTTTTCTTGATAAACCGATGTAGCATGAGCTTGTTCAAGTTCCTTGATTTTTTCATGATGAATCTCAAAACTTTTCTCCCGTTCCTTATAACCCGCAAGCTCAGTGGTCAATTTGGCATTAGTTTCTCTAAACTTATTATTAACCACCGTAGCATGATCTACATCCTTAGCAAGCTTATCAAATAGAGATTTATAATACGCATGTGTCTCATCAGGAAGGGTTGTAGGCTGGGCAACTTGATCTACACTAAGGTCCACACTAGGCTCATTTGAAATAATATTACTAGTATTCGTTTGATCCTCGTGTGTCTCAATGTAGGGCTCAAGCATCTCAGTATACTCTTCCTCCTGATTAGACATATTATATATATCATTATCATCAAAACTTGGGTGTACCTCAGAGGGACTGTCTGCATCATAAACGGGAGCCCTGTCATCATGCATTCCTGAGGTTGATGCTTGCTGTAAGTTTGCCATCAAGATGTAGTTGGCATTCACCTCTTCTTCCTTGTCATATTCTGCAGCAGAAGCCATAAGATCAAATTCCTCAGCTTGAAGTGGGATTCCTGCCTCTTCTTTTTGTGCTATGAGAAGCTGAGTCTGAAGATAAGCAGCATCCCTCTTCTTGTTGGCTGTGCAATCTCGAGCATAATGACCAAATCCCCTGCAGTTGTAGCACTGAACCTGACGATTGTTGTTTCCATTTCCCGTACCAGTATTCTCAGCCCTTGCAGCCACAATGTTTCCCATCTGGTTACCAACCGCTGGCACAACTATTAACCCATTCTGATTACCCGCATTCGGAACACCCGGATTTGGACCACGGTTTTGCCCATACTGATTTCCTGCATTGCCAACGGTCTGCCCAACATTCTGACCATATTGTTGAAACTGAGTCCCCGTGTTTCCAGCAACTACCAATTGGCGATCTTGATTCGCATTCATGAAAGGTTGAGCAATCTGCCTATTTCTAGTGTTCGAGGAGATTCTCTGATTGTTTTTGGTGGGGTTAATGGTGAATTTGAATGCCTTTGCAAGAAGGGCAAGACCAGTATTAATAGCATGAGTAGGATCAGTAATGTCATCAAAACAGGCAATGGGTTGTTGGAAGTAATTCATAGCAGCAGGGTGTTGATATCCATAAGCGGTGAGTTGTTGTTGTTGTTGTTGTGGCAGGAAGTTACTTGATGAGGGTTGATGGTAGGGTACCATGGGATATGACATAGATGATGGAGAGTTTGCCATAAAAGCTAATGGATCTTGTGTCTTGGCACGTCTTTCTGCCCTAACTTCGTTAGCTTCATCTTGATTCATCTTCAAATAGTCATAAACTTGAGTGTAGTCCACGACATGAAGATCCTTGGTTTGATTGACAAGAGTGACATATCGTGACCATTCAGAAGGAAGATTATCAAGAAATTTGATGTTGGCAGCAATTTGTGCAGGTTCATGTTTGTTTCTTCTAAGATGGTTCATGAGGGTTGAAAACCGATGATAATAAGGTTCAATTTGTTCCCCTTCAGTAGACGTAAATTTCTCCCATTCACGAAGCAACTTAGTTTCCTTTTCTTGTAAACCGATTTCACTGCCCTTCATCATTTTCTGAATTCTAAGCCTCATTTGTGTGATTATAACGTATACGACTTAGACATACAAACAAACACGAAAATGTTTTTGATGTTTTGGCGAAAACAATCAAAATCACACGAAATGCTTCAATACGAATCCCTTGGCGAATGATACCACTTGTAGGATTGTAACACACGACTTATAATGATATAGAAATGTAGATGAAGATTAAACCAAAAAAAGAAAGATTAGATTAGATGAAGAAAAAGATAAAAACAAAGTTGTGAATTCCTAGTGAGAGAAACACATACGTTTCTCTCTCTACAAAACAATGAAATGGAAAACACACACACAAATGAGGCTTAGGAGGCCTTTTATACTAAGTAGTAAGTGTTTAGGAGGCCTTCCTCATTTGTGTGTTCGGGACTAATTCCCTTTATATAAACATTAATAACTAAGAACTCTCGACACCGTTGAATAGTATTTTTCACGAGCTTCGCAACGGTATATTATATGACCATCACTTTAAATACGGCTAACAATGATCATCTTTGTTAGGGTTATCTATTATGAAATCGATCCATTCAGGTTCTTCGTTGATGTGCTCGTCTAAATAGACGCTCCAATCCCATGTTTCATTCTCCTTAAATTTCACGTCTCTACTAACGTAAATTCTTCTTCTTATTGGGTCAAATAGTCTGTATGCTTTTGGTCCAAATTCGGTTCCTAAGTATACAATTTTGATACTTCTATCATCTAATTTTGTTAGATGTTGTGATGGAACTTTTGCATAAGCTATGCAGCCAAAAATCTTTAGGGTTTCTAGATTTGGCTTCCTTTGTTTAATTGCCTCGTATGGAGTGATATCTTCTAGTGCTCTGGTGGATGCACTATTTAGGATGTATATGGCGTGTCTAACAGCTTCAGCCCAAAAGTCTTGTGGCATGTTTGTTGCTTTCATCATACATCTTGTCATAGACATTATTGTTCTATTTCTCCTTTCTACTACTCCCTTTTTGTTGTGGTGAGTAAGGTGTGGTAAGTTGTCGTGCTATGCCATTGTCTTTGCAATATTGTGTGAATTCATTTGAAGTGAATTCTCCTCCACGATCAGCTCTCAACATCTTTAGTGTTGTTCTTAGCTCCTTTTCTATTGTCTCCTTGAATTCCTTGAAAGTATCAAAAGCTTGATCTTTTGTACTTAAGAAATATGCCCACATAAATCTTGAATAGTCATTGACTAGCAAGAATATGTATCTCTTTCCAGAAGGTGTTGGTGGTGTGATTGGTCCACATAAGTCTCCATATACTAAATCCAATGGTGATGTAGATCTAGTTTTCGCTTTCTTTGGGAATGGCGCTCTACTATGTTTTCCAATTAAACATACATCACAAATTTGTGTTGTAGGTTTAATGGTAGGTATTCGATGGACTAATTTCTTTTGAGTCATAGTAGTGAGTGACTTGTAGTTTGGGTGTCCTAATCTTGTGTGCCATAACCATGATGTGTCTTGTAAGTTTGCTAAAAGGCAGATAGGTGTGCCTATCCTTAGGTTTGCCTTGTAGAGTCGGTTCCTTTGTCTTGTGACCTTTAAGAAGATCTTGTTATCTATGTCATAAAGTTGTAATTCAAAGTTTTCCATTACTACTTTACAACCAATTTCTGTGAATTGTCCAAGGCTCAATAGATTGCTTCTTAGGCTTGGTATGTAGTAGACATGTGATATGATTCTTTGTTCGTCATCATCACACTCTATTATGATTGAACCCTTTCCTTTTATTTCTATGTATGAACCGTCTCCAAATCTTACTTTTCCACTAACCTTCTCATCTAAATCATTGAAGTGTTCCCTTACTCCAGTCATATGGTTGCTTGCCTCATTATCTAGGTACCATTGACTATCCATGTTTGTCTCTTTATATCCTACATCAGTTTTGTGTAGCGAGACTTCTTGTTCTTTAACATCCTTAAGTCGTTTTCTCTTATTTTGCGGTTCTAAGATTGCCATCAGGAGGGTTGTCTCTAAATCTTATTCTTCAACTAGGTTTGAGTGTTTATTTGTCTTAACTTGTGTGCGACACTTCGATGCTATGTGCCCTGTCTTGTCGCACTTAAAGCAAGTGATTCTGCTATTCCTTGTTGTGTTGAAGTTTCTTCTGTTGTTATTTTGAGAAGTTTCTTCTTTCTGCTTCTCATCCTTGAATTTTGCGTAGTT
This sequence comes from Glebionis coronaria, assembly GCA_025667525.1. Taxonomy (NCBI): domain Eukaryota; kingdom Viridiplantae; phylum Streptophyta; class Magnoliopsida; order Asterales; family Asteraceae; genus Glebionis; species Glebionis coronaria. The sequence goes on along the minus strand of CM046879.1, from coordinate 52,626,594 downwards.
TTTGTTATGTGAAAATTTGTAGTTTCCACGTCCACGTCCTCTAAAATTCCTTCCCCTATTCTCATGTCGTGTGAACATCAGTTTTTCTTGATTATCCACTTGTTTACCCTTCTTATGTTTAATCCTTTCTTCGTAGGTCTTGAGTCGGCCTATCGCTTCTTCTAGAGTCATCTTACTTAAATCTGAGTATTGCTCGATTGATGCGACGATTTGAAGGAACCTATTAGGTACAACATTTAGGAGTTTTCGAACTAGTGTCGAATCATCAAAAGTGTGTCCCAAACTAGCGGCTGTGTTCGCGTATTGTGTCAATTTTCTAGTAAAGGTGTCTATTGACTCGTCTTCCTTCATTTGTAGCATCTCAAAGTCGGATTTGAGCGTTTGTAATCTCGCCTGTTGGACTCTTTCCTCCCCCATATGCCTTAATTTTAAAGCATCCCATATCTCTTTGGAGGTCTTGTGCTTCGATATTTGAAGCAATTGCTCTTCGGGTAAAGATTGATAAAGAAATGCCATTGCGGTCTTATCTTTCTTGTTATCAATTTGGGTAGTATCCGTTCGATCTACCATCTCCCATAAACCATTCGCTTCTAGAATGATTTGCATTCGAATTACCCATAATGGATAATTCGAGGATTTAAGCATAGGACATTGAAAATGAGGTGTACTCGTGGTACTAACCTCCTTCTTCGATCCTCCTCCATCTTCGTTAGTCATATTATTATTTATCTTAATGACAGTGACTGAGAAATTTCCTAATTAAAATAATTTTGACACTTATAGTGTCGAGAAAAATATCTTTATTTTTCTAATAAGATCTCTATCGCCAACTAGGCTATTTTAATTCTAATAGGCTTAATTTAAAAAAAAAATACCTTGGAAATTTCTATTTTTTTAAATAGTGAATAAAAATAAGGTTAACTACTCCCTAAAATTATTCTAAAATATAATAGATAGTGAAAAAACACTAAAAATTATATCTAAGTTTTTTATTTAATAAAATCTACTTATAATTTAAAAGTATGATCTACTAAGTAATTTTTTTAAAAAAAGTTTATAAGTTTTCTAAAATTTTCTAAAAAACCTATAAATAATAATAAGATTTTATTTGGTTTAATAAAACCTGGTTTGGGCTTTAGGCCCGTCGATCCTTTGGTGCAGATTAATAAAATCGGCCCAGTTTTGTTTTGGGTATCCTTTAAACCCGTTCCTTGCTTTACTGTGTCACTTATTAACACACGTTATGTGTGTGTTTAATAAGCCTATATGTCTCTCTCCTTCTCCTTGTTTACTCCGTCCCTTTTCTCTCCCTGTTTCACTGTAACCAAAAGTTTTGGTTTTGTGGTGGTTCTATGCGAATCAAACGGCGGATTTAATAATCCTCCTTTGATTTATTCAAACGTTCAGTTGATAAAACGTTTGATTCTCCTGATTGTGTTCTTGCGAAAATTAGGGTTTTCGTAAGAAATTTGGGGATCTGGTATGTTGTTCGGATATATCGAATCGTGATGATTCCTATTGGGTTATCAAATCCTAATTATGGATTTGATTGGGGCTTACCCAATTTTTTCGAGAGTTGTGATATCCGAATCCTGGTATGTTTTTCTGCTTTGTTTCGAATCGTTATTTTATAAAATCAATCTGTGCCTAATTTTTTTGATTAGACAAGAAAATCTTTTCGTGGGTTTTGATCTTTGCAAGTTTTCTGGGAAAAAACCCTATTGTCGAATCAATGATTCAGGCGGTGGGTTGGATTTTTCCCCTTATTAAACACCAAGATGAAATCTGTGATTTATGTTTAATTGTTTGTGCAAAAATCTGCGAAAAGTTTTGTGTGGGTTGTTTTGATTCGAAAAAACAGAAAGAAATGGTATATGATGATTTGGTTCTATAACCAAGAGCTCTGATGCCAAATATTAAATTTAATCTATGTCTCGGATCTTCGAACTCAATCAAGATATAGAGAAATATGCAAAGTTGTTTTGTGAATCAATCTTTGATATAAAAGTTATCAGCAATCATCAAATATGCATCATCATTTGTTTGTACAGATATTTTTCTATTTATATTAGATGAATCGGTATGATTGAAACGTTGTATCGTTTCATCAACCATTGTGTCCGTTTGCAGATTATAATAACCGCCAAATAACCGTTTCTATCATAACTGCTAATAAATGCCATAATCGGGTTTTGGGATTATCTTGGTGGGATAAGAAATCGGCCCAACAGGGAATACAACCACGAAAACGCCATCTGTACTAATGTGCCCGAGCCTCCTACACTACCCAAGAAGAAGAAGATCAAGAGGAAAATCTGGAGGCTTCCTACTATCAATGGCACTGCGTTGAACGAAGAGGAGCAGAAAGTGTGGAGGAACTTTAAATTGATGGATAGAAAAGTTGAAGCACATCGATGTGTGAAGGTCTACGTGATTATTGGCCTATTCTACATGATGGATTTTGATGGATTAGATAGATGGATTGATTAATAAAATAAAGAAGATGAAGTGAAGGAGATGAAGGAGTAGAGAGAGAAAGGAGAGAAGGGAGAAAAGTAGAGAGAGAAAGTAAAGATGGAATGATTAATGTGTAAAATGAACAACCAACAACCCCTCCTAACATGCTAGGAGGGGATATATATAGTCCACCCTACATGTGGGCTATATGGACTATACATTAACTAAATGGATCACGAGCCCATTACATAATAATCGTTGGAGCGACCGATCCTTCATAAATACGTAAAACGTATTTCCAACAATCTCCCCCTAAGGGAGGTCGCTCCAAGAGACAAAATTCTAAATAGTCTATATCTCGTGATCTATGCTAACTAAGATGTGACCGAGACTTTATTGGGAAAAATGTATTTCCAACAATTATGGTTAAAGAGACTACCTAGCAAGCTCACTCATACAAGAGAAGAAAAGATTACCATAATGGTGGACAACAAATCAACAATACAACTGATGAAAAACCAAGTTTTTCATGGAAGAAGCAAGCACATCGACACTAAATATCACTTCATTCGAGAAGGCGTTAAAAGAGACGACATACAAGTGGAATTTATAAGTGGCGAATATCAAAAGGCTGACATACTCACAAAGGCACTACCGAAGATAAGATTTCTTACGATGAGGAAACTTATTGGACTACGAAATCTACAACAACACTGAAGACGACATTTTGTGATTATGGGGGATATGTTGGGCTGATTTCTTAGCCCACCAAGATAATACCAAAACCCGATTATGGTAGTTATTAGCAGTTATGATAGAAAAGGTTATTTGACAGTTATTACAATCTGCAAACCGACACAATGGTTGATGAAACGATACAACGTTTCAATCATACCGATTCATGTAATATAAATAGAAACATATCTGCACAAACAAATGATGATGCATATTTGATGATTACTGATAACTTTTATATCAAAGATTGATTCACAAAACAACTTTGCATATTTCTGTATATCTTGATTGAGTTTGAAGATCCTAGACATAGATTAAATTCAATATTCCCAACTAGAAGGCAGCTCTTCCAGCGATTTGTAGCCCATGGCAAGAAGGTTAACCTTCTTTTCCAAAGCATCCAACTTTTCTTTATCCTTGTCGTTGTTGCTTGTCCCTAGGGAATCCCTGATCAAAGCAGCCTCTAGAATGACATCATACAAATTCTTTGGGATTTGAAGTGCGTCCTTGCTTGATGATACTCCTGCAGGTTTCTTGCGTTTATTCCTAGTCTCGGCAACCATGGCTGATACTCTAATTGTAAAACTGATCGATTGATTTAGGTATAATGGTTTTATAGAGTCATCATTATTATTCATGCATTTTATATAGAAGAGATTACGAGAATGAAACCCTAAATCGACTTTAACTGGCCCATAAACCAGGCTTGGCCCATTTATCCTCATTAGATAAACTTTTTGACAGTTTTATTAATTAAGGGTACTGTTGCTGCTCCTCTCCATCTCCAATGTCTTCATTTTTTCCAACTGTACGTGTTCATGCTTCCAAACTCATGGAATAAATAAACTAATATAAATAGCTGATGCTGGTCTATTTCCATAAATAAGCCGAAATGGGCTTATGTTTCATGAACCTCAATTTTGTGGCTTATTTTTAGACTTATTTAAGTTTATTATGATATGATAAACCTATATAAGCCAATAAGTCTCAAGATAAGCCACAAAATTGAGGCTTACAAAATATAAGCCGAAATTTCGCTTATTTTTTGCTTATATTTAATAAGTTATAATTTTGTGGCTTATTCTGAGAATTATGGGCTTATAAGCTATAAAATTGGGGCTTATGAAACAATAAGCCATTTCAGCTTATGTTTCATAAGATTAAACAAACACCCCCCATACGGTTTAGGGTTATGTCTGTTTTTCACAAGAAAATGTGAACTTGCTCTGAATGGACATAATATCTGATTCGGTCAGAGAAAATGATTTTGAATCCTTAATATCTGAACGGGCTCTTACTGAATAAATATATGTTTCAGACAATTGTAACTCATTAATACTCATTATTGCTATGTGATACGATCACCTCGATCAATTGCTATCTCCTTACATGCATTTTCCCACGTTCTTTTGGTTTCCACAAGTTTAGTGAGTAGTTTAGACCATGTAACCATGTTCCCATGTTCTTTTATATTCCTATAAAGTAGGTTAGTAGTGCATGTTTTGTTTTCTATATATTGTAACTTATCTTGGCAAAATGGAAGAAAAAGAAAATGAATGAAAAGGTTTAGTTCGATAATGTTAGTCCTAGTTTAGTTGTTAGTTTAGTTATTGTAGAAGGAGAGTGATCATCTCAAATCGATCTTCTATCACTACGCTTTAGTATATGTTTGCAAATGATGTTTCCTTGTAACTCATAACTGTTATGCTTCAATACACGTAATAGTGAGATTGTGATTTTAGGAAGAGCGATTAACATATAGTAAGTAGAAATAATTGACCTGTTATTGTTTGTGTTGTAGATACATGGCTTCTGTAGAAACTAGAAGGGGGGGGGGGTGAATAGTTTCTTATATTTACTTGTTAAAAGATGGTTTTCAAAAAATCCTTTTTCAGAAACTTAGGCTTGAGGAAATATGTGAAATCTTCTTATGCACAATATGAACAATGATAGTGTAACTAAACTAATACTAACTAATGTATATGCACAAAGAATAAAGAATGTAAAGAGTTAAGGGTAAAGAAAGATCAAACCAAACACCAAGGATTTATAGTGGTTCGGCAACGAAGCTCACTCCTCGTTCCTACTCCACTCCTCGAGTACTCCTTACTCGAGAGTTCACTACACAACAAGCTCCTTATGGTGGAGAAAACCGTACACGTTGCTTAACCAATTTCCGACTCTAAGCTAAAAGTGGAGCCCTAATCGTAGCTAGGACCAATATACACAACTATACTTAGTACATACACAACTTCCAAATAGACACAACTACTTGGATCTTCACGACTATGACACAACAACAAATGTATAAGATTTGATCTTCAAAGGATCTTTGGTGGTGGACTCAACACTTCACAAGGATAGTGTTCTTCTCTTTGCACTTGGAGAGGAAGGGATGGATGGGATAGATTCACTTCTAAACAAGTAGTAATCAATCAAATGATCAAGGATTTGAGTGATTTAAGAAGTATGTTTGAATCTGGGAATTTATGTGCAAAAGAGGTGAAGAGAAAGTCTGAGAATGGTCTACTATTTATAGGACAAAGGGCCAACGGCTATATCTGCCCGCGGTTCCTTATCTCAGCCGGCGGTAACTTATCGATAAGGAACCACATAGGTACTAGGGAACCGCCAGAGTAGACTCCGCTCCCTTTTTGTCCTTTAGTGGTGGAGGTCTTATCTGATTATAAAATATCCTGAAAGAATATTCCAAATCAAAAAAGAATATGCCATTTTCAAATTTTCAAATATTTAATTTCATAAAACAATTTCTTAAAAAGAAAGTTTAATAAAAAAACTTGTCACACTTAATAAAAAGTGAGTTTTAAGAAAAGATTAATTCACTTGATCACTTGATGTTAGTACTTGTTTATTCATACCTTAAGTAAAAATGGGTAAAATGAAAAATACTTGAACTCAAGAATTCGTTTTTCGTTGTTTTCGTAAATGCTTGTTTTTACATATTGTCGTAGTCAAAACTAAGCGAGACCGAAAAATGCAAGTAACGGTTTTAGGCATTATTGCATTAACAATCTCCCCCTTTTTGATTCCGACAATACATAAACTCAATCACACAAAAACAAGATTTTCGAAGACGAGTTTATTCATTTCTCCTCCTTTGTCGAAGCAAAAAGGTTGCACAAGTCGGTGTTGAAGAGACGGACTTTGCAAAGACTCCCCTTTGGTGCTTACTCCCCTTGCTTGGGGCACCGAGGAATCGAGATATGGTGACAAGCTACATAGAAGGGTTAGTTGAACAAAATAGACAACTAATAAGAGATAGCTAAAAAAAGAGAAGAAAACACAAAGACTAAGATCCAAGTGAAGTCATGTATTAAAAAAATCATACAAAGATGTATGAAAAAGGAAACAAGCCAAAAGCATAAATCTAATCCTAGTTAATCTAGAATTCTAAGATTTGCTTGAATTAGGTATCTTGTGGATAAGCAACCAATGCTTATATGAAAGACAAGGTAGTGGCGGAAGGTGGTGGTGGTGGCTTGGTGGAGATCTCATAATCAAAGTGAAGAGGAGGCTTGATTAAGAGACTCTTGATGTAGCTCAACTCCTCATAGATGTGTGTCATAGCAAGATGTTGATATTGACAAGAATGACAATATGTCCCATGGTGCATGACATTATCATGAGAAGGAGGAAGAACACTAAAGGGTGGTGGTGGAAGAAAAGATGTTCCACAAACAACATTCTTGGTAGGAGAGATGTGATTAAGAGTGTTCTTGGGTGAATTTGGATTGAAAGTGTTCTTGGATGAGTTGGGATTGAAAGCAATTGGGGAAAATGGAGGAGAATCAAGGCTTTCATTAGGAGAATAAGACATTTTGGGATGTGAAGTATAGAAAAATGCTTATGGTTAAATAGGGAAGGCTCAAGGTATTTTTGGGGTGGTCAAAGGGTTGAAACAAAGATTCCCAAAAGTGTTGGAACAAATTTGGAGTTTCAGAAATACCCGAAAAAGGAAGCACTGTACGCGGTTCCTTATCACTTCTGGCGGTTCCTTATCGCTAAGGGACCGTGGTTCATATATGGAACCGCCTACAGAGGCTGTGTTTTGGTGGTGAAGGAAGATTTTTCAATTCAGCAAATCTTATTTTTCTAGTCTAACTAATCATAGGGATATGCTTAAAAGCAAAGATAGACAAAGAAAACACATACGAACTCACCAAATAGAGATTTGACCAAAATACATGGATTTTAAAATAAAAATCGATGTAGGAGGTGTGTAAGACAAGACCTTAAGTCATGACACAATGATCCTCCATGATTCTATCTTGTTCTTGCTATGTTTGAGAGAATCATACATATGAATTATGTAAGCTCGATATTAATAGCAAGAATCTATGAAAAACGTTTTTAGATTGAATTAACAATGTCAAAACATTTCTCGACCATTTTTGGGAATTTTGAAAAGGAGAAGAGAGGATTTTCAAGAAGAGTTTAGGAGACTCAATGAATCAAAGTGATAAAAGACTCAAAAGAAATAAGAGACTCAATAAAAGGAAAGCAATTAAGGAATATGTTCCATTAATCCTAGACCTAGACGCAAGTAATTAAAAGGTTCCCTCTTAAGTGGCTTAGTGAAGATGTCGGCTAAGTTATCCTCCGAGGGTACCTTCTCAATCGAAATGTTCCCCTTTTAAACATTATCCCTAAGAAAATGGTGGCGAATTTCTATGTGCTTGGTTCGCGAATGTTGCACAGAATTGTTGCTAAGGTCTATAGCACCTTTATTGTCGCACATGATGGGAACATCATCAAGAGAAATCCCGTAATCAACAAGCGCTTGCTTCATCCATAGAGCTTGTTGGCATGCTTTTCCGGCACTCACATACTCGGCTTCCGTGGTGGATATCGCAAGAGCGGTTTGTTTCTTGGAGAACCAAGAAGTTAAACAACAACCCATGAAGGTACAAACTCCCCTAGTGCTTTTCCGGTCCACATAGTCTCCCGCATGATCCGAGTCCGCATAGACAATGGTTTCTACGCCGGTCCCTTTAGGATACCATAATCCTAAATGTATAGTGTCCTTAATGTATCGGAAGATACTCTTAACCGCGTTAAGGTGAGAGGTTTTGGGAGCCTCTTGGAAGCGAGCACAAAGGCAAACACTAAACATGATATCCGGTCGACTTGTCGTTAGGTACAACAAACTACCAATCATACCTCTATATTTGGTGTTGTCTACCGACTCACAATCATCATCTACGGTGAGTTTAGTATCCGAGGCCATTGGGGTCTTCATTGGTCTAGATTCTTCTAATCCAAATTTCTTTAGCATTTCTTTAGCATACTTAGATTGACTAAAGAAAATACCATCCTTCATTTGTTTAATTTTGAGTCCTAAAAAGAAGTTAAGTTCTCCCATCATACTCATTTCAAACTCATCATGCATGATTTTGGCAAAGTCATCACACAATTCTTGACAAGTTGAGCCAAATATAATGTCATCAACATATATTTGCACGATTATGAGGTGAGAACCTTTCTTATTTGTAAAGAGCGTGTTGTCTACCATCCCCATGGTATACTCATGTTTAACAAGAAACGCTTTAAGTCTATCATACCAAGCTTTGGGTGCTTGTTTAAGACCATAAAGTGCCTTCTTAAGCTTGTAAACATGATCCGGTTTCTCAAAATCAATGAAGCCGGGAGGTTGAGCCACATATACCTCCTCATTGATCAAACCGTTAAGAAACATACTCTTTACATCAATTTGTTGAATCTTAAAGTCTAAGGCACAAGCGTAGGCTTAAAGGATTCTAATGGATTCTAATCTTGCTACCGGTGCATATGTCTCGTCATAATCAATCCCTTCTTGTTGATTATAGCCTTGAGCTACAAGTCTAGCCTTGTTACGAGACACAACACCATTCTCATCTAACTTATTTCTATTGACCCATTTGGTTCATATAATGGTAGAACTTCTAGGTGGAGGAACAAGTTCCCAAACATCATTAGCAACGAATTGATTCAATTCTTCTTGCATCGCAATGACCCAACTCTCATCCGTCAAAGCTTCTTTAACATTCTTTGGTTCAATCAAGGAGACAAAACAAAAGAAGTTGCTTTGGTTTTGGACTTGAGATCTTAGGGTCCTTTGATTTAAGTTACCAATGATATTATTGAGAGTATGATCCTTAGACTCCTTAATGTTTACTTCTCCTATTTTTCTAACCTCTTTGGCTTTAACTACTTCTATTTCATCCAAGTCATCATCAACCAATGGTGGTGTATTGGGTAAAGGAGGGGTTTCATCAAAAGTTACGTTAAGTGATTCTTCAATTACGCCCGAGGTTCTATTGAGGACTATGTAGGCTTTGCTAGTTTGGGAATAACCTAAAAATATACCTTCGTAAGACTTTAGGTCAAACTTGGTAAGGTATTCTTTGGTGTTGAGGATAAAGCACTTGCTTCCAAACACCCTAAAGTATTCCAATGAGGGTTTCTTACCTTTAAGAATCTCATAGGGGGTCTTTCCTAGGAAAGGTCGAATAAGAATTCGGTTGAGAATATAAGTCGATGTGTCCACGGCATTGCACCAAAACTTTTGAGGCAAAGATTGCTCGTTTAACATCGTCCTACTCATCTCTTGGATGGTCCTATTCTTCCTTTCAACTACCCCATTTGATTGTGGAGTGCGAGGAGCCGAGAAGTTATGGGTAATACCATGAGCTTCACAAAAGGCACCAAATTGCACTTCATTATCAAATTCCCTACCATGGTCCGTCCTAATAGAGACAATTGGACATCCTAGTTGATTTTGAATTCTTCGACTAAAGATTTCGAAATGATCGAAACCTTCATTCTTAGATGCCAAAAATCTAGTCCAAGTGAATCTAGAATAGTCGTCAACTATAACTAGGGTATTAAGGTTACCTCCATAACTCCGTATGGCGGAAGGTCCAAAGAGATCCATATGTAGGAGCTCTAATCACCGAGAGGTTGAAACCAAATTCTTGGCTTTGTGACTTGAGTGAACTTGCTTTCCAACTTTGCAAGCATCACAAAAGTGACTATCAAACTTCATCTTGGGGAGGTGTCTTACCAACTCCTTAGAGACTAAAGATTGACTTAAACGCATATTAGCGTGACCTAGTCTCCTATGCCAAAGAGTAGAACTATCATCTATAGTCGCAAGACATATGTTGTCTTTTGACTTCTTATTGACCTTCATGACATAAAGCTCATGCTTTCTAACACCTTTTCCAATGACCTTTCCATCTTTTACGATTTCACTGTCATGTTCCGAAAAGATGATCTTACACTTATTGTCACAAATTTGACCTATACTTAAAAGGTTAAACCCTAAATTATCTACGTGCTCAACATTTTCAATGGTCATGGAGTCAAGAGAAACCGTACCTTTGCCAATGATATTACCACGTAGACTACTAGCGAATGTGACGTTACCTCCATTATATGCTTTGTAGTGCGAGAACAAACTTCGATTACCCGTCATGTGTTTAGAACAACCACTATCCTTAATCCACTCGTCGGGTTCCAAATCAATTCCCAAGCATATCTCTTTAGAAGTATGAGCCATAAGACATTTCTCCTCTGTGGGGTTGTCATCAACATCTTCACCGCTATCGCTCCAAGAACCACTAACGAACGCCATGTGATTCTTATCACGTGAAGGCTTTGGACAATCACCAATGAAATGATTTGGATCACCACACCTAAAGCAATTCCTATCACCTTTTTTGTTCTTGGCAAACCGATTCTTTGAGAATGTTTTATTGTCATTGTTGGGTTGCCTCACGTGTTGACCTCGTCTTTTGAAGAACTTCTTAAAATTTATCACCGCCAATGCATACTCCTCGTCATCGCTATCCGAGGAACTATCATGATCGCTTTGTGCCTTCTTGGCTTTGAGTGCAAGAGACTTCCTTTCACTCTTGGTTTTTACCAATTCCGAGTCCTTCAAAATTATCATCTCATGAACCTTCAAGTTGCCTATGATTTCATCGAGTGATAAAGTTGAGAGATCTTTCGATTCTTCAATCGCCGTGACTTTTGCTCTCCACTTCGGATGTAAGGCCCTTAGAAACTTCCTAACATTTTTCTTGCTAGAAAAACCTTCATCAAGTGCTTTTAGACTAGTAATAATAGTGTTAAATCTAGCAAAAGCACTATCAATAGTTTCATCTTCTAAGATGACAAATTGTTCATATTGTTGGACAAGAAGATCGATTTTGCTTTCTTTTACTTGGCTATTACCTTGGTGGGTTACTAAAAGAGTGTTCCAAATATCTTTAGCGGTTTCACACATAAAAATCCTTTCATACTCTTTCTTAGGTAAAGCATTATAAATCACCATTTTAGCCTCATTATTTTTCGAAAGTTTCTTTTTAGTATCGTCATTAGCTTTGTCAAAAGTGACCAATTCTTTTGTTTTAGAAACTTCATTAAATTGATAAGGTAAAAAATCACCATTGGTAATAACATGCCAAAGATCTAAATCTTTTGATTTCACGTAAGTCTCAAATCTATTTTTCCAATAAATAAAACTATCGGTTTCAAAAAGTGGTGGTCTTTGCATAGATTGCCCTTCTAGGTACTTGTTGGAATCCATAGATCGATTCAAGTTTTAAAATACAATATACTTTAAAAATTCTTGAGCAGCCTCTCTCTGATACCAATTGTAGAAACTACAAGGGGGGGGGGGGGGGTTATATAGTTTCTTATATTTACTTGTAAAAGATGGTTTCAAAAAATCCTTTTTCAAAAACTTAGGCTTGAGGAAATATGTGAAATCTTCTTATGCACAATACGAACAATGATAGTGTAACTAAACTAATACTAACTAATGTATATGCACAAAGAATAAAGAATGTAAAGAGTTAAGGGTAAAGAAAGATCAAACCAAACACCAAGGATTTATAGTGGTTCGGCAACGAAGCTCACTCCTCGTTCCTACTCCACTCCTCGAGTACTCCTTACTCGAGAGTTCACTACACAACAAGCTCCTTATGGTGGAGAAAACCGTACACGTTGCTTAACCAATTTCCGACCCCCAAGCTAAAAGTCGAGCCCTAATCATAGCTAGGACCAATCTACACAACTATACTTAGTACATACACAACTTCCAAATAGACACAACTACTTGGATCTTCACAACTATGACACAACAACAAATGTATAAGATTTGATCTTCAAAGGATCTTTGGTGGTGGACTCAACACTTCACAAGGATAGTGTTCTTCTCTTTGCACTTGGAGAGGAAGGGATGGATGGGATAGATTCACTTATAAACAAGTAGTAATCAATCAAATGATCAAGGATTTGAGTGATTTAAGAAGTATGTTTGAATCTGGAAATTTATATGCAAAAGAGGTGAAGAGAAAGTCTGAGAATGGTCTACTATTTATAGGACAAAGGGCCAACGTTAATATCTGCCCGCGGTTCCTTATCTCAGCCAGCGGTAGCTTATCGATAAGGAACCACATAGGCACTAGGGAACTGCCGGAGTAGACTCCGCTCCCTTTTTTTCCATTAGTGGTGGAGGTCTTATCTGATTATAAAATATCCTGAAAGAATATTCCAAATCAAAAAAGAATATGCCATTTTCAAATTTTCAAATATTTAATTTAATAAAACATTTTCTTAAAAAGAAAGTTTAATAAAAAAACTTGTCACACTTAATAAAAAGTGAGTTTTAAGAAAAGATTAAATCACTTGATCACTTGATTAAGGTTAGTACTTGTTATTCACATCTTAAGTGAAAATGGGTAAAATGAAAAATACTCGAACTCAAGAATTCGTTTTTCGTTGTTTTCGTAAATGCTTGTTTTTACATATTGTCGTAATCAAAACTAAGCGAGACCGAAAAATGCAAGTAACGTTTTTAGGCATTATTGCATTAACAGCTTCGTATGTGGATCCGTGGGTTAGGGAATATAATGAAGCTTGTAAACTTTCGTCGGATATCAGTAGCATGATATCGGCGAGGAGTTCGTATTGTTCGGGCCGGAAGGACAACATCATTCATCTACTATACGGAGGAATATTACGATATTGGGTACTAGACTGGGCTTGCAGACTCTTTTGAGTAAGCTACCTCCTCAACAACCGGTGTAAGTCATTTTTTTTTCAATTGATGTTTAAGTGTGCGTGTTTTTTTCAATTGATGTTCTCATGGGGAGTAAGAAGTGCATAGGCCGGTGTCACTCTACAGTCTACACATGATTGAGCTACAGCACGAGATAGTAGTTAGGAAGATACTTTTTGTAGGATATATATGACTATTAACGTTAAGCAACTAATATGAACCAGATCGATTATAGAGATAAAAGGATAGATAGGCTATAATAATGGGATAACCCGACCCCCCGATGGTTTATATTAATGAAATAAACCGACCCCCAATTGATTAACTAATCAATACTTCATTATCATTAAACATAATCCCTGTTACAACCTAATGCCCTATAAATAATAAAAGATAACTTGCTCTTAAAGATAACGCAACAACGGAAATAATGCAACAACGGAAAGTAAATAAACTAATTATTTAGTTAATATTACTAATAATAAACTGCCAGGATGTATCAATACTCCGCCTCGCAAAAACACCTTGTCCTCAAGGTGTTGGTATCTTGCCTGATGTGATTCCAGGATCCCAAGTTCTTCGTTTTACCCCCTTTGTACTCTTCAAGAGAAAGCATGAGGCTTGGTATATGTTTTTGAGCTTTCTTGTGCAGACTCGTAATTCTTCATGTGAATCTGACCTTTCAAATCCAGTGCCAAGTGAGGTACCTAGCTTTGTAGGTTTTCTGGTTTGGACATGTGCCACCCCAAACTTATTCCAAAACAACCTTGCCTTCACCTTCCTGTTAAGACTTTGCTAATTTATTTGGACCCCCACTGAATGGACTTTTCCTTCATGCTCAATCTCTTCTTTTAATGCATTTATTCTTCCTTGAAATTTCTCAAACCTCGATGAGCAATCTTGACGCGCCTGTGTCAAAGATTCCTTCATTTGTGTTAAAGAATCAATCATTTGAGAATGGTGCAACGAGAGCGTGGATTGTAACCGTTCCACCATCTCTTTGACCTGATTCCATTGATTCTATTCTTCACGCCTCTTCTCCTCTTCAGAAGCTCTAATAGCCATTTGTTCCAGTCTTTGATTCCATTCATGTTGTTCTTGACACCTCTGATTCCATTCTTGACGCCTTTGACTCCATTTATGCCATTCTTGACACCTTTGATTCCGTTTATGCCATTCTTGCCACCTCTATTCTTCCATTCCAGTAATTTTTTTTTCCTAATGAACAGTAGCCACCGATGAACAGTAACAGATGAACATTTTTTTTTGAAACCTAGAATCGAAACAACTCTGATACCAATTGATATGAACCGGATCAATTATAGAGATAAAATGATAGATAGGCTATAATAATGAGATAACTCGACCCCTCGATGGTTTATATTAATGAGATAAATCGACCCCCAATTGATTAACTAATCAAACTTCATTATCATTAAACATAATCCCTGTTACAACCTAATGCCCTATAAATAATAAAAGATAATTTGCTCCTAAAGATAATGCAACAAGAGAAAGTAAATAAACTGATTATTTAGTTAATATTACTAATAATAAACTTCCAGCATGTATCAACAAGCCCCTCTTAGCTAAAATTCATGTCTTCGTCAAAGGTTAGAGATGTTGGTGGATATGGTAAAGGAGTGATGAGTGGCCAAGGGTGGTGATCGACGCACAAGAGTGGTAATAGGTGGTCAAAAGTGGCTGCCGAGGACGAACATGTTTATCAGTCTGGTTGAGCTATAACTTTTTGGATCTCATTGTTACTTTTCTAAAGTTATTGACTCCGCTCATAATTATAGATGATATCTTATGACCTTTCGACTTTAACGGATAAGAGATCAGTAGGATGGGACACCAGGAAGGAAGAAAGTGTTGGAAGTTACTGTCATTCAAACTTTTATCAGTTACAAGAATAAATGGTGGTGTTAGCTAAGCTTATGCCTGGTCTTATGCTAATCTTTACCAAGAGTTATTATTTACTTTAAGTACAAGTTATGATTTCAAGTTGTAACAGCTGATGTACAGCCTATTTATAGGCCTTTCTTTTTTGCTAATAATCATCAGGAATTACAGCAACATCTTTCACTTGTTCCTTCTTTATTAGATCAGCAGAATCTCATTGTTTTAGTCTCTATACTCCAACAGAAAGTAAGGGCACTTGCTATCACCAACATGACATCTTTTTATCTTTACATGGTTTTAGATTGCAGGCTCCCGGACTGTTTTTACACTTCATGAACTAATCTTAAAACCAAGATTCCTGGTACATGGTTTCACACATTTTCGCAAGCTATTTAGTCTAAAACTTACATGTTCGTAGTACAACTAATGTTATCTTTGATAACACATTATGGACACCTTTAATAAAGAACGAGGGGGTATGGAATGAAGCATTATACTAAGTTTGCTTTTAGTAAGTTCCAAAACAAGTCATAAACTATAAGCAAGACTAGGTTTTGTCGTTGAACTTTATAAATCCACCTACAATGCCATTTTTTCATATATGTATTAATCAATAACAACCAGTGTTAAGGCTTAGAGAGATATATAAAAATGATGGATGTGACTAAGACCGGATTGCCTTCACTTGACCTTCTCCATTGATCACAAGAAATTGTTCCTTAAAAAACTTATGCCGCTGGTTGCTATCTTTAGCTGTTGCACATGAAAAGTTGTGTCTTTTCAATCGCACTCGATACAAAGAAAAATGCAGACTTATAAATGTTGTTTGCTGAGAATGATTTGTTTTGTGCTATGCGCGGGCATCTTACTAGTTTTTTATTAATGCAGAATGTACATGGAAGTCAACGCCGACGACTATACTTTTAGTGGAAGAGACTGAGTAGGATCATGTCAAGTAGGATGAAATGTCATGCAGGGCCCATCTCTCTTTCCATGAAAAAGGCTACAATTTTGTAACTTTGACTACTATCCTTTAACATCAACATCCATTTATGATTTATGGGTCATCCATTTTAATCTCTGCTATTTTTTTAATCTCTGCTATTATCCACATCATCACTAGTCATGTCCGCTGCTACTGGTTACGCGGATGAAGCTGAACCATCCACCTCCTCACCCGTTCAATTGTCACAACAATGTCGTCATTTCAAACTTTGTGATATTATGTTAGCAACAGAAAACTTTGACGAATCATTAGTAATCGGAAGGGGTGGATTTGGAAAAGTTTACAGATGTACCATCTTTAGTGGGTCTGCAACTGTTCTTGCTGCGATTAAACGGTTGGATCCTAACTCAAATCAAGGGGCACCTGAGTTTTGGGCTGAAGTTGAGATGCTTTCAAAGTTGCGGCACTGCAACCTTGTCTCTTTATTTGGTTATTGTAATGAGGAGAACGAGATGATCCTTGTATATGAATATATGCCCAATGGAACACTTGAAGACCATCTTCATAAACTTGGTACACTGATTTCTTGGGTTCAACGTCTCAAGATCTGTATAGGCGCGTGTCGCGGGTTGCACTATCTTCACTCTGGTACAGGGATTGATGTTGGGGTCATACATCGTGATGTCAAGACCTCAAATATTTTGTTACAGGAATCCTGGGCAGCGAAAATTTCAGATTTCGGCTTGTCCAAGATAGGCCCCACAAATCAGCCTATGACTTACGTCAACACACTTGTGAAAGGCACTTTTGGATATTTTGATCCCGATTATTACGCAACTGGACATCTAACAAGGAAGTCTGATGTGTATGCTTTTGGAGTGGTATTGTTAGAAGTGCTCTGTCGTAAGCGTGCAATATTTAATATTGATGGAGAAGCAGCGAATTTGGGAAATTGGGCTCAAGAATCTATCAAAGAAGGCAATTTAAAGAATATAATAGATTTGGATATAAGGGATCAGATATCCCCAAAATGTTTAAAGAAGTTTGTTCAAATTACAGAGAGATCTTTGCTGAGCAGTCCGAAGCAACGTTCTAGCATGGCTGAGGTTTTGTTCAGTCTTGAGTCTATGCTGACCATGCAAGAGAAATTCAAACCTGCTGGCAGAACGATACTCAATAGAATATTTGCACAAAGGATCGAACTAAATATGCCTGCATTTCCCTCCGACGAAGAGAACACTGGTATTTCAAGCTCATGAATATTTGTACATATTTATTTTAAAATGTGCGTGCATCCATCTCGGCATTAATTAGCAGAGTAATTCTCTCTGTTGAGTCTGCATTTGCCTCTAGTTTCAACACTTTTTTTTATCTAATCTGATTCTTTTGCTGCTTTACTTGCTACTCAGTAGGTTCTCTCTTAACCAATCCGCTACATACCTTTCCCCAGAAGGTGTTGAATACACAGTTTTGTTTGCTTAGGTTTATCTTTATGTATGATCTTAAAATCTTCTAAAGTTTATATAAGGTGTAGTTGTTATTGTCTACTAATTAATGTCTAACTTAGTTATATAATACTTGCCATGGGATTCATTTATCATAATATCACACTGATATCAACGCGCTTATATTTAGTTGTATTGTATATAGTGTGATTGTTAGTTTGCCTTTAGCACAAGTATTACGAGTAAAAAACAAATATTATATCTACTTAGGAGTTCGGCCATGGGGAGTGGTCAAGTCGGCCATGGGGAGTGGTCAAGTTATCCCGAGCGGAAACACTAATCCGTACTTCCCTTTCCACAGAAATAGTCCCTGTGTGGTGAACTTTTCTTGAGCTGTCCCACTTCACTCTTGTGTGTGTTGGGGACTTGGGGGTTGTTTGTGTATGTGACCCTATCTCCTTTCCCTGCATGCTATCTGGCCACCACTTCCCGCCATACTTTGCACGAGTACTTGTGTGTGTTTAGTTTAAGTTGTTCTTGTGGGAAGGTCCACCTGCTCGCATGGACTTAGTAGTATAACATAGGCATTTCCTTGTCTAATGTAGTTGTAAGTTATAAACACAACACCCAGTCCTTTTTGTACTATTCTCAATATCATATTGTACATAGTAAACCTTATCAACGTTTAATTCTTGTTGTCTATTAATGGGTGCATTTTATTATGGGTCGTATAATTACAAAAGTTAAATTATTTCAATAATAATCTGATATTTTTTATAATGATTTCAGCTGAAGAGGATCATGAAGTTCATTTAGGTCAATTAAAGAGATTTTCACTCCGTGAACTACAAGTTGCAACTGATAACTTCAGTAACACACATGCTATTGGAAGAGGTGGTTTTGGTAATGTGTACAAAGGGCGATTGGAAGATGGCACTTTGGTGGCTGTAAAAAGGCTAAAATTGGAAATACAAGGTTGTGAGATAGAGTATCCAACCGAAGTTGAAATGACTTGTATGGCGGTTCATAGAAACCTACTTCGGCTAAGAGGATTTTGCAAGACATCCACTGAATGGGTGCTTGTTTATCCGTATATGGCTAATGGTAGTGTTGCATCATGCTTAAGAGGTAAATTTTCCCTATCTACCATCTCGTTTACTGGGCATATATTTAGGGGTGTTTGGATGCATGTTTTGAAAGTGATGGAGTATATGGTATTAGTCTATCGTATCACTTTATTAGAATGAGATAATTAACAGGTTGTAGAGAGTAGCGTTTGGATGTGTCGCAATTGTTAAGGAAACGGTGTTTGGATGTGTGATTTCTTTTTCTTTTCAATTACTAAGAAATCATATATCCAAGCACCTTTTATCAGCATCTACATTTTTTTTCAATAATAGAACTTTGACCAGAAAAGTTAACATCTACAATTAATCTTTTAAAATCCGCCGTGTAATATCTAACGATCTGATCTAAAATTTTGTAGAGAGACGTGACACACAAGAGCCACTCGATTCGCCAATAAGAAAGCGAATGGCATTGGGGTATGCAAGGGGACTTGCTTGCATGCATGATGATTGTGACCCAAAGATCATTCACCGTGATGTGAAAGCTGCTAATATTTTACTGGATGAAGAATTTGAAGCAGTTGTAGGTGATTTTGGGTTGGCTAAGCTTATGAACTATAATGATACTCATGTTACAACCGTTGTTCGTGGTACAATTGGGCACATAGCCCCCGAGTATCTATCAACATGTCAAGTGTCAGAAAAAACAGACGTGTTTGGGTATGGTGTTATGCTTCTTGAGCTTATAACGGGTCAACGGGCTTTTGATCTTGCTCGACTTGCTAATGACGAGGATGTCATGTTGCTTGATTGGGTAACCATCCTATGCCCACCTTCATTTTTATGTTTTTATTTATTTATTCATTTATCTTGTTACTTCTGATATGTAATTTGTATCTATAGCCTAGTAGGATTATGGGGGTGTCGGTTTCCGTTTTGGAAACTCATTATCATATTATTGCGTTATTTAGTCCCAAATTTGTCAAACTACTATTTGTGAAACATATACAAACCAAGCCAAGACTCGATTTTTATGAAAAAAAAGTAACTGTTAAATACTCTCGAATTGTTTGCTATGGTTCTGATTCTTGAAACCTTGCAGGTGAAACAGCATGTTAGGGAAAAAAGATTGGAGACATTGGTGGATGCTGATTTGAAAGGTGATTATATAAACGAAGAAATGGAACAGCTGATACTGGTGGCACTTTTGTGCACACAAGGAACACCATTAGAACGACCCAAGATGTCTGAAGTAGTCAGAATGCTGGAAGGTGACGTTTTGGCAGAAAGATGGAAAGAGTTTCACGAAGATGAAATGTTTAGACAAGAATACAAAACCACAAATTATGATGGATATTGGATTGGAGATTCAATTAATGATCTAAATCCTGAGGAATTGACGGGTCCCAGATAAATCATCTTTGACACAAGTTTCGGGCTTTGTTGTTGTTGTATCTGGAAACTGATACTCATCATTATTGTGCATATGAAAATTCTTCTCTTTTTTTTGCTGTCACCCAAGACATGTCAGGGTGAATTGTGTCTAGAGACTTTTGGTTTTTGTTGTGTTAATAGGATTGGTAAATTGCAGGTGGGAGTGGAGTAAGAGTCTTCAGGTGCAAAGTAACCCAAAATGTTGTTGAAACACCAATGTATTGGTTCCTTTATGCATTAAACCAGATGAACAAAATAAATACATTTTGTTCCATAATATTACAGATCGTTGAAGATGTTCGAAATATTTCATATGGTAACGTTGAAAGTCGTCGGGATCCATAGCGTTTTTTTAAAGAAGTATTGAGTTGTGCTGTGTGAAAAAATAAGAACGTATTTATAAGATTTTTAAAAGGTAAAAACTTAAAAAAATATATATAAGTATTTCAGCAGCTTACGGTTAGTTTGACCTCCTTTTATTTTTTAAAACCATTACATGACATCCATAAACAACAAAAAGTAAAAAAAAATACCAAATTATTTGAATTGGCAATGACAACATGGAACGTGAAAAAACCATGGTTTTAATGTTGGAATAATTTATTTAAGAATAATGTTAAAATAGAGTTGATATTGCTGATCAACAGATGCTTTTCATTAGCTTATGAATGCCTCTTAAATAGGCCAAAGTTACAACGGAAAGTAAACTCACGAGTGCTAAAATTACTCAACTACTTTGACCCTGTTCGTGCAATCCTTTGCGGGATCCGAATGGGTTGACCGGATCGGATCTTGGGTGTTGTATGCTTCGGATATCCTGAAATCAAAGTAACGCGTTAGCCTCGTCCGGGTGTGGGAACCCAGACCAAGCTCCGGCGTGAGAGTAAGTAAAGGATAAAAATCTGGAGGGGAAAAGAGAGTAAAAGTATATAAGTAAAAAGTAATAAGGGTAAAAGAGTTAACCTAAACCTTGAACCCAAAGGGGTATTTATACTAGTCTGATTCCTAAAAGGCCGGGAATGGTGATGGGCCTTGGTTGGCCCGATTGGGGACACACTCCCTATTTTATAGGAAGTGTGCCTGCTGAGTTCTTTGCTGACTTTTGTTGACTTCTTCTAGAAGGAAGTGTTTGTTCCGGATCGGGTCATGTGTTCCAGATCGGTCCGTACGTTCCGGACACATACACGAACAAGTCCCCCCAAGTGTTGATTGGGCTAACTTTGTTCGAAAAGTTTTAGTCGAATCAAGACTTAAAGCCCATTTCTTTCTCGATTGGTGTGGGCCGGATCAACCTCTTGGCCCATTCTACGGCTAAGGCCCATCAAGGCCCAACCATCTTTTACCCTACTTCTTTGCGATGGCTGACACGTGGCCTTGGCTTGCTTAGATCGACGACACGTGTGTTTTTACTGTTCCTTTCACGGTTTCCCACTTTTTTACTGAGCCTATAAATACCAACCAATCCGTCATTTGTTTGTGTGTGTTTTCACTTTTCTCTCAAGTTTTCCTTCTCTCTACCAATCCGGACTTCTCTGCTCAGGTATCTTTTCTTCCTTCCCTTGTTACCCTTCCGGATCCACCCTTGGTACGTCATGGACGAAGAGAATCTTCCTGGGCCTTCCGGCTCAACCCGTTATGCTCCCAAGTTTGACATGCCTAAGTATACGACTACTCTCAATGAGGCTTATGTTAAGTATTTGGTGAAGACTTATCATATTCCGGAAAGTTGCAACCCCCAGGTTGCTCCGGAAGGTATGACCATGGATCGCCTCCCTCAAAACCGGATCGGTTTATATGAGCAGTTTTTTAAGCTCTCCGGACTACGAGTCCCCTTCTCCACCTTCCTTTTAGCCGTTTTGAAAGACTTTGGTGTACATATCTCACAATTAGTTCCCCTAGGATTAAACCGTGTTATCACCTTTGAAGTCTATTGCCGGAGCCTCTCCATCGAACCTACCCCTCCTCTATTCCGTCTTTATTATAGGCTTAGTAAACAAGGTCATTGGTTTTCTTTTGAGAAAAGGTCCGGAAAAGGTTCTCGTAAGCAGATCTTTCGTGATACCCTTACGTGTTTGAAGAATTGGAAATGGGAGTTTTTTGTCATAGATCGCAAGGCCATTCCGGATTTCATGTCGTGGAGGCATGTTGACTCAGATTTGAATGATTATATTCCTCGTGATGGTTTTAGCGAATCGGATGCTCATCGTCTTGAAGAGCATGTTGTGGATTTGGCTGCCATTCCGGAGGGAGTTCTGTATATGGCCGGTGTGTCTTTGACTTGGGAGTGCCCAAGATTCTTGCCACGTTTTATGGATCCGGAAGGGAATGGTATTACCCTTGCTTTCATTCCCCCTCTTTCTATACCTTGTCTTTTTTTTTATGGTTGTAAGTTTTTGTTGCTTTCGTTGCATTTTCTCTTTGTTCTTGCAGCTATCACCATGTCTGAATACCTGAGGTTTCCCGTTACTGCTCCGTGCAAGATTACTAAAGGAGATCGTCTGACTGATGCCAACCGGATTACTCCTCATGTTTCCGAGGCTCTTGCAGCCGGAGAGAGTTTGAGTGCCCCTACTGCTGCCCAAATCATAGCTATGAGCGAAAGTGAAGCTGTAAAAGCTGCTCGCGAGAAGAAAAGGCTTGCTTCGATTCGTGCTGCGGAGGAAAAGAAGAAGAAAGAGGATGGTGGGGAAGTGGTAGGAAAGCCGAAAGGGAAAAAGAAAACTTCCGAAAAGGGTGGTTCCTCTGGTGCTTCCACTAAGGTGAGTAAAACTGTCAGTGACCTTCATAAGAGTATGAAACGCATGACTGAGAAGGCCTCGGCTTCTGAGGGTTCGGCCAAAAGAAGAAAGGTTGACGCGAGTGGAGGCGCTGATGTTAACGAAGAGGAAATCCTTGATGAGGATCGCATACTTAGTCCTTCGCCCCTCCGGTCAGTTAATTTGAATATTAATGTGGATGATGATTCTCCCGGACCTGATGGCATTGGTTCGGAGAAAACACATGGGGAAGGGTCGAAAGGGGATGGCGAAGATCCTGCTTCGGATCAAAACAAAGAGAAAAGCCCCGTTCTTGGTAGTTCGTATTTGGATGGCTCAAGCTCCAAAGGTGTTTTTGCTGATGATGCTGAGGAACCTGTTAGTCAGAGGGAGGGTAAAGGGGTGATGAATCCGGATCATCATCATTCGTCACGTAAGTATACTCCTTTCCATGCTTTCCTCTTACCTTGCTTATGTGTCACGTTGTTTGTTTCTTTTGTTAACAGTGTTTATGTCTGTCCGATACAGGTGTGTTTGCCGCGGAGGAGGGGGTGACTGGCCCAAGTGCTAAGTATATTCCGGAATGGAATATCAATGCTGCTAGCCGGGTGGATACCCCTTCGGAGTGTCGCGACTTAATGCTAAATCTTGTCCCTCCGGCCATGCGAAAAGAACTGAGTTCCTATCCACCTTCCCTTGCCCTGAACCGTAGCTGGTATCAACTTGCTAGGAGCACTATGGGAATGGTAGACTCCCTTCGGCGTTTGGAGGAGGAATCCCGTGACCAAGGCAACCTAATGGATGAATGTGAGGAATACAAAGTGCTTTTGCAAGCTTCCAACATTAAGTTGTCGGAACAGACCCAAGCCAATTCTAGGCTTTCCTCTCAGCTTGAAAATGCCGAAAAGGTATGTGCTACTAGGGATTCGGAGTTGGCTGCCGTGATGGGCGAAAAATTTGACTTGTCAGAGAGGCTCAAAGGCCGTGATGCCCGGATTGCTGATCTCGAGGCAACCTTGCATGTGGTGAATGCGGACAAAGAAAGGTATGCCGAAGAGGTTAAAGCCTTAAAAACCGAGAGGGATGAGCTGCAGAGCAAGTGCAATACCTCTGAGATGGGGAGGTATAATGCTATCCGGACATTGCTTCCTGCCGTGGTCTCTAAACTTTTGAACAGTCATGAGCACAAAAAGAATATAACCGATTGCTTCAACAAAGCTATTGAAGCCGGATGGGCCACAGGGATCAAGGTTTGGAGACCTCTTGAGGAGCAATTGGCCGTTGTTGCTGCCACTCCGGGCTTCGACTTGTATTGTGAAAAGAAGATGGGACCAATGGTTGATGCCCTTCCATCAGCTAAATACCCTTACATCCAGGAGGTCGCTTCCAGCTTCTACTTGCCTATTGAACGCTTGATGGAAATTGAGCCCGCTCCTGCTCCTCCCCCGACTGTGGATCCTTTGGCAGGAAAGCTCACTGAAGAAGATCTGGTATCCCTCCAAGACGATGTTGATGCCTCCGGAAGCAAAGATGCTCCGGCTGTCTGATTTCTTTGTGACTTGCTTGATACTTGTTTCTAAACTTAATTTTATTTGGATGAATGTAATATTTGTAGACTTATTTATTTCTGTTGTCTTGTCTTTCCTTATGCCTCTTTTGATCAGGAAGGTTGTAACAATGACATTGCTTTCTTGTGTTTACGTTTATGTTTTATTAAGTACATGTGTGCCCCTTTTGTGATTCTTGTTTGTGAAGATAATTGCATGTAAATACGCCTCGCCTCTTTTGATCAGAAAGAATTGGGAACGTATGCCTTCCATTCCGGACAGGACTTGACCAAATTCTTCCCTTGTTGAAGGGAGAGAGAATTGGGAACGTATGCCTTCCATTCCAGATAGGACTTAACCAAATTCTTCCCTTGTTGAAGGGAGAAAGAATTGGAACGTATGCCTTCCATTCCGGATAGGACTTAACCAAATTCTTCCCTTGTTGAAGGGAGAGAGAATTGGAACGTATGCCTTCCATTCCGGATAGGACTTAACCAAATTCTTCCCTTGTTGAAGGGAGAGAGAATTGGAACGTATGCCTTCCATTCCGGATAGGACTTAACCAAATTCTTCCCTTGTTGAAGGGAGAAAGAATTGGAGCGTATGCCTTCCATTCCGGATAGGACTTTACCAAATTCTTCCCTTGTTGAAGGGAGAGAGAATTGGAACGTATGCCTTCCATTCCGGATAGGACTTTACCAAATTCTTCCCTTGTTGAAGGGAGAGAGAATTGGAACGTATGCCTTATCATTCATGCTACTTATAATTGCTGCAAATATGCTTCCTCCTTTATTGACGAGAGGAGGAGCTTTTTCATTAAAATCAAAGGACATGGCCTTTCCCTTCTGGAGGGAGTGAAGGTTGATACATTTTGAAATAAAATTTAGATAAAGCACTAAATCGGACTCTTCCCTTGCTGAAGGGAGAAAGAGCCATTACAAGATAGAAATGAAATTACAAGTAACACCTTCTAAGGTTCATTGCGTGCCACACCCTTGGTACCTCCTTGTCTTTCATGGTAAGGAGTTTGTATGAGCCATTCTGGTATGCTTCCTTGACACGGTATGGGCCTTCCCATGTAGGAGCAAGTTTTCCTTCTTTCTGAACCCTGCTTGCTTCATTCTTTCGGAACACAAAGTCTCCTGGGCGGAATGCAACTGGACGAACTCGCTTGTTGTAGTACTGTTCCACTTTTGTCTTGTACTTTGCTTCCCGGATAGCTGCCATCTCTCTTCTTTCTTGTAAGAGGTCCAGGTTTATGCGCAGGGCATCATCGTTGTCCTTTTCATTGATCATCATTGTCCGATATGTGGGCATTCCTATCTCAGCCGGGATGACTGCTTCGGATCCATAGGTGAGGCTGAAAGGAGTCTCTCCATTACTTTGCTTCAATGATGTCCGGTGAGCCCATAGTATGTGCGGTAGCTCCTCTGCCCATCCATTCCTGTCTCGACCCAATCTTGTCTTAATGCCTTCCATGAGGGTCTTGTTGGCCCTTTCGACTAGGCCGTTTGCTTGTGGATGAGCCACAGCTGTGTTGATTTGCTTGATTTCCAGGTCCGAACACCAGCTCTTGAATGGTTCATTGATGAATTGCTTAGCATTGTCCGTGACTATGATTTTTGGGATTCCGAATCGGCAGACGACATTGTCCCAAAAGAATTTGATTACTTCCTTTCCGGATATCTTGACCAAAGGCTTAGCCTCCATCCACTTGGTGAAATAATCAATGGCGACGATTATGTATTTCACATTTCCGGATGAGGCTGGTAATGGACCTAGAATGTCCATTCCCCATTGGTAAAATGGCCATGGTGCCATGATAGATTTCATCAACGTCTTTGGCAATCTTGCTACCGGTGCATGAACTTGGCATGAATCACATTTCTTTAGTTCCTCCCTTGCGTCTGTATGCATGGTTGGCCAGTAGTACCCCGATCTTAAAGCTTGTGCTACTATCGACCTTGGCTTCAAGTGCATGCTACACGAACCCATGTGTATTTCTCGAAGAACATAGTTGGCTTGCAACGGACCCACGCACCGAAACATTGGTTCTAAGTACCCCTTCTTGAACAGAACACCATCAACCATTTCATACTGATGTAGCTTTAATCTTAAGCGTCGTGCCTCGTTCTCGTCCGTTGGCCAGATTCCATCCCGGAGGCATTTAATGATGGGGGTCATCCAATTGTCGCCTACTTCTTCTACTATAGCATTTACCTCATTCCGGTCGGTAGACCTTTCGTTTAAGACCTCCACCAAAACTTCTTTTGTTAAGTGGTCGAATGCCAACGTTGCCAGTTTGCTTAGGACATCAGCCTTCTGATTCTTACTCCTTGGTATGTTCATAATTGCGAAATGAGAAAACTTTGATATCAAGACCTTTGCCTCAGCTAAGTATTTTATCATCCTATCACAATTTGCTTCGTATGTTCCGTTGACCTGGTTTGCTACCAACTTTGAGTCTACTCGGACCTCAATCCTTCCCACTTTCATTTGTATTGCAATTCTTAGACCCGCTAGAAGGGCTTCGTATTCTGCTTCATTGTTGGTGGTCTCAAAATTCAGCCGGAGGGCATAAGTGAATTCGGTTCCGGTTGGGCTGATGAGGACCAATCCGGCTCCTGCACCTTGGGTACTAGATGCTCCGTCTGTGAAGAGGGTCCACATTTCTGTCTCATCCTTATCCGGCTTCGGAATAGGCACCTGGAAGAACTCTTCTGCTGCCTGCCCTATAGGCGCTTCAGTTAGGAAGTCTGCCAAAACTTGCCCTTTGATTGCATTTCTTGGTTTGTATTCTATTTTGTAAGCCCCCAACTCAATTGTGTACTTAGCCAACTTTCCGGATGCATCCGCCTTGCTCAGTATCTGCTTGATTGGTTGGTCTGTGATTACATTTATGTCATGGCCTTCGAAATATCTTCTAAGTCTCCTTGATGCTTTTAGCAGGGCTAGCGCCAATTTTTCCATAGGAGAATAGTTCTTTTCCGCATCACTGAGTGTTCGGCCAATATAGTGAATCGGGCATTGTCTTCCATTCCTTTCAGTGAGCAGTACTGCACTAATTGACTCTTGTGATGCTGCCAAGTACATGTACAGGGGTTCCTTTGGTCTTGGTGTGGTAAGGGTTGGTAAGTTCATGATCAATTTTTTCATTTGCTGGAATGCCTCTTCTGCCTCCGCGGTCCATTTATACTCATGCTTATTCTCCTTTGTGATATTTTTGAGTGTGTTGAAGAATGGGAGTGCCCTTTCGGCGGATCGTGATAAGAATCGGTTCAGAGCTGCTAGCTTGCCACTTAACGATTGCATCTCCTTCCATGTCTTTGGTGATTGGATGTCAATAATGGCCCTAGTCTTTTTCGGATTGGCCTGTATGCCTTCCGGAGTGATGATGTATCCCAGGAACTTGCCTTCTTCTACCCCAAACGAGCACTTGACTGGATTCAGCTTCATGTTGATTTGCCTAAGGTTGTCAAAGGTTTCTGCCATGTCTGCTAACATGCTCTTCTCATCCTTGCTCTTGATCACCATGTCATCAATGTATGCTTCCATGTTCCGTCCTATCTGATTTTGAAAGGCTGAATCAACTAGTCTTTGATATGTTGCTCCGGCATTCTTCAATCCGAAGGGCATCTTAGTGTAGCAAAAGGTGCCTTGATCCGTGTAAAAGGCTGTCTTATCTTCATCTTCCGGGGCCATTTGGATTTGATGGTAACCCTTGTATGCGTCCAAGAAACACTTAAAGCGAGATTCTACTACGGATTCAATTTTTTCATCAATGTCCGGAGGTGAGTAGTAGTCCTTCGGACATGCTGAATTAAGATTTTTGAAATCTACGCACATCCTCCACGACCCATCACTCTTCTTCACCATGACCGGATTGGAGATATACGTTGGGTACTTTACCGGTCTGACTATTCCTGCTGCCACTAGTTCTTTCACTTCTTTGGTTACGGCCTTGCTCTTTTCGGATCCTAGCATTCGCCTTTTCTGACATACCGGGTCTAAGCTCTCATTGACATTCAAGTTATGTTGCATGATTCGCCTCGGCACTCCTGTCATATCTGATGGTTCCCATGCGAATACGTCCGAGTTGTCTTTCAGCAGGTTCTTTAATGCTGTTTGGCAAGCTGGGGTCAATCCGCCCCCGATAGTGGTGAGCTGTTCCGGATAGGCAGGGTTAATCATGACGCTTTCCGTACCGGATGGTAATTCAGCCGTCACGGTCTTGTTGTTGGTTGTGGGCGTTGGCGCTTGTCTTTTTGCTATTTGCCTACATTCCGAGACGATGACTGAACGAGAGACTAGCGAGGCTACTCCTCTTGGAGTGGGAAACTTCATCATGGCATGAATGGTTGATGGCACAGCTCGAAGGATCCGGATGCCTGTCCTCCCTAAGATTACATTGTATGGTGACGGTGCGCTGATCACTACAAATTTCATGTGAGTTCTTCGGACTAAGCTGTCTGATCCGAAACGGACTTCAAGTTCGATTTTTCCCATTGGTTTGACTACTTCTCCAGCGAATCCGACGAGGTCAGTTTGTGTGTTCCTTAATTTTGACTTGATGCTTGTTGGAAGCTTCTCGAAGCAATGCTCGAACATAATTTCCACCGATGCTCCCTCATCTACGTAAACTCTTCGTACCAGATAACCTCCCAACTCGGCTTCTATGATAATTGGATCATCGGACATTTCATCTTCTTCCAATGGTGGAAAAGTGATCGGGGCTCTCATCCAGCTTTCGGTTGCTTCTCTGGCTTTCCTTTTTTCCCTTTCCGATAGTGTCCGGACCATGTTTATAATCTTGTCTTGCCTTGGAGCTTCTTCTCTTCGATTGTCTCGTCCTCTTTGACGTACATCCCGGACAAGATGATTTAACTTTCCAGACTCTAGGGCTAGCTCAATTTGTTTCCTTAGCTGGATGCAATCGTTGGTAAAGTGCCCCTTATCCTGATGATAGTCACAATAACGATCCATGTTTCCACCTCTTGCTGGATTGTTCATTGGACGGGGAGGGGGTAGACGAAGCTGTGTTTCGGTAGCAAGGATTTCTTTCAGGTTCTTTGTCAAGGAATTCACACTTAGGACCGGGGCCACTCTGTTTCGGTCATAGTAATTGTTTCGGTTGTAATCATTCCTGTGATAATTGTCATTCCGGGGTGGTGGGTATGGTGCCCTGTTGTCTCTATCCCTGTTTCTGTTGTTGAAGAAATCTCTTCCCTTATATGCATCTCGACCATCATTTCTCCTATTGTTGTTCCAGCCATGGTACTTTTGGTTGCGATCATCCCTTCTTTGGGTGGGAGGGTTGGGCTTCCGGTATGGCTCCGTCCCTTCCCCTTTTGGTAACTCAGTGTTAGCGAATGCTTCCTCGGACCGGACGAAATCATCCAACCTCTCCATCATGTCGTCCACCGATACAGGAACTTTGTCAGAGTACCTTTTTGCCAGCTCTGGACTTTTGACCGAATCCATAAATGCTGAAATTTTCATGACTTCCGGAACTCCATGGATGAGACCTACTTCGACTGTCCATCGTTCTTTAAAATCTGTCAATGACTCATTTGCCTTTCTCACAATCTTGGTTATCTCATGTGGGCCTTTGTGACATAGCTTTCGGATCGAGTATCTCTTGACAAATGCCTTCCTTAGCTCTGCCCATTCATCAATGCTGTCATTGTCAAGGCTCTCAAGCCAACCCCTAGCTCCCCCTTCTAGCGTTTGCTGGAACATTCTGCACCAAACCGGCATTGGCCATTCGCCCGAATTGGCTGCTCCGGTGAAGCGATTCAAATGGTCCTCCGGATCTCCCGTTCCGTCATATGTCTTGACTGTGGCAGGCATCTTGTACTCGGGTCCGGAGAAGTCAATAATTATTTGAGTGAGAGGGGATTTGACGGCTTCCTTAAAAGGTTTCTTTAGATCCGCATCGGACACCACCTTGCCTCTTACTATCTTAGTGTTGCTGCTTCCCTCATCTTCTTCAATGAAACTTAGACGGACAGGTTCCACGGCGTTCCGGTTATGCTCTTTGACTAGTAGCCGCAAGGTTGAGATGTGTTGTTCGAGTTGTTCCTTTGTGAGGTTCTGATTGTTCGGAGAGGTCAAATCAATCGGAAGGTTAGGACCTGTCGGAGTGACAGGAGTAGGACCTGCCATTCTATGCAATTGGTAGATAGAATATCAAGTCCCACGGATGGCGCCAAATGTTCGTGCAATCCTTTGCGGGATCCGAATGGGTTGACCGGATCGGATCTTGGGTGTTGTATGCTTCGGATATCCTGAAATCAAAGTAACGCGTTAGCCTCGTCCGGGTGTGGGAACCCAGACCAAGCTCCGGCGTGAGAGTAAGTAAAGGATAAAAATCCGGAGGGGAAAAGAGAGTAAAAGTATATAAGTAAAAAGTAATAAGGGTAAAAGAGTTAACCTAAACCTTGAACCCAAAGGGGGTATTTATACTAGTCTGATTCCTAAAAGGCCGGGAATGGTGATGGGCCTTGGTTGGCCCGATTGGGGACACACTCCCTATTTTATAGGAAGTGTGCCTGCTGAGTTCTTTGCTGACTTTTGTTGACTTCTTCTAGAAGGAAGTGTTTGTTCCGGATCGGGTCATGTGTTCCGGATCGGTCCGTACGTTCCGGACACATACACGAACAGACCCACTATACTAAAAACCAGGAGGATATTAGAGACCATATCAGCCACTAAGACTCCACATTTATTTGACCCTAACAGAACATTGACTTAGCAATTCGAATTAACATTATTTCTAACACTCCCCCGTCATTCGAACTTGGACAATCCCAGCTGTAAAGAAAATTGATCATGCTTCGAAAGTGGGAGACTCTTAGTCATTAGATCACCAACTTGTTCTTCAGTTCTGCAACTTTCTAAAACAACTTCCTCCTTTTCAATCAGCTCTCTCACAAAATGGTGCTTAATCTCGATGTGTTTAGTTCGACAATGGAATACCGGATTCCTGGAAAGTTGTACAGCAGACCTGCTGTCACATAATATGCTTGTAGCATGTGCTTGTTCTTCCCCAAGATCAGACAACAACCTTCGAAGCCATACAGCTTGACATGCTGAAGTTGTTGCTGCAACATACTCGACCTCCGTGGAAGAAAGAGCTATCGTAGCCTGTTTCTTCGAGCTCCAAGACATCGCGGCTGTACCAATAAGAAAACAATGACCTGAAGTGCTTCTCCTGTCATCAACTGAGCCTGCCCAATCACTATCAGTGTACCCTTTCAGGCAGAATTTATCACATTTACGAAACCATATTCCATACTCTTTGCTTCCCCCAAGATAACGTAAGATCCTTCGAGCTGCTCCTAAGTGATGCTTGCTCGGTTTATGCATAAACCGTGATAGAACTCCCACTGCATAACTAATATCTGGACGTGAGTGAGTCAAATAAATAAGTCGCCCAATTAGACTTCTGTACACGATTGCATTTGCCATTTCCGTTTCATCATTCACACTGAATTTTTCATTCAGGTTCATTGGAGTGCTTGCCATCTTGCAACCTGATATATTAAACTTCTTCAAAGTATATTCAATATACTTCTTTTGCGACATAAAAATTCCAGACTTGTTTTGAACAATCTCCAGGCCCAAGAAATATTTAAGCTCTCCAAGATCAGTCATGTCAAACATATTCATCATCGAATCTCTGAACTTTGATATAAGAGCAAGAGATGAACCTGTATATATCATGTCATCAACATATAAGCTTACTATAACAAGTCCATTTATACCTTCCTTTTTCACGTACAAAGTTGGCTCGTTCGTACTTCTTTCAAATCCATTTTCTTGAAAAAACTTGTCAATTTTACTATACCAAGCTCTCGGTGCCTGCTACAACTCGTATAACGCCTTTTTTAGCTTGTACACCTTGTTCTTCTCTTTTTCCTTTACGAATCCAGGTGGCTGATCAACGTAGACTTCCTCATGCAATTCGCCATTTAAGAAAGCCGACTTAACGTCAAATTGAAATACCTTCCAATGCTTTTGAGCAGCTAGTGCCAAGATAACTCGAACAGTTTCAAAACGTGCCACAGGTGCGAAAGTTTCTTCATAGTCGATTCCTTGTTGTTGTGCATATCCCTTCACAACAAGCCTCGCCTTATGCCTTTGTACAGTACCATCTGCAAAAAACTTTGTTTTGAAAACCCATTTTACGCCAATTGCCGTTTTTCCAGCCGGTAAGTCAACTAAGTTCCAAGTCATATTTTCCTCAATGGCTTCAAGCTCTTCTACCATTGCTTGTCTCCATTCATCACACTTCAAAGCTTCATCAACACTAGCAGGATCTTCAACAAACAATGCAAATTGTGAAGTAGATTCTCCTTCACATTCAAATCGTCTAAGGGGAATTCTTCCTCGCTCACTCTTACGTAACTGAGCCGACTCCAATGCCTCGTTTGGCGATGATTCTTGAGATGAAAATGTTGAGCTTAATTATTCTGGTGTGGACCGTTGTGAGTTGTTTTGCATGGGAATGCTTTCCATTTCTTCTTCTTCTTCCACCTGTGTATGCTCTTCATCCTCTTCATTATCACCTGTACTCTGTTGCACATTTGAGTCTATTGATCCTGGCCAATTCCAGCTTGCTTGCTCGTCAAATATAACATTTCGACTCACTACAAATTTATCACTTGTAGGATCATAGAGTCTATAAGCTTTTGAATTAGAACAATAACCAATAAATAAATATGTATTTTTGAGATTTGTTATCAAGTTTGTGCTTCCCTGTTGTATGTAGAGCATAGCAAATAGAACCAAAAACACGAAGATGACTCACCGAAGGCTTGTTTCCATACCATGCTTCATATGGAGTTTGCTCCCAAACCGCCTTAGTAGGCGATATATTAAGATTATAGACTGATGTAGTTGCTCCTTCTGCCCAAAACGAGTCTGGTAGCCTCTTTTGCTTCATCATATACCGTGTCATCTCAACTACCGTGCGATTCTTCCGTTCGGCTACACCGTTTTGCTCAGGTGAATATGGAGCTGTTAGCTCTCTTTTGATTCCATGCTCCTCACAAAATGCAACAAATTCATTTGAAAGAAACTCACCACCTCGATCAGTACGTAACACTTTTAGGCTTTTCCCGCTTTGTTTTTCGGTCAATGCCTTGAAATGTTTAAAGTGATCAAACGTTTCTGATTTTTGTTGTAAGAAGTAGATCCAACTCATCCTACTATAGTCGTCAATGAACAACAGAAAATATTCGCTCCCACCAAGTGACTCAGTTCTCATTGGACCACATAAGTCAGCATGTACAATTTCAAGTATTTCATTAGCTCGTTTAGCTTTTCCCACTGGAAATACTTGCTTGGTTTGTTTCCCAAGAACACGTACAACTTTCACAAACTTTGTCACTAGAGATGATGGAAGGAAGATTGGCGACCATTTCTTTATTCTTCAGTAATTGCAACCCCTGAAAATTTAAATGACCATATCGCAGGTGCCATAATTCGCTTTCTTTCTCGACTTTGCTCATAAAGGCAGTTTCTATTTTGTCTGAAAAAATGAGAGGAAACATTCGATTTGAAGTCATGTGAGCACAAGCAATAACTTTGTTCATTGACTTGTTTCTCACCATGCACTTCCCATCGTCAAATAAAATAGAATGCCCAGACTCCATAAGTTGTCCAACACTTAGGAGGTTGTGAGCTAAGTTAGGTGCAAAATGAACATCTTTTATATGTTTTGCTTGGTTACCAGGAGTGACAGAAACAGTACCTCGTCCCTCGATTTTAAGTTGCTTGTCATCGCCTAGACGAACTATGGATTTTACCGTCTCATCCAACTCCTTGAACTTTGTCTTGTCCCCGGTCATGTGATGCGAACACCCGCTGTCTATGTACCATGCTTCTTTTGTAACGTCGCCCATTTCACCTTTTGCCATGAACAAGTAATCAAACTGTTCATCAGTGTCTTCGACAAACTTAGCTTCATTAGTCTTCGACCAACAAAAGTCATCGGTATGTCCAGGTTTTTGGCAAATGGAACAATACCGAGAACTATTCCTGGATCGACCTCTTCCACGAAAGCCTCCACGGCCTCTTCCTCTTGCTAGCTGACTCGTGAACTGAGACTCACCTTTTGTCTGTAAGGCTTTTTCTTCCTCGAAAACTACAGATCGGGTTATCCTCGCTTCATGCGCTTGTAAAGACCCCATCAATTCATCAAATGAAAACTTTGATAAATCTTTTGATTCTTCGATCACTGCAACCACGTGATCAAATTTAGGAGTTAAACTCCTTAAAACCTTTGCCACGACAATCTTATCCGCGATCTTTTCTCCGTAAGATCGCATTTGGCTCACTATTGCAGAAACTCGAGCCAAATAATTTTGAACACTTTCATTGTGTTTCATGACCGAAGTTTCGAAATCACGTCTAAGGGACTGTAACTTAACTGTAATCACCTTTGAGGAACCTTGAAATTCGGTTTTGAGAATCGACCAGGCTTGCTTGGAGGATGTCGCTACAGCTATCCTTGGAATGATCGACTCATCCACTGCTTGTTGAATGAAGAAAAGAGCTTTTGCATCTTTCTTGTGATGTTCCTTGTTGTGTGAATCATCATCAGATTCTTCAAAACCTGATTCCACATATTCTCATAGATCTTGTGATTGAAACAACGTCTTCATCTTGATACTCCAGAACTCATATGAGTCCCCCTTAAACACCGGAATTTATGGCTGTGAAATATTGAGAGAATTATGGTTGGCTGCCATAATCATAAGTTTGCAAAGAAAGTAATGCCCAGTATAGAACCAACCAGGCTCTGATACCAAACTTGTTGGAATAATTTATTTAAGAATAATGTTAAAATAGAGTTGATATTGCTGATCAACAGATGCTTTTCATTAGCTTATGAATGCCTCTTAAATAGGCCAAAGTTACAACAGAAAGTAAACTCACGAGTGCTAAAATTACTCAACTACTTTGACCCACTATACTAAAAACCAGGAGGATATTAGAGACCATATCAGCTACTAAGACTCCACATTTATTTGACCCTAACAGAACATTGACTTAGCAATTCGAATTAACATTATTTCTAACATTTAACGCCGTCCACTTACGTTTTAAATGAAAAAACGTCAAGCTTAAAGCTCACGTTGTTCGACAACGTGCATCACCCAATGTTTTTAGACCCGAGTCGACTCGGTCAGATCAACCGATTGACCCAGTTCCAGTCGAAAAAACGATTTATAGTGACCCGGGTTTCAGAATTTTGAAACTCGGCTAGATCCGTCGGGTTTGGTGTGACACGGATCAACCCGGTTCTTGAGACTCGGTTGAGTTTCGATTTTTTCGAGTTTAAAAAAAAACAATATCTAAATATTACGTATTTACGATAAAATTTTATTTTTACATGTTATATTGGTTAATAAACAGTTTATATGTTTAATATACGGAAATTTTCATGATTTTTATATATAACTTTTGTTAATTATTAGAAATATTAAAAAGTTATATTTTTATAAAACCAAGTTAACCCGAATCGAATCAGGTTTACCTAGACCTGATAACTTGATTCGATAAATTTAAAAGTTTTGCTAACAGTAGCATTATAGGTTTTTTTTATACATACCGTAATTAAAAATTAACATTTAATTAACAAATCATTTTCGACGTTTAAATAACATGATTGAAAATTCAACATTCAATTAAGAAAAATTATATTATATTTAACTACACTTTTTATGTTTAACATATATAATATAAAAATAATGAGTTTATTAAATATTATTTTATACAAATAATTATTTAAAAAAAAAAAAACATAAAGCTGAAAACATTGCGACCACCCATCAAGTCATCCACATTGAAACCTTATGTCCCAAATACTTTCGTTTTTTCCCAATGCTTTAAAACCAGGGTTTTAGATCGATTCGATCGAGTTACTGGGAAATATATTTTTTTTATATTTTTAATAATTAACAAAAATTATATATATAAATCAAAAAAACTTCCGTATATTAAAAATAGAAGTTGTTATCAACCAATATAATATGCAAAAATAAAATTCCGTCATAAAATACGTAAAATTTTCATTTTTTTAAAAAAAAAAACCAAAAAATTAAATCCTGCCGGGTCTCTAGATCCGGGTTGACCCGAGTCACCCAAACCCGACGGGTCTAAAACAACTATTTTTTTTTTTCAGAACGAAGAAAGCAACTCTTAAACCAAAAGTCCACCACGCATTAAATCTTGTACATTCATTTACAATAAACAATCGCCAATCTGGAAACACATATATTATTTATTTAATGAACACCAAGACAAATTAGCCGGTAAACGGTGCCGTGTGATTCCAACAACCACAATAATAATAAAAATAATAACAAAATTTATTATAATTCCAACCTTTCATAATTCAGATTCATTATTTCTCACCGTTTAATTCACATATCAATTGAGGTAATATTTTTTATAATTATTATTCATCTATTTATTTATTTTGATTTAATCTTTTACAAGTTAGGTAGCTGTCTTTTTGAATTCTGTCTATTGTGTTGTGTCTGTGTATGTTATGATCATTTATAAGGTGGTGTTTGTTTCGGTTTATATGTGGGCTTATGAGCTTCTTTGATTTCGGCTTATATTTAGTAAGGGGCTGTTTGTTTTAGCTTATACTAACGTAAGCCTATTTCTGTGGCTTATTTGGAGACTTATGGCCTTATCTAAGTTTGTTATGATATAATAAATTTATATAAGCCCATAAACCTCCAAATAAGTTGAGAATCATATTTCATTGTTCTAAAACCTCGTACGTTTGATCACGTTAGGCTAGGTTTGATGATTTTTTTAAGCGTTTAGAATAGGGCGAATGCCGCGAAGATGTAACTAACTTGTCACTTCTTGGGGCCGTTTGTTTCCGCTTATATAACGTAAGCCCATATCGGCTTATATAACATAAGCCTCAAATATAATAAACTTATATAAGCCTATAACGCTTCAAATAAGCTTAAAACATTTGGGTTTATGAAATATGAGCCGAAATATGGCTTATTAATATAAGCCCCAATTTTGTGGGTTATTTAACTTATATAAGGCCATAAGTCTCCAAATAAGCCACAAAATTGGGGCTTATTTTATATAAGTCGAAATGGGCTTACTTTATTTAAGCTAAAACAAACACCCCCTTTGCTTTGTTGTGTAGGTGGCTTTTATTTTTATATTCCTGTATATATTATATTTTGAATTTGAATTCTGTCTATTGTGTGTATATTATGATCATTTATAAGGGGGTGTTTGTTTCGGCTTATAAGTGGGCTTATGAGCTTATTTGATTTAGGCTTGTATTTCGTAAGGCTTAATTTTGTGGCTTATTTTGGGAGTTATGGGTTTATGTAAGTTTATTGTATCGTGATAAAGTTGTATACGCCTAGAAGTAGAGATAAGCCGGAAAATTGGGGATTAGGAAATATAAGGCGAAATCAAATAAGCTCATAAGCCCACATATAGGCCGAAACAAACACCCCCTTAATCTAGATGTAACGGTGACCAGAGACTAAGGAGACTATTGCCACATTGGTTTCTCTCTCTAGAACACCTTCATGACCAAACGTAGTGTAATAAAGAAAACGATGGAATATAATTATCATACAAAAAGAGAAGTTATGTTATCTTTCTCCTTATATTCTTTCTTCATCTCCCGTAACTTCTGCGCCGTTGTATTTCGGGCAAAGTGTAATCGATGCGTGAACTAATTCCACTTGTTCTCGATGCGCCTCTTGTTCCTTTTCTATCTCTTGCCAGTTTTCATGCTCACTCAGAAGTTTCCACGGCTCAATCAATGTGAAGCTCTAACGGCGACCAACGGTGACATTTTAAACCGTTAGTGGTGTTTCGTTTTGCCTTGCGACTCGGTCCAATACTCTACCGACGTCCTCTTTTTTCTCCACGCGACGCGTCGATTCATGGTCCCCGTAATGGATGGGACGCGTCCCCGGGGTTGATTGAGTCCCTAGACTGACCCATTACGGGTAATCTTGATAACGTAAACTGTATCACCTATCGATTGTAACGAATTAATACTCATCATTGTTGCGCTTCGGGCCTTCAGTATATGTTTGCCGATGATGGTTCCTTTTAAGTAATAAGTGTTACGCTTCAATACATGTAATAGGGAGATTGTGATTTTAGCAAGAACGAGTTAACACATATTAAGTAGAGATAATTGACGTGTTTGTTGTTTGTGTTGCAGATACATGGCTTTGTATGCTGATCCGTGGGTTAGGGAATATAATGAAGCTTGTAAGCTTTCGGACGATATCAGTAGCATGATATCAGCGAGGAGTTCATATGGTTCGGGGCCAGAAGGACAGCGTCATTCGTCTGCTATACGGAGGAAGATTACGATATTGGGTACCAGACTTGATAGCTTGCAGACTCTTTTGAGTAAGCTACCTGCTCAACAACCGGTGTAAGTTTTTTTTTTTCCAATTGATGCTTAATTGTACGACGAGGTTTACTTGGTTCTGAATTATAATGCAACGATATGTCTTATCATGTAATGTTAAGCCTCATTATTGCTTATTAGTGTCAAAACCACATGTTTTGCCTCGTGCCTTCTGCACCTTCTATCTAAACTTCGTATTGACGCCATTTCTTAGTTTCTGTAGAACAATTTTCATATTGCGACTATTGGCATCCCTGTAAGTGCCCACACGGTCTTCCACATATTCTGTAGTAATGCTAATATGCTATTAAGTGCTTTCTAGCTCTATAATCTCTTGATAGTATATAGCACCTTACATACAAAATTAACAAACTTAGAAGCGAGTGTCGTTAGTTATTCTATAGCTATGGAGTGAGTCGTGGGTTCTCATGTTGAGTAAGTGCATAGGTGTCGGTCTACAATCTACACATTATTCAGCTTCAGCAAGAGAGAGTAACTGCCCCTGTGCCTAAGAAGTTGCTAATTAGTTCAATTCTTAGTAACGTTATGACGCATACATGCTTGTATAATTGTTTACACCTCTGGGAATATAGTGGGTGTAATTGGAGTCACATACATAAGGTATATTGTGATGTTATGATGTACACAGGCTTGTATAATTGTACATACCAAATAACTATGGACTACATCTATCGTGCATGCCAAACCTATATTATATTATGTTAAACCGTCATCAGCTCTCGGCTTCTGTAACATGATGCACTGGCTAAACAAATGTCATAAATGAATAATAAGCAAATTACCTATCTCCATACCTAACAACATCATAGATCTAGCCGTCATCTTCATCTTTATCGCACCAAACAACTGGAAAGGAAATAATCTTGCTGCTAAAAGTGGTGGCAATTTTTTTTTGGTGTTGTTACTTTATATCCCTATTCTTCATGCTTAACCAGTGTGTTCTTCGATGTAACAATCGCATTATTGATGCTAAGATCATTCACATCCTTGTTTTCTAAAACCATTAATTTCAAATGAACGATGTACAAGCTGGTTTTAATTTTTTTGTTTCAGTAAAGATCTGTTGCAAAAGTTGAAGTCCACCATTATTTTGTAATTTCGTTGCAATTTACTGGAAGAACACCATGTAAGGTGCTAGAAACTTCTTATAGGAAGTTTCTGGTGGTAGGCAGGCACGGTAACATGCTTTATTCAAGTCGTTTCACCTGAACTAATAATTCTAACAGGGCTCCTGATATTCATTTATGATGAGGGTAAAACGTCAAAGGGGTTGACAGTTGACTAAATGTATACCCGCTTTAGAGTAGCTTTCAGAGACTAACCTATGAATGATGCCCCACAGCGTTTTAAACTTTTTTTTAACAGGTCTTGATGTTTGGGTCATAAACTTATAGTTATTGTTGTTTTGGTATTGGATGTTGATTGAAGATGGTGTGTAATCTATCATTAAAGCGTTGGTAAGAAAATTACCTTTGTTTTTGCAGAAAGGAGAAAGAGATGAATCGACGTAGAGATATGTTAACAAATATGAGAACAAAGGTTACACAGATGGCCTCTACATTGAACATGTCAAATTTTGCTAATAGGGACAGTTTACTCGGGCCAGAGACCAAGCCTGCTGACGCGATGAGTAGGACAGCTGGTTTAGACAACTCTGGTGTTGTTGGTCTTCAAAGACAAATCATGAGAGGTGAGCTGTTGTTCTGTTCTTTCGTGATTACTTTTTAGACCCATTTCTCGTGCAAGTACATCAGTTGAAATATCTAAATTTAGGGCTGATTGAATACATCATAGCTGTGGAAAAACAGGCAGGTTAGATATGGGGTCAAAATGGGTGAAAAGTAAATGGTGAAAACTGGTCTGATTGGTTTATTCTATGGCCAACTATGTATTGCGTTCGTTATTTTTTTACTAATAAGTAATAAATATGATTACAAACACTATGTTACAGTAATGATCCCCTTTTTAATAAAACAATTTAGAAGGTAATAGACCCTCTGATTATGTTTATGTCATTGGTCAAATTAACTCACTCCACATGTTTGACCCGTTTAGCGATTTTTCTAAATTCTACCCAATGGACCTGTTAGCATGTAAATAGAGCCCAAGTTAATTCGTTTCTACACAGACAGGTTTATAGCTGCCCATACAATCGCTTTTTAAGGAGACTTTGTCCTTTTTGAGGTCTAGTTAGTATTTTATGTTTGTTCTCTGATAATGATTTAATGATTGTGAGTTGCAGAGCAAGATGAAGGCCTAGGGAAACTGGAGGAGACGGTGATAAGCACCAAACATATTGCATTGGCAGTCAATGAGGAACTTACTTTGCATACTAGGCTCATTGTATGTCACCCAATCCCTCTTTACTTTTATACGTTCTATGCTACTTATCACATACAACCGTTAGAATGCAACCCCACTGCTATGAAATCTGAGAGGCTTTGTTCCTTTGAAATGCAGGATGACCTTGACGAGCACGTTGATGTCAC
Source organism: Glebionis coronaria (assembly GCA_025667525.1). NCBI lineage: Eukaryota > Viridiplantae > Streptophyta > Magnoliopsida > Asterales > Asteraceae > Glebionis > Glebionis coronaria. The sequence goes on along the minus strand of CM046879.1, from coordinate 52,585,289 downwards.
AGATTCGAGACTTAAGGTGACACTTTCACTAATAAACTTCTGTGATACTAGTATAAACGTCATAATAATCAACCAATCATTCAAGTTCTCTAATTCTTCTAAATAGCCCTTTTAAGAATTTAGGTACGTGTAAGAGTATGACAGTGTTATGTCCAATTGACAGTATAGAACTGGTTAGCAGATATATTACATTTACGTAAAAGCTGGTCAATTCGGGATATATTTCATGAAAACTGGTACTGCATAAATGTTTAGCTAATGTAGAAACGGGTTAGCTGGTCAGATGATTTAAAAGTAGCAAAATTACAAAAACACCTACTAAGCTGTTTTAATGAAAGAATTTGGATTGTCTATGTTATCAAAAGACAAAAGTTGAGCTTTGTTCTTTTCCTTATTTATGTTACTGGTGGATGACGAACGTTATGTGCACAAACATTAACAACTCATTTGCTTTTCCAAAACCAGAGAGTGCAGAAGAACCTGGCGATTTTGAACAAACGTACAAAGAGTGGTTGCTCCTGCTTAGGCATGTTGTTATCGGTTGTTGGGATCGTTGTGCTAATTCTCGCTATATACTTGATCATAAAATACTTGTGATAGTAACTACGCTTAACAATTCTATATATATATATATATATATTACAATTCATGTCTAGACAAAATTCTTGACCCTTGGGAATGTCCTATACTCCTATTTTAGTTTCCATTGTTCACCTTTGTACAACTCATAAACTGTATAATAGCTCATGTGGTTTAATTGAACAACTTTACACTCATACTTGCTTGTGTTGCGACTTAATGTACTTGTTACCATTGATTAAAAACCATAACTCATATCATATCGTTATAGTCACTGATATCCTAAACCAACTATTATGTTGTTTCATACAAACAAATGACAAAAAAAGTAGTAAATCTCCAAGTTACATGCAGGATTACTTCCATGTTAATCACTTTTTTATTAAACCTTTTCTATAATTCACATTTGAGTGCAGTTACAAGGAATGGGTGTTTTGGTCAACATGAATTACTTTAAAACTGGATCTTGATGAACGTGATGATACCAAGTTACAACCTATTTTTTTAATTCAGAATAACACCTAATTTTTAGCTTTGGTCAAAGACCTGATCTTTAGCATTGGAGACATTGTGATCTACCATTGCGATACTGGCCGTGAAACCAGATTAGTGCAACACCAACATGTGTTGTTTACCTGACAGATACACGGAGTGATTAATCTACTAATGATGAAGCTGTCTCCTCTACTGTCTAGTTTACTGAAAAGCTGTACAAAATTGACCCAAATTATTTGCCGTGATTTTATTTACCACACGAGCAACGGAGCAAGACAAAAAACAATATACTCATATGTAGTTCGTAGTAATAAACTATAGGTACAATACAAGAAATGAAGAACCGAAAGATAAAGAAGTCTTGAACAAAAGCAAATTATTTTATTCCACGGGTTCAACTTTGAACGAGAAAGCTACTGCTAATTAACACAACAATTTGATCCTCTGGAACGATCACAACAAAAATAAATAAATGATGTTTTGGGGTTCATATCAATCTTAACATAATATTATGAATCAAAATAAATTCACATAATCACTCTTCACCAATTTCAAATCCCTTCCATACTTGATCACAAATGCTAAAAGGCTAAAGAGGTTGTCGTTGCAAATGCCTTGTGAGCATGGTTCATTCTCCTTCACTCAAAATTGGTACAATGAGTGGGTTCATCTGTGCAAGATAAACAATTGCCCACCTGCCAAAATCATAACACATAGGTAAGTTCTTACTCTAGATGCACGGGAGTTAGCGACGCATTTTGCATTCAGATATCAAGTGCTTTGCTAAAAGAGTAGGTTGGATCAGTTGGACCGTCTAGATCTTACCTCCCCCATACCTCGTGGAAGACGGAATTGGGTAACGTTACCTTACCTTACATATATCGAGTGCTTTGCTGACCACATATATAAGCAGGTACTGAATAGGAAAGCAACTATGGGCTTCTCCTAAATATGAATTGACACGACTAATTGCATAAATCAAGTGACAAACTTTGAGTTGAATTCTGTTTTATGGGGGTAACTTATTTTTATACCATTCTGAAGTTTGTAGCTTTTGTTACCAATACCCTTACGAAATCTAGGATTAAAACTCACAATAAGTTTACTTCCTATGCCTATGCGTGATAGAGAGGTTTGGCCACCCAAAAATGATTTTCCCTTGATATCTTAGACTTATATATAACTATGGCAGAGCACTGTATCACTTGTGTTCTGCAAGCATAAGGAGGCTAACCTCTCTGTGTGACAACTCTTTATGATAGCAAAACATGTATACCCATAAACTGGGGAAAGTCTTCAAAAAATCGGGAGATCGAAGAAACCGTTGTATAACAAACAGTTTCAGTGACTTGAATAAAAAACAAGAAATTAAAACTTACATCATCCAACAGCATATAGTAGCAGTAATCACCAGCGTAAGGTGGAACCTGAAACATAAATGCATGTTGATGTTAATCAAATTTGTGATATTAACTTTGTTCATAGGTCATACTTAAAATAACTGGCAAATAATGGTAGTAATTAGAGGCTTATAGCATAGACATGTACATTTATACTGATTGAATGGTTATCTCTATCTATACTAGACTTAGGATCAAATGTGAAGAAATCTTACAATGAGAAGGATGAGAAATAACCATAACCACAAGATGCATACCATAATATGTTCTATAACAAAACTTAGATGCATTTCATCAAGTTAGGCAAATCCTATGTATTTTCTGTCCTCTACGAGTTTAATTTGTTGCTAGTACTACTTGGCATTGTTTTCACTTCAAAATCACTTCTGAAATTAATTGGGATGCATCTAATTCAAGTCGATGCATCTCAAATATGAGGTTAAAGTTCTCAATTAATTGGCGTACATTTTAAGGACCTAACGAGTTTCAACCTAAAACATCAAACAATATTTTGATACTGTCCACTTTATGTTTCGCCAAGATAGCGGTAGCAAGAAGTGGTAATCAGTAGCGAAAAGCTTAGTACGAGCAGTATCCGAACGAATAGGAATAGAAAGCATTTGGAAACATAGGTGTATAGTGATAATTAGTAACTGCAAATGCTAGTTGCTCGTAGATGCTACTAGAAGTAGCATTATGATTTGGAGCGTTTAGAAAAAACAGGAATGGTAGTTGCATGTTTCCAAACAAGCATTTTGTGCAAAACACGAACCACTATAGCTTGCTACCAAACATACACTAATCTACGGTGTCCCTAATATGATCATGATCCGATTATACATGGAAAGTGAGACGGATGAAATATCACTGATCGCAAACTAGGAACCGCTTAAATCAAGAAAGTTGGAATCTATATACACATGGGTCTGGGAAAGGGTCGGAAATGGTCGGGGTTACGCCGCGTAAATCTGAGTCAAATCCCAAACAAGAAAAAAACAAATCTACCAATGTACACTAACATTAAAAAAGTAAAGTAAAAAAAAAAGGAACAAAAACATACAGATTAGCAGAAGGCCCTTTATTGCAACAGACACGTGTACAAAAAGCAGCAATGATCCCGATCACAATGAATATGAGGGTCGTTAATACAAACCCCATCGATCTTTCTTCTTTTTATATATCCTCCTCCGATGATCTAATCAAATCAATTCAATTAATAATTTGAATATTTAACGAGATATATATTTTGTGTATATTTTAATAAAGATTTTATTAAAAAAAAAATGAACCTGATCTCCTCTGTCCGGTGATGATGATGGTTGTTTGAAGCTCTACCGTTGAAAAACAGGTTTTTAAGTTATCATTAACTCAAATCAAGTACATTCGACCCACCCAATAATAATGGGCTAAGCTCTTTTGGGCTTTTCAAAATTTGTTTAATAATATTGGTTTCATAGTTTCATCAGATGGGCTGGTTTCTTTTGGGCTTTTCAATGTTGAGTAATTTAGTTTTGGGTAAAAGCTATCGAATACCAACGAACTTTCTGAAATATACTACTATGAAATACTTACCTTTTTATTACTTATATCATCAATATATTTTCAAATATCTTTTTAACCTGAATCATCGTTAGTTAAAATGAATCACCGTTAGTCCATTACTCAACGACCGTTCGCAATATTAATCATTTTCTATTAACGACAGTTTCGTTTTTCTTTTAGGAATTTGCTTTCGAATTTTATTTTTTTATACTTTTTCGAAAGAAAAAAATTCAGAAAAAAAAAACTAAAAATAATTGTTGGGAATTTAATCTGTGTTTGGATTGTTCAACTATAATCAAGATATACCGAAATATGCAATTATATTGATATGTATAATAAATCTGTCATCTATGAGTTTTTACAATTGAGTTTCTATATATACTAATCCAATCGGTGTGATGAAACGATGTATCGACTCATGTTAAACCGTTGTAACGGTTGGTAGTTGTAATAACTGCCAAATAACCGTTCCTAGTAACTGTCTAAAAATTGTCCCAAAGAGGGATTTGGGATTAACCCATTGGGCTAGAGATAACGGCCCAACATCTCCCCCTTAATCACAAATGACATCGTGTAGATTCCGTAGTCCAATAAGTTGCCTCATCGTCAGAAATTTGATCTTCGGTAGTGCTAGTGATCATCCTTATATCCTTATATCCAGGTAGATTTTCTTTGGTTTCTTCCACCTTATTCTGATGTGATCTTCATTATGTCCGTGTTGATCATGTTTCTCTGGTTATTTCCACATTGTTGTTGTGATCTTCATAAATCCTTATTGACCTTGTTTCTAGTTATTTCCACCTTATCTTGTGATCTTTCATAAGTCCTTATTGACCATGTTTCTGGTTATTTCCACCTTGTCTTTTGATCTTTCATAAGTAGTGATTGACCATGTTTCTGGTTATTTCCACCTTGTCTTGCTATTAGAGTTCTTGTAGTGTATATGTCTTCCTTGATTCCAGGTTGATTCATGCTTTCGGTTATTCCACCATCCAAGCTTTACTACAGTCGTTCAAAGTTTGATTTTGTTAAGTTGAAGTTAAATGGAATTTTCTTTCATTCTTGATTCGTGGTTCTTCTTGGTTAACGAACCATTCTGGTGTCTCTTCAATAATTGCCATGAGTAGTGTTGGTTCTAAGTCTTCTTCAATGAGATTAGATTATTCTTCTTTCTTTAATGCACATTTGTTTGCAAAATGCCCATACTCCTTGCATCTGAAGCACATCACCTTACTCTTATCTTTTGTAGTTTTATTTGAATTTCCTTGGCCTTGTGATTGGTTAAATCCGCCATGACCACGTCTTCTGAATTATTGGCCTTGATCTTTATGTTGAGAAAACATTAGTCTATATTGACTGTTTTCGTGTTTCTCTTCTTTTCCCTTAATTCTTTCTTCGTAGGTCTTAAGTCGACGTATCGCTTCTTCAAGAGTCATTTTACTTAAATATGAGTATTGCTCGATTGATGCGACGATTTGAAGGAATCTATCAGGTACAACATTTAAGAGTTTTCGAACTAGTGTCGAATCCTCAAAGATGTGTCCTAAGCCAACGACTTTGTTCGCGTATGTTGTCAATTTTCCTGTAAAGGTGTCGATTGTCTCGTCTTCCTTCATTTGCAACGTCTCAAAGTCGGATTTGAGCGTTTGTAACCTCGCTTGTTGGACTCTTTCCTCCCCCATATGCCTTAATTTTAAAGCATTCAAAATTTCTTTCGAGGTTTTGTGCTTCGATATTTAAAGCAGTTGTTCTTCGGGTAAAGATTGATAAATAAATGCCATTGCGGTCTTATCTTTCTTATTATCAATTTGGGTAGTATCTGTTGGATCTACCAGTTCCCATAAATCATTCGCTTCGAGAATGATTTGCAAACGAATTGCACATAATGAGTAATTTAGGATTTAAACATAGGACATTGGAAGTGAAGTGTACTCATGGTACTAACCTCCTTCTTCGAACCTCCTCCATCTTCTCTTGTCATTATCTTAATTATCTTAATAATATTGACCGAAAAATTTCCTAATTAAAATAGTTTGACACTTATAGTGTCTAGAAAAATATATTTGTTTTTCTAATGAGATCTCTAATGTCTAGCAGGCTAGTTTAATTCTATTAGGCTTAAATTATATATATATATATATATATATATATATATATATATATATATATATAAAATTTGTCCTTGGAAATTTTTTATTGTTCTAATAGTGAATAAAAATAAGGTTATTTACTTCCTAAAATTATTCTAAATATAATAAATAGTGAAAAACACTAAAAATTATATCTAAATGTGTTATTTAATAAAACCTACTTATAATAATTTTTATGATTTTAATAAATAAAATATTTTCCTTAAAAAAATAAATTTTTTTAATAAAATAATCAAAAAAAAATCTGTAAGTCTTATAAAATTTTATAAAACCGACAAAATATCTAAGAGGGTGGTATAGGTTGGTTTTGATAAAACCTGTTTGGGCTTTTGGCCCGTTGAACCCTTTGATGCAGTTTATAAAAGCCCTGTTCAATATCTATTGGGTATCCTATACCCGGTCCTTTTTGCTTTGTGTTATTTACACTCGTGTGTGTGTTTAATAAAACACTTCTCTCTCTGTCTTTCTTGTTTCCTCCGTCCCCTCGTTCCTCCTTTCTTCTCTGTGACCATAATGAACTTGTATCAAACTGGTCATCTGATGATTATCTTGCGAATCAATGATGGATTTGTAATCCTCCTTTGATCTTTCAAGAGTTTTTAATTCTGAACCGTTTGATTCTCTGATTTGTTCTTACGAAAAATTAGGGTTTCGCAAGAAAATTGGGGATCTGATCTGTTGTTCGGATATGTTGAATCGTGATGATTCTAATTTGTTTTTCGAATCCTGAATTGTGGATTTAACAGAGATTTACCCAATTTTTCGAGATGATGTTTTATCCGAGTCTGGTAAGTTTTTCTGTGTTTATTTTGAATCCGGTTCTAAAATCAACCCGTGCCTAATCTCTGATTAAATCTTTGACTAGTACGAAATTTTCGTAGGTTTGGTTCTTGGATTCGAACAAAACTAACAAAAGTGGTATATGATGACTTGGTTTTGTAACCAAAAGCTCTGATGCCAATGTTGGAAATTTAATATGTGTTTGGATCGTTCAACTATAATCAAGATATACCGAATATGCAATTATATTGATATGTATAACAAATCTGTCATCTATGAGTTTGTACAATTGAGTTTCTATATATACTAATCCAAACAGTGTGATGAAACGATGTATTGATTCATGTTGAACTGTTGTAACGGTTGGTAGTTGTAATAACTGCCAAATAACCGTTCCTAGTAACTTTCTAAAAATTGTCCTAAAGAGGGATTTGGGATTAACCCATTGGGCTAGAGAAATCGGCCCAACAAAAATCAAAAGAAAAAATAAAAATAAATATTTTTATTTTTCTTTACTAGGTAAAAAAATTCGAAAAAAATGTATAAATATTTGGAAAGAAATGTGTAAAAAATACATCCTTTCATCGCGATTTAAAAAAACAGAGAAAAAACGAGAAATATTTTTCGAGATTTCGAAAAAAATCATAAAAAATTAATATTAATTTTTGTTTTTTTATCTTTTTAAATTAATATTATATTTTATGATTTTTTCGAAATTTAAAAAAAAAAGGTATCTCAGTTTTATTTTTCGAATTGCGATCAAAGGATGTATTTGTTACACATTTCTTTCGAAAATTTTATACATTTTGTTTCGAATTTTTTTATTTGTATTTTTTCTTTTGATTTTTTTAGGTTTTTTTTAAATTTTTTTCTTTCGAAAAATATAAGAAAAAAATTCGAAAGCAAATTCCTAGGAGAAAAATGAAATTGTCGTTAATAGAAAAAGATTAACGTTGCGAACGATCGTTGGGTAATGAACTAACGATGATTCATTTAACTAACGATGGTTCAAGTTAAAAAATATTTGAAAGTATATTGGTGATATAAGTAATAAAAAAGTAATTAAGTGTTTTAAAGTGGTAAACTTCAGAAAGTTCATTGGTATTCTATAGCATTTACCCTTTAGTTTTACAATTATTTTAGAACGTCAACAAACTACTCGCGATAAAGATTACGTTAACATTTTACTTTGAACAAGCTAAATGAATGAATGGATCTCTTAACTCTCTTAACTCTTAACATTTTACTTTCTATTGTATGAATGTATGCTATGTTTACATGCTTCGTGTATCACTTACTAATTCATATTGTATCTTTTATTGCAATGCTCTATGACATCTTTTGCAGGTTTTAGTATATATTCCCCTGTTCTCTCATCTAGGGGAGCATGAACCGATGAGAGTACTCATTAAACGGACTATGTGCATCATCTTTATTTTTGAATGTACTTATAAATTCAATATCATTTGTTGTAATGTGGGTCTTGAACATATCCCCGTGATGAGACTGTAATTATACATAGTCTCATCTTCCAAATCGGGCTAAAAACGCTTAAAATATCATCAAAATACCCAAAAATGTGCCTGTGTTTGTTCATTGTGTATTTCAGGTACGGATATCGTGAAATCAATAAAAGATCACAAGATTCAAGTAAAAATGAACACGGGAAACAAAGCCGCACAAAGAACCGGACCCGAATCATGATTTTCCTATCAAGTCCTTGATGTTTGAAGATTTGGCAAGATTGGTCCTTATACTTTTGAAGACTTGTCATTTTAAACCCTTGTAAAACTTAAATATTACATATGGGTCCCTAAAATGTCAAGATTGTACAAGACAAACACTTGAAGAATGCATTATATGCATTTAAAGTCCTTATGAATACTCTGCATAAACTTTTGTGGCCAAAGTTGAAAAAACAAAAGTTTTTAACAAAGGAAAATCTATTTGTGAGCTGTTTGAATTTAAATGACAAGAGAAGGGAATGCAAGGGCCAAACATGGCAGACAACAAATCTTCACACAGCCAACCATAAGCCACCACGTCACCCCCTCACCCCACACCAGCCAATCACAACTCACCCCACACCCACGTCATCTATCCACTATCTGTTTTTAAATAAATCAGATTTGAAAAAGTCTTTTTTATTTAATTTCCCACTAAATACTTTTACTAAACCTAAAACAGATTAAAGTTTACCCTGTTTAATACCCAATCCCACATGAACCCTAATCTTGATTAGGTTTAATACAAAGGGGTTTTGGCTATAGATTTCCAGAACCATGATTAACCATCACACAAACCAAACCCATCCATAAAAACTTCAACCCGTGACCTCCAATGGCCCCACCCACGTGTCCCCCGCAACAAAACAACAAGGATGGCACAGTAAATCAACGGTTTACACCATTTTCTTGTTTCCAAAGTTTCATTCAAGGGTTGTGATCAACCTCACAACAGCTGGACTCTACTCAACATCACATAGACTTGACAAGGACCTGCTGACCAAGATTCCAAGTTCAAACACAAGGGCAAAACTGGAAAATAGTCTACTAGGGTTTTACTTTTTCTTGTACTTCTAGAATTTTCCATGTAGGACTATATAATAGGACGTTTGTGTCTCATTTGTTTCGTTCCAGATTTTGTAACTTTTTTTAAGTGAATGAATAATTAACGTTTTCCTTCTTTTAAAGCTTGCAAATATCTGAGTTCCTTGTCTTAAATTCATTAGTGTAATTTGTTCAGTTAAGTTATTCACAACATTTTTCTTGTCAAATGATTTTGGTGTAAAATCTGTTTTCTTTGAAAAATCCAAGAGTCTAAGCTTTGTATAAGCTAGTCTGACAAGCTAGCTTGGACATTAGCTCATCTTTTTTTACAGCTGGTTTCTCAGTTACTTGGTTGTTCACAAATTAGTTCAAGAGTTGGTTTCAATTGGAAGTTTTTAAATAGATTTTTCAAAGTTAAAAAAAGAGAGTATATTGGATATTATTTGTGTGTACTTACTGTAGCATAAGCTACCGCAAGCCTGTTGACACTAAGCTTGTGTGTAGCTCATGCTACTTGAAGGAGTGTTGTGTTGAGCATGAGAAAAAGTCCCCATCAAGGCATCATTTCCTTCTCCTTGTTTGAAGATATCCTTGGTTTTTGTCTCTACATCAGTTATCCCACAAATTCAGCACAAGCCCGGGCTTGTATGGAGATGGCATTACAGCCATAGTGGGGCCCGGATGTGGGTCCCACAAGGTAATCCCTAGGCTTGAACCCTCTATGCTTGCTTGACTTGTAATTTTTGGTTTTTGAGGATTTGATGTGTAGATGTTATTTTTAGTTGATATTTATATCAGTTTATGACTCTTATGCTTGTTTTAGTATTGGTCAATCTTTATAGTTAAGGTTTAAGTGTAATTGGTTTAGTAAATTTTACTTTCTGAAATATAAGGGGGTGTTTGGGTCTGTGTTTTTTGGCTAAGTAATTGACAACTATTTGGCCAAAAGACAGCTTGGATACATTTTGTTAGAGTAGGGTAGGTAATATCTGTTGTTAGTTTTAGTTTGGTAGCAATAGGATAGCAATTTGCATGATAAAATTGGTATAATATAGCTAAAAATCAGAAAGCCATTTTCTGTGTTTGATTTAGAGTAATTCTTTCATGAAAGCTTTGAGCATTGTTAGATTATAGGTCTACCTAGGGTGTGTAATTATTTGTGAATGATTTGGTAAGCTTTTGAGTAGGTTATTTAGCTTTGAAATTCGTTTTGTGTGCATATAACATTAGTTACTGTTCATCAGAAACTTTAAAGCTATAATAGTCACTTGACTTGGCGATATTTGTGTGATTTTTGTGTGATTTTTGCTTTGTGAGTGTGTGTTTTATTGTTCTTATTGACTCCCTACACTCCACTGAGTGTAGGGGTGCCATTGTATCCAAGAAATATCACCATACAAGCTCACAATAAGCTTTCCTAAGCTCAAAACCCACCAGACCTGTTTTTTGCACTAGCAGTGGGAACAAAGTTACCCCTGCTAGTGTATTTCTAGGCACTGCTCAACAAAAGGACAAAATTCCTTCATGTGTCACTATCAGAAACTTGGTTTTTTGTCTTTAGTGATCAAAAATAGGTATTAGGACTTCAAACCAATTTCAATATTTTTCTTATTTAATTTTTGATTTTTCAGTTTAATTAGTTTTTCAGTTACTGTTCATTTAATATTTTTTAGATTTAATTGCTATTTTAATTAACTTTTTATTATTCTGTTTTTGTCTTTTAGTGACAAAAATTAATATTTTTCAGTTTTAAAATTTTTCTTATATTTAGAAAAATAATTTAAGATTTTTAGTTTAAAAAGTTTTTACTGTTCACTTTTTAATTAATTTTTAGAATTAATTTAGTTTAATTAAGGTTTTAATTATAATCAGTTTTGTCTTTTAGTGCTAAATTTTACATTTTTCAAACTTTTTCAATTTTATACTATTCTTTAGTATAATTTAGGATTTTTAAAATTTTCAAATTATTTTTAGCATTATTTTATTATTTTTTATGATTATTTTAGTTTAAAAATAGTTTTTAGTGTTTTAAAAATAGAAAAATAATTTTGAAAATTTAGGAAAAATACTTTTTAGTCTTTAAATAATATAAGTGAGTTATTAGTTCAATAAAATAATATTTTGGACATTTTGTTAATTATATTTAATTTAGGGCTTTAATTAGCATTTAAAATTGAATATTTAATTAATAAAAGGTTTAAAAATATATTTGTTGGATTTTTATTCTTATTTATATTATTTTAGACTTAGTTTAATCTTTTAATTAATTTTTAGGTTTAATTTTTTATTTTGTCGCGTTTTACGTAATTACGTCATCGTTTTACGTCAACATCGTAGTTTAAATCGTAGTCGTAGCTCGTCTTTACTTTTTCTCTCTTTACCCAAAAACGTCACTAATCCAAACTTTGATTTCATATAATTGGCACATTAATCCACACACCTCCTTCGAGAACGAACCCGCATTTATTCGGTTTCGCGTTTTTCCTAAAGCGTGCAACTTAATACTTGCCACTCATACGCGTTTTTCCTAAAACGTGTACGAAAACACTACATCAATTTTTGGCGCCGCTGCCGAGGAGGTGTTTTTAGTGTGCCATTATTATTACTATCGTGTTTGTGTGAGTAGTGCGTTTTAGCTTTTCATTTTTTAGGAAGCGTGAATATCGTACATACTCATTTTTGTTATTTTTACTTATTATATTATAGTATCTAAATAAATCGTGTTTAATTTTCCTAAATTAAAAACAACAATCATTTTACTATATTGTAGATATATTGGTTTTCGTTTTTATTGTGAACATATTACTATATTGTACTTACGTAGAACAATAAAAATACAAGTACTCCAAAAGCGTGAAAACGCAACCTTGATTTGGGATTTCATTACTCGATCATTGTATTCGAATCTAAAGCAAAAGTTTAAAGGCAAAATAGATAAATACTTTCGTGAGGCTTAATTTCAATTAACACAAACTATAAGGTGGGTATAAGGCGGTTGTATTTCACGACCTAAGGGAAAAAGGCTCTTAAGTGCTTAGCGCCGCCTCGTTTCACCCGCTTGCTTGTGCGTGTTTTGAGAAAGAGGCCCAATCGAGGGTTTGCCGCCCAAGTATTATCTACGTATATTATATTTGCTTGTTTTCAAGATTAAACCCTCTTGAACGTTTTGGTGTTCCACCAACGTTCTAAAGTCATCGAAGGCGTTCACTCCACGTGATCGTTTTCATTCTTTGAGGCTCCTTTAATCGAAAAATCGATTCGAGGGGAGATTTGTAGATTTGTGTCTACGTAATACAAGAAAAATCCAAAAAAATTAAAAAACAATCAAAAACAAAAAATATAAAAATTGAAAAATCGAAAAACCGCAAAAAGAATCTTCTTTGCTACCACCCATTCTACGCTTAGTGCATGCGCACTCGATCGAAGGATTATTCTAATTCTAGCGACGCTTCGAATCGACGCAATCGTAATCGAAGGAATCGACGACGTAGACGAGAATTAGAAACCGACGTTCCTAATATCGTTGTTGAAGAAACCTTAGACGAGATGGCCGACAATCGTTCGATGATGGAATTGCTCCAAGCGCCCACCGAGGGTTATGGAGACGCGATCGTAATTCCCGCTATCGAAGCGGAGAATTTTGAGATTAAGAGCGGAATTCTTTCGTTGATTCAAGCTACGAAGTTTCGAGGTCGTGAAGCCGATAATCCTCACGACCATATTCGGAATTTTGATCGTCTTTTGGCCACGAGCAAGTTTAAGAACGTCGACACCGATGTCGTCAAGCTTATGATTTTTCCGTACTCGCTCGATGGTGCCGCCAAGAACTGGTATGAGAAAGAGCCACTTAATTCGATAACTACGTGGAAGGATCTCGTCTCCAAGTTCGTTAATTATTTTTTTCCACCGTCTAAGACAACGTTTTTCAAAAATGAAATTACGAAATTTGAGCAAAAATCGAATGAATCTTTTAGAGACGCGTGGGATCGTTTTAAGGAATTGCTTAGGCAATGTCCTCACCATGGTTTTTCCGAGTAGCACCAAATCGATATGTTTTACAACGGTCTTAATTTTCAAGAACAAGATTCGTTGAATTCCGCCGCCGGTGGCAACTGTTTGTGTAAGACTCCGAAAGATGCATTGATAATTATTGAAAACCGATCCAAGGTTTACCAACTCCGCAACGCACCGAGTGTTGCCAATGTCGCCAATGTTAGTAGTTCTAATCGCGACATTGAGAGGGTTGATGCGAAAGTCGACAAGTTGACGAATGTGTTTACGTCTTTTCTCGTCGAAATGCAAAAGAAAGACGCTCCCGCTACGGTGAAAGCGGTTGAGGTTTCATGTACGTTTTGTGATGGACCTCATAATTATACGAGTGTGCGGCTACGGATGGCCAAACGTCGAATGTGAGTGCGTTAAATGGAAACAACAATTTTCAAAATCAAAATAACGCGGGTCCATCACAACAAGGCAATTATAACCAAGGCAACAATTTTAATCAAAACCGAAACAATTTTCAAGGAAATAATCAACAAGGAATGTTTTCAAATCAAAATCAAGGTTATAATCAAGGTCGGAATTTGAATTGGCAAAATCGAGACAATAACCAAAACTCGAATTTTTCAAACAACAATCAAGGCAACAATTTTTCAAGTGGTAATCAAGGAAATTTTCAAAGGAACAACCAAAACCAAGGGAACTTTAATTCAAATCAAAATAGTCCGTCAAACGATTTTCAAAATTACATGAAAACGAATGAGTCTAATATGAGACGATTAGAGGGAGAAATTGGTACTTTGAAAAACGACTTTTCTAATACATTGAAATTGCAAAACACGAAGATTGAGCAAGGACAAATTGACATTAAAAAGATGTTTTCGGCCATAATGAACAAGTCCTCGGGTGCTTCGTCGAGTTCGTTACCTAGTGACACCGTTGCTAATCCGAAGGAATAATGTAAAGCCGCCTCGTTTCGTGAGAAAGATCGTGTGATTACCCCTAACCTTGAAGGATTTCGAGTTGTTCCTTCTTCTCAACCCTCGACTTCTAAGACGTCTTATTGTTCTAAAGTCGATGGGGTGAACGTGGCGACCAAGGAAAAGAGTGCACACCCTCGTGTACCTCAAATTCCATCCACGGTTCAAAAAGAGAGTTTTATCGACCTTACCAAAGTAACCCTTGAAGAAACTTGTGCTTCAATCCTTCTTAAAAAACCCAAAAGGCGTATGCCGAGAAAGTAAGAGGATCCGGGCCAATTTCTATTACCTTGTGATTTTTCCGAGATTGAGGGATGTTTAGCCCTTGCCGATTTAGGTGCTAGCATCAATATCATGCCTCATTCTCTTTGGAAATTGATGAGATTGCCTTCACTTACCCCCACGAACATGACAATCGAGCTTGCAAATTGTACTCCACTTATACCAATTGGAATAGCCGAGGATGTCTATGTGAAAGTTGGAAAGTTTGTTTTTCCTGCGGATTTCGTTATATCTGATTACGAGTGTGACCCTAAATGTCCCATTATTTTAGGCCGACCATTCTTATCGACGGCTCGAACCGTAATCGACGTTCACGAGCGGAGACTTACTATGAGATATTGTGATGAAAAAATGGATTTTTTCGCTAGAAAATCCCAAGTGTTTAATGACAATGAAAAAACCGAGGTTTCAAAACCTAATGATTCAAATCCTAATGATTTCAAAATGTTCACTTTGGCGGAAAGAATGAGGCTTAATGCATGTTTTGAAAGAATTAAGAAAAACGGTTTTAAAGATGATGATTTTAATGATAAAGAGTACGTGTACCTAATTCAAAAGGGTATGTGTAAATTTATGGATGAAAACTCACTTTGGGATGTATTTAGCGAAACAAGTGAAACACCAATTCCGAAGGGCGACGTTAGTGCCATCACGACAATGACCAAAATGGGCTCGTCTTCACCACCTTCGAAGGACCACGTCTTTGAGGCTTCAACTTCTAACTCCATCGCAGTGCCTCCTTTGCCTAGCCCAACACCCGTTGAGGCTAAAGGGTTTATCGACATCGATCCTCCTGTCTTAGAAAAGTCACCTAAGCATAGTCATTCGACTTGTAAGACCATGGTTGTGAGTGCTCACATCGACTCTTTCTTTGACGATGACGATGGCGATTTTGCCGAGATTGATCACGTACTTCGAAATCCACATGCAATTTTTGATTCTCCTAAAAAGAAACATGTGAAGTACGATGACTATGAGTTTGATCCCGATATTGAGGAAATCATTGAACGAGAGCTAGCTCTTATGCCTTCATTTCCACCTACGAGTGAGGTCGATCTTTCCAAAATCGAGGATGAACTTAATGAGATGGAACGTCTTATTTTCGATGATGAACCAACTCATGTGACCACCAAAAATCCAATTCTCGAGGAGTTACCTAATCAACACTCCTCAAACGAGAATTACGTTTACCACATTCGTGAGGATTTAACTTATCAACAATCCCCACAAAAGAATGATGGTTTCGTGCTTGATCGTGATATTTTCGAGAGAGTTTCTAAGATACTCAAGGAGGGGAATGGCAAACCTTGTTTTGACAAGCCTATCTTTGATGAAGAAATCGATGAGATCGACGTTCATGAGGATGACGAATATGTAGACCCCGAGGGGGCGGTGTTCTTTGTGGATCGACGTTTTGAGAATTTATACAATCCACCACCCCCTAACCGCGACTTAAATGTGAGGATTTTTAGCGCGACTAATTTTGAATTTGACACGCCAAATATTTTCGACATAATCAAATCGGGTTTTCATAAAGAGTTTTTAAACGATGAAAAAGGAAAGGATTTTAAGACTGATTTAAATGAACTTTCTACAAGTTTAACTCCGTCATCACCGCGTTTTATGAGTGCTACCACCTCGTCTACTCCTTTTGACGAGGTTGGTGTGGTTTTAGTGTGGGGGAAGCCCCAAATGTTCCCTCCCGTTTCTCCACCGAGGACGAGATTTACGATCCCGGAATTGTTTATAAAGGGAAATCTCGGTCTTCCACCGATGCAATAAATGGAAAACTTATCCATTTGCTTGGTGTAAGTCTACCTCAAGTAGCTCATTATGTTGACTTACCTATTGCCCCACCTTTCTACTTCTTATCTATTTTCTTCTACCCCATTGGGGTTCATGTTGGAGTGGCGTTGTTTCGTCTTTCATCCGAAAACGAGGACGCCATCTTCGACCCCGGTATTTTGCATCATGAAAGGACTTAGTCCTTAGTACCGGTTGCTTTTGGGCATTGTTTATCATGTAAGCCCCACCAAAAATGACCATACCATGATTATCCCTAAATGATCACATTTATGGGGATTCGAGTCGAGCTTTTGACTCGGTTAACAAAAACAAGGTGCCTCGTGGGGGATTCTCATGCTTATCCTTGTAAATATTATCGCTTTCTTAGTTAATGTAACGAGGGGACTTGTGCTCTTCCAACCTTTGTTCCGTGGTTGTTTGTGATTGTGATTTATTAGGTTCATCGTCATCATTGAAGCCTCTCGTGTTCATTTTACGGATCACTCGAGCTTCGATCGTTGCCTTTGGAGATTCCGATATCCGATGATATCCTTTTATGTTCTAACGTTTATCTTAATAGCATAATTCATAAACGGCTTTTAGGTTATTCGTTTTACCCTTTCCATGCTCGAGATTAAGCATTCGACTTCGTCTCTAGTATGGGGGTGTTTACACCCCTAGACTCGAAACATTGAGGACAATGTTTAGTTTTAGTATGGGGGGTGAGTAGATACTTCACCTTGCTTACGTCACCACGCTATCCAATTTTCATCTTTTTGTTATCGTTTTGTTGCAAATAAGGCTAAAAATGGCCAAATTTTAAAATTTTTCTTATTTTTCATAAGTGTTTAAGACACGAATGTAGGTTTTCCGATGGTGAAATAAGAGTAATTTTTGACTCGACCGTGCGTGTTGAGCACTTAGCTTCGCTTCCTTAACTTTTTAGGCTAAGTCTCTTTTAAATGAGGACGAGAAATGATAGAGTTATTTATAAGTCTCGTAATCTTTGACGATCTCATGTGTAGTAATTATTAGCTTATTCTCCCCACGCTTTTACATAATAAATTGTTAATAAATATTGATTTAGCGGTTTAGTCACTATTGTTGGTTTCTAATTTGTTTTAGTAGCTTCCATGTAATTAAATTGGGAAAACATTAAGGATTCGCCAGCGTCACGGTTTTGAAGTATTGGCACCCGAATAATCGAAAGCTTCACCCAATAATAAGATTTCAAGTGCTCACCTAAATTAAGCAAAAATTTGAAGCTCACAAGGCCGAAAAATCTATGCCCAAATTAAAAGTGAATTAAGCCTTAATCTTTGAAGCTTTAAAGATCCAAAATTCGCTTTAGCGTGAGGATATACGTCTTTGGCTAGGGGTGAGCATCGGGACGAAACCGACCCGTCCCGACCCGATCCCGACTTATCCCGAAACCGAAATCACGAAAAACTCAAACCGAATCCCGACCCGAGTTAGGCCCGAGTCCCGAACCGAACCGATTTAAGCCCGAGTTACTCCCGATTTGTGTGGTTTTCTTTGTGCGATCCCGAATTAATCCCGAGTCCCGACCCGACCCGAGTCCCGAAAACATGAAAAACCCATCCCGAATCCCGACCCGAATTTGGTCGGATTGTGTCGGTCGGTTTCGGTTTCAGTCGGTTTGTGTCGGTTTTCGGTTGTCGGTCGGTTTTGCTCACCCCTATCTTTGGCTAATAAAACCACCGATGAGGCGGATAATAAAAAGCAAGGCAAGACCGAATTCATAATAAAAGCTTCATGGCGAAGTTGAATAAAAGATGGAGGTAAACCAAAGATAATAAGGCCCTTCCGTTAGGGGGCGTATAAAAGTCTTGGTAATAAGTCTCATGTTCAAAACCGTCATAAAACCGTGTTTATCGATCCTTCTTGTTGACTTAATTTTTTGACATCGTTGTCTATTAGGGTGAATTATTAATTCGATGATTTTGGTTACACCGTTAAAACTCTATTTTTAGACTTAATCTCTATTCATGCATAAGTCAATGATGTATCCTCGTGATCATTATAACATAATAAAATATAAGAGATACCAAGTCTGAATAAGGGAGTTTAGGTTCGTAATTAACACTCATGAGATATGATCGTGTTGCTAACTTATAATAACAATGATCTCGTTACACGCTTAGCATGGAATTGTGTGAAAATCGAGGACGAAGAAATTATTTCTAACGAATCATTCACGTGTTCTTGTTCTATGATCCCAAAAGTCACTTAATTGTGATGAAAACAATACATTATGTCTAAAACGCGTGTAGTAGTTTATTTAAATTTATGTCTTCAATAAATGTCATCATAAAATGAATTTTGGAAGTGCTATGATACTTAATTCTAGCATTGCGTGAGGACACGACAATGGTTTAGTATGGGGGAGTGATGAGACTGTAATTATACATAGTCTCATCGTCCAAATCGGGCTAAAAACGCTTAAAATATCATCAAAATACCCAAAACTGTGCCTGTGTTTGTTCATTGTGTATTTCAGGTATGGATATCGTGAAATCAACAAAAGATCACAAGATTCAAGCAAAAACGAACACGGGAAACAAAGCCGCACAAAGAACCGGACCCGAATCATGATTTTCCTATCAAGTCCTTGAAGTTTGGAGATTTGGCAAGATTGGTCCTTTTACTTTTGAAGACTTGTCATTTTAAACCCCTGTAAAAATTAAATATTACATATGGGTCCCTAAAATGTCAAGATTGTACAATACAAATCCTTGAAGAATGCATTATATGCATTTAAAGTCCTTATGAATACTTTGCATAAACTTTTGTGGCCAAAGTTGAAAAAACAAAAGTTTTTAACAAAGGAAAATCTATTTGTGAGCTTTTTGAATTTAAATGACAAGAGAAGGGAATGCAAGGGCCAAACATGGCAGACAAAAAATCTTCACACAACCAACCATAAGCCACCACGTCACCCCCTCACTCCACACCAGCCAATCACAACTCACCCCACACCCACGTCATCTATCCACTATCTGTTTTTAAATAAATCAGATTTGAAAAAGTCTTTTTTATTTAATTTCCCACTAAACACTTTTACTAAACCCAAAACAGATTAAAGTTTACCCTGTTTAATCCCCAATCCCACATGAACCCTAATCTTGATTAGGTTTAATACAAAGGGGTTTTGGCTATAGATTTCCAGAACCATGATTAACCATCACACAAACCAAACCCATCCATAAAAACTTCAACCCGTGACCTCCGATGGCCCCACCCACGTGTCCCCCGCAACAAAACTACAAGGATGGCAAAGTAAATCAACGGTTTACACCATTTTCTTGTTTCCAAAGTTTCATTCAAGGGTTGTGATCAACCTCACAATAGCTGGACTCTACTCAACATCACATGGACTTGACAAGGACCTGCTGACCAAGATTCCAAGTTCAAACACAAGGGCAAAACTGGAAAATAGTCTACTAGGGTTTTATTTTTTCTTGTACTTCTAGAATTTTCCATGTAGGACTATATAATGGGACGTTTGTGTCTCATTTGTTTCGTTCCAGATTTTGTAACTTTTTTTAAGTGAATGAATAATTAACGTTTTCCTTCTTTTAAAGCTTGCAAATATCTGAGTTCCTTGTCTTAAATTCATTAGTGTAATTTGTTCAGTTAAGTTATTCACAACATTTTTCTTGTCAAATGATTTTGGTGTAAAATCTGTTTTCTTTGAAAAATCCAAGAGTCTAAGCTTTGTATAAGCTAGTCTGACAAGCTAGCTTGGACATTAGCTCATCTTTTTTTACAGCTGGTTTCTCAGTTACTTGGTTGTTCACAAATTAGTTCAAGAGTTGGTTTCAATTGGAAGTTTTTAAATAGATTTTTCAAAGTTAAAAAAAGAGAGTATATTGTATATTATTTGTGTGTACTTACTGTAGCATATGCTACCACAAGCCTGTTGACACTAAGCTTGTGTGTAGCTCATGCTACTTGAAGGAGTGTTGTGTTGAGCAGGAGCAAAAGTCCCCATCAAGGCATCATTTCCTTCTCCTTGTTTGAAGATATCCTTGGTTTTTGTCTCTACATCAGTTATCCCACAAATTCAGCACAAGCCCGGGCTTGTATGGAGATGGCATTGCAGCCATAGTGGGGCCCGGATGTGGGTCCCACAAGGTAATCCCTAGGCTTGAACCCTCTATGCTTGCTTGACTTGTAATCTTTGGTTTTTTAGGATTTGATGTGTAGATGTTATTTTTAGTTGATATTTATATCAGTTTATGACTCTTATGCTTGTTTTAGTATTGGTCAATCTTTATAGTTAAGGTTTAAGTGTAATTGGTTTGATAAATTTTACTTTCTGAAATATAAGGGGGTGTTTGGGTCTGTGTTTTTGGCTAAGTAATTGACAACTATTTGGCCAAAAGACAGCTTGGATACATTTTATTAGAGTAAGGTAGGTAATATCTGTTGTTAGTTTTAGTTTGGTAGCAATAGGATAGCAATTTGCATGATAAAAATTGGTATAATATAGCTAAAAATCAGAAAGCCATTTTCTGTGTTTGATTTAGAGTAATTTTTTCATGAAAGCTTTGAGCATTGTTAGATTATAGGTCTACCTAGGGTGTGTAATCATTTGTGAATGATTTGGTAAGCTTTTGAGTAGGTTATTTAGCTTTGAAATTCGTTTTGTATGCATATAGCATTAGTTACTATTCATCAGAAACTTTAAAGCTATAACAGTCACTTGACTTGGCGATTTTTGTGTAATTTTTGCTTTGTGAGTGTGTGTTTTATTGTTCTTATTGACTCCCTACACTCCACTGAGTGTAGGGGTGCCATTGTATCCAAGAAATATCACCATAGAAGCTCATAATAAGCTTTCCTAAGCTCAAAACCCACCAGACCTGTTTTTTGCACTAGCAGTGGGAACAAAGTTACCCCTGCTAGTGTATTTCTAGGCACTGCTCAACAAAAGGACAAAAGTCCTTCATGTGTCACTATCAGATTCTTGGTTTTTTGTCTTTAGTGATCAAAAATAGGTATTAGGACTTCAAACCAATTTCAATATTTTTCTTATTTAATTTTTTATTTTTCAGTTTAATTAGTTTTTCAGTTACTGTTCATTTAATATTTTTTAGATTTAATTGCTATTTTAATTAACTTTTTATTATTCTGTTTTTGTCTTTTAGTGACAAAAACTAATATTTTTCAGTTTTAAAATTTTTCTTATATTTAGAAAAATAATTTAAGATTTTTAGTTTAAAAAGTTTTTACTGTTCACTTTTTAATTAATTTTTAGAATTAATTTAGTTTAATTAAGGTTTTAATTATAATCAGTTTTGTCTTTTAGTGCTAAATTTTACATTTTTCAAACTTTTTCAATTTTCTACTGTTCTTTAGTATAATTTAGGATTTTTAAAATTGTCAAATTATTTTTAGCATTATTTTATTATTTTTATGATTATTTTAGTTTAAAAAAAGTTTTTAGTGTTTTAAAAATAGAAAAATAGTTTTGAAAATTTAGGAAAAATACTTTTTAGTCTTTAAATAACATAAGTGAGTTATTAGTTCAATAAAATAATATTTTGGACATTCTGTTAATTATATCTATTTTTAGGGCTTTAATTAGCATTTAAAATTGAATATTTAATTAATAAAAGGTTTAAAAATATATTTGTTGGATTTTTATTCTTATTTATATTATTTTAGACTTAGTTTAATCTTTTAATTAATTTTTTGGTTTAATTTTTTATTTTGTCGCGTTTTACGTAATTATGTTATCGTTTTACGTCAACGTCGTAGTTTAAATCGTAGTCGTAGCTCGTCTTTACTCTTTCTCTCTTTACCCAAAAACGTCACTAATCCAAACTTTGATTTTATATAATTGGCATATTAATCCACACACCTCCTTCGAGAACGAACCCGCATTTATTCGGTTTCGCGTTTTTCCTAAAGCGCGCAACTTAATACTTGCCACTCATACGCATTTTTCCTAAAACGTGTACGAAAACACTACATCACCCCGTATATCATCTACCTTTTCTATCTCTTTTAACCTTTGTTTTGCAGGATTTTCATAAGCCATGTCTCTCCCAGTTCTCTCGCTTAGGGGGAGTTTAAACCAAGGGGATGCATATGAAAAAAATCATTTCATATCAAGATTTCAAATTTACTTCTTTTAAACTCTAAATATCTCTCTAAAATTATTTTTCCATTCTCACCCTTTTTATTTCGACAAAAAGGGAGAAGATAAATAGAAAACATATTTCTAAAACTTATGTGTTGTCTCTAATCACAACTTAAAAATAAGTTTATGTTTTCTATTACCAAAAAAAGGGAGATTGTTAATACAAATATCGCATTAAAACGATGTTTATACTATTAATCCCTCCTAGGTTTTGTTAAACGACAAAAAATTAAATCTATTTTAAGGCTTGTATTAAAAACAACACTAAAGCTTCAAGGTCATTGTTTTTATATTTCTCACCTTACTAAAATCATTTCTACACTTATATGATTTTGTATAAACTTACAAAACACAAATGGTACATGTACTATGTAACACACGGTAATTTTCAGACATTCTAAAATTACAGTTTTTCCCCCTGGACTTTTTATTTAGTCAACTATGTGCTAAATTGCTATTTATCTGGGAAGTGTTCCCTTATTTGTGAAATAACGTATGCTGGAGTGTATTTTGCTTAGTGGTGTGCATTAATTCTATTGGTTGTGAATTATCTACAGTTTAATTGTTTCCTAATGTTTGTGCGAATAATTATATTGCCCAAATTTCTTGCTATAATTGACTTATTTACGTGTTACGCAACTAGTAAACTGTGATGTCATAATATATTCATAATTCTTTTATATGACGCGTGCGCTCTCCTTTGTAATTATATAATTTCTCGTTGATTCCGTCGTTTAAATGACATTTCCGACACATAAAGCGAAACAACTAAACCACATTATGAATGTTACTATACATTTTGGGCACCATACTTACACTGACAATTTCCTTTTAAAACTACTCATAAATTTATCCCACCTGAAAAAAAACAATGTATAAAACAATGATAAGAAAATACCCACATGGGATACCCTCTACATCGAGATACCTAACTCCATATCATTTTGAATTTTGAAAATCTCCAACTGTCATTCCTATTGTTTTGGCAATACAATGTCCTACTTTCCTCTTCAATGGGGCAAATGTTTTTGGTCCCCTTCTTCATGCATATATCGTTTATACCTATCACCCCATTATTCATTTTTACTCTCACACTCACTTACCAAAAAACACACACATATAATCCTCTTTATCCACCCCATCTCAACTTCAACACATATCATCAACCTTCATCATCCACCATCAAACCTTCATTTCCCACTTAACAACTTTTGTTAAACACGTCCTTTCACATAACATCATTCAAATTCCATTTCTTAGATACTGTTCGTTCGAGAGTTTCTTGTTGCTGCTGCGACGCGGGTACGAGTTCTGTTGACGCGAGTTACAAGGCGACGATTTTCTTGTTCGAGAGTGCTAGCTGCTGTTGCCGTCGACGGGGGGTACAACATGACGTGGGTTTCACAGTTTCGAGTTTCTAGCTGCTATTTGTGAAGCGAGTACAAGTCGACGAGGGTGCTTTCTAGCTCGAAGGTTTCTAGCTTAAAGGGTTGGGTTGTCGCGGGTTGTGTGGGTCATGGTCTCTTTCGTTTACAAGCATTGTTACCATACCAAGAGATCAAGGTTAGCTCGTGAGCCTACGTACAGTTTCGTTTTCTTTTGTTGTGTTTGTCGGGCATGTATATGTGCTACCTTTACCACTATTTTCATAAATGAAAGCTTTTAAAATGAGGGTCCGTATGACTTAAAACTTAACCTCATTGGTCATGTTTAAATGTTTTAAACACAATAGGCATGAGATTCTTTCAAGTCCATATGTATCTTTTTAAAACTGAAAATGGTAAATACTGGTGTTGGGACGAGAGTAAGTGAGACGAGGGTAACAAGTTGGGAGATGAGCTTGTTGAGAGCTTGTTGTGATTATTTGCGAGAGTTTTGTCATGAGTCTTTTTGTGAGTTTGCTTAAAGTTTGATGAGAGTTTTGTGAAACCTTGTTGAAAGTTTTGTGTGAACGCCTTGTGATAGAATTGTTACGAGAGCTGTGAGGGTTTTGTCCAAACAACTATTTATAAACGAGAGTTGCATGGTTTTGTGAGGGACTGTTGATGTGAGCATGGTTGCAAAGATCTGTTGTGAAGCTTTGTTGAGTCAAAATATTTTTTATGGAGTCTGTTGGTTCACCAAAAATGAGAGAGAGAGTATTGCAAATATTTTGTGAAGGTTTTGCGAGAGTTTTGATGTGAGTTTGATGAGGGTAATAGTATGTCGAGCGAAGCTCAAACATGTTTTCCGGGTAACGTTGTTTTTACAAATGTGGTGGAGGACTTTGTGTCGTGTGTTAAACGAAAGAGAATAAAGAAAATAAACTGAAGATGGTTTTATATAGTGACGAGAGAGTGAGGGAGACGAGTAACTGTTGTTGTTGTTGGTTGATGTGAGAATGAGGGAGAAATGTTTTTCATTTTTTTTATATATTGCGAGCTAAGAGGAGGGTAACATATATAGAGAGACGAGAGAGAGAGAGAGAGTGAGAGAGTAATATGTAACATGGAAATGTTTTCTTTTCTTTAAACTGACAAACAACATGGTACCTCTGTACCGACAGTTTTCCCAAACCTTTTGTTTTTGGTAAAAGGCATCACGTGATGTGTGTGTCTTAATATTGGCAAGTGGTAATGATTTAATTTACCAAAAGTTTTGAAATGGGATAAAGAATGGTAGAAACCATTTTGATAAAATGGAACTAATTATTGAGAGCAAATTGCAAATGTTTACATCATGTTAAATTTAAATGAGGTCAAGGCTTCGGGTTTGAGAGCAATAAGTCGAGTATTATTTAACATGAGTTGAGCATTTAAAATGGCTATATTAAAATTAACGTCGGTAGACTGACGGATTCTTTTTAGAAAGTGGAAAGATATTTTAACTAAAGTTAAAATGGTAAATATATATGTGACGCCGAAAGGCTGCCGAACTTTATCGAGTCAATATGATATTTTCTTTAGTTATAAGTTGGTCGAATATTACATCAAAAATGTTTTGAGTATATTTTATCTTTAACATTAAACTTGTGGTATAGGGTGACATGTACGTGTGACATGAATGCATTTTTGCATTCTTTGATTGTGACCTAATCTAGCGTTATATATTATTAGGTTACGTCTTGCGTGTGCTGCTTTCGTGATTTTCATATTCTTTTTACTTGCTGCGAATCTTTGCATACTGAGGTGAGTCATAGCCCTTATTAAACTGTCTTTTATGTTTAATCACTTGGGTGAGATAAATGCTTTGTTGCCTGACTGATGGACGTAAAATCTGTTTATATTGCTTCATTGCTAAAAGTTATGTGTGATATGCCTAAGTAGCGATAGCCCACTAGTGCCCTTTTATCATGAAGCGTTAGTTACTCTGGTTGAGTAGGCGCTTATGTTATGGATAGATATATTGGGGTTTGACAACCCTCGTTCGGGTGTTCAAATACATCGCCATGCCAAACGGACGTATATCATATGGTTGTTGCTAGGTGGCCATGGGTTAGGAACCTACTTGGGGCAATCTTATATATTACGCGTGCATCAGTTGTACGTGCTTGTCATCAGCCTCGGTGTCATGACCTTAGTGCTATCATAACTATGATTATCACACCTGATTCCTATATGCATGACATTATATCTCCCATAATGGTCTCATATGCTTTAAACATGTTGTTTGCGGTCCAAAATCGAATGCTATGCTTTTAACTTAAACTTATGAACTCACCAGCCATTGTGTTGACACTTTTAAGTATTTATCTCAGGTGTTGAACTACTTGCTTGTTGCTTGCTTTGGAGTCTCATGCATACCGTACTTGGATTTGAAGACTTGCTCATACTTAATAAACTTTTTACCTCATTGTTTCTATTTAAACTTTGATTTTCGCTGCACTTGCTTAAACTTATTTATGATTTGAACCTTGTATTTCTAAATCTAATGCAACGAGGTAAATTATTTTAAAACGTCTCATTTAGAGTCGTTCTCTTGCACCTTGCACTTTGTAATTATGACGTAACAGCCCCCGAGCTTTACCGCTTCCGTTGACCAACTTTTGGGGTGTTATAGATTGGTATCAGAGCCTTGGTTATAGAGAACTAGGTTTGCATTTTAGGCCTAGAATATAACCGATATGTGATTACGTGAATTTTGTGCTATTATATTATACATATACATATTATATATATTATCATATACGCACGGCTACTTCGTGCACGCATACTTCTGCATTACTCTCTACTTGCATTTAGTACTCCTTATGCGCTTCTCACATCATTTTATATGAAGGCTATTTATATAAACGTTGGAACTTTTGTTAGATATTATAAGTGAAACAATGGTCGTCTCTAATTCTATGACATTGTAATTGTTACGATGGTCATTAATATATCTCTCCTCTGGCTTTACATAATTTTGTTTCATTGAAACTCGTCAAAGCCTTTCGATCCCACTTATCATCTTACTATCTGACTCTGGGTTTTAACCCAGTCCGTTAATTGAAAAAAAACCCTTATTTTATCTCATGACCTGTTATCTAGAAATATGTCGACTGGTTTTAACGCGACTTCAACTCATCATCTTGTAATATTTCATTTTGGGAATCAACCTTTCGAAATCGACTTATATGGTTTTATTTTACCCTTTTTACTTGAAACAATGTTAACAACAATAATAAAAACATGTGAGAACCCTAAAGGCGACGTGGACAATGCTAATGCCTAAGGAGGGTTTCATTGCCTTATCTACCGAGACCTAGTAGAATTCGCCATGCACTGTTTTCTCTTAACTATGGTGTTGTACTTTTAAGACTTATCGCCTCGTGTGTACATTTTAGATTTGAATCTCTATTTATGAATGTGTCTTGACGGTTCATTTAATTATACATGTTTCGAAAGCGTTATCATTTTGAATCATTTCGCCATTGTCTTGCAAGATTTTTTTCTTCCATACCATCTCATGAATTATTTTATATGTCTTAACATTACCTTACGAATCATTTTCAATCCCATTAAGCATTATTTTTTCCTTCACCTCATAAATCACTCATTGTTATTTTATCAACTATTTCACTAAACCCTTTTAAAAGTTTTGTTGAAATTTGTAAACCATTTCTTGGAAGATTTTAAACTACTTTTTATTGTTTTACGAAACTATTTTCATAGATTTTGGTTACTATCTTATAAACTGGTATAGTATATATCACTTGAATCCAAGAAACATAACATTATTTGGCGAAAAGGAGCATCGCATCATTAGTCCCCCAATTATACAAAGCCTGATCACCTATGTATAATTTGGGAAGGATCATACTATGCTCGTAGTAGTCACCATAAACATCTTGTCAAATAAATTTTACTTTTTCTATTTTTGAAAAGCAAAATTTTGTGCGTATATACTCAAACTGTGCAAGACATGGATATTCGTTTAACGAAGTGGACTCTCATGAAACTACAACATTCAAAATCGACCTTACATCGACCTTACATCCGTATATTTTTTTACAAGTTCAGACAATATCATTCAAAATCGACGTTACATCATTTTCTTATCAAACTGTTCATTCAAAATCGACCTTACATCCGTATATTTTTTTACAAGTTCAGACAATATCATTCGTATCATTTTTTTGCCCAATGTCGCATTCTGATTATTTGTGAGGAGAACAACGTTCATGCTTATCTTATCCACAAATGATGGAGATGAAGTTATATATAGAGTATCACCTTGGGAAGGTATGGTACCTTTTGGCGAACGAGGGTAGTGAGTCCCTGTTACAATAGACTATTCAAGACCTTATAAAAGGTTGGAACAGTGGCCCATAGGTTGGAGTTGCCGCAAGCACTCAACCAGGTGCACAATACTTTTCACGTGTCAAATTTTAAGAAGTGTCTTCTAATGAAACACTTGTCGTACCGTTGGACGAGATACAAGTCGTTGAAAATTCGAATTTTGTCAAGGAACCTGTTAAAACTATGGACCGCGAGGTCAAACGGCTGAGGTAAAACCGCGTACCAATTGCCAACGTGAGGTGGAATTCTGGGCGTGGTCCTGAATTCACCTGGGAGCGTCAACGTTGATCTCGTGTTAAGTACACACATTTATTTGTTAATTTCCATGTCAATAACACGCTCTAAGCTTTGAGGACAAAGCTTCTTTATCGATGGGAGACTGTAACAAACGGTAATTTTTAGACTTTCTAAAGTTACAGTTTTGCCCCCTGCACTTTTTATTTAGTCAACTATGTGCTAAATTATTATTTATCTAGGAAGCGTTCCCTTATTTTGTGAAATAACGTATGGTGGAGTATATTTTGCTTAGACTCTACTCAGTCAGAATTGCTGTGAACACTGCGAGTGTGTCACTATTGGTTGCGAAATAACTTACGATCAATACTTTAACGTATCTCAAATTTAGTTCCAACGTGTGCATTATCTATGTAGGATTTAGTGGTGTGCCTTAATTCTATTGGTTGCGAATTATCTGCAGTTTAACTGTTTCCTACTGTTTGTGCGAATATTTATCTTGCACAAATTCTTGCTATAATTGACTTATTTACGTGTCACGTAACTACGTAAACTGTGATGTCATAATATATTCGTATTTCTTTTATATGACGCGTACGCTCTCCTTTGTAATTATATACTTTCTTGTTTGATTATATCGTCGTTTAACCATATTTCCGACACATAACGCGAAACAACTAAACCACATTATGAATATTACTATACATTTTGGGCACCATACTTACATTGACAATTTCCTTTTAAAACTACTCATAACTTTATCCCACCTGAAAAAACAATGTATAAAACAATGACAAGAAAATACCTACATGGGATACCCTCTACACTGAGATACCTAAGTCCACATCATTTTGAAATTTGAAAATCTCCAACTGTCATTCCTATAGTTTTGGCAATATAGTGTCCTACTTTCCTATTCAATGGGGCAAATGTTTTTCCCCTCCCTCATGCATATCGTTTATACCCATCACCCTATTATTCATATTTACTTTCACACTCACTTACCAAAAACACACACATATAATCCTCTCTATCCTCCTCATCTCAACTTCAACACATATCATCAACCTTCATCATCCACCATCAAACCTTCATTTCCCACTTAAAAACATTTGTTAAACACATCCTTTCACATAACATCATTCAAATTCCATTTCTTAGCTACTGTTCGTTTGAGAGTTTCTTGTTGCTGCTGCGACGCGGGTACGAGTTCTATTGATGCGAGTTACAAGGTGACAATTTTCGTTTTCGATAGTGCTAACTGTTGTTGCCGTCGATGGGGGGAGGGGGGGGGGGGGGGGGTTGTACAACACTACGTGGGTTTCACAGTTTCGAGTTTCTAGTTGCTATTTGTGAAGCGAGTACAAGTCGACGAGGGTGCTTTCTAGCTCGAAGGTTTCTAGCTTAATGGGTTGGGTTGTCGCGAGTTGTGTGGGTCATTGATATGAGTGTTTTTACTCATATCATTTGTAGCCTTAAACATTGAAATTATGCTTGATTTGTATAAAAAATGCCTTGGAAAGGTTTGTTTCTTGTTTGAATGTGTGTAGGTACCAAGTTCACGAAAACCGACGAAAATCGACACGAGAATGATGAAAAAGATTAAGAAGCCAAAAATCAAGCTCGACTTTGAAGGATTTGATCATTTATCTAGGAAACGAGCCGAGTGGGTCCCACATGGGCTTAATGGGCCTGAAAAGCCCATCAATATTGGAAAAGAATTGATACTTTATAAAGGATGGGTCAAAGTTGGGTCAAAGCCCAAACCAAAATAAATGTACGGATAAAAAGTGATTTTTGGGTCCAAGCCCACCAATTATAGAAAATGCAAGAGACGAATATAGAAGGAATGGGCTTTTAGGGTTTGAAGCGTTTGGTGAAAATTTTATTTACTTCACACTTTATATATTAATCCCACTCACACATTTATTTCACTCATTTATTCACAAACGTAACTTCACCCACTCCTATCCCCATACGTTTTCTCCACTTACACACATTAAATAATGGTTCGATATTTTCTATGCTTCTTTCTCACTTCCTTTCTTCCCCATCTCACAAAACCAGTAACAATTACTTACTGTTCCCAAACCCTAATTACCCGAATCATCAAATTAACAAAGGGTTTTTATGCACACGTGATATTCACGTGTAGGGGAATAAAAACCCCCAATTTATAGGAAGAGAATGGCTTGAAGAAAAGAGTTACGTGGCATCACTTCATTGGCTTCAACACCTCAATTGAGCCAATCCTCCAATCACAGCTCTCAAAAGAAGCACAACAAGCACAAATATGTGCCACGCTGGCGATCTGTGTGAAGGCAATCAATCCTCCACCTTTGGATCAAAACAGAAAAGAAAGAGAATAAGAGAAGAGAAGATCGAGGGCTAAAAATCAAAAGGAATATCCCTTGGATATTCGGATATTCGCAAGAGGAAGCCTATGGGGGGGCTATAAATACCCCCACTTTTCCCTGTATTTATCATCCCTTTCTTTACTTTTTAGTGTTATAATGTTAAAATAGATTTAGGTTAAATTGTATTTTTATTTTAAGCTTTGTAACAACTTTCTGAAATTAATGAAAAGTTTCTTTCGAGTTTACTGTGTTTCGTGAGTATCAATTGTTTCAAATTAATTTCAGTTTTCTTTTAGCTTTATTCTAAATTGATATTATACGGATATTGGTTGATTAAAGTTTGTTCAATAGCTTTAATTAATTAATAAAAGTGAGATTGGGAATAACTTTTCCCCACTGGAAAAGTTAAGCACGAAGTAGCAGTTTGGAGCTGTTATTGTGGTTCTTTGGTGAATCGGGTGATGATTGATCGTGGTTCAATTGGTTCGTTTCATTTGTTAAGGTGGACGATTGGTAGTTTAATGGTGGTCTAGTTTTCGGTTCATAGGTAGCTCAGCGCTAGCCTACGTCTCAACGGAATCTACAAAAGGTGCGTTTCGGGTTTAAATTTTGTTTGTCTAGTAAATGATTTAGTTTGAATGCTAAATGATGTTTATTAGTGTTATATGCTATAATTAGTATTAACTGATTTATATTTGAGTGTAATGAGTTTGAATTGGGTAGGATATTAGATTAAGGGTTACTGATGTTGTGTTGTGCGGGTTAAGTCTGTATTGATGTTTACCCTGTATAAGTTGATTGAGTTGAGGACCTTATTGCTTAAATGGAGTTCGTTTGATTAGTTACGGGTGATTAACAAGTTTGTTCTATGATAATCTGAATCGGTTTAGCTGTGATTACTTGCTGCATAATTATAGCTTCATAGATTAAGTTTATTCGCAGATTTAGTCTAGGATTTGTCAAGGATGTGTTTTTGATTGCTGTTAAGATCTGTTATAATCTGTCAATTATTGATATAATAGTATTCTGTTATTTACGTATGGAATATTTGAGCATGAGTCATGGTTAAGTGTTTCTTATTGAAGTTTATGAATTTGTTGAAAGCTTGGAATTTGAAGCTTTGTGTTATCAGAATAAATATTAAGTAGGATCTAATCTTTGCTGCTGGAGGTTAAGTTTTTATCAGTTTGATTTTGGGCATGCCTTGCTGAAATTTCTACTTATATTAGGTTTTATTCTTTTCTGCTATATCAGTGTTCTATAAGTGATTTTTATTGCTTCATTACTGCTTAATCTTGTATAAGCTTATCAGTTCAACTAACTGATAAGCCAAAATAAGCTGTGTCCTCATAGCTTAGTGCAAATAAGCTGCCCAAAATGGTCTTTCCTAAGACTTTCTGCAATCTGTCAAAAAGAGAATTATTTCGCAAAAATATGTTCATGGCAAGGTCCGAACCTGTGACCTCCTGGTCACAGGCATAGGGTGATAGCCATCTGTGCTATTGGTCCTTTTGATTTTGTTTCTTGATATTTAGTTAATATAGGGGTAATTATTTGGCAGAATTTGCTTTAGTTTTTTTTTAGCTTGTCACGTTTTTTTTTTCGTTCATTTTTTTATTTAAAGTAATCTTTTTCTTAAAGAGCAGTTAATAAAATAAATAAAATTTTTAAAAAAAAAATAAATAATAAAAAAATGTTTTTAATTAAAAAGTTTGATTAGTTTAAATTTTAATTAGTTTAATTAAATAGATTAGTTTTAAAGTATTTTTAATAAAGTTTAATTAGTTTAGAAAATAGTTTTATTAGATTATTAAATAGATTAAAAGTTTTATTTTTTTTTATAGATTATATTTTTATAGTTTATTTAAATAGATTAATTTTTAATTAGTGTTTTAATTCTAAGTAATTGTTTTAGATTTTAATATTAGCGGGGTTTAACGATTCATGCACTTAGGATTAGCTTTAAATAGTTTAAAATTCGTAGAATTTAATTGTAGTTTTAAAAATCAACGACACATTCAAATCAATTGTCCAAATCAATACGAAACGTCTCAAATTCACTCGATCTTCGTGTACAACGAACTTGGGACACTCACGTGTTTAATCGTATTCGTCTTTGACTTATTTTTGGTTAATTACTTTTTCCTAAAGGTAATTGCCTAAATTTGTCCTATAACGTATATGTGTTAATCCACGACACATCAAAAATTTTGGCGCCGCTGCCGGGGATCTTGTGTACGATTCGTCTTTGTGGAGATTTGTTGATCGTGGATTTGAAGACCCTTTCCGTCCTCGGAAAGTTTTGTTATTTTCTTATTATATAGTATGTATCGTTTTTATGAAAAATACCAAAAATAATCTTCTTAATCCTCTATCATGTTTAATTCTTTTTCTCCTCACCCTCTAAATTTTAATTCTTCCTTCGTCAATTGTGAAGGGTGTGGAGAACCGTTATATGGTTTTTTACCATGTAGGTGGTGCACGTGTGAGCGTTGTGGAAATGACTTACGTCACGATATACGTGTTGGATTTTGTCCTTATTGTAATGAGATTACTTCATGTGGAAATCCGAATTTTTCTAATAATTCTCTCGATTTCAATCCACCTCCACATCCTACATACGAGACACCCTCGTGTGAGTTTTTTGGAAGCAATTCTTATTTTGGCAATGATTGTTCGCATCGATTCTCGCTTAATTACGAGCAAGAACCGAGCTACAATCAAAACTTTAATGATAATTGTTATCCACAAGATTTACCGAGTTTATCACAACAATATTTTTGTTGTGAGTATTGTGGAGGACCTCACGAGAGTTTTTGTTGTCAACCGGGAGATCAAAATTTTTATGAGCCTAATCATTGCTATAATTCGATTCCTTCCGGTTTTGACCAATCTCCACAATCTTCTTTCGATATAGAACGAGCTCAAGCGGAAGCAAAATCTCTTGCTAATCGTGAACTCGAGCGTTTACTTCTTTTTGATGATGACGAGGATAGTTCTATTTCTTTGAGAGATCTTATTGCTCTTCATCCTTCGTCTAGTGCTATCGTTTGTCCTATTCGTATCTTGGAGCCCGAGGATTCTCCCATCCTAGATGATGAGGAAATCTCTCATGACATCACCACTCCTATTCTTGATTCTTCCACCGTGGAACTTGAAAATTCTCTAAGCAAGGGGGACGAGCATATTAGCACTATTCTTGTCCAAAACCCAAGAGAGTTTGACGGTATTTCCAATGAGATGTGTGATTTGCCACATTGTGATGACTCGACTTCTTCCATTCACTTTGATATTTTCAATTCTAATGATGAAAATTGTGATGGAAATGAAGATTTTGAGGATGATTCTACTTCTAGTGAATTTTCTAATGAGGAGTTCTCCGATGAACTTTCTTATAAAGATGACATTCACGATTCGGATTTTGAGGGGTTTATCGATGAACCTACTCTTCTTCACCCATTTCCACCGGGAAATGAGGATGATAGTGATCCGGTTTTTGAGAAGTTCACTTTTGAACTTGCTCCTTTAGACCCATTTCCACCGGGAAATGAGGTTAATTTGACTATTCCGATCCTTGAGAAGTTCACCGACGAACTTACTCATTTAGATGTGGAGGACGTGGTTCTTCGTGAGAAGTTATCCAACGTCTATTTTCTCATTTCTAGGATCGAGGCTTTGAATTCTAAGCCTATTAGAAAGTCTTTTTCTCCATCTCCTATTCCCGTTGAGGATAGTGATCCGCTTATGGAGGAAATTGATACTTTTCTTGCTTCTCATGATTCGATACCACCGGGTGTTGATGATATCGACCCGGAGGGGGACGCTCTCTTTTTAGAGAATTTACTTGATGATGATTTCGTCCCAAGTCCTCCTCGCACCCACTTTGACCTTAATGTGCGGGTTTTTCATGTGTCTCATATTGAGTACCATGACCCCCTTGATCACATTTTTAAGGGTGAAATGGTCGTTAAAGCTAAGAATGATGATTCCACTATGGATGAAACTTTTATTCCACCTTTACCATGTGCTTTCTATGATCTTGGATTAGCATGGGGGGATGACACCGTTTTATCCTTTCCTTTCTCCACCGAGGACGAGGTATTCGATCCCGGAATCGTTTATTTAGGGAAATCTCGGCCTTTCACCGATGCAATAATTGAAAGATTTTTCTATCATTTTGGTGCGAGTTTATCTCGGGGAGCATGCTATATCCATTCCTTTATTTGTGACTACTATCTCTTTTTAGAGATTTGTGTTGGAGTTTCATCCTTTCGTTTGTCATCCGACAACGAGGATGAGATCTTTGACCCCGGCATCGTGCTTTATTATGGATTTTATTCCAATATGCCGGTTTTCACCTTCTTTCCCTAAGGACCAATGAATGCGGGGATCGAGTCGAGCTCATGACTCGGTGAACAAAAACGAGGTGCCTTGTGGGGGAGTCCCATACATTCTATCTTCTTTCTATTTTCTAACACTAATAAGGCTTGATCTTTCAAGCTCGTGTTCGTGATTTGTTGTGTTGTGATCTTAGGTATGACCCTAATATTTGAAGACTCTCGTGTTTGGTTTTTGCCGGTCCACTTGATCTTCCATTCTTTGAATGCCAAAAGGGGCACACTTTCTTTACCCTTGATTATTATTGACTAACGTTTTATCTTGAGGCATAATTAATAAACGGCTTATAGATTTGCGTGCTCTTTCCATGCTAGGAGTTTGCATTAGACTCTTCGTATTTTAGCAAGGGGGTGTCACTCTTGAGCTAAGAAACATTGAGGACAATGTTTGGTTTTAGCATGGGGGAGTCAATCGATATAATCGCTTGCAATTGCTTTTGTCGTGTCCAAACGTGTTGTTTTTCTCATTTTTCAATAAAATTTTAAATTTTTTGTGTTATTTTTAAGTTTTAATAAATAAAATAAGTGTTTTTGACACGAATGTAGGCTTTCCTTTGGTGAAAATAAAAATAGTTTTTGACTCGACTTGGTTTTTAACCTTAGCTTTTCCTTAACGTATTTGAATTAAGTTTTGCTAGGCTATTATATAGGGAGCTTTAAAACGCGAAAGTCTTAATTCATACGAGTTAAGGACAAGAACTTTTCGCAAGCTCCTATAATTGATCCTAGAAAGTCGTTTATCAAGGGAACTTTAAAACGCAAATTCTAAAACTTGCAAAAGTATAAGAAGTTGCAAGATCCTATAGATGACTTGAAAACCCAAAACTTTGATTTGATAGGCTAAGTATCCATTTATGGAGAACAAGAGATGATAGAGCCAATTATAAGTTCGGTATTCTTTCGGGAAGTTATGTGAGTTAATTATGAGCCTATTCTCCCATCACTTGTTAATAAATTTAATTGCAATAAATAATGTTGAACGATTTGAAAAGTTACTTAGCTTTTAGCCCAAGATCGTTTAAAAGTTGCTCGGTATGGATTAGAGTTCATAGCCAAGGCATAACTTATTGAAGCGGGATGCGAAGATTGGCGAGTCCGAAAAGGCCCTAACAAGGCATGAGGGCTATGAGGATAAATGAAGCCAAGTCCAAAAAGGAGGCGGATCGTTGTTAATCAAAATCCCAAGTAAAGATTGGAGAAAAATGAAGAAGTCGTGGTCCAAGTATGAATCTCTCAAAAATTCAAAGTGAAGAAATATTATGAAGAGAAGACCATTATTTCGTGAACGTCTCTCAAGATTGGAAGTATTTAGTCACTGCCAAATATCGATCCGAGAAAGGTCTCAAATCGCGAAACAAGTTATGCCAAGATATGAACTTTATGAGAGCCCGAGAAGCAGTTTTAAAAGATTTTGTCCTTTAGCTAACTATTGATTAAATCGTTCACTTTATTTTCGGCCTAATAAATTATCGAAATAAGTCAACAATGTATCCTCGTGATCATTTAAGACAACAATAAAATATAAGAGATACACTTAGGAATAAGGGAGTCTAAGTGAATAATTGGCCCACATGAGTTCGTGTTAGTCTACCAACTTATAATAACAATGATCTTGTTTTTGCACTTGGCATGGAAAAGTGAAAAGTCGAGGACGATGAATCTATTTGAGCTTTTATGATCCTTAAAGTTATTTTATGTCTTTACAAAATAAAGTTTCAAAAATTGAATAATGGTGTAGTCATAGTTTTATTTTATCATTGCGTGAGGACACGGCAATTGCTTAGCATGGGGGAATTTGATATGAGTGTTTTTACTCATATCATTTGTAGCCTTAAACATTGAAATTATGCTTGATTTGTATAAAAAATGCCTTGGAAAGGTTTGTTTCTTGTTTGAATGTGTGTAGGTACCAAGTTCACGAAAACCGACGAAAATCGACACGAGAATGATGAAAAAGATTAAGAAGCCAAAAATCAAGCTCGACTTTGAAGGATTTGATCATTTATCGAGGAAACGAGCCGAGTGGGTCCCACATGGGCTTAATGGGCCTGAAAAGCCCATCAATATTGGAAAAGAATTGATACTTTATAAAGGATGGGTCAAAGTTGGGTCAAAGCCCAAACCAAAATAAATGTACGGATAAAAAGTGATTTTTGGGTCCAAGCCCACCAATTATAGAAAATGCAAGAGACGAATATAGAAGGAATGGGCTTTTAGGGTTTGAAGCGTTTGGTGAAAATTTTATTTACTTCACACTTTATATATTAATCCCACTCACACATTTATTTCACTCATTTATTCACAAACGTAACTTCACCCACTCCTATCCCCATACGTTTTCTCCACTTACACACATTAAATAATGGTTCGATATTTTCTATGCTTCTTTCTCACTTCCTTTCTTCCCCATCTCACAAAACCAGTAACAATTACTTACTGTTCCCAAACCCTAATTACCCGAATCATCAAATTAACAAAGGGTTTTTATGCACACGTGATATTCACGTGTAGGGGAATAAAAACCCCCAATTTATAGGAAGAGAATGGCTTGAAGAAAAGAGTTACGTGGCATCACTTCATTGGCTTCAACACCTCAATTGAGCCAATCCTCCAATCACAGCTCTCAAAAGAAGCACAACAAGCACAAATATGTGCCACGCTGGCGATCTGTGTGAAGGCAATCAATCCTCCACCTTTGGATCAAAACAGAAAAGAAAGAGAATAAGAGAAGAGAAGATCGAGGGCTAAAAATCAAAAGGAATATCCCTTGGATATTCGGATATTCGCAAGAGGAAGCCTATGGGGGGGCTATAAATACCCCCACTTTTCCCTGTATTTATCATCCCTTTCTTTACTTTTTAGTGTTATAATGTTAAAATAGATTTAGGTTAAATTGTATTTTTATTTTAAGCTTTGTAACAACTTTCTGAAATTAATGAAAAGTTTCTTTCGAGTTTACTGTGTTTCGTGAGTATCAATTGTTTCAAATTAATTTCAGTTTTCTTTTAGCTTTATTCTAAATTGATATTATACGGATATTGGTTGATTAAAGTTTGTTCAATAGCTTTAATTAATTAATAAAAGTGAGATTGGGAATAACTTTTCCCCACTGGAAAAGTTAAGCACGAAGTAGCAGTTTGGAGCTGTTATTGTGGTTCTTTGGTGAATCGGGTGATGATTGATCGTGGTTCAATTGGTTCGTTTCATTTGTTAAGGTGGACGATTGGTAGTTTAATGGTGGTCTAGTTTTCGGTTCATAGGTAGCTCAGCGCTAGCCTACGTCTCAACGGAATCTACAAAAGGTGCGTTTCGGGTTTAAATTTTGTTTGTCTAGTAAATGATTTAGTTTGAATGCTAAATGATGTTTATTAGTGTTATATGCTATAATTAGTATTAACTGATTTATATTTGAGTGTAATGAGTTTGAATTGGGTAGGATATTAGATTAAGGGTTACTGATGTTGTGTTGTGCGGGTTAAGTCTGTATTGATGTTTACCCTGTATAAGTTGATTGAGTTGAGGACCTTATTGCTTAAATGGAGTTCGTTTGATTAGTTACGGGTGATTAACAAGTTTGTTCTATGATAATCTGAATCGGTTTAGCTGTGATTACTTGCTGCATAATTATAGCTTCATAGATTAAGTTTATTCGCAGATTTAGTCTAGGATTTGTCAAGGATGTGTTTTTGATTGCTGTTAAGATCTGTTATAATCTGTCAATTATTGATATAATAGTATTCTGTTATTTACGTATGGAATATTTGAGCATGAGTCATGGTTAAGTGTTTCTTATTGAAGTTTATGAATTTGTTGAAAGCTTGGAATTTGAAGCTTTGTGTTATCAGAATAAATATTAAGTAGGATCTAATCTTTGCTGCTGGAGGTTAAGTTTTTATCAGTTTGATTTTGGGCA
The DNA here is from genome assembly GCA_025667525.1 of Glebionis coronaria. NCBI lineage: Eukaryota > Viridiplantae > Streptophyta > Magnoliopsida > Asterales > Asteraceae > Glebionis > Glebionis coronaria. The sequence goes on along the minus strand of CM046879.1, from coordinate 52,545,916 downwards.
TGCCTTGCTGAAATTTCTACTTATATTAGGTTTTATTCTTTTCTGCTATATCAGTGTTCTATAAGTGATTTTTATTGCTTCATTACTGCTTAATCTTGTATAAGCTTATCAGTTCAACTAACTGATAAGCCAAAATAAGCTGTGTCCTCATAGCTTAGTGCAAATAAGCTGCCCAAAATGGTCTTTCCTAAGACTTTCTGCAATCTGTCAAAAAGAGAATTATTTCGCAAAAATATGTTCATGGCAAGGTCCGAACCTGTGACCTCCTGGTCACAGGCATAGGGTGATAGCCATCTGTGCTATTGGTCCTTTTGATTTTGTTTCTTGATATTTAGTTAATATAGGGGTAATTATTTGGCAGAATTTGCTTTAGTTTTTTTTTAGCTTGTCACGTTTTTTTTTTCGTTCATTTTTTTATTTAAAGTAATCTTTTTCTTAAAGAGCAGTTAATAAAATAAATAAAATTTTTAAAAAAAAAATAAATAATAAAAAAATGTTTTTAATTAAAAAGTTTGATTAGTTTAAATTTTAATTAGTTTAATTAAATAGATTAGTTTTAAAGTATTTTTAATAAAGTTTAATTAGTTTAGAAAATAGTTTTATTAGATTATTAAATAGATTAAAAGTTTTATTTTTTTTATAGATTATATTTTTATAGTTTATTTAAATAGATTAATTTTTAATTAGTGTTTTAATTCTAAGTAATTGTTTTAGATTTTAATATTAGCGGGGTTTAACGATTCATGCACTTAGGATTAGCTTTAAATAGTTTAAAATTCGTAGAATTTAATTGTAGTTTTAAAAATCAACGACACATTCAAATCAATTGTCCAAATCAATACGAAACGTCTCAAATTCACTCGATCTTCGTGTACAACGAACTTGGGACACTCACGTGTTTAATCGTATTCGTCTTTGACTTATTTTTGGTTAATTACTTTTTCCTAAAGGTAATTGCCTAAATTTGTCCTATAACGTATATGTGTTAATCCACGACACATCAGTCATGGTCTCGTTCGTTTACAAGCATTGTTACCATACCAAGAGCTCAAGGTTAGCTCGTGAGCCTACGTACATTTTCGTTTTCTTTTGTTGTGTTTGTGGGGCATGTATATGTGCTGCCTTTACCATGATTTTCATAAATGAAAGCTTTTAAAATGCGGGTCCGTATGACTTAAAACTTAACATCATTGGTCATGTTTAAATGTTTTAAACACACTTGGCATAAGATTCAGTCGAGTCCATATGTATCTTTTTAAAACTAAAAATGGTAAATACTGGTGTTGGGACGAGAGTAAGTGAGGCGAGGGTAACGAGTCGGGAGATGAGCTTGTTGAGAGCTTTTCGTGAGTATTTGCGAGAGTTTCGTCATGAGTCTTGTTGTGAGTTTTCTTAAAGTTTGCTGAGAGTTTTGTGAAACCTTGTTGAATGTTTTGTGTGAACGCCTTGTGAGAGAATTGTTACGAGAGCTGTGAGGGTTTTGTCCAAACAACTATTTATAAACGAGAGTTACATGATTTTGTAAGGGACTGTTGATGTGAGCATGGTTGCAAAGATCTGTTGTAAAGCTTTGTTGAGTCAAAACCTTTTTCATGGAGTATGTTGGTTCACCGAAAATGAGAGAGAGAGTATTGCAAATATTTTGTGAAGGTTTTATGAGAGTTTTAATGTGAGTTTGATGAGGGTAATAGTATGTCGAGCGAAGCTCAAACATGTTTTCCGGGTAACGTTGTTTTTACAAATGTGGTGGAGGACTTTGTGTCGTGTGTTAAACGAAATAGAAGGAAGAAAATGATCTAAATATGGTTTTATATACTGACGAGAGAGTAAGGGAGACGAGTAACTGTTGTTGTTGGTTGATGTGAGAATGAGGGAGATATGTTTTTCATTTTTTTTATATATTGCGAGCTGAGAGGAGGGTAACATATATAGAGAGACGAGAGAGAGACAATAATATGTAAGAAATGTTTTCTTTTCTTTAAACTGACAAACAACATGGTACCTTTGTACCGACAGTTTTCCCAAACCTTTTGTTTTTGGTAAAAGGCATCACGTGATGTGTGTGTTTTAATATTGGCAAGTGGTAATGATTTAATTTACCAAAACTTTTAAAATGGGATAAAGAATGGTACAAACCATTTTGATAAAATGGAACTAATTATTGAGAACAAACTGCAAATGTTTACTTCATGTTAAATTTAAAAGAGGTCAAGGCTTCGGGTTTGAGAGCAATAAGTCGAGTTTTATTTAACGTGAGTTGAGCATTTAAAATGGTTATATTAAAATTAACATCGGTAGACTGACGGATTCTCTAGAATGTGGAAAGATATTTTAACTAAAGTTAAAATGGTAAATATATATGTGACACCGAAAGGCTATTGAACTTTATCGAGTCAATATGATATTTTCCTTACTTATAAGTTGGTCGAATATTACATCAAAAATGTTTTGAGTATATTTTATCTTTAACATTTTTATTGTGGTAAAGGGTGACGTGTACGTGTGACATGAATGCATTTTTGCATTCTTTGATTGTGACATAATCTAGCGTTATATATTATTAGGTTACGTCTTGCGTGTGCTGCTTCCGTGATTTTCATATTACTTGCTGCGAATCTTTGATTGAGGTGCGTCATAGCCCTTATTAAACTGTCTTTTATGTTTAATCAATTGGATGAGATAAATGCTTTGTTGCCTGCCTGATGGACGCAAAATCTGTTTATATTGCTGCCTTGCTAAAAGTTATGTGTGATATGCCTAAGTAGCGATAACCCACTAATCCCCTTTTATCATGAACCGTTAGTTACTCTGATTGAGTAGGCGCTTATTTTATGGATAGATCTACTAGGGTTTGAAAACCCCCGTCCGGGTGTTCAAATACATTGCCATGCCAAACGGACGTATACCATATGGTTGTTGCTAGGTGGCCATGGGTTAGGCACCTACTTGGGGAAATCTTATATATTACGCGTGCATCAGTTGTACGTGCTTGTCATCAGCCTCGGTTAGTGCTAACATAACTATAGTTATCACATCTAATTCTGTAACACCCCATTTTGATAAATGGAGTATCATAGGATAATTATGGCGTGTCATCAAAACATTCAAGGTAAATGTCCATAAACATTAAATGACCATAAAAGGAAATACCGGAATCAAACATCAGTAGTCCAACATAAGCTCACACACATTAATATAAGTACTAAAATGAAAGGACTAAACAATGTCCAAAAGAAAAGAAGTAATGTAATGTATGAAAATTATTAAAGTAATGAAGGCTAGATAGCTTCCATCCGTATGCACATACTCTCAAATCCTACGAGCGTCCCTGTGTACCTGCCGTTTGGGAACATGAAAGGAAAACGGCTGAGCAAAACGCCCAGTGAATGAATATACAATCACAGCATGGACATAAGCATAATCAGACTAATAGCAGCGGAAATGTATAAGTCCTAGATAACCTGAAACATGTTCATAAAACTGGTTTTATAGTTTAGAAAGACTTATGTTTTTATATGAAAACTATATTTAATTTGCCAATAGCCCATATAGGTCATGAGGTTCCATCGTGCATGAATACTTGGCGGGGTGACCTCATCATGCAATTAGAGGGGACGCCTCTAATTAAATTAGTCTGGGTAGGAGGGATAAACTCCTTGTGAAGGATGCAAGGCACACTCCACATTCACCATGAAAATCCTGTAAAAATATGTAAATAGGATGCGCCCATACGCCCCACATGATAATATAATATATGGCTAAAACTATAAAGGGACGCCACGAGCAATCACTCCGTTGTGGGGAAGTAATAACACTGGTGCCTCCAGTGTTATGGTTATGGTACTTCCATAACTAGATGACATGGCATGCATGTATATGGCTTAGGATTTTAAAACTAAACATAAGCAATCAAACATATAAAACAAATACTTGGGGAAAACAGTTGGCTACAAACGGGGAATCCTAATAAGAAAAGAGAATGTCCATACTGAAGGACGGAATATCCGTACCTTATGTCCAGTGAACGAGGAAAGATGAAAGGATGAAAAGTCTTACTCCGACCTCACTAGTGCTACATAAATAAGGGACATGTATAAGTTGTCTGATATCTGAGTGTGTTACTGGTTCTTGTATATTCTTAACTCATTTTATATGTTATTGTCTTATTTTACTGTTTTAAATGATATATAGTATTATTCATGTATTTCATGTCTTCTGATTATGTATAAGCTCGATTAATAAGCTAATAATATAAGTTGGTGATTATTAATCATATATTATAAGTCATGATTATTATTAGTAAATTTTATCAAATTTAAATATTTAGGTTAAAATGATTATTAATTAATAATAATAGTCCACGGTTTATTAATTAGTAAGTATCATGGCTAAATAATAAACTTTACCTTATATGATTTTAATTAAATTAAGTCATGATTAATTTAATTAAGCCTAATAAAATACTTAGGTTATACATGTTTTATTAATTTAATAAAAATAACCTAAGTCATGGACTATTAATTAATTATTAATTCATGTAGTCTATTTAAAATAATTAATTAATAAACTTTAGTCTAAAATAAAATAAAATATACTTAGGTTAAAACATGTATTATTTATCTAAATAATATAAGCTAACTTCATGTTTTAATTAAATTAATTTATTAAGCATGCAAATTAATTTAATTAACTTGTAAAATAAATTAGCAAAATATCCCAAGCCCGAAACCTAAGACAAAACAACCCGAACACTAACCACCACCAACAGCCGCGGCTGTGGTGGCGGCCAGTGGCTGCACAGCCAACGGCGACAACCCTAGTTGCTACTGCGTTGTGGCTTTCCCATGCCGAGATACAAGTTCCCACTGGCTTAAGCAGGTAGTTCCCCCGGCCTGCCCTACGTTCCCAATGTCCAGACCAAGGTACCCGCTGGGGTGCCTTGGTTCCCTGCTGACTGAACAAAACACACACCGAGGGGTCTCGGCTGTGATCAAAGAGGGAGCACTGAGAGCTTTTGTAAAACCCGCATTAAAATACCATGAACAATAAACATGAACAGTGAATACACGAAAATACGATAAAATTTAAAACTTTCCATTTATAATATATTACACGTGTCACGATATTAATTAACATGTACTTATGTATATATTATAAATTTGTTTACGATCACGACATATAAATGTAGGATAATTAAAACACGAACGTACACGTGTACTTAGCTTAACGAGAAAAGCTTCAGGTTTTTCCTTGTGGGCTTATGTGGCCGCGGCTAAGAGCAAGAAAGAAAGAGGAGTGGGCCTTTTGGCCCATGACCCATGACCAATCCATGTTTAAGAAAAACACAGGGAACTTTTATCATAAGTTTTAGGTTAGCAAAAAAATAAGAAACCCTACCTCATTCTCTATCTTGCCGTCGGCTACCATCAACACCAAGAGGTGTTCGAGACGATTTCTATCTTTGATATTCGTGTGTACGTGTTCGTGATCATAAACCTTTTCTTCTAAGCACTCGGTATAATCATAACTCTTTTCTTTTTAATTCTTTTATGAATTCATGTAATTAATCTAAAAAACAAACAAGAAAACATGTAAGATTAAGTAAAACCAAGAATTAAAGGTGTGTTTGGTGTTGCTTTGTTCGGCCGAGACCCAAACCGAGAGCCTCAAGGCTCTCGGTGGTGTTTGTTTTGCCCAGCCGAGACCTAAAGGTCTAGGTGTGGGGTTGTTTGGCTCGGATGCAGGCAAGGGGAACCCCTACCGTGAGTCGGGGTGTGTGTTTAGTTTGGTTTCGGGGCTAACCGAGACCACTAGGGTCTCAGCGTGGATCGGTTTAACAAGAACAGTGGGAACCGGCACTCGGCCGGCGTGAACTGGGCTTGGCAGTGGCAGTCGTGGCTTGGCAGTGGGAACCGAAGGCCACTAGTGGCAACTGGCAAGCCGGTCTAGCCACTGGTGGGGCTGCGGGTGATGATCAGCCGCCGACTGACACCACTAACTGCCAGCTATGTGGTGTCGGCTAGGCATTTTCGGGCTCGGTATATTTTTAAACATGGACTCGGGCTCGAGAATTTTAAATACAGTTTAATAGTTTAATTAAATTATTTTCAAGACTATTTAATTTAATTAAATACATGACTTAGGTTAAAATATTAAAATTAATATTTCATGACTAACCTAAGTATTTACTTAGTTAATTTAATTAAAACATGGTATTTTTAATTAAATTCTTATAATATATCGTTAATTAAATTAACCAAGTTAATTATCTAATAAGCTATAATACTTGAAACATGGCTTGTATTTTACTAAATAAACTTTACTTGACATTAATAATCAAGCTTATTTCTAATTATGGAAACTTCCTATTTTTGGAAATTTTCTATTTTTAGAAACTTACTATTTATGGAAACCTGCTATTTTTAGAAAGTTACTTAGTATTACAATACAAGTTTTATAATAACTTATTACATGAAAAATAAACAACTAAATACAAGAATAACTATAGTTAACACTTAAAACAGTTAAAACATGACTAAACATGAATGATAAACTAAGAACACACAAAATCAGTAAAATACATGTAATTCAGACAACTCATACACGTCCCTATTCTCATGTAGTATTATCCGTCAAGGCGGAGTAGGTTATTCAGCATTTCCGTTAGCTCCTACTGGATACAAGGTACGGATTTCTCGTCCTTCAGTAAGGACAATCTCTTCCTTTATTAGGATTCCACGTATGCAGCTAACTGTTTTCCCAGTAGTTACAGATTTAATTGCTTATATTTTATTAGCTACCTTAGCCATATACATGCATGACCAGTTTCACCTAGTTATAGAGGTACCATGACCATAACACTAAAGGCACTAGTGTTATGACTTCACCACGGTAGAGTGATAGCTCGTGGCGTCCCTTTTAGTTTATTTGGCCTTTATTATTATGTATTATCATGTGGGGCGTATGGGTGCATCCTAGTTATAGTGTCAGTCAGGATTTCATGGTGAATGTGGTGTGTGCCTTGCATCCTTCACAAGGAGCTGATCCCTCCTACCCATTACCATATTAATTAGAGGCATTCCTTCTAATTGCACGACGAGGTCACCCCTCCAAGTATTCATGTACGTTGTTGACCTCATGACCTATATTGGCTTTTGGTATATTAAACTAATACAGATTTTCATAAGTCAATATAAGCTATGTTTTCAGAACTAAAACCAGTAAACATGTTATACGTCTACATTTCCCATGACTTATTCATTTCCGCTGCCTTTCATGCTTTATATGCTCTTATTATGCTTTATTTATTCTATGCTTTCCATGCTTTATTTTATATCCGTGCACTGGGCGTTATGATCAGCCGTTTTCCATTTCCATGTTCCCAAACGGCAGGTACCTAAGGTCGCAATTAGGATCTTATGAGTATGTGCATTCGGATGGAAGCTATCCAACCTTCTATATATTATGCATTTATCATACTTTATCTTACTTTAATTCATGTTGGACATTGTTTAGTCCTTTTCCTTTACAATACTTATATTTGCTTGTGTTGTGTTACTTGGACTATCGATGTTTGTTTCCGGTATTTCCATTTATGGTCATGAATGTTTAGACATTTACCTTACATGCTTTGATGACACGCCATATATTACCGTGATATTCCATTTTAACAAATGGGGTGTTACAATTATGGTATCAGAGCCTAAGGTTTTGACCTATAGCTCTGTAAAACATGACATGTGACTTACGGGTAGTCACTAGCGTCTTCCTAAAACTGACAGTTGGTTTTCATGCATTCATTTCATTTTCATTTCATGTATTCATTTCATGCATTTCATCTCATTGTCGTAGGAATTTTGACTAAGTAATGGTTGGTACAGGACTGGCCCTATTTAGTCGCATGTGTTTTATCATTTTGTTCGTTTAGTGGACCGACCCATAGGCGTCCACTCATGGACATATCATCATATTTAATTTACCATGCATTTTAAAACTATTTTATGCATCATAAATAAATTCATATTTTATACACTGTTCATGCATTTTCTACTCATGTCATATTTATTAAGACTCATTATTTATGCTGCATTTTGTTTTAAACTGTCAGATGGTGAACACATGCAATGCTCAAGATTTGGCTGCAACTGTCAATGTAGCTTTGAAAGCCCTCCTTCCCCAACTTCGCAATGAAATCCGGGACGAAGTTCATGCTGAAATCCAAGCATAGGGTGTTCAATTTGGCCCTCATCCTCAGAAACACAACAATCCTCCACCTCCGCCGCCTGTTACCCTTATGACTTGGTTGGAGCGATTCAACAAACAGAGACCACATTCGTTTGAGCAGACTGACAGCCCCAACAAGACTGAAGCTTGGATTTCTCACATCGAGAAGATATTAGATACGATGGGTTGTGACGGCGTTTTCAAGGCAAGACTGGCTTGCTAAAGATGATGTGCTGCAGTGGTGGAAGTCAGTCAAGCAGTCAAACGGTGGTGATGATTGGGTTGCACTGCTGACATGGGACCAGTTTAAGGAGCTCTTCCTTAATCAGTACTTCCTGTATGCTGAGCAGGAGAAACTTAAGAGGGATTATCATAATATCTGACAGGTTACTGGGGAGAACATCAACGAATTCATGCAAAGGTTTCTTCGTTTGGCTAGATTCTTGGGAGCAGCAGCTGGTACTGCTAAGGAACAAGCTGAGAAGTTTTGTTGGGCTCTTCGCACTTTGGTTGCCAACAGTTTGGTTTGTGCTACGTTTACTACAGTGGCACAGGTGGCCGATGCAGCCCGAAAGCTTGAGATGCTTCAGGAACGAGAGGAGTTTGGTGATGATCGATCAGTGAAGAGGTATCTTCAATCACCCAATTGTAAACCATTCATCTCTTTTAGTATTTTCATTTTCATATCATCCTCTGTTCAATTATATATTTCAGACAGAAGATTGACGACTGGAAACCTGCGGTCGCTCAGCAACAAGCATCTAAGGGAAACGGTCAGACCAACGACCGTTCTGGTTCTAATAGGCGTGGCGGTAATGATAATTACCGTAACAATGCCAATAATTCGAACAACAGCAGGTCCCTACATTTACCTTCTTTCATGTTAAACTATCTTATGATATGGTATTCTGACACTCCAGCGACTCTTATCTAGGAACAATAACAACGGCAGGGATCAGGACCGTAGAGGTTCGTAGCTTAACCGTTCCAATTCATCTGGTAACTATTAAACCTTCTATGTAATCATGCTTATGTTCCATGATCATGTCTCATGCATGTAATCCTGAAACAGGCTCTCAGCTATCTAGGACGTATGTTGGAGGGTTCACGCATCCTATCTACCCTACTTGTTCGCGCAGACATTCTGGTGTTTGTCGCCGAGGTACTGGTGGTTGTTTCAAGTGTGGCCAACAAGGCTATCAGCAGAAGGATTGTCGCCAAGGTGAGATAGAAGGCACCTCTGGACATGCCGACTCCAAACCACCTCCTACTTCTGGTCGCGTGTTCACTACTACTAGAGACCAGGCGAACATGACTTCAGGTACCATCACTGGGAATCTCTTTATGAATGGTTTGGCAGCATGCGTTCTGTTTGATACTAGAGAGACTCATTCAATCATATCCACTACTTTTGCTATACGTGTTAGGATTTCCCCTATGCCATTAGATAATTCCTTAAGCATTTCCACGCCACTTAAGGACTTTGTACGAATCACCCAAGTGTACAAAGATCTTCCCCTAGAATTTGATGATAAAATCCGCGGAGTTGACACACTTCCTTTGGACATATGCGATTTTGATTTGATATTGGGCATGGACTGGTTATCCAAACACCAGGCTACGATAGACTGCCACACTTATCGAGTTATCTTCGGTGATGTTAAATCTTCAGAATACATACACCATGGTTTTCTACCAGGGAGGTCGGTACAAATTATTTCATCCATGGAGGCGCGTGCATTACTAACACACGTCTGTCAGGGCTTTATAGCCAACATTCATGATATTACTGCCGAGTCTCCATTGATTCAAGATCAACCTATTGTGTTAGAATTTCCTGATGTATTTCCTGATGAACTTCTAGGCATACCACCTGTTCGTGAAGTCGAGTTTGGAATTGAGCTCATTCCAGGTGTAGAGCCAATTTCCAAGGCTCCCGATTGCATGGCTCCTATTGAACTAAAAGAATTAAAAGATCAGTTGCAGGAACTTCTGGAGAGAGGTTTCATCCGTCCCAGTGCATCACCATAGGGTGCACCGATACTATTCGTGAAGAAGAAAGACGGCATCATGCGTTCGTGTATAGACTATCGTGAGTTGAACAAGATTACGATCAGGAATCGTTATCCTTCGCCGCGTATTGATGACCTGTTCGATCAACTTCAGGGCGACAAGTATTTCTCCAAGATCGATCTGAGGTCCGACTACCATCAGTTACGGGTTAAAGAGCAGGATATTTCTAAGACTGCTTTCCGTACACGTTATGGGCACTACGAGTTCGTAGTCATGCGATTCGGACTCACAAATGCTCCAGTAGTCTTTATGGATTTGATGAACCGTGTATTCCATGAGTTTCTGGACATGTTCGTTATCGTGTTCATTGACGACATCCTGATTTTCTCCAAATCCGAGGAACATGAGGAACACCTTCGTACAGTCTTGCAGATTCTTCGTCAAAAGCAGCTGTATGTCAAGTTCTCCAAATGTGAGTTCTGGTTAAGCAAGGTGGCATTTATGGGCCATATCGTATCTGGAGAGGGGATCACCATGGATCTTGCAAAGGTTGAAGCTACCGCCAAATGGCCGAGACCTACATCTGCAACAAAGGTCAGAATTTTTCCAGGGTTTAGTTGGCTACTACCGCAGGTTTGTAGAAAACTTTTCACGGTTAGCCTTACCTATGACTAAGCTGATGAGGAAAGGAGAGAAATTTCTCTGGACTGAGGAAAGAGAGAAGAGCTTTGAAGACCTTAAGCAGAAGTTAGTGACTGCACCGATTCTCACTCTCCCATCTGGTACAGGTGGATTTCAGATCTATTGTGACGCTTCAGGAAAGGGTCTAGGCTGTGTTCTCATGCAACATGGGAAGGTCATTGCATACGCATCATAGGAGCTTAAACCTTATGAAGAAAACTATCCTACTCATGATTTGGAGCTTACGGCAGTTGTTTTCGCATTGAAGATCTAGAGGCATTATTTGTATGGTGAATCATGTGACATGTTCACAGATCACAAGAGTCTCAAGTACATCTTCACCCAGAAGGAACTAAACATGAGACAAAGATGATGGTTAGAGCTACTGAAGGATTATGACACCAACATTCAGTACCATCCTGGTAAGGCGAATGTGGTGGCAGATGCTCTAAGCAGAAGGTCGGGTATGATTGCTGGCATCTGGATTGCAAAGGAGATCATCCGTGACCTGGAGATGACCGATATTGAGTTTTGTGTACGAGGACAACATGGTTACTGGGCGAATCTTAGAGTGGAAACAGACTTACATTCTAGGATCAAGGAAGCTTAAAAGGACGATGGTGAGATTTGGGCTATCATTCAGAACCTTGATCAGCAGACGGAGTTTCGTGTTGATGATGACGGTATCTTATGGTAGGGTACTAGACTAGTTGTTCCTAATGGCTCTACACTCAGGTTCCACCAAGATGTACCACGACATCAAGCAGCATTTCTGGTGGAGTGGTATGAAGCAGGATGTTGCCACCTTCGTTTCTAAATGCATGATCTGCCAGCAGGTTAAGATCGAACACCAGAGAGCTAGTGGTTTACTGCAACCACTGGATATTCCAAAATGGAAGTGGGACAAGATCTCCATGGATTTTGTTACTGGTTTTCCGGTGACTCAAAGGAAACACGACGCCATCTGGGTTATTTTTGATAGATTGACCAAATCTGCTCATTTTCTGCCAATCCACAAGGAGCATTCGGTCAGCAAATTGGCAGACACTTTTCAGAAGGAGATCATTCGACTGCATGGTACTCCATAAGAAATAATCTCTGATCCGGTTTCACCTTACGATTTTGGCAGAGTCTGTAGAAAGCTTGGGGCACCAGACTTAAGCTCAGCATTGCCTTTCATCCTCAAACCGACGGACAGTCGGAGCATACCATTCAGACATTAAAGGACATGCTGCGGGTGTGTGCTCTAGAATGGACAGGCAGTTGGGATGATTATATCTATCTTGTGGAGTTTGCGTACAACAACAGTTGGCATGCTAGCATCAAGTGTGCACTGTTTGAGATGTTGTATGGTAGAAAGTGTCGCGCCCCAATCTGCTGGGATTAGGTGGGCGAACGACTGATTGAGGGTCCAGAGATGATTGAGTTGACCAATGAGAAGGTCGCTGTCGCCTAGGAAAAGCTTCAGGAAGCTCGTGCTCGCCAGAAGAGTTATGCTGATAAACCTCGTATAGATGTATCTTTCAAAGTAGGTTATCACGTTTTCCTCAAGGAATCACCTGCACGAGGAGTTAAACATTTTGGAATCAGAGGGAAGCTCAATCCTCGCTTCATCGGACTGTTCGACATCATAGAACGCGTTGGTGAAGTGTCATATCGTTTAGAGTTACCGCCTCAGCTATCACACATTCACAACGTGTTCCATGTGTCCTTACTAAGAGGATACAACTTTCATCCTGTTCATCCTGTTCAGTATCCGCTTGATCAGATTCGAGAGGATCTTTCATATGTCGAAGAACCCTAGAGAGTTCTTGAACGACAAGATCGTGTCATGCGGAGGAAGACGATCCCATTCGTCAAAATCCTCTGGAGGGATCATCCTGAGCAGGAAGCCACTTGGGAGACAGAGGAGTCTATACAGACTTCTTACACTCATTTCCAGTTCTGATTCAGGTATGTTTCTTTTAGTTTATGTTTTCTCCAATTCGAGGACGAATTGTTCTTTTAGAGGGGAAGAGTTGTAAAACCCGCATTAAATACCATGAACAGTGAATACACGAAAATACGATAAAATTTAAAACTTTCCATTTATAATATATTACACGGGTCATGATATTAATTAACATGTACTTACGTATATATTATAAATGTTTTTACGATCACGACATATAAATGCACGAAAATTAAAACACGAACGTACACGTGTACTTAGCTTAACGAGAAAAGCTTCGGGTTTTTCCATGTGGGCTTATGTGGCCGTGGCTAAGAGCAAGAAAGAAAGAGGAGTGGGCCTTTTAGCCCATGACCCATGACCAATCCATGTTTAAGAAAAACACAGGGAACTTTTATCATAAGTTTTAGGTTAACAAAAAAATAAGAAACCCTGCCTCCTTCTCTCTCTTTCCGCCGGCTACCATCAACACCAAGAGGTGTTCGGGACGATTTTGATCTTTGATATTCGTGTGTGCGTGTTTGTTATCATAAACCTTTTCTTCCATGCACTCGATATAATCATAACCCTTTTCTTTTTAATTCTTTTATGAATTCATGTAGTTAATCTTAAAACAAACAAGAAAACATGTAAGATTAATTAAAACCAAGAATTAAAGGGGTGTTTGGTGTTGCTTTGTTCGGCCGAGACCCAAACCGAGAGCCTCAAGGATCTCGGTGGTGTTTTTTTTCCCAGCCGAGACCTCAAGGTCTCGGTGTGAGGTTGTTTGGCTCGGACGCAAGCAAGGGGAACCCCGACCACGAGTCGGGGTGTGTGTTTGGTTTGGTTTCGGGGCTAACCAAGACCACTAGGGTCTCGGTGTGGCTCGGTTTAACAAGAACAGTGGGAAATGACACTCAGACGGTGTGAACCAGGCTCGGCAATAGTAGCCGTGGCTCGACAGTGGGAACTGAATGCCACCAGTGGCAACCGGCTAGCCGGTCTAACCACTGGTGGGGTTGCGGGTGATGATCAACCGTCGACTGACACCACTAGCCGCCGACTATGTGGTGTCAGCTAGGTATTTTCGGGCTCGGGTATATTTTTAAACACGGGCCCGGGCTCGGGAATTATAAAAATAGTTTAATAGTTTAATTAAATTATTTTCAATACTATTTAATTTAATTAAATACATGACTTAGGTTAAAATATTAAAATTAATATTTCATGACTAACCTAAGTATTTACTTAGTTAATTTAATTAAAACATGGTATTTTTAATTAAGTTCTTATAATATATCGTTTATTAAATTAACCGAGTTAATTATCTAATAAGCTATAATACTTAAACCATGGCTTGTATTTTACTAAATAAACTTTACTTGACATTAATAATCCAGCTTATTTCTAATTATTGAAACTTACTATTTTTGGAAACTCTATTTTTAGAAACTTACTATTTATGGAAACCTGCTTTTTTTAGAAAGTTACTTAGTATTACAATACAAGTATTATAATATCTTATTACATGAATAATAAACAACAGAATACAAGAATAACTACAGTTAACACTTAAAACAATTAAAACATGACAGAACATGAATGATACACTAAGAACACACAGAATCAGTAAAACACATGTAATTCAGACAACTCATACACGTCCCTATTCTCGTGTGGTATTTCCGTCAAGGCGGAGTAGGTTCTTCAGCGTTTCCGTTAGCTTCTACTGGACACAAGGTACAGATTTCCCGTCCTTCAGTAAGGACAATCTCTTTCTTTATTAGGATTCCCCGTATGCAGCCAACTGTTTTCCCAGTAGTTACAAATTTAAATGCTTATGTTTTATTAGTTACCTTAGCCATATACATGCATGACCAGTTTCACCTAGTTATGAGGTACCATAACCATAACACTAGAGGCACTAGTGTTATGACTTCACCACAGCGGAGTGATAGCTCGTGGCGTCCCATTCAGATTATTTGGCCTTTATTATTATTTATTATCATGTGGGGCGTATGGGTGTATCCTAGTTACAATTTCAGTCGGGATTTCATGGTGAATGTGGTGTGTGCCTTGCATCCTTCACAAGGAGCTGATCCCTCATACCCATTACCATATTAATTAGAGGCATCCCCTCTAACTGCATGACGAGATCACCCCTCCAAGTATTCATGCATGTTGTTGACCTCATGACTTATATTGGCTATTGGTATATTAAACTAATACAGATTTTCATAAGTAAACATAAGCTATGTTTCAGAACTAAAACCAGTAAACATGTTATACGTCTAGGTTTCCCAAGACTTATTCATTTTCTCTTCCTTTCATGCTTTATATGCTCTTATTATGCTTTCTTTATTCTATGCTTTCCATGCTTTATTGTATATATGTGCACTGGGCGTTATGCTCAGCCGTTTTCCATTTCCATGTTCCCAAACGGCAGGTACCCAAGGTCGCAAGTAGGATCTCAAGAGTATGTGCATTCGGATGGAAGTTATCCAGCCTTCTATATCTTATGCATTTATCATACTTTATCTTACTTTAATTCATGTTGGACATTGTTTAGTCCTTTTCCTTTACAATACTTATATTTGCTTGTGTTGAGTTACTTGGACTACCAATGTTTGTTTCCGGTATTTCCATTTATGGTCATGAATGTTTAGACATTTACCTTGCATGCTTTGATGACACCCCATATATTACTGTGATATTCCATTTTAACAAATGGGGTGTTACAGATTTAGCTCTTGGTTGGGGCTGCCGAACCACAAACCAAACCAAACAAACCCTGATGCCTTGTTTTAATTAATCCCATAACATGTTTAATTATGTTTTAGAAGATCAAACCCGTATGAACATAATTAAAATAGTAAAAGATAAAGGTTTTTGATTATACCGTTTTTGTGAATGAAAGAGGTTTGGAACACGAACACAAACACGTACAAACCCAAGATCAAAAATAAAAAACGCCTTCTCCTTTGTCTCCTTGTGATGCCGAGGCTATGAACAAAATGGGGGCTAGGGTTTTTATTTTTTGTAAAAAACTCTGTATAATGAAAATTATGTGTTTTAGTTTTTCATTAGTTAAATTAAAATGGGCCTAGGCCCCTCCTTCTTTGGTTTCCGCGGACACAAAGCCCAACAAGGGTCAAACTGGGTTTTGTCATGTTTACATATCATTCGTGTTCATTTGTGTTTAATATTCGTGTTAGTTCGTATTTAAATATTCGTGTTATAATTATTATACGTAATAATTACTCATGTGCATGACAACATACGTAGTTTCTCGTGATTAACATTCGTGACACGTGTTCTTAACATAAATGTAAAGTTTTAATTAGTTTTTATGTTTACTTGGTGTACTGTTCATGGTATTTATATGCGGGTTTTACAACTCTTCCCCTCTAAAAAGAATAATTCGTCCCCCAATTATAGATAACGTAAGCTGAAAGAGGAACATACCCGAATCAAAGCTTGAAATGAGGGTAAGAAGTCCGGATAGACTCCTCCTTCTCCCAAGTGGCTTCCCGCTCGGAATGGTCCCTCCAAAGGATTTTGATGAATGGAATCTTCTTCTTCCTCATGACTCGCTCTTTACGATCAAGAACTCGTTCGGGCTCCTCAATGAAAGTAAGATCCTCACGAATTTGTTCGAGTGGATAAAGAACCATATGAAGGGGATGATAATTGTACCCTCTGAGTAAGGACACATGGAAAATGTTATGAACGTGAGAAAGCTACGAAGGTAACGCTAAACGATACGATACTTCATCGACTCGTTCGAGGATATCAAACAGTCCGATGAATCGAGGACTAAGTTTTACCTTGATTCCAAAACGCCTAACTCCACACATCGGTGATACCTTGAGAAAGACATGATATCCCACTTTAAAATTCAAATCCCTACGATGCTTGTCGGCATAACTCTTTTGACGTGCACGAGATTCCTGCAGTTTCGCCTTAGCGACATCAACCTTCTCATTGGTCATTTCTATCATCTCCGGAACCTTAAGGATTCACTCACCAATCTGATCCCAACAGATTGGGGCGCGACACTTCTTGCCATACAACATCTCAAATGGTGCACACTTGATACTAGCGTGCCAACTGTTGTTGTATGCAAACTCTACCAAGAAGATATAGTCGTCCCAATTTCCTGTCCATTCCAATGCACACTAATATAAAGATTTTGCTAGTTGAAAAGTTCGTTTTCTCGGTGTCTAATCGAATTGATTTCAGGTTAAATGTGTGAGATTAGTTGTTCTTGGTGAAGCAAATATTTTTGGTTTTGGTAAAAATAAATGTGCAAGACTTTAAAATAAAGGACGAGTAATTGAAACAAAAACTAGTTGAAACGTAAAACGATGCAATATTTAAGACTTTAAAAGTAAATGGCGAGAACTGAAATGACGTAAAACTAAAACTTGACAAAAAGTAAATTGACAATAAAATAACAATTCAAAGCGAAATTAAAATGACCTTAAAAATAAAATAAGAAACATTAACCCTTAAACTAGAACAAAGTATTAAAACAAACCAAAACCACCCAAATCGGAATACACCCAAAAAGTGTCCCGATCGGAATGTATTCCGATAGGATGATCGGAATGAGTAAAACTGGACCAATCGGAATACATCTAAAAACTCAATCGGAATATGCTAAAATTAAACCTAATCTGAATATTTAGAAACGACATGATCGGAATAAAATAAAACATGCAAGATCGGAATGTAAGGGAAAAGGGACCAATCGGAATGAGCAAAATTGGGCTGATCGGAATATTATAAAACCCTTTTCCGATCAACAGATCGGAAAAGGGGTGCACTAATCGGAAAACGAGATTGGAAAAGAAGGGGTGCAATCGGAAAGCTTGATCGGAAAAGGGTTTCACCCTTTCCGATCTAACTTTGACCCGAAATTAAGCAAAGGACAATAAGCTATTAAATAAGCCAAAACTAAGACTAGAATGAATCAAAATTGAAACGGAATAAAATAGAACAAATAACAACTTTTCCAAACTAAAAATAAACAACTTTGAAATTAAAACATAAAAAGATGAACTTTTTAGGCACGAAAACATGAATGAACAACACAGATCATATGTAAATCGCACCAAAAGCAAACAAGGATCAAGAAAGGAAGATGAGAGATTAAGACAATAAAAGTAAAGATTAAAGATTAAAGAACAAATGATGAGAATTTACTTGAAAATTAAAAGTGCATAACATTTAATTAAAGTGAAAGAAAAGAAATGACAAGAATGAAAATGGTGGAAGAGTGGTTTGTCAAGCCACCAACAACTCTAAACAAATGAGGTTGGTTGCTATTTATAGGGAGATTAGGGAGGAGCTTAGGAAGCTTCCTCCCTCTTTCTTCTTTCTCTTAATTGCACACTTAGGTCCTTCATCTCTTTAATTCTTTTGTTAGTCTTCTTAATACTTGGACTTTGTCTTGGGATTTCTTCAAACTCGTCTTGTATTTTCTTCATAAATAAGACTCGAGTTCTTCGGCTTTTTAGTAAACTTCCGTCTTTGACTTTTTCTTCGATAAATCTTCAGAATTGGTCTTGGACTTCCGTTCTTTTTCCACTTTTGATCTTTCGACTTCATCTTTCGTCTTTTTCTTTGATAAAAAGCCCATGAATGCCGTGTTTTCTCCACTTTTCACCTTTTCGTCCTAAATCACAACAAAAACACAAACCACGCATAATTTCGACATAAATGACATAAAATACACGTTTTGGCTCGGTTATTATTGCAATTAAGTGGTAAAAAGGATGGGTGTTTTCACACCTATCACACACGCTCGAAGCATGTCCTCTAGTGTTTGAATGGTACATTCTGACTGCCCGTCTGTCTGAGGATTAAAAGTTGTGCTAAGCTTAAGTCTGTGCCCCAATCTTTCTGCAGACTCTTACAGAATCGCGAAGTAAAACGAGGATCTCTGTCCGAGATGATACTGGATGGAGTACCATGTAGTCTCATGATCTCCTTCTTATATGTTGGAAATACGTTTTTCATATTTAGAAAGTCTCGGTCACTCCAACAATATAGTTAAGAGCTCGTAGTATAGTTTAATTAAAGTAGATGATCATCTTCACTTTGCCAGTATTGTTTCCTCTTGGAGCAGTGTTAAATGAGCGTGCACCAGTATTGGATGAACTTGGTCTCCCCTTAAGTGATTGCACAGTAACTCTACCATATTGGATTGTTGCTTGTTGATGAGAGTTAGAAGAATTTCTCAACTGATTGTTTGTTGGAGATGGTCCTCTATAACCTCGTTTGTTCAACGTTTGAGTTATATAGGCAGACATTTGTGCTAGTACATCCGTATGATTGTCCCCTTGTCTCAACTCAGGAACTGAAACCTCATCATCACAGTAGAAAATTGGTACTGGTTGAGCTACATACACACTTGAAGGAGTACTGACATGTTGTGAGTAATGGGGTTGAGGAACTTCATGTTGCTTGTAAGTGATGGCAGGATTTGTTGGTGGTTGATAAGGAGAGTATGGTTGTTGAGCATAAAGTGATTGATGTGAGTCACGTTGTGATGATGATGCTGGTTGCTGATATTGCTGCTGATATGATGTAGGTGGTTGTGGTAAGATCGAATACTGTGGAAAGCTTGGAGTATGAAACATGGGCTTGTGATAAGATTGTTGTCCCATAGCATATGGAGTGTTGTTATATGAGAATGTTGGATGATTTGCCATTAACGCCAATGGTTCAGAATAAGATCCTTGAGACATGAATTTCTATAGCACATGCTTCTCGTGTTGCTGCAAGAAAGCATAGAGTTGATCTAAATTTGATTTGTGAAATCCCGAATCAATTTAACATCAGTGACATATTGGCTCCACTCTGGGGGTAACGTGTTCAAGAACTTGGTGTTCACACAACTCCGCTCAGTCAATATCACAGAAACAAATTTCCATACATGGGGACTAAGCAACCGGAAGCAGGAATATTCTATCAAAACGAAACAGGAGTCATGCAATTCATGAGATTTTCCGAACTGCATTAATTCAGTGATGGCACACTCAAAGACGTTCGTGATGATCTGCTTGTTCTCAATAGCGGACAACGACTTCCAGCAGTAACGTACACATGGACAGCCCAATGCAAGAAAAGTGCTATGTGCGCGATTAAGAAGATCGAGGAAACGTTACGGAAGCGCCGGTTGATAAGAAGTTTGGACGATTCGTAGGTGGAAGACCATATGGAGCTCACCACAGGCAAACAGAACGATCTATTTAAAATGGATCGTCTTCTCTTAGGTCAAATCCATATGTATTTTATTGTGAATATGTTAATATATTTATAATAGGCTTTTGTGGCATAGTGTAGTGCAAGAGTATGAAAATTTTCAAGAATTTCTCACGAGATTCCAAATCTTTCAAACATATCATACTTAAGCACAACAAATAACCCTTACTGATTTGAGGGGGAGCATTAATATGTTCTATGGCAAGCATACGATTTCATTTTTAACCCAAAGACCGGTTAATCCATTAATATCCAATAGATTTAATGGTTAACATTTTGGATAAGGGGAGAAAATGGGATTAAGGAGACTTGTAAAACATATGTGGCTTAAAATGAAAAAGGGCTGAATAGAAAATCCAACTTGATATGTGCTACGCATATGTTAAGGGGGAGCATTTTGTTGTCAAAAACGCTGAAGGTACAAAAACTCTTGATATTTATATCACAAGTACCTCAGTGATTTTAAGGAATTTTTCATGAAGACGAATACTTACCCAAAACACACTTAACTCACGACGAATGTGGTGACAAAAGGGTGGTAGGATTAGGTACTAGTTCAATGATTCTTCCAAGAACCGGAGGAATCTTCCCAAGGACAATTCCATAGTTAGAAAATAGAAGTCCTTAGGAAAGATGGGGAATGGATTGTGAACGAAGCTGAATGCCGACCAAGTATTGATGCTAGCACTGGAACAATCACAACAAGGTGCTAGTGATGATGTATTGGTAAGCATTGAAGGGGTTGAAGAATGAAAAAGAAATGTAAAGATAAAGGGTGTAAAGAAAGAAGCACTCCTTACAACTTAGGCAGAAACCGGATCAAATCATCTTGAAGACGAAAGTATCATAGACCTAGTGATGCGATGCACAACCCCTCCCAGCCAACTCAAATATCTCTCAAAAGATATTTGTTTTAATGTCACAGAGCTCAACACGTTATCTATTGGTTTATTCACTCCGAATAAATTGATATTGAAAAGGTGACAATCCTCTCCAGCCTTCGATCACCAAAACAAAATGCACTATTTAGTCTAGAGCCACGAGATCATTAAAAGTCTCATTAGGACACAATTTTAAAACAAGAAAGATTTTTATGAGTCCTACGCAGTATTCTTGCAATATTGCCAGAACATTTGAGTGATACGAAAGTATTACAATGAAGATGGAAATCCTTCTTGAGCCAACATCAAACAAGCTCATGGTAGGTGACACGTGCGGTTCTTTAAGAACAAATCTTGTGATAACTGGAAAGAAACGATGGTTTAACTCTTAATTGAGATTAAACTTGTTCAAGGGCCTCTACGCAAAATCTAAGTGATCTTGCTAGAACACTCTGAGTGACACTCTTTAGTGTTTATGGTGAAGAGTGGAAATCCTTCCAGTGTCAACCTCAAACAGCACTGCGGTAGGTGACAAGCAAGATTCTATCAGAATCAAGCTCATGACAACTGGAAAGCAACGATGGTGAATATCTTAATTGAAATTAACATGTTCTAGGATCATAAATTGACGGCTTCAATCATAAGGATATTTCTTATCCAAATGATTCACTCTTTATGTTCGCAGTCAGCTTTGGACGGTCGAATAAAGAGAACGGGTTTACCCGCGAAATCTTGTCAAGGAGATCTTTAATTAGATCTACCTGTCACAAGTACGATATTTATTATCGTCCAACGGTCTTCACCGACCGGAGGTAAAATGCTACCGAATCAAAATAAAATGTCAAAGCCATTTTATTCGTGTCTTATTATGTTGCTGTATTTGAAGACGGTGGCGTTGCGGAGTACCAGCCAAAGTCGTCCTCACATACTTATTCCTTTTGCATCAAACAATTTAGCAAATTCAAGAAAGTCTGACCTAGAAGTCTTCCGTTGTATCAACTCTGAAACTTTCAAGAATTCAACAAAGGATAGGTATGTGGGACATGAAGTCACGAAGAGGCGAACATCACAAGAAGGCAAAGATTACACGTGAAAGGTCAAAAAGAACATGCTCTAAGCCAAAAGCCTGATGGCAATTAACACATATTCACAAGAATGAAGTAAAGAAAAAGAAGAAAAAGAGAAAGTAGACTACGAGCACGAGAGCAAAGATCTAACATGCTAGATTAGGACTTTGTAATTTGGAGTGACCTCCATTTGGAGAAGATTGTTAGAAATACGTTTTTCGTATTTAAAAAGTCTCGGTCACTCCAACAATATAGTTAAGAGCTCGTAGTATAGTTTAATTAAAGTTTATGTAAGCCCGACCTATGAGCATGTTCATGGGCCGGAAGCCCAAGTCCACTAAGGGACTTGGGTATATAAACCCCTTTCCACCATGGAAAGGGATGTTGGTTGTTTCATATTTCACACATAATACATTTACATTTTATCTCATCTCTCTCTCTCTACTTTCTCTCTCTAGAAACAACAACCCTCTTGATAAATCATAGATTACCATACTTCTACATTATATAAGTAAGCCAATTTGCTAACTGCGTCATCAAGAAATGAGCTGATGTGGTAAGTTGGTCAATGATAACCCAAATGGCATCATGCTTCCTCTTGGTCTGCGGAAGTCCGGTGACAAAGTCCTTGGAGATCTTGTCCCACTTCCACTCAGGAATGTCTAATGGTTGTAGTAAACCACTAGATCGCTGATGCTCAATCTTAACCTGCTGGAAGGTAAAACATTTGGAGACATATGTAGCAACATCCTGCTTCATACCACTCCACTAGAAATGCTGTTTGATGTCGTGGTACATCTTGGTGGAACCAGAATGAATAGAGAATTGGGAGCTATGAGCTTCAGCCACTAAAGCCTCCCGGAGTGTAAGATCATCAGGAACACAAAGTCTAATGCCCTGCCATAAGATACCGTTGTCGTCTACCCGAAACTCCGTCTGGTGGTCTATGTTCTGAATAATTGCCCAGATTTCACCATCATCCTTCTGAGCTTTCTTGATCCTAGAGAGTAAGTCAGGCTCAACTCTAAGATTAGCCCAGTAGCCATGTTGTCCACGTACCATAAACTCAATGTCCAGTCGTTCCAAGTCTCGTATGATTTCTTCCTCTATCTTAATACCGTTGATCATACCCGACTTCCACATTTGCTTAAGTACAAACTAGCAAAACTAGCAAAAATATCCAGTTGGCATACAATTCTAGCTGGTATCAATTTTGAAATATCTGTTGTATTGCTATATTTCCGAAGATTAAATGGGGTTTGCCGTTAAAGCATTTTGGGCATGGAGATTTGTAGTTTTGATTGGGAGCTCTTGGTAATTTGGAGTTATTGCTCCAGATAACATATTTTAGATGCCACTCGCGAAACCCTAGTCTATAGTCTAGTAATACTATATATTGGAAAAATATAATATAAATAGTGAAAATACAGAGAGTGATAATAAAACTATAACTTTGTTAAAAAATAATAAAACTATAAGAACTTATCCATATCCTTTAAGCCTTAACATACATATATACACAGATGCTCCACCTATCTAGAACGGTTATCTTTGTGAGAAAAAATGGCGCGTGTAAATATTTGGCGCCCCTAAATAGGTGGGGATCGTGGAGCAAGAGTCATTCCTATGAAAGGTTTATCTTGCGGTTTATTAGATGTACCATACTTTCAGGAAGCAGTAGAACACGGTATGTTCATACACCTTTCACTATTTTAGATCACAATTTGAGGTAACTTGTTTTAATTAAATGTTAGGATGCTTGATTCATTGAGTTTGATTGCATTATTATAGTTAATTAGGTAATCCATTACATTTCAATTTTATGTTAATAGTCTAGGGTTTTGAATCTGTATCTCTTTCTTATGCTCTTTTTACTATGCCCAAGTTGACTATGCACAATATGAGTATGCATGGTCAACATCTGTCAACCATATGAGCAGTTGTGGCCAAACGATCAGGTTAGGTAACCAGTTAATAGGTTAATAGGAGAACGGGTTAAAACATGTACATTTAAGTCTTGTTAACTTGGTGGGTCGGGTTGTCCGCAAACATACCATATTATGGTTGCTTATAGGTGTTAAAATCAAACTTGATTAATTAGGGGAAATAAAGCTAGGCTACGACTTAATAAACATTTAATTGAGTGTTCGTTGTATATCAGTCAAGGGAATTCCTGATGCAGATGCTACAATTGTATTTGAAAACACGACATTGTGATCTAAACATTAAATTTTTCCTATATCTAAACATTTACATCTTGCATTATATAGTGTGTTGAAAGAGGCATACCCTCTAACTCATTCAGATTATCAGAGTGTTCACTAGTTTTCGTGTCTATCTAGTTGGGTGCCCATTTGACTGATCTTGTGCTTCATTACGTTGCTGCTCATTTTCAGCTTCAGTAGAGGTCATACACAGTCTTTTGCGCCTAACGGTGCTGAGTACACAAAAAATTAATAAATAAAAAATTAAGAGTTATAATAGACCATAATATGCATATATTCGTTTCAGTAATACATGAGCTCAATAACACGACAACATAAGTAACAAAGGAAATGCATGATGCTTTTATGCCACTCCTCTCCTTCACGTAGGTATACACATCCATGATTTTGTCAATTACTAAATTAACTAATGTACATTACACCGAACAAACTATTGAAAAAATGCTAAATGAAAATAAATTTAACTAATACAAAAGTACAAATCAGAAAGACATTTAACGACCTTTTTGATTAAAAACTCAGAGCCTAACTAAGATATTTATTTTTACATATTTTGGTTGTTAAAAGTTACGTAATTGTGACTCAGGGGTGTTTGTTTCGGCTTATGGCTTATTTGGTTTTGGGCTAATATTTCACAAGCTCGGTTCTTGGGGCTTATTTGAAACTTTTAGCTTATATAAGTTTGTTATGACATAATGAACTTATATAAGCTAAAAAGTTCTGAAATAAGACACAAAAAGCGTGCTTATGAAACACAAGCCCAAAAACCAAATAAGCCATAAGCCCGATCATAAGCCGAAACAAACATCCCCTCATATATAATATGTTTATACATTGTTACACTTAAATGAAAAGGCAAAATAAAACCAAATTACCAACGACACACGAAAGCAAATAACAACAATCGACATAATCTTAAAAATGCCAACCGTTAAAAAAACATAGATTTTCAAACTCTATGTCCAAGTGTTACACAATATTAAGGCAAAACTACAAAACAAAAACTAGTAATAATAAAAAGAATGAAGTTATTGATAATCGCATTGAATCAAACAAGAGGTAGATAAAAAATTTCTTTATATCCTATTACCAACTGGTTTAGCTCAGTTGGCCACCAAGGTTCTATTAATTGGTTTCCTTGGGGAGGTTCCTAGAGGTTTTGGGTTCAAGACTTGCCAAGGGCTTTTCCTCTCAGGTGACGCGGAAAATGAGTTTAACAATATAGGCGAGGGTTCGAAAAAGATATTTTACCGCTTGGATGTCATTGCACGACTCGACCCACTAACCACTAACATTTGCCGTCATTACTACACAATATGGAATAGAGCCCCTAAATAAAACCCCTTTTCAATGAAAAAAGGGCTCTAAAGAGACTTCATGTTCTAAAAATGGATATAAAGCCATGTTTTCTTCTAGAAAACCGGGCACTATGATAAAAAACATTAGAGCCATGTTTGACCAAACCGGGATCTATTACTCTTTTATCAAATTTTTAGTAAGCCTCACTTGGCGCGGTCCTCAAGTAAATTGAAACTTCTAAAATCTTTTGGGCGGGTCATTTCTTTTCCCAATTTTCATTACTTTTACAAAAGCCCAATTTTTTCCCCCTTTCACTCACACAAACCCTAACCTTCACAGCCGCTTACTGCCCCATTTAATTAACCACCGCCACACACTACCACCATCACCACCATCGCACCTCGTTACCGTCACAAAACGCCTTTGTCACACAACCAATCCAGCGAGACTAAGCTAATTGTGATGTACTAAACTGCTAAAATTGATGTTGTTGTTCAATCAGGTATACAATCTTGCGCTAACATCCTTGTATTCATAAATTCGAGGTGTTGATGAGTCAAATTGAGCGGTTGTTTGTACGAAGTTTTAACTCTTCCGCTACCTCCATTAATGGTGGTTTTAAACTCGATTGATATAGATTTATTTAATTATCTGCGAAATTTGTCTACAGTTTTTCAAAGTTTGCGTTTTTAATTAGTTATAATTCTTAGTTTAATTTGAGATTTTAGTTCGTTAATAATTAGGGATCTGAAACATAGGCTTTAATTATTCTATGTTAGTTAGATACTAATCAAGTAATAGTGTATATATGGGCTTAGTACAAAGCTTGTCACAAAAGTGTAACAATAATAGTCTAAAGATTTGTTAACCGTCTCTTTGTTTCATCACATACTTTTCTTTTTCTTCTTGTTTGTTACAAGTAATACTATATGAGTCTTTTTGCATAACCCTTGCACATAGATTTTGTACTTACAGTAATTTATTCTACATTTGTAGGTGCTTCAAGAGCTACATCATCTAGATTTTGTATAGCCCACTTGACTATCAACTGATGTTCATATACTGGTGTGAATCCTTCATTTTGATGGTCTTTTGGCCCTCCCTTATGTTTTAGCATTTTTTTTACATCTAAATAAGTCATACTACACGTGAGAAGCCTGAAAAACAAATCAACCATATATGGATGCTAGCTGGCATGACCATTCCTGTGGTTTTCTTTACTTTGCGGTTTCTATGGTATGTCAAGCATACAAAGCATAGACGAGAAGGTACAAAAGTTAAAAGTGACATTTTATTTACGGACTATATTTGCTTCTTACTTTTTTGGTTAAGGATGAATGTATTACTGATTGAGTGTCTCATGTTGCAGTTCAAAAAGATATCGTTGACCTGTGACTTGACCGATCCGTAAGCTTGTCGATAATTGCACCGGTCTTTAGGGTTTCCTAGTCTTTCAACGCAGTTGTGAAGTGAAATTTGAAGATGCACATAGAGCCATTTTCGACATTACTAAAGTTCAGGTAGTTAGTACTGCTGTTTTTAACCGGTCGCTACCCTGTTTTATAGTGTATGAGACGTAAAAACATTGATGAAAGTGTATGAGACTTTTCACTCGTTTTCTTCATTTGTATGGTGTCTAGTCCATCATGATAGATTGATTAAAACTAAAATTAATTACTTAATAACAAGCATAGCTGTCTAACAGTATCCGTAAATTAAAAATTGGAGTAAATATTTTGTTGCTGTTTGTCCAATGTCATATTTAACACCACTATAGTTTCATGTTAATATCTATTAGTCATGTCAAAACTTTTTAAATTTATAATAAGTCAGTGCTCATATTGCCTATTACTTGAACGAGAATCACTCCACTTTTAATTCATGTGGTAGTTAGTTGTAATAGCTTTTTTGTTTATATGATGGGTACAATTACTTTATAATTTTAGATACCAATTTAGTTTCATCATCTCAAAAAGACTTATGGGTGTCTCTCAGAATCCTGTTCTAAATCATTGCAGTTGATTTTTCCGGAATTTCTATCACATATGATCACTTATATGGGTTGGTATGTTTGGTGTTACCGCGTGTTTGCGAGAAATGACTTGAAATATGACGAGGGCTTAAGTTTTTAAAACAAGTTAAAGCTTATAAATGATGTTACTTGGGCTTATGGGATGTGCTTGTGCACTTGTTCATTTGCATGTTTAAAAGGAAATTATTGACATATATTTTTTATGTGTTCACATCATGACTAGATTTGCATGTTATAACGTTTGTCTTTGAAAAATACTAAAATAGCACACATTTTTTTTTATTATCTAAATGTGCATACAAAATAGCTTCTTGAAAGCAAGATTCAGAAAATAAGAGCACATATATTAATAGAATGTATCAGTTTGATAAAGCAAATAGTCTAAAAATGAATAGCCAAAAGAAATGGCAAATGGTTGCCACTATCTGCATTTTTAGCATATCATATTGACCACAATCCATATATATATATGAAATGCATCAATCTTTGCACCAAGTCACTATATCATAAACACCAATATCTTTCATTGCATTGCAATGGTGATTGCACAATTTCTTTTTGCAGTGGTTAGTATTTTACTGAAAATTGGCTTTGCAAATGGACTTCATCAGCTTGTGTTTGTGGTGTACGGCAATCTAATAAGCACAATTCTCTTTTGCCCATTTTCTTTAGTTTTCGTAAGGTAATACATCTCTAAGTACTACTAGTTGAGAGTTATAAATGTGTTCTTGCACAATTCTCATATTAATTTAGCATGAAAATTACAGGAAAGACAGACCAAAACTAACGTTTGCAGTGATGATGAAGATCTTTGTTTTGTCGTCTCTTGGGTCGACAATTCATCTTCACGCTTACTCTTACGGTTCAGCGTATACTTCCGCGACCGTGACGACTGCTTTAATTGCCTCACACCAAGTTTGACCTTTCTCGTTGCGTTTCTCCTAAGGTATGTGGATAATTAATCAGGGATGTTTTGTCCCAAAACCTCTGTAAAAGTTCATTATTAGATAATCATCATATGGGGAGTGAAAAGTAAACTATCATTTGATCTAAGGTTTATTATTGAGCGGAAACTCTCATCCGGAAAGTGAAAAAGAAGGTAAGCTCTTTACTTGGTTTTTCTCAAGACGGGCAGTCATATCTTTTTCTAACAGTTAAGCTTAAAATTTCACCTTATCAGCTTACAACATTTCTAAGATTAAAAATATGCACTTTCAATTGCTTATTTTTAATTGCTTACCTGGAGACACCCTGAAAATATAACCCTTTACCCAAAAAGTTGGTCTTTAAATGGAACACCAACTATTTACTTTGCTTTTTGCAGCTTACAAGAATGGTAAAGCGTGTTTGTTTTAGTTTGTGCAGGTGGTCAATGTGGTGTATTGCTAGTTTTAATGCATACACACTTATGGGTTACATTTTTCTTCAGCATGCCAAGAGAGCAGTCGCCTTATTAACTCTTGAGGGTTACACTGATTATGGACTGGCCAAGGAGAAAATGTATGTATAATTACTAGTCATGTATGCTTCTTTTGGTTTGGTCTTATATAAACTAAAACATATGTTAGACTTAGGTTATTGCAGCTTTCGTCGATAGTTATTAACATGTACTCCCATTCATATGTTTGAAGTTCAAAAGAATGGTAAAGTGTGTTTGCTTAAGTTTGTGCAGGTGGTGTATCGTGTATTGCTAGCAGTATTAGTTTTCTTCAGGGCTTTTACTTGGATGGGCAAAGTCCAGATTCAGTATGTATTCGTCACGTGGCCCGATTCTCAATTTTAAGGCAGATTGGAGACGACATATAGTGCCGTCTATGGTGTATGTTTTACTTTCATTGTTGTTCAAGCTCAGTATCTTAACAAACTAGTTGTAAACTTGTAATGTAAATGGATCTTCTTTGTTGGAATAAGTACTATTTTTATTTTGGAAATGAAGAGCAACAAATTGGCAGGAATTGTTACATTGATTTTTTTTTTTTTTTTCTAATTGACATAGAGCCAGGTTTCAAAGCAGAAAACAGGGCTCTATAACTGCAAATAGAGCCCCTTTTTCAAACCGGGCACTATAAACATTTCTAATAGAGTCCCCTCCCCTTTGAGTCCCTTTGTAAAAACGGGCTTTATAGCCATTTCTAACAGGGCTCTATTCCATTTTTTGTAGTAGTTTCTAAAAAAATTTTAAGACAATGATGAAATTAAGCGTTATCAAGAATTTGTCATAACCAGTGTTTTAAAAACCGGTTTGACCCGGCCGGTTCAACCGGTTGAACCGGAAACCGGAGTAAGGACCGGGCCGTTATGAGCCGGGTTTTCATCAAAACTCGGACCGGATTAAACCGCCAGGTTTTGCTCGACCCGGGTCATACCGGCGGACCGGAAACCGGTGGTTCAACACATATCCAACTAATAAAAGAGAACGATCTAGCATCATAGGATGATATTGATGAGTTTGATGTGTTTTTGAACCGTGCGCTGCTTTTGATGTGTACGCCTGATGAAGATCTGTGTTTGCGGAGATAAACAGATGATAAGTAGTGTATGAAGTTAGGGATTCATCTGTGTAAGGGGTGATGCGAAGAATCGATTCTTTTGCCTTTTGGATGAACGGAGGAGTTAATGTAAAATATGTAGCATGACCCTTTTTTATTAGTCTGTGTAAAATATGCTACATAACTTATAAGCATAAAGGGTGCGTCTGTGTTTATCCAAAAGGCAAAAGAAGAAGGGTGCGTCTGTGTATGAAGATCTGAGGTTTTGTTTCTCCAACTAAAGAAGATGGGGAAAAACTAAAGATGATGGGGAAAAAAATTATAGTACTTGTGTTAGTAAGTGACACGTGAAGCACTTGTTGATATGGTGTCATAGTTGTACAGCACTATTCTCAAGGAAATGAATATTTAAAACCAAAGTACTGCTAATATTAGCTTTGTTATTATTTCATAAATTAAAGTTATTCTCTATATACATTACATGTGGGCAAAAAAGATTTTATTTTATAAAACCGGTTTGACCCGACGGTTCAACCGGTTGAACCTGAACCGGTGACTCGACCGGTTCAATTAAAAACCCGGTTTTTAAAACATTGGTCATAACTGTGAACTGTGAATTGTGAATTGTGACACAAATTAGACAGGATTTTAGTAACATACTTATTTTTGTGCACAAATATCATATATAATGGTGACACAAACAGCAAAAATGCCACTAAAGTTATAAAAATAATTAGTGGCACATATAATATGTCACCAAAAACCTAATATAGTAACACATTTAAAACTGTCATTAAAAATATGTGCCATTAAATGGCATTTTTTGTAGTGAAACCAAAATTTCAGTTTTCATTTATATGAAAAGAATATGATGGATAGAAAATCAGTCAATAGTTTGGTCGAAAAGAAGTTTTTATACTAACTCTTTTTTGGGTAGAGGCTGATTGATTATGTGTGTGTGCGCGCGCACGCAGTGTGATCATTTATAACTTCAAGTTATATGAAAATGTAAAATTTAGGTACTTCTTTTTGGCCTTCAGTGTTCGCTTAAATGCAACGCGCCATGATAGTTAAGGGCAATCACAAATAACACTTGAGTTAATAAAATGAAAAAGACGATAGTAGAGTCATATGGTTCTTACAATATAGTATGCGACTGAAGATTTACACACGTAATTTTGTTTAACTTGAGTGATAACTGTGTGCAGTATGAATTGACCAAAACTGAAAGTCAACCATATTACAGGAAGGAGGCAATCAGCCACCACATGGCTCATTGAACATAGCTATTGACAACAGCTTTGGTCCTTTGGAGAAGTTACATGGTAAGATAAACGCAGAAGGTGATTGTGTGCAAGGTTCAGGATGGATAGTATGCACTTTATCCCATTTTCTCATCACAAAGACAAAATCAGGCAGTGAAAGACATCAAAAGGTATGTGTTGTATATTATATTTAATGCACACGGGAGTATTATCAAAGCTTTTATGTCAATACAAGTTGAAAATATTGTAACTTGTACAACAATGTGTATATATACAGGTTGTGAATTCACGTCTGTTTAAAGTCATATAGATAATGCAGTTCTTTTCTACTTTGAAAGTAATTTAGGATTTTGCATTGATTATACAAAAGGGCATCTATTTGTTGTTGTTCTTAAAAAGTAATTGACGGTGCCGAAGAATTCTAGACAATCTCTTACGGTTTTACACGTGTCATAGTTTTACACACCATAAATTATCGATAAAGAACATTGTTTAATAATTTTTCAATATGCAATGAAATACTGATTACATGTGTGTAATCTGTAGTTAATGTAGTCAGATAAACCCCATCCCCTTAGTCCCCCAATGGATATATATAGTTAATATGTAGTTTACGGTATGTACCCCAGGATCCAAACTAGGAAGAGAAGCTATTAACATCCGAAATGTGTCTTCTTTGAAAAACTCTTGTGTCAACTTCACACAAGCGTCTTCTACTGGCTCCGAACGCTCACCTCCATATAGTACTATCCTCATTTCAAAAATGACTTTTCTTATTTCATCTATCTGCATCGTGAGTAAAATATTCAGAAGAAACCATATATCTCGCTATACAAATAGCAACTTCAATAGCACATACAACCATGATACTTCCAGAAGATCAGAACTACTACACTAAAGATGTTCAAATAACTTTTTTTAGATGACATGTTTGATTAACGAACAGCTTGTTAGCCTATTCTATTTTTAGTATACTAGTAAGAACTTTTGAGTGTTTAGTGGAGCCATACAACTTATGCTTATAACCTTACTTAAAAAAACTTATACTAAAGTAGAATATGTTGATGAGGAAATCCAAACTACACCTATGGCATTCTATTACCGGATTACTTATAATTATTATACTGTTGCTTTGGATAAAGAACTTGGATTCCAATATTCTAACCTTTGCTTCAAAGTTAATTTTCTACATCGTATACCTATAGAGCATCATCCACATATCATGTGTAACTGTATGGCAGCTAGCAAATCATCCGTATAAGAAAAGATAGATCTCTTCAGATATTGAGAAGCTATAGCTTCCAAGTTATAATATACAAATTTTCATCTTGCAAGCTATATACTGAAACAAACAGCCCAATGTCTCCCTAGTAAGCATATATCCAGTCCTATCTAGGTGAACTGTCAACACACGATTAATTATGAAAGAACTCTCTAAGTCTTATACTCCATTACATCAGATTTCTATCAAGTGTTTCATCCAGAAAGCTGAATACCATTATGGCGTACATAGGTCTCTTTATAATATTTAGAGTTCGTATATTTAATCACTCGCAAGTTTCTTATGAGGACACATCACTAAATATGAAACAATTTTGGACTCCACTATAGTATTTCCATTATAACTACCATTGTGTACTTTAGTAATTTATGTGTACTTATTGCTTTGGTGGTTCTGTACTTCTATGTAAGCGCATTCAGTATTTTCTATGCTACTTCCCCCATGTAAAGTTATCCAATCCCTGAGTTATTTATATGCCCCTGTTTGTGTACTTATTGTTTCTATGATACTTGATATTTGAATAAGGTATTGTCCACTTTATAAAATTCTTAGTCATGCTTCTTATGAGTTTTTTTTTCTTTCGAGTGTATAGATGTGTAATTCCAATGGAATTGCAACTGGTCTTGTTTACACATTTCTGTGCGAATGTATATGAAATGCGAATTCTTAAGAGGAGAGGTATTTTGTGAGCAGCTTCTTACTCTCAAATATCGTTTTATTCATATGTGCAGGCATGACTAAGAAGATTTGGTTAAAAAATTGTAGGTGTTGCCTCAAATTCAGATTGTTCGGCCAAAACATCAGTAACCATTATTACATAAACCTTATAGTAGCACTCATAATTACTCAATCCTTCTTTCAGAAACCATAATTACTCGGTAATAATTGTTACATAATGGTTTCTGACCTTTTGATTTATTCAATCCTTATAGTAGCACTCAAGTTACGATCAACATTTTTTACACTTGACTGAGTCCTATAGCAGAACTTCAGATAGCAACAATCGAAACACCGTGAAAGAAGGTTTTGCGTGGAAACATTGTGCTGGCTCAATTCAAATTTCTCATGCACCTCTTGAATGGAGGTAATAATTTTTCTATCACTTGGTTCATATTAGTTATAAGTGTTGTAAAATATAAAGAATGAGAGTTTAGGGAGGAAGGAGATGATTAGTATTGAGTGTTGATCAAATGACTACAAGTGTCCCATACTTATATGGGTCTTATGAGTGTAACCTATAAGTCTAATTAACTAGTAGTAAAAATTAATTAAACACCCATTAAGGTGGATATTCATACATCATAAATATGTTTATAACACTCCTCCTTGGATATTCACATTTTGTTATACGCTATGATCTGCCTTGTTAAAAACCTTATCAAGAAAAAACCTAATGGGATAAAAACTTCATGAAGGGAAAAAAGAGTGCAGTACGCATAATGCTCCTCCTCAAATTAATATGTCTTTCAAGCGTCGAAGGCCGATCTTCCACGCTTCTCAAAAACTTTTGTCGACAATGATTTTGTGAATAAGTCAGCCAAATTATCACTTGATCGAATTTGACAAACATCAATGACTCTGTCCTTTTGTAGATCATATGTAAAGAAATTTTTTGGAGAAATATGTTTTGTCTTGTCCCCTTTGATATACCCTTCCTTGATATGAGCTATACATGCCGCATTGTCTTCATATAATAAAGTTGGATTTCCTTTGATTGACTCGAGCCCGCATTCTTCTTGAATATGTTGAATCATTGATCTTAACCAGACACACTCTCGACTAGCTTCATAAAGTGCAATAAGTTCCGCATGATTTGATGAAGTAGCCGTTAAAGATTGCTTCGTTGACTTCCAAGAGATTGCGGTTTCTCCATAAGTGAAAACATACCCTGTGATCGTGCCTTATGCGGGTCAGACAGATATCCAACATCAGCATATCCAACCAACTTTGATTTTGAATTCTTTTGGTAGAATAGTCCCATATCACGGGTACCACAAAGATACCGAAATATATGTTTGATTCCATTCCAATGTCGGCGTGTTGGCTCAGAACTGTATCTTGCTAGTAAGTTAACTGAAAATGCAATATATGTATGTGTATTGCTAGCAAGGTACATTAAAGCCCCTATTGCACTTAGATAAGGTATTTCAGGACCAAGAATGTCCTCGTCATTTTCTTTGGGGCGGAATAGGTCTAGTTCTCGGTTAAGTGAACGACCGACCATTGGTGAGCTTAACGGATGAGCTTTATCCATATTGAATCGTTTCAATAGTTTTTCAGCATAGTTGGATTGATGGACAAACACTCCATTTTTCAAATGCTCAATTTGCAAGCCGAGACAAAATTTTGTCATACCAAGGTCTTTCATTTCAAACTCGTTTTTTTAACAATTTTGTAGTATGTTCAATTTCTTCAGAATTTCCAATGATATTTAAATCATCAACATAAATTGCAATGATTGTAAAGCTTTTCATTTATCTTTTGATAAAAACACACGGACTAATTTGATTACTTTTATACCCTTCTTTTGAAAGATATTCACTGAGGCGGTTATACCACATTCGTCCTGATTGTTTTAATCCGTATAAAGATCTTTTTAGTTTGATTGAGAACATTTCTCGGGGTTTTGATTTACAAGCTTCAGGCATTTTTAATCCCTCGGGGATTTTAATGTAAATATCACTATCAAGTGATCCATATAGGTAACCTGTAACAACGTCCATAAGGCGCATATGAAGCCTTTCAGCATTTGCAAGACTGATTAGAAATCTTAGAGTTGTCGCATCCACAACAGGTGAATAAGTTTCCTCATAATCTACCCCCAGGTATTTGTGAGAAACCTTGTGCGACAAGTCTTGCTTTGCATCTCACAATTTCATTTTTCTCATTTCTTTTTATCGCAAACACCCACTTATAGCCTACCGGCTTCACATTATTTGGGGTTAAGGTCACAGGGCCAAATACTTGGCGCTTTTGAAGTGAATCTAATTCAGCTTGTATGGCTTTTTGCCATTTTGGCCAATCATTTCTTCGTCGACATTCTATAATAGATTTTGGCACATAATCTTCATCATCTATTATTTCACTTGCTATAGCATATGCAAAAATATCATCAACACGTGTTTCATTTCGATTCCATGTAGTACCATTTTGTACAAAGTTTATTGAGATCTTATATTCATTTGGTACATGGTCATTTTCAAGAGATTTGTCCACATTTTCTGTGTCATTTTTAATCTCTTTTGGGATTTTATTGATAACAGTTTCTTGGACTTTGCCAATCGTATTCTGCTCTTTCCTTTTTCGCGGATTCGTATCCTTGGAACCCGTTGGTCTCCCACGCTTTCTGCGTACATTTGGGTCATTCAAAGTTTCTAGGACATCAATACGAGAAGGTGCATTTAAAGCTGGAATATATGACTTAATAACTCTTTTTTAGTTAGTAAATGCATCCAGTAATTCATTCGCTATTCGTTGTAAGTGAATAATCTTTTGAACCTCTGACTCACATTGATCACTTCGAGGGTCAAGAAATGATGCCGATGATGCATTCCAAGTTACATCTAGTTTGTCCAACTTTTTCTTTTCTCCTCCTAAGATTGGGAATGTTGTTTCATCAAAATGACAATTAGCAAAACGTGCTGTAAAGATATCTCCAGTTAATGGTTCTAAATATTTGATGATTGATGGAGAATTAAATCCAACATAAATTCCCAATCTTCTTAGAGGTCCCATCTTTGTACGTTGTGGTGGAGAAATTGGGACATAAACAGCACAACCAAATATTTTTAGATGAGACAAACTTGGTTCTCTTCCAGAAACCAGCTGGAGTGGAGAATACTCATGAGATGCACATGATCTTAATCTAATAAGAGCAGTAGCATGTAAAATAGCGTGTCCCCATGCAGAAGATGGTAATTTTGATTTCATGAGCAATGGTCTAGCAATTAGTTGTTATCTTTTTATTAAAGATTCAGCTAGACCATTTTGTGTATGAACATGTGCTAAAGGATGCTCAACCGTAATCCCAATTGACATACAAAAATCATTAAATGATTTTGATGTAAATTCTCCTGCATTGTCGAGTCTGATCTTCTTGATATGATGATCTGGGAAATGTGCTCTTTATTGAATTATTTGGGCTAATAGCCTTGCAAAAGCAACATTTCTTGATGATAACAAACATACATGTGACCATCGTGATGATGCGTCAACTAATACCATAAAGTATCGAAATGGTCCACACGGAGGAGTAATTGGCCCACAAATATCTCCTTGAATTCTTTCTAGAAACAAAGGAGATTCATTTTCAATTTTATTGATTGAGGGCCTAATTATCATTTTTCCAAGAGAGCATGATTCACATGATAAATCTTTTGATATTAGGATCTTGAGGTCCTTTAGTGGGTGCCCATTTGAGCTCTTAATAATTCTCCTCATCATTACGTCACCTGGATGACCTCGATCATGCCAAGGGGTAAACGTTATTGGGTCTACACATTTTCGAGTAGAAACCATATTTATTTTTGTTTGGTTTATGTATATAAAATACAAACCAGAAGACAGACCTTTCATTTTTTCCATTATAATGTTTTTTCCATTTTTAATGGATGTGATTTGGAGATATTCAATGTTATTTTCAGACATGGTTTCAAGATGATAACCATTACATCTTATGTCTTTGAAACTTAGTTGATTTCTCTTGGATCTACTAGAATACAATGCATCATTTATGATTAATTTTGTACCTTTAGGTAACATAAAACAGGCTTTTTCATAATGAAGTTACTAGTACCACATATTCTGTTGACATTTTCACTTGCTACGTGAAACTCGTAAAAATAGTTTTTGTTTTTCAAAATGGTATTCGTTGTTCCACTATCTACTAGACATTCGTCTTCACCATTTTCCAACTTGCTTTTCATATCCTTGAAAAAAAACAATACAATAATAAATAAAGATTTCATAGTATAAAAAAATGCATTTCATTAATAAAAACTCATAATATGAAATGTCAAACCTAGCTTATTCAAATTTAAAACTCAAAAAATTTATTCTTGGGAAAAAAACTTAAATGAGATGTCAGGGTTTTTCTAGTTATCATTCCCATTGTTTAAAAATGAAGCAACACCGTCTTCGACATCATCAAAAATATCTGAAGAGTCAAAGTGCACATTTGGATTTGACTCATTAGCATCCAAATTATAAATGAAGTTTGTTTCAATGAATTTTCCTTTGTTTTTTATTGATGCTTGATAGAGATCAACAAAGTGTTTGGGGGTACGACATTGTTTTGTCGAATGATTGTTCAAGCCACATCGGTTGCAAGGATTTCTTGAATTATTGGGAGCTTGATGTTGCATCTTTTTTCCCTTATCATTCTTACTCTTAAAATCATATGGCTTGGGATTGTAACCATCACGATGCCAAACAATATTTCGACCACGACTGCGGCCTCGTTCATTTCCGCAGTTATTACCACGACCACTTCCCCTCACATTTGATGTCGCATTCGCCTCAGGCAATGCAATAGAACCAGTGGGGCGTGCTTGATGATTTTTCATCAATAGCTCGTTGTTTTGTTCGGCAACGAGAAGAACGGATATTAATTCATGATACTTTTTGAAACCACGCTCTCTATATTGTTGTTGGAGAAGCATATTGGAAGCATGAAAAGTGGAGAAAGTTTTCTCAAGCATGTCTTCCTCGGTAACCTTCTCTCCGCATAGTATTAATTTAGACGTTATGCTAAACATTGCGGAGTTATACACGTTGATAGATTTAAAATCTTGCAGCCTAAGGTGCATCCAGTCATAACGAGCTTTAGGGAGGATTACTTGTTTCTGATGGTCGAGTCTTTCTTTTAATTTTCCCCAT
The DNA here is from genome assembly GCA_025667525.1 of Glebionis coronaria. Lineage (NCBI taxonomy): Eukaryota > Viridiplantae > Streptophyta > Magnoliopsida > Asterales > Asteraceae > Glebionis > Glebionis coronaria. The sequence continues at coordinate 52,507,380 of CM046879.1, read as the reverse complement.
AATTCTTACGGGTCTTTCACCGTTAAGTATTCCTTCTTTAGGTCCTCATGAAGATGACGACGAAGGAATATCATTGCTTTAGCGCGATCTTGTGAAGACGCTTTATTTCCGGTTTTAATTGTTTCTCCCAAATTATTTGCGGTTAGATGGATCTCGACATCAAGAGTCTAAGGGAGATAGTCTTTTCCAGAAATATCAAGAACAACAAAGTTCACTTTTGACATATTTGCATTTGACATCTTAACTACGAAGAAAGAAAACATACAATTTAATAAGAATTATACTAAGAAAAATGATGCATAAATGATATTTAAGTTTGTCATTCAAATATGTATAACCACACAGAATATTTAATGATATTTAAATTGTAATTCAAATTTATATAACTGCATAATACTAGAAAAACAATCAATGCTATCATAATAAATTAATAAATTTTATTTGACTTAAAAAAACTATAAAAACATAAATTTTTATTACCAATAAATTGTTTTATAAAATTGATATAAGTTATCTTATTTGATAACATGGATATTGAATGGTAGCAAGCTATATATGTGATAGAAATAGACATGTATAATACTAATAAAAAATCTATGTAAACTTTGAACAAAAGATGATAACTTGCTATGAACGGTTACGTGCTACAATAAACTTTATAAAATTTAACCAAGAGTAAGTGTTAACATGCCTTTACATATAATTAGTTTCACAAAAATTAGTCAATATGAATGTTTTGCAACTTATGTTTTGATCCTTGTAAGAAGAAATCTAGAACTTGAGGTCCTTTTTTTTATGTAATAGCATAACATGAGGTTATGATATTGAATCATATTAGAACATGAGGTTCTAACTATATTTTTTTTCTTTGACATAAAATGAGGTTATATCATTTTGATTTGTTTTCATGTAGCCACCATAGAACATGTAATGCTCGTTAGAATAGAGATATGTTAAGAATTTCCTACCTTGTTTTGCTTAGAGCAAAAACTCGTGCTAATAACGTGTTGTAAAATATAAAGAATGAGAGTTTAGGGAGGAAGGAGATGATTAGTATTGAGTGTTGATCAAATGACTACAAGTGTCCCATACTTATATGGGTCTTAGGAGTGTAACTTATAAGTCTAATTAACTAGTAGTAAAAACTAATTAAACACCCATTAAGGTGGATATTCATACATCATAAATATGTTTATAACAATAAGAGACTTGTTAATATATTCGAATTTTCTGTAGCACTTTTGCTGTCTATGTGATATTGCTTTGTCCATATATATTTGTTTTCTTTTTGGAATATGATTGACATTTGTATGACCATAAAACTATATGTCAAAAAACTAATATTTGAATTTGGTATGTTCCAATACTATTTTGATTGCATTCGTGTAGAGTTAAAGGAAGAACTGAAGGACGAAATAAAAGTCGAGCTCAAGGAAGAAATGAAGAATGAGCTCAAGGAAGAAATACGCGAAGAGCTAAAAGAAGAAATGTTGAATAACTCAAGTATGAAATGCGTGCAGAAATTCAAGCTATGCTTGTCGGTCATGGTATCACGAGTAGTGTTACCTACCAAACAAAAACAAAGCAAGGTAATGCAAGTGACAATACATTCTTGAACATCAACCATTACACTTTATGAAAAACTTTAAATCTATTTAGGCCCTCTTAACTTTTATGTAAGAGAGATTGTTTGGTTTCCATTTCCTTTTATGGTGTCGAAGTCGAACATCAGATGTTAGTAGTCTGTCGAATATAGTTGTTATTTGATTTGAATATGTTTGTTATCAGTGTCATATTAGTTTGTGTGTCATCTTGACTATTATCATTGTCGTATTTGTTTGTGTGCCATCTTGAATAAATGATTGATGACATATTTTATCTTGAAAAGGTTTTTAAATAGGGACAAGTTAGAGACGGGTTTGCTTAAATATGCTATGCAATTGTGTGGATTTAAGCAACAAAGAGTTAGTCGTGGTTTTGAGACAAAACTTTTAGTGGCGGATTAACGATAAATATATGTCTAGTAGCGATGTTCTAACGACAAAAATGGTTGGCCGGTTATTAGAGATGAAATAGTGACTGATTCGTCGTTACTCTTAGAGACAGAAACTTCGTCACCAAGCCGTCACTTTTTGGTCGAATCAAATTTCATTTAAGTAACTTTATAGAGTAACTAGTGAGGGGCTTGAGACCAACAGTCCGTCGCTGAACTTAAACATTTTTGTCACTAAGTTTGTCATGAAATATTTGCGAAGCCCTTTTTTGCAACAACATTTATTCGTTAGTATTCCGTCGTTGTAGGGCTTCAGAGATGAAATAACGATGAAAACGTTCGTTGCCGATGCCAGATTTTCTAGTAGTGGATACCTTACGTTGAGAAAAATATGTTAGATACATTTAATTGAAATTTAAGTGAAGACGGATACCTTTTATAGGATTTGTCCTTAAAAGAAACAAACTAAAAAAAGAGAGGTATATTTAGTAGATGCATAACATTTTTCTCATTTTAATTTAATTTTGTTGCTCATTTGATTTAAATTTTCCAATGTATATAAAACACCTTTTCATCATATTTAAGCTTTAAACACAACGTTGTATACTTACAAAATGCTTAATGTATATATGAACAACATTTTACGTTTTTTAGTTAAATGAACAAACACGACGACTGTCACGTCTACCCATTTTTGTTCGTGAACGTCCTATGCGCTCATTAACGTTCGTACATCATATCTTTTAATTACTTTTAGAACCTGTTTGCTTAAACAAAACAATAATTATAAAACATGACATGTATAATTAAATAAATATAACAAAAACGAACACGAATAACTAATTTTTTATAAAAAATGAATATGAACATGAAAATCCGTCATTTAATTATTCATTGTCGTTTCTTTGTCCGATTAAAACATAAAAAACTAACATGAACAAACATGCATTCCCAAAGCCATATGTCGTTATCACATCAAGTTGATGATGTTTTGAAGGATACAACTCAACAGTCGGAACAAAATGCCACACAAGCTAAAGCGTCGGCTGATGCAACACAAGCAACAATCACTTAACTTATGACTTGCTTGAACAATCACCCTGATTTTGATACATCATCGTTTTTATTCTCTTCGACCAAAATGGCGAGAATGATGACGACGATAATATCTGATAGGAATTATATATGTTTGTGTTGGTGTTTGGTATGGATTATAACTTTAAAGTCTTGGTATGTATTTGCATGAACATATTACGAATTGTAACGTTATTTATGATCGAGATTGTAACTTCGTACTTTTGTTTTGGAACGTTTTAACGGATGAACACTTTGAGATAAGTTTGTGTGTGTGTGTTTTGAGTAGGATTTGTTGTAATCAGCAAACAGTTTTAAAAATTGCAAACATATTTAGGGACAACAACGTCCCTAAAGGTGGTTTGGGGTCGTCAAATTGAATAAATCTAACTAATTAATGAAATTAATTAAGCCTTGGTTTAGTGAGAGCCTATAGCGACAACCCCGATGTCGCTACAAATGTTTTTATTGTGAAACAAAGTGGGTCCCTCAAGTCGTGTGTGTTGTCTAATAACCTTATTTAAACCTATTAAATAGTGCGCGATGTCTACTTAATTTAATGCCGCTTCTTTTGTTCGATGATGTGAGCCGTCACCTAATCTAACCCCGTAGAGCTAACGTCGGTTAAGTTGGATGATAGTCTAATATCATTAGGTTTTACGTGTAAATGATGTGAAGCCTAGATAAACAACTGCGTGTTCGGTTACCGATGAAGCCTGTTGGAACAAATGACTTCTATCAAAGGTTAAGAACTTGTTATAGCGTATCACAAAAGAGCACGTACCCCCCGACCTTTTTAATTATCGACTTGTATCGGACTGCCTGGAATGACGGTTCGACCCCGTCCTTGGCCTCGAGGAGTGGTGAGAGGCACGAAACTTGAACCAATCTTTTGACATATAATATAGCTGGCGTACTTAATGGTGTTGTTTCGCAATCTAAATAACTTTTTCTTCAAATAAATATATAACAATCTTAGAATGAGAAAGTAAACATGGAAAAAAATCCAAAAAAAATCGACATAAATAATTAGGTTAAATAAGATATCATAGTCGTAATAAATCACTTCCAAAATTTGTTTATGTATTAATCTATAAATACGCACACGTACAATAAAAAACCCTATGCAAAGGAAAAACCTTTTGTCTCTTCTTCAAGAAACATACACATAATGGGATATTTAGGTCCTTATCGTGTTGTTAACGATCAAAGTGATGATGATGACATGAATGAAGACGATTTTTATATGCAAAAGATTCAAGAACTAATTAACCAAAAGATGAAACAATTTGGTCGCAAAGATGCTGAGCTCGTTGAGCTTAAGATTAAAAAGAAGAAGTTAGGAAAGAAGATCATTCCTACGGAAGTGGTGAGTAATGAGGTAACCGAGCGGTTAAAGGAGTTTATTACTAATGAGATGAATGGTTATGATCTGCAATTAGTAATTCAGAAAGTAATGACTTCCTCCGATGTATCTAGATGCCAGAACAGGCTACTTATGCCGTTTAAGCAAGTAGAGACTCATGATTTCTTGACGGATGACGAGAGACGAATGAGTGAACATGAAGAGGGGGTTGAGATACGTTTGGTTGCACCGAATCTACAAGTGTACGATGAATCAATATGGCTGAAGACATGGAATATGACAAGTTCTAAGAATTATGTGTTCAAGACCAATTGGAGTAACTTTGTGGATGCTAACAAGGCGGATTTGAAGGCGGGCACAAAGGTTCAAGTGTGGTCGTTTCGTATAGACGAGCAGTTGAGTTTCGCTATTGCAGCTGTGGAGGGACCTGATGGCGAAGAGGATGTTGCTTGAGGAATGGATCTCCTAGCTAGAATCTTAATTTTTTTTAGATTCTAGATTATGCATTGATTGTTTATTTTCTTTGATACATATAGATGTTTGATTGTTTAACTCTTATTTATATTATTTCACAAGTTTATATTGATACTACTAAGTTTTCAAGATCAGGATTTTATAGTTTTTGTCTTTTACAAAATCGAGATCTTAAAGTCATAAAATAATTATGTTATATTATTTTCTCAACAGTCTTTTGTAAAATTGTACAAATTATTATAAACTGTAAACACAAAATTGTATGAATGTATAAAAAAATTAACACGTTTTTTATATTATACAAAACACAAACTTTAAATTTATAGTTTTTTAACTTATGGTTTGAAAAGAATAAAATTGAATTTTTAGTAGACCTAAGTTCTTATGGTTTAAAAGTATTAAGTATTATGATAGTATGATTACAAAGTTATTATTATTATTATTATTATTATTATTATTATTTTTTTATTATTATAAGCACTTTATTAGAATAATAGGATTTACAAGAAATTAGTGGGAAGCCGAGATACTATCTGGGCTCCCACTCCTTTAGATATAGCAAAACCTATCCTATTAAAAATGTGAGCAGCAGCGCGTGCCCCAATATCTTGAGTCATGGAGAATCTTCGGATCCGTTTTAGTAAGTTTATTGCATCTGTCTCAAGTTCCCCAAAAGATGAGAAAGAGAATGGGAGAAAACTGTACCCAATATCTGAACATTTACCTTCATACTTGACGCGCTTACGTTGTGCAGCCTCAACCACCGCACGTCCCGGTGCAAAATCCATCATTCCAGTTTGCGTCAAGGGAGATGAACCTGTCAGATCCACACATACATCAAGCCCTCCATTCCATGAGTAGAACAACACATCAGCTGGACGTAAGGGGTTGTCCCGCCCTCCACCAAGCCCAATATCAACTTCTTTACCAATGGAAATACCTGACCGAAAACAGATGTCGACAAGGGTATCGCGCACAATATTATGTCGGTGTTTGATACCAACAATACCAGCACACGATACAGCATGATCCCCATAAATATCCCCCGCAAAGACCCTCGAGCAAGCTGAGCATGGCTTCGAGATAGAGAATAATGGAACACCCAACCGATAACATAATACACACATGTAAGTCCTATTGTTCATAGTTTGTCCCAACCCAGAGATCGGAACCACCCTAAGCCAGTCAGAAGTATGGTCCTGCATTTGGGACTTCCATAAAGCCATTTGTCGAGTAGATAGGGAAAAATTAGATTCAGCCGTTTGAGCAACACGTGTGAAATATATGTCTGCCAGTTTCTTCATGAGTTTGGGGGCAGCGACCTCACTTGGATTACTCAAAAGATCAATCTCCATTTTCGCATTAAAAGTACATACGGCATCATCAAAAGCCGGCCCAGAAGTAATAATATTAGAGTGTCGAAGCAACTTAGTTTGCAAACCAGCAGATTGAAGTCTAGACGCAAGAAATGCATAGTTTAAAACATCACCTGCGAAGTAGACACCAAGTCCTCCAAATGCAAAAGGTAGGGTAGAGAGCCTCCATTTCCAATCACCAAATCCAGGACCAGAAGCCGTAACAATACGCTCAACAGATGAGCGAAGAGCCACATCAAAGGCACTCTGAGCCTGTTCGAAAATCCGAGGAGAACATGTACGCATAGAAAAATATAATTTGGATACTCCTGCACAAGCACGTAGAAGCAACAACTCACACTGAGGGTCATTAATCTTAGCAATATCGTCCATAAGCTCAATGGATTTGGCTACCCTCCTCATCACAAGCTTGCTACTAAAATCAAAATCTGCACTGACGGGCCCACCTAGTAGTTTAACACCATGCATGGGTCGAGCAATGTTAGGCGGAAAAACACCAACAAACCTGCTTCTTGGGTCCTCCTTTGGCCAAAAAATTTCTGTTTTATTAACATTTAGATGCAAGCCACGGCGAGGTCCATCCTCCATAATTACCTTTAAAACCTCCCCCACAATCAAAGTATCTCCAATAATAGTACCGTCATCCAAATACCAAGCTTGAAGGGAAATGTTAAAGGAATCTCTAATCTTACATACCAAAGGATGCAACACTAGGGAAAAAAGAAGAGGTCCAAGAGGATCACCTTGTTGCACACCCTGGTAAGACCTTAGGATGTGTTCCCCATAATATAATCTAGCCGGGTTTGAGTAGCAAAATTCCACCCAACGTGAAATAGCAGGGCAATGAATGCGGACTTCTTGTAGCATAACCTCACGATCCACCAAATTAAATGCATTTTGGAAATCAACCAACAACATCGAAAGGCCCACATCATCTCCTTGATCCTCAATCAATCTATTTACTGCATGAAGTATAGCCTCTCCTCCTCCTGATACCCCAACCCCAAACTGTTGGTCATTAAAATAACCATCCAAGGAATGACCAACTATAGTAGCACTAACCTTGGAAACTAAACGCCTCCAAATAGTACCAACAGCAATAGGTCGGATACCACCCCCGGGTTTGACCAGCGGTGTGAGAGGAGCACTAGCAATATATTCACCCAATATCCCGGGGCATTTCCCATCAAGGAATAGATTCACAACTTGGGTGATAGAAGAGACTAACTCATCAGAAATAGCCACAGCAGCACCACTTAGACAGTCCATGAGGTGTTGGGCACGCAAACCATCACTTTTATTATTATTATAATTATTATAATTATTTTTTATTTTTTATTTTTTATTTTTTTTATTATCCACCATCACTTTTATTAAAAACAAAAAGGGATTTACAACAAATTGGATGGGAGTCGAGATACTATCTGCGCTCCCACCCCTTTAGCAATGGTAAAATCTATTCTATGAAAAATATGTACAACAGCGCGCGCTCCAATGTCTTGAGCCTTTGAAAATCTCTGAATCCGCTTCAGCAACGCAACTGCATCTTCCTGTAACTCCCGTAAAGAAGAAAAGGAGAAAGGAAGAAACCCATATCCGAGAGCTGCACACTTAGCCAAATACTTGCATCGTTTACGTTGTGCAGCATCAATCACAGCTCGGCCAGGTACAAAGTCATTCATCCCCGTACGAGTCAAAGGAGAAGAACCAGTCAAATCAACACACACATCTTTACCTCCATCCCAGGAATAAAACAAAATATCTGCCGGACGAAGGACATTATCAGGTCCACCATCTAATCCAATATTAACTTCCTTTCCGACAGATATCCCTGAACGGTAACATATGTCAGCAAGAGTATCACGAACCAAATTGTGACGATACTTAATCCCAACGATGCCAGCACACGATACGGCATGATACCCAAATATATCCCCATCAAAAACCCTAGAACAAGCTGAACAGGGCTTCAAAACAGAGAACAAGGGAATACCTAAGCGATAGCACAAAACACATCGATAAGACCTCCCATTCATAGTCTGACCTAATCCGGGGATAGGAACCGTCCTAAGCCAGTCAGACGTATGATCCTCCCTCTGAGATGCCCATAAAGCCAACTGAAGAGCAGATAAAGTGAAAGTGGATTCAGCATTCTTAATAACCCGAGCAAAATATATATCTGCCATTTTCTTCATGAGTTTGGGGGCAGCGACCTCACTCGGATTACTTAGAAAATCAATCTCCATAACCGAGTTAAACACACGTAAGGCATCATCAAACTGGAGTCCATAAGATCTAATATCAGTGTGTTGAAGTAACTTAGACTGTAGATCAGCTGACTGTAACCGAGAAGCAAGAAAAGCATAATGCAATACGTCACCCACAGAATAAACACCCAACCCTCCAAAGGAAAAGGGCAACGTAGCAAGTCTCCACTGCCAATCACCAAATCCCGGTCCAGAAGCAACAACGATACGCTCCAAAGAAGAACGGAGTGCCAAATCAAAAGAACTTTAGGCAGACTTGAAAGCACAAGGTGAACAAGTACGCATAGCAAAATATAACTTGGAAATACCGGCACATGAACGAAGAAGCAGCAACTCACATTGGGGGTCATTAATTTTGGCCACTGCATCCATAAGCTCAATAGTCTTAACCGCACGCTTCAACACAAGCTTATTACAAAAATCAAGATCTACACTCGCAGGCCCCCCAAGTAACTTAACACCACTCGTAGGTCGAGCAATATTAGCAGGGAACACACCAATAAACTTACTGCGAGGATCCTCGGTCGGCCAAAAAACTTCAGTCTTATCAATATTCAGATGCAGTCCATACACTAGACCCTCCTCCATGATGCACTCTAAAACTTTCCCCACAACCAAAGTATCCCCAATAATAGTGCCATCATCCAAATACCAGGCCTGTAGAGAAAGAGAGAAGGAGTCCCGAATCTTACATATCAATGGTTGAAGTACAAGAGCAAAGAGTAACGGACCAAGAGGGTCACCCTGCTGCACCCCCTGACATGACCTTAATACATGTTCCCCGTAATACAACCTTGCCGGACTAGAATAATAAAACTCCACCCAAGACGAGATAGAGGGACAACGAAGACGAACCTCTCGCAACATAACCTCTCGATCAACCAAATTGAAAGCATTTTTAAAGTCCACAAGTAACATCGACAAACCGACATCATCACCATATCTCTCAAGAAAACGATTCACAGCATGAAGAATAGCCTCACTCCCTCCCGACACTCCCACCCCAAACTGCAAATCACCAAAATACCCATTCAAAGAAGGACCAACCTCAAAAGCACATACCTTGGAGACAAGCCGTCTCCAAATAGTACCAACAGCAATGGGACGAATCTCACCACCTGGCTTAACCAGCGGAGTGAGGGGAGCACTGGCGATAAACTCACCCAACACCTTGGGACACCGCCCATCAAGAAAAAGGTTCACGACTTGGGTGATAGAAGAAACTAACTCATCAGAAATAGCAACCGCGGAACCACTCAAACAATCTAAAAGGTGTTGGGCTCGCAACCCATCCCGCCCACAAGACATGCCTCGGGGAAAACTATTGATCATGTCAAGAACCCTAGATCGAGAAGCAACCAGGAGATGATGGTTAAGAGAAATATCTGGCAAAGAAGGAGCATGAACAAAAGGATGTTTATTTTTTAGGTCTTCAAGAGTAGTATCATTATAAGGAGCTACACCAGATGAAGAAAGAACTCTAACAGCAGCAGAATAATGCCCATCAGAAATCTTTCGTCTACACTGCTTAATATTCTGCTCAACCAACCCACTATCCTCACTAAGAACATCAGACAAAGCGGGGGAAGGTTCAGCCAAACACTCTCTAAGAAGCTGTAAACTACCATCAAACGTCTCCCAAGAATGAATAGCATTAATAATATACTCCTCTTGCTTTTGCCTCTTGATAACGGACCTACACTCCAGATTACTTCTCGGACGAAAGGTTTTAAGCAGACAAAGAGGCAAAACAAGCAAACGAACCCAAGAAGATATGTCATCGGGCTTGTTAACCACCCTGTCAATGGCCCCTTTCAAAGCGCGAGAAAAACCCAAACGGCACTTTGGAGGGATAGATTTAACAGTACGCAACCCTTTTGAAAATAATCTATCAAGAGTCCCCAAATGAAAACCACCAAGCAAGTCACGAACTTCATCACCACCACTAACAAGATGCAAAGTACATGATGGAACGGGAGGCTTAGGGAGGTCATAAAGAACAAAGTGAACAATACCATCACCACAATCAGGAGGTGATACGAAATCCGAACCCTTACCATGCCGACACTTAGACCGAAACGTGTGCGTAGTGAAACAACCGCCACACAACCAAATCCCCATACTCTTAAAAGTCAACTCAGCCCTCTCATAAACAACCAAATTGGATAGAATGGAATGTTTGGTGCAAGCTAGCGCATCGCCTCTAAAATGTTTATCACGAAGATGAATAATCATAGACGACTTAGTAAGCCCATTCCCACTACCATCTCGACATCTGTTAAGACCAACAAACGGGCAATGGAACCGAACAATCGCCATGACACCACCAAATCTAATCTAAAACGAACACACCAAGTAACCACACGCCAACCTAATCAATAACGAACCCCACCAGTCGCCAGTCGCCACTCGCCACTCGCCAACCGCCAATCAAACAAACAACCCCTAGCCGCAAACAAAACTACAACCCTAACCTAATCTATAACGAACACCACCAGTCACCTCAAACAACCTGTACAAAACAAACAAACCCAACGCCGCAAACTATCAACACAGAAAAACAATCACCACAAACAAACCGCCAACAGGACCCCTACAGCCTATGAACACTTATAGCATACCCCCTATCGCCCAGCTACACGCCAACAACCGAACCAATCAGAACCCCACAACCGCCTCCTAACCACCCCTGAAACAAACCAACACCTCGAACCAAACAGAACCCTAACCTAATCTAGCCAAAAATTATCTTACAGCAAGACCCAAACCGCAGCCGCCAACCAAAACAGAAACCCGATACTCCGAAACTTGAATGACAGTGGTCAAAGCTAAATGAATTAATCCGTCTATGCCTACTAAAGATAACCCCACAAATTTGCAAGAATAAAAAAAGAAGGAATTAATGATAGTGACAAGATTAACCAAACGAATGAATAAGTAATTCAATCTGACGAAAAAGGAAATCCAACAAAGTTAGTTGGACAAAGAAACCATTAAAGGTGGAATAAGAAATGTTACAATTGGTGATTGAAATATTAATTAAAGATTGAAAAGGGTTGGGGATAAAGGAACGAGCAAGATTCGCCTAATCGCCCACAGTGAGGGTGTGTTACAATGAATATTATTATTATTATTTTTATTTTTATTTTATTTATTTATTTATTTTTATATTTTTTTATTTTTTTTAATTATTTTTATTATTATTATTATTTTTATTTTTTTATTATTATTATTATTATTATTATTATTTTATTATTATTATTATTATTATTTTTTTTTTAGAAAATTTTATTTTATTAATCACACAAAATTAGAAGGGAGCCGCGAAACAAGCTGCGCTCCCACCCCTTTTGAATACAGAAACCAAGTTAGAAAATAGAAAAGAGCCACTCCTAGCATCATTAGAATGACAAACAGATAAGTGCTTAAGACGCGAAAGAGTAACCAAGGCTTCCTCGTCAAGCCCCCCAAAAGTAGAGAAGGCAAAAGGGATGAACGAATAACCCGTGCTCTGCACAAATAGAAGAATACTTCCTCCTTTTTTTTCTGAGCAGCAGTCCGCAAAACAATCCCGGGGACCCACGAATCCAAACCCGCACCAGCAAACGACGAGACACCCGTGACATCCAAGTAAACATCTTTACCATGGGACCAATTATGCAACAATAAATCCGCTGGACGAGGGTCTCCAGCTGAAAGAAATCCCATAGGAGCCTCTTTCTGCACAGAAACACCAACTCTAGAACAGATATCAACCAACATGTCACGCACCAGATTATGCCGAAACTTCACACCTACCTCATTATTATTATTATTATTATTATTTTTTTTTAATAATAAACATTTATTATTATCATAAATTTTTACATAAAATGATTTACAAGAAATTAGTGGAAAGGCGAGATACTATATGGGCTCCCACTCCTTTAACGATAGCGATTATTATTATTATTATTGTTTTATTTTTTATTTTATTTATTGTTTTTAATTATAATTATTATTTATTATATTAGAATAATAAGATTTACAAAAAGTTTGTGGAAAATCTACAAACAATTTGGGATCCCACTCATTATTATTATTTTATATATATTCTGTTTAATATTTCTTTCTTAGGGGTCACGTTTTGATAATGGTCAATATAAATTTTGTACAAATCGAAATCCTTAATATGAAGATTATGATAATCTAAATAATTATATATATCCTATAGTTTCATTTACTATTATTTATATACCCTAACACACATAAACGAGGAGATACCATACTTCATTCTCAAGAAACTCGAGCAGAAAATGAGTAAACAAGTAATTCGTGTTCGTTTTGCAGGTAGCAAACACGATTATTACGTTAATAACAAGCACAAAGAAGAGTACAGAGGGTTGAAGTCGTTAGCATGTGTATCGGTGTATGTGACAAAGTATTTAAGAAAATCAAACGAAGGAAGTCACCGATTGGGTACGTTTGTCAACTGACGACGACATCGTTGTTGATACACGAGTTGTAAGCAGAAAGGCTTTTACGGAGTTTATCGCCGGTGAGAAGATTAATGGTACAAATGTGAAGTTAGTGATTCAGAAAACCTTGTATGAAACAGATTTAAAACGAAGCCAAAACAGGTTAAATATACCGTTTAAGCAAGTATTTACTCATGATTTTTTGACGGAGAAAGAGCGAGAAACTCTTAGAAACAAAGAGTGGATTGAGGTTCAAGTAATCGGGCCAACACTTATGATGCACGATAAAACACTGTGGTTAAAGATTTGGAATATGTCGATGACGGATAACTACGTGCTGAATACCAACTGGTGCGATTTTGTGGAGGCTAACAGGGAGGTTTTGAAGGTAAAAACAACTATTCAAGTTTGGTCGTTTCGTAAAGATGAGGAGTTGTGTTTTGCTATTGTTTGTGTAAACAAACCTGTGGTGCAAACGACATCATCAGCTGAGTGTTCATCGTCTTCTTGTTCATCTTTAATCTCGTAGATATTTGCGATACACGTCAAGCTCAAAAACTAGGGTTTTTTTCTTTTTTTTAATTTTTTAATTTTTGTAATGTTTGTGAGTGATACATACGAGTTAATGAAAAAAGTTTGAATCTTTTTTTTATATCATTTTTCTTATTACATTACGTACCATATAGTTATCGTCATGCTGAGTTCCCAGTTCCTACTTGAGGCTATCGGAATGACTTCCTGTTCGGTACCAAACACCAAGAAAAGACCTTATCCCGAAGGACATTAAGCAATTTACCTTCTGCATCTGCATATTCTCATAAGTGAAGAAATCGCTTTTAATTTTTTTGGTAACAATTTATATGTGAATTTTGATTTTTTTTCCTAAGATGATTCATTAACAATTTCGAAAATTTTTAAGACCGATCAAGATTTTGATGTTTTTTCAGTCTAAAACAGTTGGTTACTTGAAAGAATTTTGCTCCACTTCTTTATTAAGTGTTTGCACAAAAGAATTTTGCTCCACTTCTTTATTAAGTGAGCCTAATAAAAGTATACACCTTATGTAATACTACCCGGCATCACCATATACGTCAACCCAACCATTCTCGCCGTGGACCAACTTTTTTCCAATGCTTCTCCATACGATCCATACCACGAGATTGACCCATTTTATGAAGCTCATGGAAATACAATATCGTGAAAGGAGTTGTCGTGCCATCATGGGGATCCAACTTCTTTTGTTATCAAATATATAAATCTTGGAAACAGTCAACCATTTGTGTACTTCATCGTTGTTGGCTGTTGCAGGAATGCCCAATACCTTTTTTTTGATGCTGATGCACGATATAAAATTTTCTCGATGACATGTGATACTCAAATGTTAACAATGTGAGTTGTAGATGGCAAAATAATTTATCTTAGTGATTAAAAATACTTCAATTATTAGAGTCAGATGTGAAAGATTCAATATTTTGTTTCATATCAGTTACATAAGTATGTGCTTTGCTACTCGATATACTGAGTTTGACGGCATAGGCAAATACTACAAGAGTAGGAAAATTGCTAGAGTGAAGGCAGTATGAGTTCTATGCAGTTCTCTTTTGGTATGTACTTTTTAGACTGTTTCTAATCGATTTTAGTTGATTGTTGGCACCCAATCTGTTAGATACAAATTACTGTAGGAGCATGGATGGACTAACGATGCATTTGGCGATTTGGTGATTAAGGACTTCCGCTAACATTATGTTTTGCTTAACAACGTTCACTTGTGGGAATAATGATAGTGTTAGGCTAGAAGTTCTAGCTTAGTATCATGTTTATATAATAAGTTGATAATTTTGGCAATGATGAAGGAAAAAATTGTCGAATTAAGTGACAATAAAGTATATGACTTCATCAGGTTTGAGTTTGTGTAACGGTGAGTTTAAGTAGAGGTGGTGGCAATTCCATAAATGAATTTATTTCATGTGGAAACTATCTTCTTATACAAGGGTTGTGTTCATAAAAGCCGCATGCTGCCATTAGGCATAGTGCTGGCCCTCTTCTTGTTGCAGGCGCCATTAATAAGCATCCAGAGTGCAATTCTAAAGGTAATGACATTATGTCAATTATTCTAATAAGTTTTTATTTTATTTTAACTACGTACGTATGTTGTGAGTTTGGAAGCACAAAGGATAAAAGGTGTTCACCAGGTTCCGTTTCTTGACATCTACCTACCATACATTATTGGATCCAAATTTGCTGCCAACAGTATTAGACTATGAAGAATTAGGAAATCCTCAGATAAAATTAGATTTTAATTCGATTATGGAGTATTCACCTTATGATAATATACGCAAACATATCTGCTGCTATCCTGCAATGCTCGTCACATCATCTTATTACGACTCATGGTACACTCAGTTACAGTACTACAACAATTGCATACTTATTTGCTTAATTATATCTGATGCACAAGTACTATATTGTAGATTTGGCGTATGGGAAGCTGCCAAATGTGTATCGAGAATAAGAGAAAGCACGTGTTCGAAGTGTTCAGATTCAGTTATTCTGAGGACAAATATGACTGGGGGCCATTTTGGTGAAGGCAGACGGTCGGGGCAGGTGTGAGGAACTGGCATATGAATATTTTTTCCTGATGAAGAAGGTTATGGGTCAAGCTAGATGCAAGTGACCTGTATCAAAATGTGTATTTTTTGTTAGAATTCATAATGGGTCAAACTAGGTTGACTCAAGTTGACCCAGAACTTGAACCATTTGTACAGTTAATTGATACAGTAGTATGATTGATTAGTAGCATATGATCTTTTTCCGTTACATATTGAATGGTTATTCTGGCGTTGATCCCTAATTTGGAGCAGATGGCTTAGTCTATGGTAACGAAGCCTTTCTATGCATGATTATCCTTTTTCAGAATCTAGTATGTCACGAAAGATGGGACAACTTATTTCTGAATTTGGAGTATCTTCATAGTAAAAAGGAAATGTAATTATCATAGTCAAATTTTGTTTTTTAAAGAGTTCTGATTTACAGACTTGGTGAATATCAAGTAAGTGTCTGCAGCTTTATAAAAAGCTTGTAAACACTGATGTCGCACGTAATCCAGAATATATCTCAACTCATTCGATTCTTGTCTTGTTTGTTGTGTGTGCCATGGGTGGGGTAGCATTGCAATGGGGCTCGGTATAAAATCCTTGGGGTTTAGATCTTCTTATCTCTATAACGAAAATGGTATAGAAGATTGTCTTTCATCAGACGATAAAAGGGTTTGGTAATGCAAGTGCAATGGATAAGCTACACATAAAAATTGCTAATAATTTCATAAATTCATATAATATAAAATCTAGATAGTAGTACCACTAGTACATGATATGTATCTAGATTAAACCCGAACAATCTACGAAATCAGAGATAAACCAGAAGATGATGCATCCTCAAGAAAGAATCTATTCACCACAGGTTCATCCACACGTAAACAAGAAGATGATGCATCCTCGAGCAAGAATTTATTCACCACAGGTTCATCCACACGTACAACTGCAAAACACAACTGCTCGTCTTTCCTAAACGACCAAACTTGAATAGTTGCCGTTACCTCTAAAACCTTCTTATTAGCCTCCACAAAATTACTCCAGTTTGTCTTGAAAACATAGTTCTTGTTACCCGACATCTTCCAAATCTTTAACTTCATTGGTTTCTCGAACATCTGCAAATTCGGCCCAACCAAATGAGCCTCAATCTCAGCATCCTCAGTTTCTCTGCCAAGTTTCCTTCTTTCTTCACCTGTCAAGAAATCATGAGTCTGAACTTACTTAAACGGCATGTTTAACCTATTTTGGGTACGTATTAAATCACTTTGAAACAACGTTTTCTGAATCACTAACTTCATATTGCAACCCTTAATCTCATCAATAAACTCCTTTAGCTGTGTTATCACTAGCTCGTTGCTCACAATATCTCTAATAACGACTTTCTTAACCTTCTTTTTCTTGCCTCCTTCATCCCTTGACGAACGTTTAGGTTTAGTACTACCCTGGAACTTCTTAGAAATCTTTTTTTCTTTAACTTGTAACACATTATTCTTTTTAGAACCAAATAAAGACAGTTTTTTGTTCACCAACTCTTTAATCTTTAGGCTATAATATTCGTCTTGATGCACGTCATTAACATCAGCATTTGCGTGTTTGCTAACATCAAAACAAACTGGTTTATTCGTTTGATCATTATTAGCAACGTTGGCAACATGATGTGTATTGTTATGTCCAATTGAATTCTTCGAAATCTTTTTTTCTCTAACTTGTAACACATTATTACCACCCTTTAACTTCCTCGACTTCTTTTTCTTTTCCACACCAAATCTAAACTGCTCTTCGTTCGCCAACTCTTCAAGCCTAAAATATTCGTCTTCATCACTCACGTCATTAACATCAGCATTTGTGTGTTTGCTAACATGATCAGAAACGTTGGCAACATGACGAGTATTGTTATTTCCCACACCAAACCTAAACCGCTCTTCGTTCGCTAACTCTTCACGCCTAAAGTATTCGTCTTCATCATTCACGTCATTAACATGATCAGCAACGTTCGCAACATGACGAGTATTGTTAGTATTTCCCATGATTTATTACTTTGGTTTCTTGAAGAAAAAAGTATTCGATCGTTTAGGTTTTTTTGTATGCGATACTTCTGGTAATATGGACTTTGGATAAGTATATAGATAATCTAGAGAAGGGTTATAGCCTAAATATGGTAATTATACATCGGTTAATATATAAGGTATATTTCCTATAAGATTTTGGAGGGTATTTTTGTAAATTATGGTTTAGTTACAACTAGAGGTGGTAAAATGGATGGATTGGGCGGGCACGCTGGGGGCTAAACGGGCGATGGGTTAAACGGGCGGACGGGCTAAACGGGTGCGGGTCAAACGGGCAAGCTAAACCGGCGCATGCTAAAACGGGCAAAAAACATATAAAAATGTAAAAAAAATACTTTTAAAAGTTGGGGAAAAAAATAATTTAATATAAAGACTTGTCGAGTGTCGAATTTGGTGTTTTAAATATTCCCATGAGCTAATTTAATGTTTTACATGTGCTCATTAAGCCACATGTGCTCATTAAGCCATCAATAATAATGAATGGGCAAAAAATGTCTTAACTTTAAAAAAAGAGCTACAAAATACCCATAACTAGCAAAATGGAAAGATTTGCCACCTCTCATTACAGCGATTAAGGAAATCATTGTTTCCTTTTATTAACAGATTCGTACATCATTTTCTGCGTAATGTACTACTTGTGTTTGCCTCTTTTTTATATGAACATGTTTTATAGAATGAGCCAGTTTTTAGTACCCCTGAAAACTTAATTTTTTGTTCGATAAACATAAAAGGATTACAGGACAACTATGATACAGTTTTGTCATTAGCCCTAATTTGTAAGTAACCAGAAGGAGAGTTTAACAAAGGATTTATATGTTCGATAAGCATAAAAGGATTACAGGGCAACCATGAACAAGTTTATAAAACGAGTCAGTTTCTAGCACTTGTCGGCACGGGTTAGATTGACAAGTAAACGTTTTATGTGACCCATTGTAAGTTATTATTCGCGTAAACTGTAAATTTTGTCTTTTGATTATCAAAAAATTGCCAAAAAACCTTGATGTGTAACTATGTATAACATGTCATATTTTTATGTGTAGCTTATTCTATTTTTCTTAATTTAATTCGACTATTACTGTAACAAATAAAAACATTGAGTAAACCTAATTTGACCCATTTTGACTTTCATTTAAATCCATTTCACTTGCATTACCATCTGATGAAAAACTTACTTCTTCTATCTATCTATACCATTTTGTAATCCTCAAGGTAAAAAGATCTAAACCGTAAGGATTTTATACCGAGCCCCATTGCAAATCGATACCCTTAAACAACAAACCTACAAAGCAGGAAACTTGGCTATGATAATTCCTTTTACTATGCAGATACTCCAAATTCAGATATAAGTTGTCCCATCTTTCATGACACACTTCTGCGAAAGAATACATTATATAACTCCTGATTATATTGTAAGCGAAAGAAAAAAATCATATCCTACTAATCTATCATACTATTGTATAAATTAACTGTACAATGGTGCAAGATTTGGGTCAGCTTGAGTCAACCTACTTCAACCCATTTTGAATTCTAACAAAAATACTCATTTTGATACACTTCACTTGCATCTAGTTTGATCCATAACCTTCATCAGGAAAGCATATTCATATGCAAGTTCCTCACACTGCCCAGACCGTCCGCCTTCACCAAAATGGCCCCCAGTCATATTTGTCCTCAGAATAACTGAACGAGAACACTTCGAACACGTGCTTTCTCTTATTCTCGACACATATTTGGCAGCTTCCTGATAGTCGTAGAAATACGTCTTTTAGGAAAAAGAGCGTAAATAGGGCAAATGAGCACGACGATTTAGGAAAACCGTGTGTAAATGACCCAAGTAAGAGTGAGTTCGTTCTCGAGGAGGCACGTGTGTTGTGTAATGAATTGATTTATGTTTGATTTTATTAACACGAAAAGAGGATAGAAAGGAAAGACAAGACGGTTACGAAAATGGATTAAACTACGACGAAAAAGGCGTAAACGTAAAACCGTAAAAACTACAAAATTTAAAATTCTAAACTAAAAATTCCTAAAAATTACTAAAAATCCACAATAAAATTCTAAGAGTTTAAAAAAAATCAAAACTTGCTAAAACCTTTTAATTAATTAAATAATGACTTTTTAATGCTAATTAAAGCCCTAAAAATCACAATTAATTATTAAAAAGCCCTAAACAAGATTTTCAAGTTTGTAAACCTCAAAGATATCCTAATTAAGCTAAAAACTATTTTTTAAATTTTAAAACCAAATTAAACTATTTTTAAACACTAAAAAACTATTAAAATCTATTAAAACTTAAATTAAATCTAGAAAATAAATGAAAAGCCCTAAAAAGATTTGGAAAGTGACAAAGTTCCTAATTTAATGACTATAATCTAGGAAAAATGAAAAAAGTAGAAAAAACCAACTTCCTATTTTTGGGAATAAAATAATATTAAAATATTCTAAAAAATAAAAAGTTTATAAATAAATTCTAAAAAAATACCAAAAATCCTAAATAATGTAACTAGAACAAAAATGCAAATAAAAGTTCCTAAAACCTTTTTATTAATTTTATATTTAATTTTAAAATTTTCTAAAAACCCTAAAATCAAATAAATTTAAAAATTAGACTTTTTGAAAACTTTTTGATATGTAAACCTCAAATATATAAATCAAAACCTAAAAACTATTTTTCTGGATTTTTAAAATGCTTTTTGCTATTTTTAAACTACTTTCTAAAAATTAAACTAAAAATAATCCTAATAAATAAATTAAAAACGGGAAAAATAAACTTTTAAAACAGAAAAGTCCTAAAACTAAATACAATCCTAGGAAAATTGAAATGGTGCAAATAAGCTTAATGGATAAGCTGAAATAGCCAAAATAAGCTACGGCTTATATTAAATAAGCCCAAACAAAACCACCTTATATATTTTTCAAAAGCAACCCTAGCAGTCAAAGACCCTAGGGCGCAGTGGTGAGTGTGTTGTGTTGTGAGAGGAGTGGCGCAGGTTCGAGTCCTGGCCACGTCCTTTTTGACAATTTATATTTTTTTTTTCTTTTTAGCTTTTAAAAACACAATCCAGTTACTCTTTTAAGCACAAAAACACAAACACAATTCCAATATAATCAAGATTAAGCCAATTGGATCAAAAAAACGTGCCCAGGTAGCACTTGGTTTCTGATGAACACAAATGAGTGTTCTTCACTTGTGAAGTTAAACCAAGAGGAGCTTGATTCTTGCTTTTTGTGGTGAATTGTTGGACAAAGGGGGCACCCTTGTACTCTGTTGAGTACAAGGAGTCAATACAAGCTCAAAAACAGCAAGATCAAAGGCAGAATCAAACCAAATGCACACAAATGAGTTGCTGATATGACTATTAAGGTCTGGTGATATTATGCTGATGCAAAGTGCACACAAGTGACTTCAAGACCTCACAAACTTGCATACAATGTCATCAAGTGACCAATGAACAATAGCAGACCCTTAAATAACCAATATCCTAACTACTTTTCAAATTTGATGGCACCAAATTC
This sequence comes from Glebionis coronaria, assembly GCA_025667525.1. NCBI lineage: Eukaryota > Viridiplantae > Streptophyta > Magnoliopsida > Asterales > Asteraceae > Glebionis > Glebionis coronaria. The sequence continues at coordinate 52,486,200 of CM046879.1, read as the reverse complement.
ACTAAAATCATACACAATAAGCAGTTTTCTGATTAGGCAATGTTTTACCTTTTTTAAACATGCAAAAGTGCTTAAAACCTACTCAAACTGAAACCAAAGAGCATATAACATTTAAATACAACCTAGGGAATGTTTCTAAACAGGTTTTAACATAAAATTTAATCACAAATCTTTGCTAAACCCTTGTCCCAAACACCCTTTTAAACTGAAGTTCAATCTTTTTACAAATCAAATCCCATCAAATCTATTCCAAACTGATTCTAAACACTCTTATCATGCATATAACATCTAATCACCAATATTCAAGCACATACACAAACCTTTAACCACTTTGCTTACAAAATCACATAAACACCAATATTTTCAGAAAACTAAAAAAAATGAAAAGGGAACTAAGAAACTACCTTAAGGGTCCTACATCCAGGACCCTTAGTGGTTGAAAAACCACCTCCCTATAGGCTGGGGCCTATGCAGATCCTTGGACAGCAACAATCAAGCACAACCTGCTAAAAAAAATGAAACACAAGAACAATACAACTTTTCTGATTTTTCTGAAACTTTCTTAAAACCTTTCTCACAAACTTGAACCAATGATACTTAAAAACAACTTCAATATCAGATAACCAAGAACACTAGTCCACTTTCACTTCATAATGTTACTTGGATTTCTGAGATTAACAGAATATTTTCAAAACCTTTTTTGAAAACCTTAAACACTCAAAGTGTTACACAATTAAAATGGAACTCAGTTTTTAGCTTTCTAACACACACACACAACTTTTAACAATTATAAAAAAGGAATTACACTTGTTTCTAACACAAATACCAAACTTTTTATATTATCAAAAAGGAATTACAATGAGTGAAAGCTTAAAAATTGGAACCAGGGCTACCAACAGGTTTGGTGCTCCTTAAATAGAGTACAAGAGAACTATCTAGAATAATAAAAACCTAATGCTGAAATCCCAAAAAGGCCCTTGATTCTTTGACTGAAATTGGTCAAATTGTGCCTTCATGTGATTGCCAGTTGGAAAAGTTGATCATAGACGTTGAATACTCCTTGGGGACCAAGTAGAACAATCCTGGTCGCTAAAATGGTCGGGTGTAGGGTTTGAGGGAAAGGGACGGGTCAGGGGAGGGTCCCACAAGACACATGGGTGTGTCTTGTGGTGGTTTGTGAAGTGGGTTTGAGTGAGGTTATGGTTAATCAACATTCTGCACAAGAGGAATCAAAACCCCTTTGAATTAAGGTGAAATTATGCTGGGGAAATTTAGGGTTTATCTTGTGATTAGGGAGTGTTTAATCCAAATTTGGGAAAAGATTTATTTAAAAATCTGTTTGAGTGGGAAAGTTAAAGTGTTGACTGGTGGGTTTGACTTGGTATTTAATTAAAACCGGGTTTTGGTTGGTCGGGTTGGGTTATGGTAATGGGTTTGGGTAATTGGGTGGGTAATGCTGAGGTGGCAGAGTCTGGTTGGGTGAGTGGGATTGGTTGTTTGGCAGAATTGCCCCCCAAGGTTTCATATTTCTTCCATGTTGTAAATAATGTCCATCAACGCCCAATTTAACTTGTGACAACTTTTGGCAACTTGTCAAAAGTGGCACAAATACTTCCAAAACTTTTTCAAGGGTTCCAAATGTATTTCTTGGATTCTTCAAGGACTGATCTTGTATAGTCTTCAAACTTTAGGGACCCTATTCATAGTTTTGAATATTTGAGGGGTATAAAGTGTAAATCTTCAAAAGTTGAGGGACCAAAGTTGTCAATCTTCAATTCTTTAAGGGCATTTTTGTAAAATCTAAACTTGGGCCCGGTTCATTATGCGACTTCTTTTCCCGTGTTCGTTTTTGAATGATTCTTGTGATCTTTTGCCATTTCCTCAATATCCGTACCTAAAAACACACAAGTAACAAACACGAGCATATATTTGGTATAATCAATGATATTTTATGCATTTTAAGCCCAATTTGGACGATGAGACCATGTATAAAAGCAGTCTCATCACTTCCCATACCCCAACTCTGCACAATAGTACATGTGAATCAGATATAATTTAGCAAATAAGTATGCAAATGTTCTTTAGTGAAACTAAGTGTACCTAGAGTCTTAATAAGATGATGTGACGAGCATTGAAGGATATCAGATATGTTTACGGATATTATCATAAGGAGAATACTCCATAATCGAATCAAAATTTTATTTTATCTGAGGATTTCCGAATTCTTCATAGTCTAATACTGTCAGCGGCAAATTTGGATCCAATAATGTATTGCAGATATCAAGAAACGGAACCTGGTGAAAACATTTCATATTTTTTACTTCCAAACCACAACATAGGTAATTATAAAAAAATAATTTAGAATAATCAAATTAGAGTTTTTACCTTCAGAATGGCGGCTCTGAATAACCCGGGATGCATATTAATAGCGGCTGCAACTAGAAGACCACCGGCGCTATGTCCAATAGAAAGTTGGTCTTGATGGACATAACCCTCAATTATAAGATAGTGTCCACATGAAATAAAATCCTTTATGGATCTTAATTTGTTTAATCCACTGCCGCTTTTATGCCATGATGGATCAGCACCACCACCGCCTCTACACAACATTCAAAACATGAATACAAAAGTTTAGCCGATTATATGAATTTTACAGCCTTACACGTCTGCTTGCATAAAAACTATAAAAGTAACCAATTTTGGTCTGTTTTTGGTAAAAAGCTTATCTTAGGCTACAACACACCATCAAAGTTTCAAATTTTGTATTAAAATCATGAGTTTTTAGGTGCCACACTGCCATGTCAGAAAAAGTCAGCATGGTCAAGTCTTGCCATAGCACGTTAGCATTTTGACGAGAAGTCAGATTACCTTAAAATATATTTAAAGGTTATTTGAGATTTGGACGCGTTTTTCAGTCTCAAAAGACTTCAAAGAAATGCACCAAAGGTTGTTACATTTTTTACTCCATTAGCCTTATTTCCAAAGAAAAGTCGATTTATGTAATAGTACCTGACATCAGCAAATGCAACAACCGAACCACGATCAAGCAAGCTCAATCGCTCTGCAGACCAACTTTTGTCCAACACTTCCCCATAGGATCCATACCCATGTATGATACCACAAGATTGACCCATTTTATGGGCTTTGTGGGAATACAATATCGTCAGAGGGACAACTACGCCATCATGGGACACAACTTCTTTTCTTTCACAAAAATATAAATCTGAAACATTCAACCATTCGTGTACATCATTGCTGCTGGCTTTTGAAGAAATGCCCAATACCTCTTCTTGATGCACGACATAAAATGTTCTTTTTGACATGTCATAGTCAACAATTAGATCAGGCATCTGCAGTAGGTTATATTCGTTATGAAAACTGTTACTTAAAGTTGGTTATAATTTGTTTTAGTATTTAACAATGATTTACAGTAGTTATTAGTGTCGTATATGAAAGATTCAATATTTCATTTCAAATCAAATATAAAAGTCGGTGCTTTGCAATGAAGAGAAAGGGAGCGAAGTTTAGAACTTTATACCACAGGGGACGAAAGCACCACTCAATATACTGAGTTCATGAAGTCATGATTCAAGCCAGGAACAACGCTACATGAGTTTGAAGGCATAGGGAAATACCATAGATCAAACTCATCTTTATCCATTTGTTTCTGCAATTTTAAAAAATGTTAAAAGCTCATCGCGTATCTTCAAACTTTGGTGACACATTAGGATCTAATATATTACCTCATTGTTGGATTTAATAGGCATCTTGATAGAACTAATTATAGGGGAATCCTTTCTGTTGAGGTAAAGTACTACATGCTCATCAAATACATCCATATCTTGTATGCCAGTACCTTTAGCTGGTACAATCACTTTCTACACAAACAAAATCGACATAAGCACTAAAGCAACAATTTTAGTACTAACTGTATAGATGAGGCAACATGGACAGGTTCGGCTAAATTGACCCGCAAAAAACATCCATGTCTTGTTTCCTTTTAGAAAAATTGTTTGAGCTGACCCATATGACCGCTAGAGATAAAATACATCTAGAAAAAAATCACCTGCCAATTAGCTGACTGAACATCCTCAACAGGACATCGAGCTAAGTAATAGTTTCCATCTAATAACTCATTTTCATCGTATGAATGTGCATTTGTTAAGATATAGAAGAATCCTTTATGATGTTCCAAAAAGAATTGTACACCGGAAACACAATCATGAACTTTTTGTAAGCCATCTTTTGGGTTATTTGCATCTATTATGTACACCTGCAATATCACGATCAAGATTCAATATAAATACAGCGAAAAATAAAATTGAAATATATAATTATATATGAATTCTGTTGTATAAGTAAGTTCCTTCCTCAGATTGAAGTCCTTGAATTTGAATTAACAGTTATGAATTTTCCATCTTTTGTGCTCTTAATATCCATACAAAAGCTTGAATCTTTTTTTGTAAACACAACGATGTCACCAACAGGATGTGATCCCAATGTTTTGTATTGTACCCTGTTCAACAAAAAGAATATGTGACATTTTTAAATACGATACGCAATTCAAATCATCATATGATGTAACTGTGCTTATAAAGCTTGCCTATATGGTCGTTGGTTTTGATCACAAATTGTATAAAATAATGTACGACTATCTTGACCCCATGCTAAACTAACAACATCTTCAATTCTTAAAGATGGAATAACGGTCCCACTTTGAAGATCTTTAACTTGAAGAATAAAACGTTCTTCACCAGTTATGTCAATTGTGTAAGCGAGAAACCGGTGATTAGGTGATACTTTGCATGTACCGACATGAACATAACCTGAAGATTATGAATGAACAAATTAATTAGCTACTTGTTGTAAAAGTAAGATGAGATTGTTGCAGCTTGAAACTTAAATAGTTTGTGATTATAGTTACCATGATCTTTTGCAATTTCATTCCAATCGAGCAATATTTCCTCATTTACAAATCTCTTTTTGCGTAGTTGATCATATGCTTCACCCAATTAGCACTTTCAACTCCCGGTTTCCGACACAAAACAGGGTATTCTTTGCTCTCCGGTATATACTGATAATATAACCTACTCGACCCAGAAGCAAAAAAAAGAAAGATATGTCACTGTTTTCTAACATATCGTAAGTCTTAACGCAGTACTTCGAGTTTATAATCTTTCTTTCCTATCGTCTATCTACCAAACCACCTCATAAATGTATTTGCAAATGAGAGAAAACCTTGTTCGCGTGACAGTAACACTAGTAACAAATCAGGTACGCATTTGTTATTGCTAGAAAATGAGGATGCTACTAACGTTTCTCTAGTGAAGTTTAATCTTGGTATCATCTTGGTGTCGACCAAAGTAATCCACACACTACTACTATGGTTTAAACTACTTCTGCTAAAAACTGAAAAGATTTATCACATATTTTCTCAAACTTTCTTTGACTCTCAAAAGTCAAAATGTAGTTGTTTGGCTCTATCTGGATAGTAAGAGGTGTAACAGTTTAAACATATACTTCTAGGACAAAGGGATAAACAGTTTAAAGTAATTAGCTTTATAGTGCTTATTAAAACATTTATACCAACACTCGGAACTCACAAGTAATCACTTTAGCCTTTGTATCAGCAGTTAAAAGTTAAAACCCAATAACCAATTTAATTAGCAATTTAAAACAACCCATCATGTCAAATGTGATCATTTCCAATTTGACCATTTTCAAATAAGCGTATTGTAGAATTACCAACATCAAATTGCATATTCAGAAATCACTCATAACTAATCTAATTAACTGTTTGGATAAGCAATCCAACTTCAGAAAACTTCTTACTCAGCAGTATCAATACGCACCTTTAAGCATTTCTAGTCTAATAAGCAATTCTAAACACCTAGGGTAAGTTTGGTAGCAAGCGTTTAAAGCAACTAGCAACTAGCGGGTAGCGTTTTGCACAAAATGCTTGTTTGGAAACAAGCGACTAGCATTCCTACTTTTTCTAACCGCTCCAAACCAAAATGCTACTTCTAGTAGCATTTACGAGCAACTAGCGTTTCCACTTACTAATTCTGATTATACATAAATGCTACAAAACGCTTAATCAAAACAAACCTCTATGCTTGCTACTGCTTTTTGCAGCTTACACAAATCAAAACTTAAAACAAAATCGAAACTTTCACAAACAAAACATTATATTCATACCAATCGCCCCAGCATTCAGGCGGGGTTTTGATAACTCCCGGCAACCTTTTAACCATCTCATTAAACAACCCAGTTTGCACATTCTTAGTATCCTTAATAAAACACTCAACATAAAGATTCTCATTTTGAATATAAGTAACAAAATCTTGGTCATGGGTATCTGACATCCAATGATAAGGGTCGTATAATGTAGCCCCATGTGTTGTTGGGACATTATATGGTACTTTTTTAGCAACTGGTGGTAATGGCTGTGTTTGGGTTGATAAGAAGTAGATATTTTTTAATGTGTTTTTGTGTTTTTTTGTTATGGTTTTTAAGAAACGAGTTAAGGAAGCCATGGAAGTGGTGTTTGTGTTTCACTGTTTTTTTTTCAAGTATGGAAGGTTTTGTTTTTTTAAGTTGTTTATTTTTTTTTATTTTTTTTGATATTCTTACTTTTTGACTCGATATCGCAAGCCAACTAATCTCAAAATGACAATTTTTTTTAACAGTATAGATTCAGCGCAGTGAACGACAATTTTTTAACAGTATAGATTCAGCGCTGGTGAACTTCCGTCTCTACTCTCAAATGCAGTGTTTCGAAACACGGGTTTAAGTCGATCCGGTCGAGCGACCGGGTCACCAGTTCAACCGGTCGGACCGTGGGATCGACCCGGATTTATATAAAAAGAAATTATTTATATTTTTTCAATATTACGAAAAATAATTATATAAAAATCACAAATATTAACCACTAAAGGGTGGCCTAGTGGCAAAAGGATTTGTGGTTATCACTCCAAAGTGTGTGAGGTCTCAAGTTCAATTCCTGCTAGGTGCAAACAAACTTGAAGTGGCCATGTCAACCTGCTGAAAAGGGAGGGATTTACCTGGTTTGAGTCTGTGTGACGGTGGGCTCAAACCCCGTGGATTAATCGGCCAATGAGTCGGAAATCACGGTTACAAAAAAAAATCACAAATATTACATATATTTGGCCTAAAACCTATTTACTACCAAATATAACATGTAAAAACAAAGTTACGTTGCAAATAAATTAATTAAATTACGAAAAAAAATAAAAATAAAATGAAGAATTCAGAACCCGGCTGGGTTTCACGAACCGGGTCGGCCCAGGTCACTTCAAACCGGCGGGTCACAACGGGTTTCAAATATATAAGACCCGGGTTAGTTTAACCCGTTTTTCGAACGGAACCGGTTTTAACCGGTTGAACCGGCCGGGTCAACCCGGGTTTCAAAACATTGCTCAAATGTATATATTTAGAGAGGTTTGAACTTTTAACTTTCTATTTGAGAGTCAAAGACCTTTCTACTAAGCTATTTAGTGATAGTTAAAGGTTGAATATGAAAAGGTTGTGGGTTGTGTTTGGGTTTCTTAGAGATCGACATAAAGATTAACTTGAAAGTAAATGAGTTAAGGGTTGAGTATGAAAAGGTAGTGGGTTTTGTTTGGTTGGTTAAACTAATTGTGTTTAGGTTGAGAGTGGATTGAACCAGTTTACTGGCTAATATGTTTAGATTATAGAATAAGTTATTTTTTTGTTTTAAAATTATTATTTTTTGATAAGGAAAAATACAATTTATGAAAAATGTATTTGTTGTAGTTTCTTTTTTAGTAAAATGATAGTTTTATCTTTAGTTAAGAGGGAAATGTAGAAATGCTCCATGTGGTTTGTTTAAAATGCGGGCAGCCTCCCCATTTTACAGAAAGTGCAAGCGGCCTCCCCAACATTAAGGAAAAGTCGGCAGGCAGCCTCCCCAGCGTTAAACATTGTTAACTTGGACACATTATTTAAGGGTAGGACCGTCTTTTCCATATTAAAAAAATAATAAACACTTGTACCGTTCTTTTCTATAAGTAGCATCGATTCATAATGTTTTTTCCCAGAATTCCCCCAAATTGCAAACCCTAATTTTCCAGTAAACACCAATTAACACAAAGAATGAATTGTTTGTAAACATTTCCATTAAACCCCTCATCGTCATCGCTACTATCATCATTGTAAAGAACCGTATTCTTGATTGGTTCACCAAGTAGTAGATGATTATCAAGAGCCTTATTGAAGATTGAATCCATACAACTATCAAGTAAACCAAGTTTCGATGCTTGTTGGAGAACGATTTGATTCTCTACCGCCTTTAAGCATCTTACTGATTCATTCCAGCCCGTGACGACTTTCTGCTCAAAGAAATATATAGCCTGACTCAGTAAATAGTTGGGGATGTGGTTTTCATGTCATACCCAAATAGCAGGCTAAGCAAGATATGGGAATAACGTTTTCAGGTGTGAAGGTGATTTTGAAACCGTAGCAGAATCTTGCCATAATTTCAAATGTTTGAGGCGTTGTTGGGATATCAAAGAGAAGCTGAGAAAGATATTCCTTAGGATTTTCTTTGAATAATTTACAAAGTTTTGATGATCTTGCAGCAAGAAGATCATGCAGTTCAACATGGTACTTAATCATCAATACTTGTACACTTCGACTTTATTGTGGTCAAAACAATTAGTTTAGTTCTCAGCTATTTGTGTCAGTTCATCATCGATTTAGACGATTTTGTTAGGAAACACAGATTTGTAACATATTAAAGGTTTTGATGTTTTGATAACAAATTTAGTAGAGTCAACGTTAATGGTTTTAGTAATATTTTAACATATAGTATATATGTGACAATAATGGATTTAGTAATATTTTAATAATGAAAAGACGATCATGCCCTTAGTCAAAAAAGATAACGAGTCTACGTTAACGCTGGGGAGGCTTCCTGTCGACTTTTCCTTAACGTTGGGGAGGCCGTCTGTACTTTTCGTAAAATAAGGAGGCTGCCTGCATTTTGAGCATACCACAGGGAGCATTTTTGCTTTTCCCTCTTTAGTTAATTAATCAAAATATTTTTAATATAATAAATTTGATAAAATTTCTCTATCTATTTTTTATAATGGACTACAACTTTGAGACAACACAAAAAAGGACTAAATTTGAGACGAAAAAAGTAAGAGAAAAGAAAACAAGTATATTATATAAGTAAAACGAGTTAAATAGGTTCGAATAGGTCAGTCTATTAACGATCCATGTAAGTAAAGGCTTTACGTGTTGCCCATTTAGATAAGTCGGGTGGACCACGGATGTGATTAGATTATGAGCATTGGTATATGGCCTGATAAGTACGCCTAAAAATAGACGTAAGCTTACGTGTCATCTTGTGATTGATGAAATGCAGGGGTACGGTATTTCCTATTTTCTTTTTCTTTATTTTAGCTTTTCATTTAGCCACTTGTCACAATCTTATGATTAGGTCTTGTAAAAATGTATCAATCGATCACAATTAACCATAAACACAGAGGGAATTAGTGAATCCAACCAACCTCCTCGTGGCTCACTTTGATTATCAGAATTAATGTATACAATATACAATTACACACAATGAAAACTCACAAGAATCACTCAAAGATCAATCGAACATATTGATCTACACACAATAAACCCTAAACAAACTCAGAGAACAAATAATGAAAGTTATAGAAATTATGATGAATAGTTTATAGAGGGAAATGGAGAAATGCTCCCTATGGTTTGTCAAAATGCAGGCGGCCTTCCTACTTTTACGAAAGTGTAGACAACCTTCCCAACATTAAGGAAAAGTAAGCAGGTGGCCTCCCCAACGTTTAACGCTGTTAAGTTTGACTTGTTACCTAAGGGTAGGACCGTCTTTTCCATATTAATAAATTTATAAAAACTTCTCGCCTTCTTTCCTATAAGTTCAGTCGATCCCACTCATTTTTTTTCAGAAATCCCCCACAAACCCTCTTTTTCAATAAACACCAAGAATCGATTTAGTAAACATGAATTGTTTTGTGGTATCAAATCATTGTCCATACATCCTGGACTGATACAAACCCACGTTGTCGATTTGGATCTTGTTCAACATCTCATTGTCCATTTTTCTCTAGGGTGGATCCTCCAATGTGTGCTCGTGCAGTTGCTATCATCCCTGGATTACTAAGGGCTAGAAACGCAATGGAAGCAAATATGGAGGTGGTTGTTGCTGCAAACAGAAGACTCAAGAAATTGCTTGTGTGCAGTTGGTTGTTTTTTTGTTTGGTTTTTAGTTTCACTGTAATTGGCCAAGTAATGTTATTGAACTTCTTAATGGCCACATAATTATGTAATGGTCAGTTTTCCAGATTTGAATGAAGTTCTATTAAAGTTCTATGTTCTTGTTCATAAGATTAGCTAATGCATTCATTCAATCTATGGTAAAAACCCATTACATAAAGTCCCAAAACAGAAAACACTAGCATACATAACAGAAAAACATAAGCATAAAGATACTACTAAAAGCACATAAAATCATCATAGCACTTTAGATGAGACCAATCAATATTACACCGTCGACATATCAATATAGAAAAATCTGTGGCCATACTGCACCTGAAAAAAACATGAGACGTGTCCTTTGACGCCAAAGAACAGACTGGGCAAAGATCACTCGGAACATTCACACCACGATGCAACAAGTTGGCACGAGTGGGTAAACGATCCAAGGAAAGTTTCCAAGCAAACATGTTGACCTTAATGGGAATAAATTTAACCCATCTTGTAGCAACATCCACCTTAGGGAGAAAGAAAGCATCCAAACATGAACGTACATCCTTAATCCTAAAGAAATCGTCCCCACTCAAATACCACGTCCACCTAAGCCATATTAGACAAAGAAACATTACCTAACATATCATGAAGACTCTGAAGTTGAGACGTCTTTAGACCTCCTCTCACCGGTCGCCGCAAAGAGGATACACCCGACTGCAATTTAACGAACACTGAACAGTCTTTCACACCCTCGAGAGCATAAATACGTGGAAAAAGATCACATAAACGAGTATCAACTATCCATAAGTCCTTCCAAAATTTAGTACATAGACCATTACCCACACGTCTATGGCAGTGAGACAACAAATCCACCCCCGCGTCTTTAATCTTATAAATTTCACGAACAATTGATACCCAACTTGAAGCCCTAAACTTTGACTTAATAGAGATAGTATTACCATGCATAGCTTTAATGAAGCGATACCATAAGGAGTCATCTTCAGAAGTGAACCTCCACACCCATTTAAACAAGAGAGCCCTATTTAAGGTGTAAAGCTCGACACACCCAAACCACCATATTTCTTAGCCGCGAGAATTTTAGACCATTTTACCCACGTAATTTACCTCTCCACGCCTTGAGTTCCATTAAAAAATTCCTACGCAAAGTTTCGAACACTTGTAACACCGCAGCAGGAACCTTATAAATCGACATGTTATAAATAGGCATCGATCCAAGGACAGATCTAAGAAGAGTATATCTACCTCCCACTGAGAGAGCTTTGAGCTTCCAATTAGATAGACGGGCTTTTATCTTGGCGATTATGTCATTCCATGCAAGCCTCTTAGAACAATTACCCCAACCATAACACCTAGATATGAAAACGGAGTCTTCAATGACGAACAACCAAGAATATCAGCAGCTCCTTTAACAACCTCACTTGAAAGACCGACTCCAAGAAGTTGAATTTTCTTTAAGTTAATCTTAAGACCAGATGATAATGAAAAACAATGCAAAATATTAGTAATACCCGCGAGATTAGAGTTAGACCATTCTCCAATAAACAACGCGTCATCTACGTAAAAAAGATGAGAGATCGACAAGGATGAGCCAATATCAAGACCTTTGAAAATACCCCTTTCAATAGACCGACATAACACTAGATGTAATGACTCCATTACAAGAATGAATAAGAAAGGAGCTAACGGATCTCCGTGCTTAAGCTACGTTGAAACTGAAATTCCAAAGTAGGACTCCCATTTAGAAAAACCGAGCCGAGGCAGAACGTAAGCACCCTTGTATTTCCAGGAGCACCATTTCTGTCCAAACCCAAACTGAGTAAGAATTTCATGTAGAAAATCCCACCTAACCGAATCATAGGCCTTTGGCAATGTCAACCTTAAAGACCATGGCTTGCTATTTTTTTATACTTACACCATGACAATAACTCATTAATTATGAACGGACCGTCTAAAATCTACCTATTAGGCAGAAAGGCAGATTGCACATCTGAAATAATACCTGGAAGGACAAGCGAAAGACTATTAGCGAGGATATTAGTGACAAACTTGTATATACCACCGATCAAACTAATAGGCTGATAGTCACTAACGACCTTTGGATCATGAATCTTCGGAATAAGAGTAATAAAAGAGGCATTACACCCTCGAGCAAACGCACTATGCTCAAAAAACCACGCCACTGCTTCAAAGAAATCCAACCCAAGAATGTCCCAAAACTTACGAAAGAACTCGAAGGTGAAGCCAGCTGTACCATTCGATTTGTTTTCCCCACAACCCCAAACAGCCTATCGCACTTCCTCAAAAGAGACCGGACTTTACAACTCAACAGTTTGGGCAGAATCTAGTCGATTGGGAAACCGGAATTCAAACCGATATCTGCTGCTGGACGGGGCTTGAAACCTACTCTCAAAATGAGATCGAAATTCGTCTTTAACACGGTTAGGTTCATCCACCCATTCCCCATCGACCATCACACCTTTAACCGCCAGATTTGTACGCTTACGATTAATGATGCCATGAAAGAATTTTGAAATTTCATCTCCCTCTATCGCCTACTTAATCTTAGCCTTTTGAAAACCTTCCTTAGCAATCGAAGCTTGAATATCCTGCACTTCTTTTAACAAATTAAGACGTGACAAAAGAAGATCATCATCGGCACCCCCACTATCAATAACTTTATCAATTTATCTTAATTGAACTTGGAGAGAATCGATGCGACCCCTATTAGACTGTTTGTACCCAATGATCTAGGACCTAATCTCCTTTTTCAGAACTTGAAGTTTCTTCTTAAACCGAATCAGTGTTACGATCATCCAACACCATTTTGCTCCAAGTCTCTCTAACCATTTGATCAAAACCCTTTAGATTAAACCATGAATGATAGAAACGAAACGTAGACGGACCATAATCAGTGTAAAGATCCCTAAGAAAAATGGGTCGATGGTCCGATAAATTACGATCCAAACACACTCCTGATAAATGAGGAAAAGATGTAAGCATCCCATCATTAACAAAAAACCGGTCAAGCTTACTCATTTTCTTAGACGATGGATGCGCCCAAGTAAATGCAAAACCTTCCATCCGAACTTCTACAAGATCAGAGTTAGAAATAAAGCAATTAAATACATTCGCCCCTTGAACATTAAAGTGTGATCTCGACCTATCTTCTTCACGCCTAACTTCGTTAAAATAACCCATAACCATACATAAACCATTCCACCTGCGAACTAACATGGAAATATAATCCCACAACAAACGTTTACCAGTAATAGATTGAGGAGCATAAATTGAGATGAAAAATACTTTCTCCTGTGTCGGAACCCACGTACCATAAAGACCAACAAAGTTATCAGACACAATATGTTGCTCCTTGTGAAACAAATGAGGATCCCAGACACATAAAATGCCACCTGATGCTCCTACAGCCTCACTGAAAACAAACTCAAATCTATTATTACCCCATATAGCTTTAACTTCCATCTCCGAAATACACTCCAATTTTGTTTCTTGAATCGTAAAAAACGACACCATATGAATATTATTCAGCCCCTTAATCTACTCCTTCTTGGCCTTAGCACCAAGAACTTGAGCATTAATAGATAAACAATTCATTTAAACCCCTCTAGATCTCCTTGAGCACCTATGATACTCTCCATGTCGTTAATACACCCGTCCATATTAAAACCAATCACTTGACCAACCTTGATTACCCCATCAAGTATATCCAAAACAGAACCTCCCTTCTGATTCGCATTAATCTCCTAAGCTACCTCCATAACTCGCAAACTTATACCTTTAGAACCACTTTGAGACATCTGAACATCCTCCCTTTTGTTACTTGTAATCGGATTATCCGGTGTAAAGCATGGCGGATTAGGAATGCTAGACTCTGTCTCAACAGACGCAGCGCCTTTGTTATACTTATTAATTAGCTCATCTAAACTGAAGGGGTCACTAGGAACCTCCTTATCTGCCCCAACTTCTTGACTATCATTCCCATGAGACTCAACAGCCTCCTCCTTCTCATGAATCTCGTTACCAAAAATGGTTTCTAAAACACCCTCAACGTCATCGTCCCCATTTAATTCCTCATCGTCTTCATCCCCATTTAATTCCTGACTAGCAACATTCTGATGATCAAAATCATCACGACATGAGTCATCCGCAGAACAATACTCCGCGTCATTGGGTTCCTTAAAAACTGGGGACCAAACAAACAACTCCTTAGCACGAATAACAAAGACTTTAACACGGATGATTATCTTAAACTTATCAAGAATGTTATTCTCTGGCGGAGTTTTAATACAGATACGCTTACAAGCAAAACAGTTATCCTTTCCACCTTCCACATCCATCACCTCACCCCATCGAGCCCCAATCTTAACAAAAGTATGACGTGACCATACATGTAATGGTACGCCCTCAATATCAACCCAAACAATCCTATATTTTGATACGAAATCATGCTCCGGATTATGTAATTAATAAGTGTGAAAACACTTATCCTTTTACTACTTATTTCCAATAATAACAAGACCAAAACGTGTATTTTATGTCGTAAAAGTCGTAATTATGCGTGATTTGTGTTTTTATTGTGTTTTAGGACCAAAATATGAAAAAGGAAGAAAACACGAGCTTTCACGGGCTTTTATCAAAGAAAACGGGAAAAGACAAAGTCAAAAGATCAAGAGTGCAAAAAGAACGGAAGTCCAAGACCTATTCTGAAGATTTATCGAAGAAAAAGTCTAAAGACGGAAGTTTTCGAAGAGCTTAAGTCTAATAGAAGAAGAAAATTAAAAGACAAGTTCAAATCCCGAGACGACATCGAGAAAAGACAAAGAATTAAAGTCGAGTCAAGAAGACGTGAAGAAAGAAAGAAAGAAGATGCAACACATGCACTCCTTCCACTTTTCCTATAAATACCCTCCTAATACACATTAGGAGGGGAGTTAGTCTTTAATTTTTAAGTTTTTCATTTTGCACTTTTCTTTCTAGTTTTAAAGAGAGAAAGTTCTAAACTTTCTCTCACTAAGTTTCATCTTTTCTTTTAATCTTTCAAGATTAAACATTTGTGTATTGCTTATTTCATTAATCAAGTTCTATTTAAGCTTTTAATCCTTAATCTCATTCTACCTTTCTTGATTTTAGTTAACTTTTGGTGCAAAATTCATTTGATCCGTGTTGTTCTTAATGTTTTTGTGTTTAAAAAGTTAATCTTTTTTGTTTCTACATAAGCTTTCATTTGATTAAGCTTTAACATTCTTGTGCTTATTGGCTTATTTTTATGATTAGCTTATTTACTTATAAAAAGTTTTCTTAAAAAGTTCATATTTTTATGGTTTGATTTAAAAGTTTGTTTATTTTAAGTTTAGATAAGTTGATACAAGTGCTTATTTGATCTGGTTCAGTTTTGATTCGTTCAAGTTTTAGTGATAAGCTTACCAATATAGCTTATTAATTGGCTTATTTCGAATCCCATATATATCGGAAAGGGTTTAAACCCCTTTCCGATCTGCGTATTCCGACCAGCCACCATCCCCCCTTTCCGATTGTCAAATCGGAAAAGGGTTTTGAGCTTTCCGATTGCACCTCAGTTATTCCGATCAAAGTGATCGGATTAGGGATTAATATTCCGACGATGGAGTTTTGAGTATTCCGATTAAGGTAAACTTGTAGCATTCCGATTGGAGCTTATTCCCACATATTCCGATTAGGCCTACTTTTGACATTCCGATTTGGATCCTTAGTTTGATATTCCGATTTGGCATCATTTCTGGCTCATTCGATTGTGGGTTATCATCAACATTCCGATCGAGTGTGTTTGTAAACATTCCGATCAGGACCTTTTAATAATATTCCGATCAGCCTAATTCTTGATATTCCGATTTGGGAATTTTACGTTGGTTTAGTTTCTTGTTTTCACAAAGTTTCTTAGTGTTAGTTTATTTAGTGTTCAAGTATTTTTTTCTAATATTGCCTTTTTTTTCTAGCATTTATTTTAACTCGTCATTTTAGTATTAATCTTTAAACTTCTACTTTACTCAATGACACTTACTTATTTGCTATTAGTTTAAAATAGATAATCAACCAAACCATTCTCTTGTTCATCAAAAGACGATTGAGTCACACTCTAGATCGGTGATCAATTCGAAGAGATTCGGACGATAAGATTTTATACTTGGGGTAAAAACCAAGTATTAAATGGCGCCGCTGCCGGCTCTTTTCGTGAGGATCTACGGTTTTTTGTGAGAGACGCGTTGGCTTTTGGGATCCGTTCACTCGTGAACGTTATTTTTCGTGTCCAAAAATTTTCAAAAATCCAAAAACATTTGAAAAATCTTAAAAAGCAATTCTTTTCCAAAGGTTTTACACCAAAAACATTATATAGATATTATCTCTGTGCATATTTTTCTTCTTCTGCAGGTGTATGCGTACTAGATCTTCGAACTATTCTGAGGCCGAGACTCGTGAAGATCTAGATATGGCTGGTGTTAATAACAACAATAATAACCCACCTCTACCCAATTTGAATAACAACAACAACAATATCCCCCTACCTGATTTACGAACAATGGAGGAATTGTGTCAACCCACCATGAACGGACGCGGAGGCCCGATTGCGCCGATGCACGTCACGGCTCAGGAGTTTTCGTTGAAACATCACATGATCCAACAAGTGCAAACTAGCCCATTTCGGGGAATTCCGGATGATGATGCCAACAAACACCTCGACAAATTCATTACCATTACCCAAAGCATGAAGTCTCCCGGTGTTTCTATGGATGACCTTCGCCTTCAACTTTTTCCCCACTCGCTTTCTCACCATGCCGAAAAATGGTTTGACCGTCTCCCGAAGAATTCTATTCATACGTGGAATGACATGACTCAACGCTTTTTGTCGCGCTACTTCCCTCCATCCATGGTCACAAGCCTTCGTAACCAAATAAGTGGATTCATGCAAGACAATGATGAATCGCGTTTCGATGCTTGGGAACGATACAATGATTTGATCGACCGCTGTCCAAATCACAATATGCTCCCCGTCACTCTCATTGACACCTTCTACAATGGTCTCACTTTTCGTGATCGTGACACGATCAACGCCGCCGCCGGTGGTACTTTTATGAAAAGGAGACCGGAGGAGTGTCGAGAGTTGATTGAAAACATGACTACTCACCACAAGAATTGGGATTCATCTGCATCCTCAAGATCTAACTCGAGAGTCAATGTTTCTTCTACTACTTCTAATCCCGAGATGACTGAAATTTCTCGACAACTCGCTGAGATGAACAAGAATTTCATGACCATGGCCACAAACCACTTTCAACAGGCTAAAGCCGTTGCTATTTCTTGTGACACATGTGGTGGTCCTCATTCTTACAATGATTGTCCTTCTACCCAAGGCAATTTTTCTGAAAACGTTAACGCGGCATACAGTACTTATCCCACGGGAGGCTATCAAGCTCTTCCTCAAGGAGACCGTAGCTTGCTAAGTTATCGTTCAAACAATTATCTTGCTCCACCCGGTTTCCCTCCTACAAACCAAAACCAACAACAAAGCTATAACCGAAACAACCAATCCCAAACTCGTGCTACCAATCAATATCAATCCCAAAGAAACCCATACCCAACTCAAGGAAATTCTCAAGCTTACCAAGCCCCACCTCTCAATCAACCGATGGTAGTGAATCAAGACGTCGAGACGTTCATGAAGACTAATCGAGAGATGGTGACGAATCTTCAGATTCAAGTCATCAACTTGAAGGGCGAAATGGCGAAACAAGGGAACGATATTCGAGCCGAGCTGAGGAACGACATGGCAAAACAAAGCAATGAAATTCGCGCAAACATCAGAGACTCTTTCAGCACTCAAGCGCTTAACATACGTGATATGATCGGTTCGCTCATCCAAGGTAATCAACCCTCTTCTTCGGGTACTCTTCCGAGTAACACCGTTGCGAACCCAAGAGGGGAGATGAAAGTAATCACTACTCGTAGTGGAAAAGGTTATACGGAACCCGAGCTTCCTACACCTCCACCCGTGATTGTGAATAAGGAAAAAGAGCAACTTTCCCCACCTCCTGCACCTTCTATCCCCATTTCCCCACCACCCGTGGTTGTGAGTGATCCTACTCCTCTAAAGCCTTCTTCTTCATCCAATATACCTTATCCTTCAAGGTTGAGGAAAGAGAAGCAAAAGAGCAAGGATGATATTCAAGTTTCAAACTTTCTAAAAATGTTTAAACAATTGAATTTTAACATCTCCTTTGCCGAGGCCCTCGCTCACATGCCCAAATACGCTAAGATGTTTAAAGATCTTCTAAGTGACAAAGAGAAGCTTCTTGACATTGCTCAGACCCAACTTAATGAGAATTGCTCTGCCGTTCTCTTAAGGAAATTGCCCACCAAACTTGGTGATCCGGGTCGCTTCTTGATTCCTTGCAATTTCCCGGGAGTAGAGAATTGCATGGCCCTAGCCGATCTAGGTGCCAGTATGAACTTAATGCCTTTAAGTGTTTGGAATCAATTATCTCTCCCCGAGCTAGTCCCCACCAAAATGACCTTGGAATTAGCCAACCGTACGGTTGCTTATCCAGTGGGGATAGCCGAAGATGTCTTTGTTGGCGTTGACAAATTCACCTTCCCGGCGGATTTTGTTGTCGTTGACTACGAGATGGACCCCCGTGTTCCATTAATCGTTGGACGTCCCTTCTTGAGGACCGGTCGCACTCTCATTGATGTAGCCGCGGGCGAAATAATCATGAGAGTTGGTGACGATAAAATTGTCTTCAACATGGGTAAGATTTCTAAGCAACCTTATTCGTATGAGAGTGTTAATGCTATTGATGTTCTCGATGAGGCTTGTGAAGAACATTTTCATGACGCTTGCAAAAGTACTCTCTCTTCTCTACCCAATGTTGAGACCGTTGCCTCAATTGCTCCGGCATTGACTCCTTTTGGAGAAAGTGACTTGGATGATTTCGAAGCTAGCTTGGGTCCTCTCGATATTAAGTATGATGATTCTTCCACCGATTGGGATGAAGACATTCGTACTATTGAGAGACTTCTCAATGAAGACCCGTTTTCTCCTCCTTCTCCTAACGAGGTAACTAATGATGATCCATCGTTAGTTTCACCACTATTGAGGATCCTCCTACTCTTGAGCTTAAGGACCTACCCCTCATCTTGAGTACGTTTTCCTTGAAGACAACGAGAAGTTACCGGTCATCATCGCAAAGGACCTGAAAGAAGAAGAAAAAGCCCGACTTATCGCCGTATTGAAGAAGCATAAAAGAGCTATCGCATGGAAAATCTCCGACATCCGCGGAATTGATCCCCACTTTTGCACACATAAAATTCTCATGGAGGACGACTTTAAGCCTACAATTCAAAGAAAACGAAGGGTGAATCCTAAAATCCATGAAGTCATCAAAAAAGAGGTTATCAAACTTCTTGATGCGGGTATGATTTACCCTATTTCGGATTCACCATGGGTTATTCCAGTCCATTGTGTGCCTAAGAAAGGCGGAATCACCGTTGTGCCCAATGCAAACAACGAGTTGATTCCTACCCGTCTCGTTACTGGGTGGAGAGTTTGTATAGACTACCGCAAACTCAATGATGCCACGAGAAAGGATCATTTCCCTCTTCCTTTTATGGACCAAATGCTTGAACGTTTAGCGGGTAATGAATATTACTGCTTTCTTGATGGTTTCTCGGGTTATTTCCAAATACCCATCGATCCCCAAGATCAAGAGAAGACAACATTCACTTGTCCCTATGGCACATTTGCTTACAAAAGAATGCCTTTTGGCTTATGCAATGCCCCCGGGACATTCCAAAGGTGCATGTTGGCTATCTTCCATGACATGGTTGAGCAAACCATGGAAGTCTTCATGGATGATTTCTCGGTCTTTGGGGATTCCTTCTCTTCCTGCCTTGCCAATTTAGAACGTAGCGCGAAGACACTCGCCTTGTTCTGAATTGGGAAAAATGCCATTTTATGGTAAAAGAAGGCATTGTGCTAGGACACAAAATCTCTAAAGCCGGTCTTGAAGTCGACCGTGCTAAAGTTGATGTCATAGCCAAATTACCTCCACCTTCAACCGTGAAGGGTGTGAGAAGTTTTCTGGGTCATGCGGGCTTCTATCGTCGATTCATTCAGGATTTCTCTAAAATCGCTCGCTCGATGACCCACCTCTTGGAAAAAGATACTCCTTTTATCTTTTCTAAAGAGTGTATCGAAGCCTTCAATCTTCTTAAGGATAAGCTAACTAAGGCACCGGTCTTGGTTACCCCTAATTGGGAGCTACCCTTTGAATTGATGTGCGATGCTAGCGACTTTGCTATTGGTGCGGTTTTGGGCCAAAGAGTGAATAAACACTTCCAACCAATCCACTATGCTAGCAAAACAATGACGGGGGCTCAATTGCATTATACGACAACCGAAAAAGAGCTTTTAGCTGTTGTCTATGCTTTTGAGAAATTTCGCCCCTATCTTGTTTTATCCACCACCATCGTATACACGGACCATTCCGCGTTGAAGTACTTGATGACTAAGCACGACTCTAAGCCAAGACTTCTTTGCTGGGTTTTACTCCTTCAAGAATTCAACATTGAAATTCGTGACAAGAAGGGTGCTGAAAACCTAGCCGCGGATCATCTGAGTCGACTTGAGGATCCATACCAAGGGGATCATCCGAACAAAGAGATCAATGACTCTTTCCCCCTTGAGACCTTAATGTCTATAAATCTTAATCTTGATGACACCCCGTGGTTTTCCCACATTGCAAACTACTTAGCGGGTGGTGTTCTCATCAAAGGGTTAACATCCCAACAAAAGAAGTTCTTGAATGATGTTACGACTTACTTTTGGGATGACCCTTTTCTATTCAAACAATGTGCTGATCTGATCATTCGTCGATGTGTTGATGGACCGGCAGCTTTTGACATTCTCCAGGCTTGCCACAAAGGACCCACCGGTGGTCACTTTGGTCCCAACTACACCGCTAAGAAAGTGTTTGACTCTGGATTCTATTGGCCCACTATTTATCGTGACGCTCACGAAATGGTTAAGCATAGTGATGCTTGCCAACGCCATGGCAAGATCACACATAAAGATGAGATGCCTCAAAATTTCATACAAGAATGTGAAATCTTTGATGTATGGGGCATCGACTTTATGGGGCCATTTCCATCCTCCAAAGGGAACAAGTACATCCTCGTAGCCGTTGACTACGTTTCTAAATGGGTAGAAGCTAAGGCTCTCCCTACGAATGATGCGAGGGTGGTTGTGAACTTTTTAAAGCAGCTTTTCGCTCGATTCGGCGTTCCTCGTGCTATTATCAGTGACCGCGGGACTCATTTTTGCAATGATCAATTTGCAAGAGTCATGGCTAAGTATGGTGTTAATCACCGTCTTTCCACCGCCTATCATCCCCAAACCAATGGGCAGGCCGAGATTTCCAACCGTAGATTGAAGCGAATTTTTGAGCGCACTGTGGGAGAGCATCGCGCCGCGTGGGCCGATAAGTTAGATGATGCTCTGTGGGCTTTCCGTACTGCTTATAAGACCCCGATCGGCTGTACGCCTTATCGTCTTGTGTACAGGAAAGCATGCCACCTCCCCATCGAGCTGGAACATAAGGCACACTGGGCCTTGAAGTGGGCTAACTTCGACATCAACAAAGCCAGTGATCATCGCAAGATTCAACTCAACGAGCTCAACGAACTGAGGAATGAAGCTTACGAGAACTCACTGATCTACAAGGAGAAGACCAAGATCATTCATGACGCAAGGATTAAGAACCGAGAGTTCCACGTTGGTGATCAAGTTCTACTTTTTAACTCTCAGTTGAAAATCTTCTCTGGCAAGTTGAAGAGCCGCTGGTCTGGTCCATTCACCGTCGCCAAAGTCTTTCCATATGGGACCATTGAGCTTTCCCAGCCTAATGGGCCCAATTTCAAGGTGAATGGCCAGCGTTTGAAGCTGTACTTTGGTGAAGACATCTCTCATGAGATGATTCCATCCCTCACCACGTTTCCCATAAACTAAATTTGGGTCGAGTCAGGCTCGTGACTCGGTTATCAAAAACAAGCGCTTCTCGGGAGGCAGCCCATGATCTATCCTTTACTGCTTTTATAATAAGAGTAGGGGGAGCCCCGTATGTGTTTGTTGTCTTGTTTCTTATCTTGTACAGGGATTCAAGCTTCAAAGATCCATCTTGATGACTTTTGACGAACCTTGATACCGTGTTCTCATCTTCCCGGTTCTATCCTAAACTCTTGTGATTCAATATTTCATATCTTATATGTTCACATTGAATTCACTTTAGTTGTCCTTTCTTTAGCAAGATTTAAACAAAGTGCACAATGTCCTAAGTGTAGGGGAGTTTATTCCCACATACTTAAACATTGAGGACAATGTTTATCTCAAGTGTAGGGGGGACTTCTATCGAAGTAAGTGGTCTTTTCTTTGCATTTGTCCTCATTTTAACTGGAAAACGTGATTTTTCGACATCTTTCAAAATTTTTAATCTATTTTGGCCTAGTTGTATAGTTGTATTTTCCTTTGTTATGTTTATTTTCTTTCCTTGCTAGAATAAATTTCCAATAAAGTGTTTTTAAATTTTTCTTAGTCATGAATATTTTGACTCAACCCGAGTTTACTTATCTAAGTTTACTCTTGCTAGTATCCTTAACGTGTTTAAGTCAAGTTTTTCTAGGCTTTTATTTAGGGAGCTATAAAACGCGAAAGTCTTAACTCTCACGGGTTAAGAACAAGAACTTTTCGTAAGTTCCTATAATTGATCCTAGAGAGTTGTTTATCAAGGGAACTTTAAAATGCGATTTCTAAAACTTGAAAAAGTCTAAGAATTTGCAAGATCCTATAGGCGACTCGAAAACCCAAAACTTTGATTTAATAGGCTAAGCATCCACGAGTCTCATTCCTTGAGATTTGAAACTGTGGAGAACGAGAGATGATAGAGTCAATTATAAGTTTGGTATTCTTTCGTGAATTTATGTGAGTTAATTATAAGCCTATTCTCCTTTCACTTGTTAATAAATTTGTCTGCAATAAATAAGGTTGTACGATTTAAAAGGTTACTTAGCTTCTAGCCCAAGATCGTTTAAAAGTTGTCGGTACGGATTAGAGTTCATAGCCAAGGCATAACTTATTGAAGCGGGATGCGAAGATTGGCGTGTCCAAAAAGGCCCTAACAAGGCATGAGGGCTACATTTTGTTGCTAAAGATCCAAAAGTGATGTGAAGAATCATTTATCGAAAATCAATATGAAGGATCGAGACACACGACGAAAATCAAATACTCCCCTAAAGATCATGGAGAAGTCTATCCAAAAAGACCCTAACAAGGTATGAGGATAAATAGATCCAAGTCCTAAAAGGAGGCGGATCGTTGTATATCAAAGTCTAAAATAAAGATTGGAGAAAAATGAAGAAGTCGTGGTCCAAAGATGAAGAATCTCTCAAAACTTCAAGTGAAGAAATTCCTATTATGAAGAGAAGACCATAATTTCAAAAACGTCTCTCAAAGATTTGAAGTATGAAGTCGCTGCCAAACATCGGTCCGAGAAAGGTCTCAAATCGTGAAGCGAGTTATGCCAAGATATGAACTTTATGAGGTCCCGAGAAGCAGTTTTAAAAGATTTTTTCCTTTAGCTAACTATTGATTAAATCGTTCACTTTATTTTTGGCCTTAATAACTATCGAAATAAGTCAAACAATGCATCTTCGTGATCATTCAAGACAAAAATAAAATATAAGAGATACACCTAGGAATAAGGGAGTCTAAGTGAATAATTGGCCCACATGAGTTCATGTTAGTTTGCTAACTTATAATAACAATAATCTCGTTTTTAAGCTTGGTATGGGGAACGTGAAACTTGAGGATGATAAACGTTCATGGCTGCCAAAACCAATGTAAGTGTTTGATTTCTTTACTTGTTTCTATCTTTTTATGTTTAGTATTTAATAAAGGCCAAGGTGGGTTATTTATGATGGAAAATGTAAACCGTGCTTTAAAATTAATGCATTGCATGAGGGCATTGCAATGGTCAAGTGTAGGGGATTTAACAAGTGTGAAAACACTTATCCTTTTACTACTTATTTCCAATAATAACAAGACCAAAACGTGTATTTTATGTCGTAAAAGTCGGAATTATGTGTGCTTTGTGTTTTTATTGTGTTTTAGGACCAAAATATGAAAAAGGAAGAAAACACGGGCTTTCACGGGCTTTTATCAAAGAAAACGGGAAAAGACGAAGTCAAAAGATCAAGAGTGCAAAAAGAACGGAAGTCCGAGACCTATTCTGAAGATTATCGAAGAAAAAGTCTAAAGACGGAAGTTTTCGAAGAGCTTAAGTCTAATAGAAGAAGAAAATTAAAAGACAAGTTCAAATACGACATCGAGAAAAGACAAAGAATTAAAGTCGAGTCGAGAAGACGTGAAGAAAGAAAGAAAGAAGATGCAACACATGCACTCCTTCCACTTTTCTTATAAATACCCTCCTTTTTTGGAAACGGCAAATAATTCAACGGACGCCTACTCGTAATATTTCAACGAGCACCCCGAGTTCGAGCACCGCATAGCGGGCAAACCCAGCCCCCAAAGGGATCTCCAGGGAGAATTCCCCACGTGTGCCCGTGTGAGGTATGAGTTACATTACGCTAATGCGACGACCACAAGGATCGAACTCACAACCTGCAGCCCACAGTGGTTGTAAACCCAGTGCATCGCGCCAGCTGGGCTGGAGGTCATTTGCTATAAATACCCTCCTAATACACATTAGGAGGGGAGTTAGTCTTTAATTTTTAAGTTTTTCATTTTGCACTTTTCTTTCTAGTTTTAGAGAGAGAAAGTTCTAAACTTTCTCTCACTAAGTTTCATCTTTTCTTTTAATCTTTCAAGATTAAACATTTGTGTATTGCTTATTTCATTAATCAAGTTCTATTTAAGCTTTTAATCCTTAATCTCATTCTACCTTTCTTGATTTTAGTTAACTTTTGGTGCAAAATTCATTTGATCCGTGTTGTTCTTAATGTTTTTGTGTTTAAAAAGTTAATCTTTTTTGTTTCTACATAAGCTTTCATTTGATTAAGCTTTAAGATTCTTGTGCTTATTGGCTTATTTTTATGATTAGCTTATTTACTTATAAAAAGTTTTCTTAAAAAGTTCATATTTTTATGGTTTGATTTAAAAGTTTGTTTATTTTAAGTTTAGATAAGTTGATACAAGTGCTTATTTGATCCGGTTCAGTTTTGATTCGTTCAAGTTTTAGTGATAAGCTTACCAATATAGCTTATTAATTGGCTTATTTCAAATCCCATATATATCGGAAAGGGTTTAAACCCCTTTCCGATCTGCGTATTCTGACCAGCCACCATCCCCCCTTTCCGATTGTCAAATCGGAAAAGGGTTTTGAGCTTTCCGATTGCACCTCAGTTATTCCGATCAAAGTGATCGGATTAGGGATTAATATTCCGACGGTGGAGTTTTGAGTATTCCGATTAAGGTAAACTTGTAGCATTCCGATTGGAGCTTATTCCCACATATTCCGATTAGGCCTACTTTTGACATTCCGATTTGGACCCTTAGTTTGATATTCCGATTTGGCATCATTTCTGGCTCATTCGATTGTGGGTTATCATCAACATTCCGATCGAGTGTGTTTGTAAACATTCCGATCGGGACCTTTTAATAATATTCCGATCAGCCTAATTCTTGATATTCCGATTTGGGAATTTTACGTTGGTTTAGTTTCTTGTTTTCACAAAGTTTCTTAGTGTTAGTTTATTTAGTGTTCAAGTATTTTTTCTAATATTGCCTTAAGTTTTCTAGCATTTATTTTAACTCGTCATTTTAGTATTAATGTTTAAACTTCTACTTTACTCAACGACACTTACTTATTTGCTATTAGTTTAAAATAGATAATCAACCAAACCATTCTCTTGTTCACCAAAAGACGATTGAGTCACACTCTAGATCGGTGATCAATTCGAAGAGATTCGGACGATAAGATTTTAGACTTGGGGTAAAAACCAAGTATTAGTAATACTTGAAACCAGGATGCAACACCAATGTGAGACAGAAATTTCTCTTTAGCTTTGATCGAATGAAGGCCAATCATAACACACAAACCTCCCAAATATGCAAGATTCACCTGAGAAAAGCTTTCATTGGACAGTAGAACATACAAATTATTGATAGAAGAAAAATCTTTAACTTCACCCATCACAACAAGATTGAGGTTGTAATCAATCACACACTCATCATCTAAAACCAGCGCAAGACCCATTGGTGTAATGGTTTGAGGCACACTAGAACCTTTGGCGACAGCCGCAAAAGAAGCCCCATTAGTAGCAGCATTCAAGCCAGCTGAATTACTACAAGATTTACGATGAATTTGGGTGTTCGCAATTGGTCTCTCAAAACGAACATCATTGGCATGTAAATGAAAACTCCCAATCCGGAGTGTACACAAATTACCCACAAGACGCTCAACATTTTGAACCTTAATAAATCAAACAAAAGCGAACCTTTTTCGAGCTTTAGATAACCTGTTCGGAATGTAGACATCAACAACAGTCCCCGTACCGCTGACATAGCTCCCAAAGATCATTGGCAGTGGTATTCGTTGGAAAATTGGTGACGATAATGGATTTGGAAATGGCACGAATGTTATCCGCATTAGACTGAACCCCAGGCGCCATGAAGAACAACACTTTGGATTGCAGGGAGATCTAACAAATAACTAAAAATGAAACTGATGAACACACCACACCTTAAAAAAATACCAGAAGAAAGAATCGATCAAAACCAACCAGATCGCCTTAACCCTAAAAACCGAGTAAAACTCAAATCTAAATGACATGTCGAATCAATTAATAAAAAATACTAAACTCGAATCAATGATCCATCCCAACCTCCGGTAAACTAACTGATCATAGAAAAATATAGGGGGATTAAAACCGCAAACCTATACCTCCTCACAATTAATCAGCAGCAAGATCAAGACATCACAATGAATGAATCTCGATATGTGTTGTTAATAGATGAATGATGCCTAACATATAAGGATCTAACGATTTAAAGGGGGGGGGGGAGGCGTTTGAACCCGCCCTGGTTGGATCGCCGTCAAGGGGTATGTGAAAGTTTAGATTAGTTTGGTGAATTAGACCATTAGTTGTAGTTAGAAACTTACTGATCTACAATCGCTTTCGTCAGTTGTTTTACGTTTTAGTCAATATATTTACGCTTTTGTCAGTATTTTAATTGGTTAGTTTATGATAAATGTTTTCGTGTTAAAAAAATATTTTTATAATGTTAAAAAAAGTATAAAGAATGGAGATAAAAAATAAGAACACTTGAGCATGTTTTCTAGTTTTGCAAAACGGAAAAAAAACACATGTTTCTCTACCTAAACGCGTTTTCCAAATTTTTAAGTGTTTTGTGGAAATAAAAATCCCTTTTATTTTTCTAGAAAATAGAAAATAGAAAATGATGAATAATGTTTTCCAACTAAACGCACCTTAAACATCACCCTCGTCATCGTCTTTAGTGACTGACGATGACTGGAGTGGGGTTGAACAATGAGTCATGACGGTGAACGAAGGTGGGCGGTGACTGGAATTGGGTGTTGACCGAAACTGCATTGGGTGGCTGGAGAGAAAAAGAAAAGTGAGAGAAAGTAATTTAATTATTTTTCAAGGATATGTTTGGATAAAGGCTATATAATACCAACGTACTTATTAAAATGTACCGACTTTAAACACTTACTAATTTATCGCTAGGCATTAACAAGGAACTTTCAAATTTGTTCCATCTTTACCAATATAACCCTAAAATGACTATATTACCCTTTTCTTTTTCTTTTTTATTTAGTTTTCAATCAAACACCCAAGTAAAACTCAAAGACGGCGTCCCGCTATAAATTCTATGAATAGAAAGACTCTAATAATCTACTGTATGTATTACTTAATTTAATCAAGATAATAAATTAAATACATGGCATAATTCTAACTATGACAGTTATTGGCTTATTGCTACTTTTTCATCAATTGTGCTCCTTCTTTGTCTTTTCTCTTTATTATCAATACATGATCAACAACACAATCCAAAAATCAAATCAATTTACAATACCAGATTGTTAAATATTCTGTTCTGCCGAATCCTAGGAAGAAACTGAATTTGGAAATATCGTATATGCGGCCTTTACAAATTAAGGTTTTTGGTTTCAAAGTTTGTTTCGGTAATTTTCTTCTCTTTTTTAATCCATAACTTTACGTATTTCCTAACACTAGATCGGTCTATGAAACTCCCGATTCAAGTCGGAAGGGTAGTGTGCTTGTTTATACCGGGTTCTACATCCCTGCAGATAACAAAGCTTAGTTATGGTAAAAACTATTTATTGTTTTTTCTTAATAATATGTTCATCAAATTATTAGGTGTCTCATTATTGAATTTATCTTTATATACAAGAAGGTTATGAAGTGCTTCACTTTTTTATAGCAGATCCAGGCTGGTTAGGAAGAGCTTGAAAATGGTCAGCCGTTTGTTGGTGAATCAATTAATTTGAAGAACAACCATGACTCAACTTTGTTGATCTATGTCCTTGATTATTCTACGATTATTTCTTTAAGAATTACCCACTGTTCTATGGTCATTGTCATCCACATCACAAGAGTATGTTAAACATCATGTAAGAAGACCAATGCTTTTGTACCCAAGAATTTTTTCTCTTCTGATCTTAATTCTTGGATCCCGAATGAATGTTTACATGTTTAGATATGGTGAATGGCAATATATGTAATTATGTAAAAAAAGACAAGGGTAATATAGTCATTTTAGGATCATATTTGTAAAGACGGAACAAATTTGAAAGTTCGTTGTTAATGCCAAGCGATAAATTAGTAAGTATTTAAAGTCGGTACATTTGAATAAGTACGTCGATATTATATAACTTTTACCCGATATGTTTTCAATATTAATTGGAGTGTTTCGGTGGTGTATTAACCCGACGACTCATAAAAAATCATTTTTGTTACAGTATTAACAGTTCTGTTTTTAATCAACTTTCATGAAAGCGTTAGAAAACTATAATTTTTTAGCGTCCAGGCATGTGTTATTTCAATTAGTTTCTTGGTAATAAAGTTGGCCCAAGACTTCTGAACTTATTATCTATATAATTCTTCTTAAACTTAAATCGTGGTTTTTTTTGGGATAATCTTAACATTTTTGTGGGAACAATAAGAAGTGGGGAAGAAGAGAGTTTCTTTGACAAATTTTGGATAAAAGAAAGTTTGAGGGTAAGAGGGGATCAGAAATGACGAAAATGCCCTTATGTGCATGGCACGTGAGAAAGTTAACGGAGTGAAACGGGGAAAAGTAAAAAAAAGTTAACTCGGTGTCAAATTGGACGATATTTTCTAGTATAGTGGCAAAATTGATTGAAGTTTGCTCTGAGTGGCAAAATTGCCATTTTCGCAAAATTCGGGGACGAAATTTACAGTTTACCCTCTATATTTTGAACAATTAAATTGGGGCAAACAAAAAAAACCTGAGCGATAAAAATTAGACGAAAGGAATATAAAAACAACCTTTTCTTGTTTTTCTTATAAATGTAATTTGAATACGCAATGTTCATATGAGAAAGAGATTAAAAAGCATAATGAGTTTTTGTGATAAATATATACTTTATTACTGTTTCGTATATAAGTAAATGATCATGTTTAAGCTCAAAAAGTTGTAGGGTTTGCAAACGCAACGTTATTTAAGGTTGGTTTAGATCGTTTATGACTTGTTGACTAAACGATGCCGTGTAAGGACGAGTTCGTCGTTTAAGGATGTGCTTAAGTTAAACCACATTGTTTTTTACACATGAACAATTACATTAGCCGATAAGAACATTAAAGACTAAAATATCTGAAACTTAGTGTTTGTTTGGTTTGAAATTGGGTTTTATTGTATACGTGGGTTTATAAAATGAGTGATTTAGGATTAGATAGTATTAAATAAAAAGTAATATTTTGGTTTGAATTTTAAGTTTAGTTTTTGATTTGATACAAGAGTGAGAATATATATTATTAAATACATATTAGATAGTACTAGCATGGTACCCGCGCAATGCAGCGGCGGGTATCCGATAACTATTTTTTAGCGTAGAAATGTTACATTTTAACTCATCAAATATATATTTAAAGTAAAAAATTAAATCAAATTTAAATAAACTTAATATCATTGAAAAAATTAAAATTTAACCAAATATATTAAAATGGATATTAAATTAAAGAGCACAAAATTTTAAAAAATATGACGAAATTAGATTATAAAAAAGATAAATAAATAAAAAGATATTTTAATTTAAAAATAAAAGATTTTTAAATAGTTTGTTACAAAAGTTGTTACAAAAGTTTGTTTCAAAAAATGAATGGATGAGATTAATTTATCAAATATGATCTAATGGCTTAAATCTAACATTCTTATATTAATTTTTGGCTTAAAGTTAGGTTTTGTAATTTTTTAAGATCGGAGTTAGGTTTGGAGTAAGCCTCTTTATATAATAGTATAGATTAATAATTATTTAATATTAAATAAAATATCTTCATTTAATACTAGCATGATATCCGCGCAATGCATCGACGGGTAATAAGTGACTATTTTTTAGCAATCGATTTAACGTTAAAATGTAAAAAAATTGAATTCAAATAAATAAAATCACTAAAAATGAAAAAAAAAAGTTTGTAAATATATCAAAATAGATGTTGAATTAAAGAGAATAAATTTTAAAAAATATGGTGAATTTAGATTATGAAAAAACTAATTAAGCTAAAAGATATTTCAATTTAAAAATAAAAATTATTTTTTAGTAAGTAGTTAAAAAGTTTTTACAAAAGTTTGTTACAAAAGTTGTTGCAAAAGTTTGTTACAAAAGAAATGGGTGGTCAAGATTTGAAGTTAAGTTTGGATTAAAAATAATCTAATAGTTAAGTTATTAATATGTTTATCTTAATTTTTGGTTTAGAGTTAGGTTTGGAGTTAGGATTAGAGTTAGGATGTGTATATGCACCCTTTATATATAGTAATAGCATGGTAGCCGCGCAATACAACGGCGAGTAATAAGTGACTATTTTTTTTAGCAATCGGTTTATGTTAAAATGTAAAAAAGTTAAATTAAAATAAATAAAATCACTAAAAATGAAAAAAATGAAAAAAAAAGTTTGTAAATATATCAAAATAGATGTTAAATTAAAGAGATTTTTTTTTTAAAATATGATGAAGTTAGATTATGAAAAGAATAAATCAGTTAAAAGATATTTCAATTTAAAAATAAATGTGTTTTTCTAATAAGTTATTACAAAAGTTTGTTACAAAAGAAATGGATAGTAAAGATATGAAGTTAGGTTTGAATTTAAAAATGATCTAATGGTTAAATTATTAATATGTTTATCTTAATTTTTGCTTTGAAGTTAGGTTTAAAGTTAAAATGTGTATATGCACCCTTTATATATATAGTATAGAAGATAAAATAAATAAATATTATATATAAAAAAAGTAAAGTAAAAAAAAATCCGACCCGGCCATTACCCCAAAAATCCCACACCTCCCCCTCACTTTAGAAACAGTAGTAAATTTTGGGTTTATATCCAAATATTTTTACTTGACATTTAAACCAAACAAAAGTTTTATATCATTTCAAATAAAACCCCAACTCAAAGGGGCCCTTAGTCTTTAGTAATTAAAGTTTGATAAGATAATTCATTTTTGAAATATAAATTTTGATTGTCTTTAGTAAGAAAATCCATATTCAATAAAAGAAGTCATTTAGAAGCCATTTTGTTTAAAAAAGTTTTTGGTCTAGTGGTATGTGAGTTGCCTACCAACTTGGTCGTTGTGGGTTTTCGACGTTTGTGGATATATTGAGAGGTAAGTGTATATGATTTATCATCATTACTTGGAAAGTTAAAAAAACACATTACATACCAGATTTAACATCTCGCGTCGTGGAGTGGATATAGTATCTATGGAATGCCCTCTTTGCAACGAGGGAGTGGAGACGATAAACCATTTGTTTTTTCAATGCAGCTTGGCTAGACAGTTAATGCGTAAGATTACAGATTGGTGGTGTGTCGCTTACTCGGATGTAGAGGTGCATATACCGGTTAACTGGTCCAGTTTTTGGAGAAACCGGAACCGGGCCGGTCTATGGTCAACGCTTAAAAAACCGGTTTGTCCAGTTAACCGCTTAAGAACCGGACCGGCTGGAAGCTGAAAAATCCAGACCGGTAAAACCGGTCCCTAACCAGTACCGGTTTATTAATTTTTTTTCTTCTTCGAAATTTCGAATTGTGACTAGTCGTGGACCAACACAAGATCACGATACACTGTTACAATACATAGGAAATGAAAAACAACAATACAAATACATCGAAAGGAAATACATCAAATACAATACATCCTAAAAGCTAATCGGAAAGATTGTTTTCATCTTCCGATCCGGCAGACATAGCTTCCGCCATAGCAGCTTCATCTTGTGAGAGTTCTTCATCGAAAAGTATGGGTATTTGAACCATTTCAACCTCTTCTTGGTAAACTGATTCTTCAAAGTCAACGGGGATTTCATGACTTGTTTTGCATTATATACGGTCGACCGCGTCCAAATGATCTTTCAAACACATGCACATCTCTAAGGAGGCTGTCGTTAGTCTTGTTCTTTAGTTTGGCCCACCCTTCCACTTGTAGAGAAATCGGATTCCGAAGCTACCAAACTAGCTTGAACCGAAAGTATATCTCGTGCCATTCGAGCTAGAATGGGAAACATAGGTTCTTGTTCTTTCTAAATCCCCAACACATCAAAACTTGAAAGCTGACTTGTATCCATACTTGCGGTCCAATTGCGGGAGGTATACATTTGAAACTCGCTATTCATCAAGTGTTTATTTCTTGCCATTTTGTTTGCGGTATTTTGTATAGTATACCACAAATTCTTAACTATGTTCCTTGAACGCGAAGAAGAAGAAGACGATGAGGCACCATCATTTGAAGGATATTGGTTGCCATACTTTTCCAAATAAAAGTTCCACAAACTTTTGAATTGTTCACTGAAAGCATGTTTTGCATCTCTTGCAAACCACGAGTTTGAATAAAAAAACCCCAAGTATTCCGTAATTGCATCGATAAACACCTCTGGTCGGACCCCGTTTATGTTAAAACATGGATTCAAAGCGGCGACACAAGTAAGAATAGGTGGGAATCATCCAAAATAATATTTAGCTTTTCTTTCATTAGAAAAACCATACTTGAATAAACATCACCATTTAAGTCAAATTCACTTAGTTTTTTCACATCATAACGATTTGTTGCTTCACTAAATGACCCGTTGGGTAATAAATTCCCGAAACTAGTTTTGTGGCATTGTTAAAAACTTCAAGTAATTGGGTTATTTTTTCAATATGATCCCAATTTTCGACCGCAAATCCATAAGGGATCAATTTTCTTACAATTCGTCATGAAAGTATTGTAAAGTTGTCTTTTGTTTTAAAGAACATTGGAACATATGATAAGTGGAATTGCATCAAGTAGGAACATCCCAATTAGGTGCTAAAAATGGTTTTTGTGCATCTTTACAAGCCTTAATATACGAAATGTATCTTTCACTCCCCGATTTAAATATATCTTTCAACATTTGTTTAAAATCATCTTTTATGCTACTTATCGGGAGTACGTCTAGTCCGTCTTGCACAACAAAGTTAATGATGTGTTTAACACAACGACTATGAAAGAATATGCCATTAACTGGTAGTTCGTATTTCATATTTAATTTACCCATGGCGTTTGTATTGTTACTTGCATTATCCAACGTGATTAAAAAAACTTTATTTTTCAAATGAAACCTTTTTTACACTTTAACTACCATATTAGCTAAAATGTATCCCTTGTGAGGACTGATAGGTGTGTAAACACCCATCCTTTTTCCACTTAATTCTGGCTAAAACGAGACCAAAACACGTATTTAATATCATTTGTTTAGAATTATGCGTGGTTTTTGTGTTTATTGTGTTTTCAGAGCCAACCGGATGAATATTGAAGAAAACATGGGATTGCACGGGTTTTATCGAAGAAAAAGACTCAAGACGAAGTTTATTGTCCAAGAGATGCAAAAGATTTGAAGTCATTTGGCCTAATTAAAGATTTATCGAAGAAAAGGACCAAAGATGAAAGATTTACATATGTCGAAGAAACTCAAGTCTATTAAACGAAGAAATTAAAAGACGAGTTGAATTTAATCGACGACAAATCCCGAATCAGAATCGGAAACGTCAACTTTTCTGAAAAGACGAGAAGACAAGAAGAACGGGAGAAAGCCCACTCACCAACCAAAAACAAGATT
The DNA here is from genome assembly GCA_025667525.1 of Glebionis coronaria. Lineage (NCBI taxonomy): Eukaryota > Viridiplantae > Streptophyta > Magnoliopsida > Asterales > Asteraceae > Glebionis > Glebionis coronaria. Next base: position 52,451,491 of record CM046879.1, on the reverse strand, counting down.
ATATAAAGACCACCCTTCACACTTTTCAGAGAGTTTTTCATTCCATCTTTTTCTCTTTTCCTGTTCGTAGTCATCACCAACACCACTAGGGTGTTTGGTGATTTTGATTCTTATTTTTCCAATCTTGTAGTTTAATCTTTGTCTTTTGATTGTTAAAACCTTATTCAATCAATACAATCTTTCCATTTCATCTTGTTCATCTTCATCTTTTTGATTCAAAGTTAAAGTTCTTATTTGGTTGACTTGATCTTCAAAAGTTGTTGGGTTTTATGTTTTTATTGATGGGATTTGATGTTTATGGTTAGTATTTGATTCGTAGTTGAATTTGTTTAAGTTTTGGTGAAAAACTTGGTTGATTTTGGCTTGTATTCGCGTTTCCCTGTTTTTCTGTATCCTTTTGTTCTTTAGTTTCCTAGGTTCCGGATGAACAAAAAGTTCCGAATGAGCATAAAAAGTTCCGAATGAAAGTGTTTTTCAAAAGTTCCGAATAAGTTTTAAAAGTTCCGAATCAATTTATGTTAAAAAGTTCCGAATGAAATGTTTTTCAAAAGTTCCGAATCAGTTTGAAAGTTCCGAATAGACTTCCGAGCCAAATCTTCCAGATCAACTTCCGAACAAAGTTCAGGACCAAGTTCCGAACCAAACTTCCGAGCAAAGTTCCGAGTGAAGTTCCGAGTGAAGTTCCGGGTGAAGTTCCGGATCAACAAGTTCCGAACCAAACTTCCGGGTGAAGTTCCGAGTGAAGTTCCGGGTGAAGTTCCGGATAAAGTTCCGAACCTAACTTTCGAGTAAAGTTCCGGATCAAGGAGTTGACATCTTTTCATTTGGAAAAGTTCCGAATCAGTAAGAACTTCCGAATCAATTTCCTTTTTTGCATTTTTAAGTGATACTTACTGTTTCTTCATTTTATATTTATTCTAGTTTTATTAATTGTTATTAAATTAATTGCTTTTAATTTAAGTTTATTTTTAAGTTTATTTAAACCTTTAGTAGATTAGAAATCCAACCCCTGTTTAGTGACTAAGAACAATCATTCCACATTGAGCTGTAATCAATTCGAGAGGATTCCGAGAAACGAACTTTCAACAAAAAAATTTCTTGTATTAAATGGCGCCGCTGCCGGCTCTTCTCGTTAAGATCAACAGTTTTTTGTGAGAACTTGGATTTTGGGATCCGTTCACCGTGAACGTTACTTTTTCATTAAAATTTTCAAAAAAAAAAAAAAATCCTAAAAAATATAAAATTTTCAAAAATCGTAAAAATTAAAAAACATAAAAACCAAAAATATTTTTGCTTTGTTTTTGCCTTGTTAGTTCTTTTGCAGGTGCATGCGTACACGATCAACGTCTTATCAAGAGCCCGAGCCTCTCGATGACTTAGACATGGCCGGTGTACAAAAAAACAACAATAACCCACCTCAAAACAATAATAATAACAACAACAACCCACCTTTCAACAACAATAATAACAACAACAATGAGCCTCTACCGGATAATCGCCCGATGATTGAACTTCTGCAAGCACATGTAGATGGTAACAATGATCCAATTGTCATACCCGCGATTGCAGGCAACAACTTTGAGCTCAAATCCGACTTTATCCAGATGGTCTCTGCTCAACCATTCTTGGGGCGTACCATTGATGATCCACATGACCACATCAAGAGATTCTTGCAACTCACCAATACGGTCAAATTCAATGGTGTTCCACAAGAGGTAATCCGTTTACAACTTTTTCCCTTTTCTTTAGAGGGACAAGCCCGACATTGGCTTGCTAAGGAACCGCCACAAAGTATTCTTTCGTGGACGGATTTGGAGACCAAGTTTATCAATTACTTTTTCCCACCCTCTCGTACTACCGCTTTGCGGAATGAAATTATCAATTTTGAACAAAAGTACAATGAGTCGTTTAGTGAATCTTGGGACCGTTTCAAAGACCTTTTGAGAAAATGCCCACAACATGGTTTTACCAAAGTGCATCAAATTAACACTTTTTATAATGGTTTAAACATGAATGACCAAGATTCACTAAACAGTGCCTCGGGGGGTAATCTTTTGGCTAAGACTTCCAATGCTGCTTGGGATATCATTGAGAATAAGTCTCGTGTGCAAACCAAGAGTGTTCGGACCAATGTCGCTAGTGCTAGTACTAGTGACAGCGATAAGCGACTTGACAAAATCACTGCGCTTCTTGAATCGCTTGCTACCCAAACCGCCAGCAACACCAACAGCATCAACGCTAGAAACGCTAAAGACGCTCAAGTCAATGCTGTTAGCCAACCATGTGAGATATGCGGGGGTCCTCGCTCTTACACCACTTGTACTGCCACCCAAGACTACCCTTCTGAGAACGTGAATGCAACATACGGCACCTATCCTCAACCCGATTATCAAGCTCGTCTTCAAGGTGACCGTAACTTGCTTAGCTACCGCTCCAACAACTATCTCTCACCACCCGGTTTTCCTCCTAACAACCCAAACCAACAACAAAACCTCAATCGCCCTCCTCAACAACAACAACCTCGTACACCATACATACCACCTCACAAACAACCACAACCACCTCAAAGAAACAACCAAGTTTACCAGCAACCTGCATATCAACCACCCGCATATACTGTTCCTCCCAACAAACCCACCGCTTTACACCAAGAAGTGGAAACCTACATGAGGACTAACGATGTGATTGTGGGAAATCTTCAGGGGGAAGTGCTCAACTTGAAAGCAGACCTGGTCAAACAAGGGAACGATCTGAGAGCTGATATGCGAAACACTTTGGATAGTCAAACAAATGACTTAAAGAACATGATGGCTAGTTTCTTCCAAGGTAATCAACCCTCTTCTTCGGGTACTCTTCCGAGTAACACCGTTGCGAATCCAAGAGGGGAGATGAAAGCAATCACCACTCGCAGTGGAAAAGGTACCAAGGAACCCGAGCTTCCTATACCTCCACCAGTGATTGTGACTCAGGAAAATGAGTCACCTGCTCCTATTCCTCCTCCTTCTACTTCCCTAATTTCTCCGCCTCCTTCACCTTCTACCCCCATTTCCCCACCACCCGTGGTTGTGAGTGATCCTATTCCCCTAAAGCCTTCTTCTTCATCAAATATACCTTATCCCTCAAGGTTGAGGAAAGAGAAACTCAAGAGCAAGGATGATATTCAAGTTTCAAACTTTCTCAAAATGTTTAAACAATTGAATTTTAACATCTCCTTCGCCGAGGCCCTCGCTCACATGCCTAAGTACGCAAAAATGTTCAAAGATCTTCTTAGAGACAAGGAGAAGCTTCATGATATTGCTAACACCCAACTTAATGAGAATTGCTCTGCAGTACTCTTAAGGAAATTGCCAACCAAGCTTGGTGATCCGGGTCGTTTCTTAATCCCTTGTAACTTCCCGGGAGTAGAGAATTGCATGGCTCTAGCCGATCTAGGTGCCAGTATCAACTTAATGCCTTTAAGTGTGTGGAAGAAATTATCTCTCCCTGAGCTAGTCCCCACCAAAATGACTTTGGAATTAGCTAACCGTACGGTTGCTTATCCAGTGGGATAGCCGAAGACGTCTTTGTAGGAGTCGACAAATTCACTTTTCCTGCTGATTTCGTCGTTGTTAACTACGACATGGACCCTCGTGTACCATTGATCGTTGGTCGTCCATTCCTGAGGACCGGTCGCACCCTCATCGATGTTGAATCCGGTGAGCTTATCATGAGAGTGGGTGACGATAAAATCGTCTTCAACATGGGCAAGTTGTCTAAACAACCTTATTCATACGAGAGTGTTAATTGTATTGACGTTCTTGATGAGGCTTGTGAAGAACACTTCAAAGATGCTTGTAAAAGTATTCCTACCTCTCTTCCCAATGTTGAGACCGTTTCCTTTATTGACTCATCACTATCTCTATTTGGAGAAAGTGATTTCCTTTGGAAAGATTTGGAAGCCACCATGGGAGATGTGAACTTAGCTAATGACGATTCTACCACCAATTGGGATGAAGATCTCCGCCTCATTGAGAACCTTCTTAAAGAAGACAATCTTTCTCCACCATCTCCCACGGTTATTGCTATCGATGCTCCGACTTTTAAAACGCCTCCCATCGAAAATCCTCCGGATTTAGAACTGAAGGAGTTGCCGCCTCATCTCGAGTACGTGTTCCTTGAAGAAGAGAAAAAGTCGTCCGTCATTATCGCGAAGGACTTGAAAGATGAAGAGAAAACTCGCCTCATCGCCGTGCTTAAAGATCATAAGAAGGCAATTGCTTGGAAAATTTCCGATATCCGCGGAATTGATCCAAACTTTTGTACTCACAAAATTCTAATGGAAGATGACTTTAAACCCGCAATCCAGAGCCAAAGAAGGGTTAATCCTAAAATTCATGACGTCATCAAACAAGAGGTTATCAAACTTCTAGATGCCGGCTTGATTTACCCTATTTCGGATTCGCCGTGGGTAAGTCCCGTCCATTGTGTGCCCAAGAAGGGCGGAATAACCGTTGTTTCCAATGAACACAACAAGTTGATTCCCACTCGTCTCGTTACTGGGTGGAGAGTTTGTATTGATTATCGCAAGCTCAATGATGCCACGAGAAAATACCACTTTCCTCTTCCCTTCATGGATCAAATGCTCGAGCGTCTTCCGGGTAATGACTATTACTGCTTCTTAGACGGTTTCTCCGGGTATTTTCAAATTCCCATCGATCCCAAGGACCAAGAAAAGACCACATTCAGTTGTCCCTATGGAACATTTGCTTACAAACGCATGCCTTTTGGTTTATGCAATGCTCCTGGGACGTTCCAAAGGTGTATGATGGCTATCTTCCATGACATGGTGGAAGACACTATGGAAGTATTCATGGATGATTTCTCGGTTTATGGCGATTCTTTCTCTGCTTGCCTTGCCAATTTAGAACGTATGCTTAAGCGGTGTGAAGACACTCGCCTTGTTCTTAATTGGGAAAAATGCCATTTTATGGTAAAAGAGGGCATCGTGCTAGGACACAAGATCTCCAAAGCCGGTCTTGAAGTAGACCGTGCTAAAGTCGATGTTATCGCTAAGTTGCCTCCACCTTCAACCGTGAAGGGTGTGAGAAGTTTTCTGGGTCATGCGGGCTTCTACCGTCGATTCATCAAAGATTTTTCTCAAATCCCTCGCCCGATGACCCACCTCTTGGAAAAAGATACTCCTTTATCTTTTCCAAAGAGTGTCTTGAAGCCTTCAACTCGCTTAAGGATAAGCTAACTAAGGCACCCGTCTTGGTCACCCCTAATTGGGAGCTGCCTTTCGAGTTGATGTGCGATGCTAGTGACTTTGCTATTGGAGCGGTTTTGGGCCAAAGAGTGAACAAACACTTCCAACCGATCCATTACGCTAGCAAGACAATGACTGGGGCTCAATTGCATTACACGACAACCGAAAAAGAGCTTTTAGCTGTTGTCTATGCCTTTGAAAAATTCCGCCCCTATCTTGTCCTTTCCACCATAATCGTTTACACCGATCATTCCGCGCTGAAGTACTTGTTAACTAAGCAAGATTCCAAACCAAGACTTCTTCGCTGGGTTTTGCTACTCCAAGAATTTAAAATAGAAATTCGCGATAAAAAAGGAGCTGAAAACCTAGCCGCGGATCATTTCAGTAGACTTGAGGATCCTTACCAAAGGGATCATCCGAACAAAGAAATCAATGATTCTTTCCCCCTGGAAACCTTAATGTCTATCAACTCGACTGCTGATGAAACCCCGTGGTTTACGGACATTGCAAACTACTTGGCGGGTGAAATTCTCGTTGACGGGCTAACATCCCAACAAAAGAAGAAGTTCTTCAAAGACATTAAGACTTACTTTTGGGATGACCCGTATCTATTCAATTAATGTGCTGATTTGATCGTTCGCCAATGTGTTGATGGACCGGCAGCTTTAGAAATCCTTGACGCTTGCCACAAAGGACCCACCGGTGGTCACTTTGGCCCACCATCTACCATGATGCTCACGAGATGGTTAAACGATGTGATGCTTGCCAAAAACAAGGCAAGATCACACATAAAGACGAAATGCCTCAGAATTTCATACAAGAATGTGAAATCTTTGATGTTTGGGGTATCGACTTTATGGGGCCATTCCCTTCGTCTAAAGGAAACAAATACATCCTTGTAGCCGTTGACTACGTTTCAAAGTGGGTTGAAGCCAAAGCTTTACCTACTAATGACGCAAGGGTGGTTTGTAACTTTTTGAAATCGCTATTCGCTAGATTCGGTGTGCCTCGTACCATTATTAGTGATCGCGGGACTCATTTTTGCAATGACCAATTCGCAAGAGTCATGGCTAAGTATGGTGTAAATCATCGTCTTTCCACCGCCTACCACCCACAAACTAATGGCCAGGCTGAAATATCCAACTGAGGATTAAAGCGAATTCTGGAAAGAACCGTGGGAGAGCATCGTGCCTCATGGGCTGATAAACTTGATGATGCTTTGTGGGCTTTTCGTACCGCTTACAAGACTCCGATTGGTTGTACACCATATCGTCTCGTGTATGGGAAAGCGTGCCACCTCCCCATTGAGTTGGAGCACAAGGCTTACTGGGCCTTGAGGTGGGCTAATTTTGATATCAACAAAGCCGGTGACCTACGCAAGATCCAACTCAATGAGCTGAATGAACTCCGGAATGAGGCTTATGAAAATTCTTTGATCTATAAGGAAAAGACTAAGCTCATTCACGACTCCAAGATTAAAAACCGAGAGTTCCATGTTGGAGACAAAATTTTACTCTTTAACTCTCGGTTGAAAATCTTTTCGGGCAAGCTGAAATCTCGTTGGTCCAGCCTATTCACCATTGCCTAAATTTTTCCATATGGTACTCTCGAGCTCGCTCAACCTAATGGACCTAATTTTAAGGTGAATGGCCAACGAGTGAAGTTGTACTTTGGTGAGGACATCTCTCATGAGATGATTCCATCCCTCACCACGTTACCCATGAACTAATTTTGGGTCGAGTCAGGCTCGTGACTCGGTTATAAAAAACAAGCGCTCCTCGGGAGGCAGCCCGAGTATCTATCCTTTTCCGTTTAACCTCCTAAGTGTAGGGGGACCTATATAGGTGTTTGTATTTGTGTGGTGATGTGATTACAGGGATGAATGCACTCTTGGAACCTTCGAAGAACCGTGCTCCCGTGTTATCCGAAATCCGGTTCTATCTCTCAACTATCGTGATTCAATTTTCTTCATACTCACATTTGAAATTGATCACGTTAGTCGTCTCTTCCTTAACTTGATTTAACCAACGTGCACAATGTCATAAGTGTAGGGGAGACTTTTCCCACATGCTTAAACATTGAGGACAATGTTTATCTTAAGTGTAGGGGGGACTTCTATCGAAGTTTTAAGTGAACTTTTCCATGAAAATGCCTTCATTTAACCGGAAAATCATCTTTTTCAACATTTTTCAAATTTTTAATTAACTTTGGCCATTTTGTCGTAATTTTTAAATTTTTATCGTTGCTTTCATATGTATATATCCCACAATAAAGTCAAAAATATTAATAAAGTGGTGTAGCTAGTTTAGAAATCTTTGACATATTAGGCCCGTTGCGATTATTTTGACTCAACCCGAATAGACTTATCCAAGTTTATTCTAGCTAGTATCCTTAACCATGTAGACCTTAATTGGTTTATTAGGCTAAGTATCCACGAGTCTCATTACTTGAGATTTTAAATTGTGGAGGACGAGAAATGATAGAGTTAATTATAAGTCGGTATTCTTGCACAAGCTCACTTGGTGTAATTATTTGCCTATTCTCCCATCACTTGCTAATAAATTATCTGCAATAAGTAAGGTCGTACGATTTGAAAAGTTACTTAGCTTCTAGCCCAAGATCGTTTAAAAGTTGCTCGGTAATGATAAGAGTTCATATCCAAGGCATAACTTATGAAGCGGGGCGCGAAGATTGGCGAGTCCGAAAAGGCCCTAACAAGGCATGAGGATTCAATCTTATTGCTAAAGATCCAAGGTGAAGTGAAAAGCATTATTACCAAAATCAATATGAAGGATCAAGACTCACGACGAAAAGCAATCAACTCCCATAAAGATGATGGAGAAGTCTATCCGAAAAGACCCTAACAAGGTATGAGGATAAATAGATCCAAGTCCGAATAGGAGGCGGATCGTTGTATCTCAAAATCCCAAATAGAGATTGAATAAATAATCATGAAGTCGTGGTCAACAAAATTGGAGTACCCCTCAAAAGTCTCCAAGTGAAGAAACTCTATTAACGATGAGAAGACCATTATCTCAAGCACGTCTCTCAAGATATGAAGTATGAAGTACATGCCAAATATCGGCCCGAGAAAGGTCTCAAATCGTGAACCGAGTTATGCCAAGATATGAACTTTTTGATATCCCGAGAAGCAGTTTTAAGAGATTTTGTCCTTTAGCTAACTATTGATCAAATCGTCCTACTTTGCTTTCGGCCTAAATAAACTATCGAAATAAGTCCAAAAATGCATCTTCATGATCATTCTAAGACAAAAATAAAATATAAGAGATACACCTTGGAATAAGGGAGTTTAAGCATATAATTAAGCCATGTGTGTAAGTGTTTGATTGGCTAACTTATAATAACAATGATCTCGTTTTTAAGCTTAGTTTGGGGAACGTGAAACTTGAGGGTGATAAATCTTCGCAGCACCGAAGCCCTAATGTAAGTCATTGATCTCTTTGCAAGTTATTTCCATGAAGCTATTTTCAAGTGAAAATGGTTTTCTATCCTTTTGTTTCCTTTAAAGTTTTAATTTCTTTTAGTACAGTAATTTTTGTTTAAGTAGTATTTTAATAAGGCCAAGGTTGATTGATTATGAGAAAAGTGTAAATTTGCTTTATCACTAAGCATTGCATGAGGGCATGGCAATGGTTAAGTGTAGGGGATTTGATAGGTGTGTAAACACCCATCCTTTTTCCACTTAATTCTGGCTAAAACGAGACCAAAACACGTATTTAATATCATTTGTTTGGAATTATGCGTGGTTTTTGTGTTTATTGTGTTTTCAGAGCCAACCGGATGAATATTGAAGAAAACATGGGATTGCACGGGTTTTATCGAAGAAAAAGACTCAAGACGAAGTTTATTGTCCAAGAGATGCAAAAGATTTGAAGTCATTTGGCCTAATTAAAGATTTATCGAAGAAAAGGACCAAAGATGGAAGATTTACATATGTCGAAGAAACTCAAGTCTATTAAACGAAGAAATTAAAAGACGAGTTGAATTTAATCGACGACAAATCCCGAATCAGAATCGGAAACATCAACTTTTCTGAAAAGACGAGAAGACAAGAAGAACGGGAGAAAGCCCACTCACCAACCAAAGACAAGACTATATAAAGACCACCCTTCACACTTTTCAGAGAGTTTTTCATTCCATCTTTTTCTCTTTTCCTGTTCGTAGTCATCACCAACACCACTAGGGTGTTTGGTGATTTTGATTCTTATTTTTCCAATCTTGTAGTTTAATCTTTGTCTTTTGATTGTTAAAACCTTATTCAATCAATACAATCTTTCCATTTCATCTTGTTCATCTTCATCTTTTTGATTCAAAGTTAAAGTTCTTATTTGGTTGACTTGATCTTCAAAAGTTGTTGGGTTTTATATTTTTATTGATGGGATTTGATGTTTATGGTTAGTATTTGATTCGTGGTTGAATTTGTTTAAGTTTTGGTGAAAAACTTGGTTGATTTTGGCTTGTATTAGCGTTTCCCTGTTTTTCTGTATCCTTCTGTTCTTTAGTTTCCCAGGTTCCGGATGAACAAAAAGTTCCGAATGAGCATAAAAAGTTCCGAATGAAAGTGTTTTTCAAAAGTTCCGAATAAGTTTTAAAATTTCCGAATCAATTTATGTTAAAAAGTTCCGAATGAAATGTTTTTCAAAAGTTCCGAATCAGTTTGAAAGTTCCGAATAGACTTCCGAGCCAAATCTTCCGGATCAACTTCCGAACAAAGTTCCGGACCAAGTTCCGAACCAAACTTCCGAGCAAAGTTCCGAGTGAAGTTCCGAGTGAAGTTCCGGGTGAAGTTCCGGATCAACAAGTTCCGAACCAAACTTCCGGGTGAAGTTCCGAGTGAAGTTCCGGGTGAAGTTCCGGATAAAGTTCCGAACCTAACTTTCGAGTAAAGTTCCGCATCAAGGAGTTGACATCTTTTCATTCGAAAAAGTTCTGAATCAGTAAGAACTTCCGAATCAATTTCCTTTTTTGCATTTTTAAGTGATACTTACTGTTTCTTCATTTTATATTTATTCTAGTTTTATTAATTGTTATTAAATTAATTGCTTTTAATTTAAGTTTATTTCTAAGTTTATTTAAACCTTTAGTAGATTAGAAATCCAACCCCTGTTTAGTGACCAAGAACAATCATTCCACATTGAGCTGTAATCAATTCGAGAGGATTCCGAGAAACGAACTTTCAACAAAAAAAATTTCTTGTATTAAGGACTCGAAAAATCTTCGAATGAAATGACCCGTTTTATCATTTGGCACGTTTTAGGCTCAATCCAATGTGCGGTGACACATATGTATGAGCCGAGCAAACCATGAGGACGGGACCAAATATCCGTAGTTAAATTAACACAAGTATCCAAATTTAAAAACCCATCTTTTAATACATTTTTAGCCACTTTACATAATTTCATAGCATCACGTTTAAGAGTAGTGCGACTTACACGGTTATACTTCGGTTGAAGAGTGTTTTGAAACACCCTAATGATACGCGGGTTGTCAAAATGGTTGAACGGAAGCCCCTCCTGAATCACCATCCCAAAAATTGTTCTCGAACCAAATCCAAATTATAAGAAAACATACTCCCGTCTCGACTCATAGAAGCTTGACCCTTTGCCGGAGTATTCTTGAGCGTCAGACAATGCGTGAGATGAAACCTTAACGACGAGTTGGCACCGAGCGCAAAAAAACTAAAGCAATGCTTACATTGAGCCTTATTCAAACAGTTTGATAGCAAAACGAAGTTGTATTCATTCCAAACCGCGGCGGTATGATTGTGTGTAAGAATTTCAACAACCGTGGGTTTGGGTTCTTGTGTCGTTGAAACAACACCGGTGGCAACGGTAGTAGACGAATTAGCTCTAATTGTCATTAGTGAAGTGAAGAAATTCGGTTTTGAATTTTTGCTTCAAAGTAGAAACATAGAAAGAAGACTATTGTATTGTGTGTTTAAAACATACACATAAATGGGTTATTTTTACTAATAAGAATACCCAAATGGATCCCAAAAATTAAAAAAAGGTGCCCATTAATACCAAACGGTCCCACCCGAAAATTCAAAATTTGAAATCCTTATACACGCTCATAACCGGTCAAAAAAACCGGTTCTGGTTAACCCGTCCGAAAACCGGTAGAAAAACCACTTGCCTCCTCAAAAACAGGAACCCGTCTGAGACGCCCGGTTATGTAAAAAAACCGGGACCGGTTTTATAACATCCCGCCTACTCAGACTACAATATTGTCCGCTTTGCCTGCAGGCTCACGACTTTGCTTTGTGGCCCTCTTGTAAGTACTTCTCGACTGGTCACCCAACCTAGTACTACTCTGACACGAGCACGCTTAACTGCCAGTTCCTAAGAACCCCACTTGCAGTAGACCACAAAACGCATTTTGTCATGAGAAGGCGACTGTTATCTTATGAACCATGGATCTCTCCTGGCCACAGCAGATGTGGGATTTGCCTAGGGTGTCACGATCACCCCCCCTTCGGGACTCATCATCCTCGATGAGGTTTTCCCCACCATCCCGAACGGCTCAGGAGTGGCTCTGATACCACTTGTAACATCCCGCCTACTCAGACTACAATATTGTCTGCTTTGCCTGCAGGCTCACGGCTTTGCTTTGTGGCCCTCTTGTAAGTACTTCCTGGCTGGTCACCCAACCAAGTACTACTCTGACATGAGCACGCTTAACTCCCAATTCTTAAGAACCCCACTTGCAGTAGACCACAAAACGCGTTGTGTCATGAGAAGGCGACTGTTATCTTATGAACCATGGATCTCTCCTGGCCACAGCAGATGTGGGATTTGCCTAGGGTGTCACAGGTTTGGTCAAAACTGGTTTTGACCGGTCCCGGTTTCTGGTTTTTTCGGTTCCTATTTAAAAAACGGTTTATATGCCCACATCTACTTGGATGTGACGACCTATGAGGAGTGGCGTAATTGGTTGGGCGTACTTCGGCTCCCTTCAAAGACCAAAGGTATGGGGGTCTTCTAAGGTTTATGGTGGTCGATATGGAATTTCTGTAATAAGATTCTCTTCGAAAACAAGGCTCCTGCAAATGCTATTATATTCAATAATTTAATTTCTATTTCATTTTCCTGGTACAAATATAGATGTAAAATGTCGTCCAAAAGAGACGATTGGTTTAAGAACCTTATCTTGTAATTGTTTAATCTAGCTCTTTGCTAGTTTTAATAAAATTGCAGTTAAAAAAAATGTATATGCTTTGAAAAGGTTGCCGTTAAATAAAAAAAAGTTTTAGCTAAATCACAAAAAAATAAAGAGAAAAAAGATACAAATGCTTTTAGCAAACAAGATTTTTTTCAGTTTTCTTTCAATTATACTCAAGATTTTCAAGATCGGGTCTTACCTAAGATCGTTTTCGTCTTTACAAGATCGAGATCATAAAATAGGACCGGGATCGTAAGATTCTATAATGTATCTTTCCAATATTTTACAACTTTACAAATTAATATACATCCAAACACAAAATTATACGAATTATTTATAAAAATATAGTCCTAAATTATGATTATGAAATATATAAGAAGATTTACACTTTGTTTTTTAGATTATAAAAAAAGAACGTATAAATGTTTAATTTTTTGTTTGTCGTTCGAGAAAAAGTAAGATCGAATCGTAATAGATCCTAGGATCCTATGAGCAAGATCGGGATCTTATAAGATATTAAACATGAAAAGATCCTATGTAAGATCTGGATCATTTTTGCTTTGTGGTATCGTAAAATCGTAAGATTCTAAGATTAAGATCGAGATCTTGACAACCTTGATCATACTCATTCAAGAACTTGTTTTCATCTGTTGTTCAGCTCCTCATTAGTTTATATAATTCACAAACGATTTTTGTCAAATTTAGCAAAACAAGATCAAATATATATGTTATGGTTTTTTTTCATTAACCAAACACACTTCATGTTGTTCGTATTTTCATTCGTCTATGTTGTTCAGTATACTCTTTCCTATTACCGCATTGATGATATGATATCTTCTTACCAGACCAGTCATGCCACATTTGCAGAAACACACACATTTTGTTAAGGTATGAATGACTACTGTTTGTGCAATTCCTTGCGGGGGTCCGAATTGTATGATCGGATCGGATCTTGAGTGATGTATGCTTCGGATATCCTGAAACCAAAGCAACGCGTTAGACTCGTCCGGGTGTGGGAATCCAGACCAAGCTCCAGCGTGAAAGTAAGTAAAGGGTAAAAATCCGAAGAGGAATATGAGAGTAAAACAATATAAGTAAAAAGTGATAAGGGTAAAAGAGTTAACCTAAACCTTGAACCCAAAGGGGTATTTATACTAGTCTGATTCCTAAAAGGCCGGGAATGGTGATGGGCCTTGGTTGGCCCGATTGGGGACACACTCCCTATTTTATAGGAAGTGTGTCTGTTGAGTTCTTTGTTGACTATCGTTGACTTCTTCTAGAAGAATGTGTGCGTTCCGAATCGTCAAGTGTGTTCCGGGTCGGGTCATGTGTTCCGGACACATACACGAACAACTACAGACTGCTGACAAATGATAAACACATGATTAACTACCCGACTTCTGAATCCCAAAAACCTGTAGTACCACATCACATATCCAAGCTGAATACAACCATTAATCACATAAAGACAAATAAACCTTTCTAGTACTTGTAGATCACACAATGACTAAAAGATAAATCAATTCTGATAACCATGTATTGAAGTTCGTTTGCTTCATAATGTATGCCAACTTAATCCAATTATTTCCAAGTAGCCAAATCAAAATCCGATTCTAACTTGAGCAAAAAAGTGCAATACTTAACCACAATTCATGCTCGCTAAAAATAGATTCAATTCCACATAGCATTATGCAAACACAGAAAAAAAATGCAGCATCACTAAATTATCTTTTCAATCCACATATAACAGCTAGAAACCATAAAATGAACAAAAAAAATTAACTCCACCAAATGCATAACCGGATTAAAGGAAACATTAACAGATTATTAAAGCTAAGCAAATATTTTTTAAAAGAGATAGCTGATATGCCAATAAGCAAAAGCCGTATCAAATAAGCAAACCCGAAAATATAATTGATGCCTTATGGAAAACAAACAAAAACGATTGCTTTTTAAACAATTTATTACCTTTGAGTCAAGCATATATCTTTTTGCTTCCATGTTTCTTGTTCTTTCTTAGGCCCATAACATTTTGTCAACCAATTGTCAGCATCATTCAACCCGCCACCAAAGAAAAAATGTTTCTTCTGAGATGCCACCTTTCAGAACAATCTATACATACTATTACTTTAAATAATTATAACTTTAATATTTTCCCTTTTTACATTCTAACTTTAAAAAAAAGACAACGCAGCAATAGAAGCATTACTGCCTTTCATTATTTAGCTAATCTATTTTTCTTGAGTTTGACTAAAATCATACAGTAAAAGTTATGAGTCTTTCTTCGTTCATCACCTCACATATTTGATCTTCTCACCTGCTGCATCTCACACATCTTTCTCTCCTCTATACTTTTCTTCAACATGTATTCTCTTTTTTTCCTTAGCATATAATCTTGAAATTATAGTTGTGGTGAACTGGTGATAGCTGCAGCTCAGTGGAGCTTGACGGTAAATACATAAAGATGCAGGCTGGTTGAAGACAGATACGAGGATGAATAATGATAAAGAGTTTTGTTAGTTATTCCTAGTGTGACATGTGGATTGATTCGATCTAATATCTGGAAGTCACAAGGTAAACGGGTTGTGTACTTAAAATTTAATATTGATATATTGTTCTACATGCAACCGGTTGGTATAAATCATGAAGTATAGGACAATATAAGTCGTAGAGAGTCACAAAGGTAGATTAAATCATCACTTTTGCAAACACAGTTCTGTTTACAGTCACGAACTAACAATACAAAATCAACCATATAGAAACACAATGTCTTCTTCAGAGTTAAACCATAAAAGTCTTTTAATTCCTTTGAAGGATATACATTTTGCCACCAATAATTTCAGTTCAGAAATTCAGATCGAATATTTCCGTACAGTAATTGAGATCATAGAGTTTTGCTATGAACCCAATTATAAGGTCTACAGAGGACAGCTCTCTGAACGCTGGCAAAACCGTACAGCTGCATTCAAACGTTTTAGTGCAGCAGGTGTCGTGGGGGAGAAGTTTGATACAATGAGAAAGATGTTCTTTAATGAGATTAAAATGGCTTCCAGTTTCCACAACGAAAGCATCATCCCTTTCATTGGTTACTGTGATGATGGCAAGGAAATGATTTTAGTTTACGAGTATGCTATCTATGCATGCCTTGATCAGTTTCTAGCAGACGCCTTTGATAGTAGGGGTCACATAACATGGGCGCATCGCCTTAAGTTTTGTTTAGAGGTAGCAACGGGACTCAACTACCTCCATTCAGGTCTTAGGGAAGATAACATAGTAATACACAGAGATGTTACGAGCGGAAACATTTGGTTAAATGAGAATATGGAAGCAAGAATTTCTGGTTTTGGTTCGTCGATATTTGTTCCCAAAAATCAGTCGCAAGTTTATGATGGTGTTCTGAATAATGGCTATTATACAGATCCCATTTATGCTGAGAGCGGCATCGCAAAGACAGAAACTGACGTATATTCACTTGGTGTTGTGATGTTTGAAATGTTGACCGGCATGCTGGTTCATAATGAAAGGAGTATCGGAGATGTTAAGCCACAAAAGATGATAAATTTGGTGCGGCGATACTATGATGTTGGACTGGACAATATCATTGATCCACATATAAGAGATCAGATTGATCGTCATTCTTTGCTTATGGTGAAAGAAATTGCTTTTAGATGCATTTGTTTAAACATAAAGGAACGCCCAACGATGAGTATAATCATCAAGACGATTACAGAAGCACTCGATATTCATGTAAGTCTTTTCGTTTAATTATTTCGTAGCAAGCCCAGTTTTATATACAAAAAGAAAGTACCGAAATAGTTGGATATAAATCACAGATCCTTAAAAGATCAAAAACAACATCAATAACAATACCCAATCCCGCCAAGGCAGGATATGGGGAGGTAAAGTGTAAACAAATCATACCTCTACCTTTGGGAAAACCCGCGGATACGGAGACTGCTTCCTTGTAGAGCTCCGGCTAATAAGTGAAGAAAAGAAAAAAGAAATACAACTCTCAAAAATCTCTTTATTACGGTATTAGTATTATTAGTATTATTATTTTCTTCATATATATAGATTTTTCTTAAAAGCATAACAGGGTAAAGGGACACGACATGAAAAAAAAAAACATTCATAAGATAAAATGATAAACCAATAAGGCGAGCACACACATACAATGGGGCAAGAGAGCACACAGAGCACAATTAGCCACAAACAAGACATAAACGCAAACGCAAAAAAGCAAGATGCATGGCATAAAAGTGAACAACACAAACAAATAAAAGACCATACATACGGGAAACATGAAAGTGGGGGACGCATACGAAAAATAAGCATACCCCCACAAGGTAGGGGATAACAAGGCAAGCAAAAGATATACCAAATCAAGCAGGAAGTAACGGCGTATAGAAAAGACCTATGGAAGTGATACGAACCTATCGGTTCATAAGTCCCAAGTGTAGAACTCACTCAAAAAGCTAGCTTGTTTGAGGAGGGGACACCTGGACATTATAAACCACCAACCATTCCCATACATGGCCGATGTGGGATCATAACATTACCCCACACTTTGAAGAACCAACGTCCTCGTTGGTCACGGCTATGTTGGTCACGGTTGGCACCCCCTTTGGGTCCAAGCCACCACTCCATAGGCCACCACTCCGAGCTCGTTGGTCACGGCTATGTTGGTCACGGTTGGCACCCCCTTTGGGTCCAAGCCACCACTCCATAGGCCACCACTCCGAGTGTTGGAACCTCGTAAGGTAGGGCTAGCTCTGATACCAATTGATACGAACCTATCCCATACTAGGCTCGTAATCGGTTCATAAGTCCCAAGTGTAGAACTCACTCAAAAAGCTAGTCCCAAGTGTAGAACTCACTCAAAAAGCTAGCTTTTTGAGTGAGTTCTACACTTGGGACTTATGAACCGATTACGAGCCTAGTATGGGATAGGTTCGTATCAATAAGCAACCAAGACCTAAGGAGCAACAAGTAGCGAAAAATCGTTAAGCAAGATTACACAACCTAAAACGGGGGCCAACGTAAAAAAAGACACACCAAGAACTACAACACACCAAGAACAAGCAAACAAGAAAATAAGACCCAAAAACCCTCTAAACCTATCATCCAACCCGTAATAAAAAACACGCCCTACCCACAGACCACAACAAGCAAGCACGCATGTCAAAAGACATCAAAAGGGAGCAAAAAAAAAAAGACGAACCTGGGAAGAACAACAAATAATACACACCAAAACCAACTCAAAGGTCTACCTAATCACCTATCTAATTCTACCTCTCCACTCAATCCTAGGTCATGTCCTTGGTCAAAAGAAGCTCTTTCATTTCCTGCTTCAATCGATCCTCCCGCCTAAGTTTGGGTCTACTCTTCTTCTCACGCCGTCAACAGCCAACACTTAAAAGATCAAAAGATAAATCTATGCCATTCTCTAACCCATTTCCATCTTCTTCTTTCTTTTCCAAAGTGCAAAAAACATCGCATAAATTGTTAACCGTTAGATAAAACTACTTGTACCATCGAAAAAAAAATTAAACCATCTTTCATTAATATTCTTAAAAAGCCATGGTATTATAGTTCTTTTTCTCGACATTTACCACTGCACAAATCTGATCCGTTTTTGTTATTTTCAGACATATGGAGCTGCTTCTATCATTAACCTACGAAGTTCTCGAATTTCTCTAATTCCACTAGAAGAGATCAAAAGGGCCACAAATAACTTCAGCGCAGAAACTCGGATTGGAGATGGCGGATTTGGAGTAGTCCACAGAGGACAACTCTCTAAACGCTGGCAAAGCCGTTCAGCTGCATTCAAACATCTTGATCCAAGATGGGGCCAAGGAAAGGTGGAATTTTTTAATGAGCTCGAGCTGATGTCCAGTTTCCACCATAATAATATCATCGGTTTCATCGGATATTGTGATAATGTAAATGAGATGATTATAGTTACCGACTATTCTATCAACGGAAGCATTGATCAACATCTCAAAGACCCCAATAAGAGGCGTTGCCTAACATGGCAGCAGCGCCTCAAGATTTGCTTAGGGACAGCTAGAGGCCTTCAGTACCTTCATTCAGGTCTTGGGGAGCGTGGCAGAGTAATACACAGAGATGCCAAGAGTGCAAACATATTGTTAGATGACAAAATGGAAGCAACAATATGTGATTTTGGAGTCTCAGTATTAATCTCCAGAAATCAACAACAAGTCTATGAAACTCCTTTGGGTACCCCATTTTACGTAGATCCAATTTACCGTGAAAGCGGTTTCCTCAGGACAGAAACAGATGTGTACACATTTGGTGTGCTACTATTTGAAATGTTGAGTGGGGTGCTAGCTTTTCATCATAAAATAGAAATAAAGGCACAACCTTTGATGAATATGGTCAGACGCTACCATGCTGACGAACCAGATATGTTGGTTGATCCGCTTATAAGAGATCAAGTTGACAGTCAATCATTGTTTGCTTTTATCGAAATTGCACAGGAATGTATTAGTTTCAACTTAAAGGATCGCCCTTCAATGAGTAGGATCATCAAGAGGATGGAAGAACTCTTAGAATTTCAAGTAAGTTTTTTCATTTTAATTAATTTGAATAATATCTAGTTTCATATTCAAAGATGCCTCTAGAACCACATCTAATAAAGCACATCACATTCTTATAAATTGGAACACAGATATCGGCGTACGTACATAAATCAGTAACATTTATAACCGACGATTTTGGTCACTATAACCTACTAATCATAAAAGTGTAATTGAGTTCTTAAGGACTCTGTTTCTTGTTTATTTTCATGATTAGGATAAAACAACACAAAAACGCTAAGCAAACTCGGTTTTGTATATGTTGACAGAACCACAGAGCTGCTTCTACCAATACTTTACGAAGCGACCAAAATCGAACGCTTAAAGATTTTTTAGTTCCTCTAGAGGATATCCAAATAGCAGTAGGAAATTTCAGTTCAGATCAATTTGTTGGAGATGGTGGATTTGGTTGCGTCTACAAAGGGCAGCTTTCTGAACGCTGGCAAAATCGCACAGCTGCAATCAAACGCCTAAATCAGAGTGGTTACCAAGGAAAGAATGAATTCCGAAATGAACTTGAGCTGATTTTCAGGTTCCACCATGTAAATATCATACCTTTCATTGGTTATTGTGATCAAGGTGATGAGATGATTATAATCACCGAGTATGCCATCAACGGTAGCCTTGACCGTCATCTTGAAAATCGGATAAAAAGAGGTGGCCTAACATGGGAACAACGCCTCAAGATTTGCTTGGGGGCAGCAAGAGGACTTGACTACCTTCACTCAGGCCGTGGGAAGGATAACAAAGTGGTTCACAGAGACGTCAAGAGTGCAAATATTCTGTTGGATGAAAACATGGAAGCAAAAATTTGTGATTTTGGAATGTCAAAAGCAGGCCTGCAAAATCTACAAAGTACTGGTGTCTATACAAAAGTTGCGGGCACCCCCTATTACATGGATCCAATTTATCAAGAAAGTGGCAAGCTCAGAACTCAGTCAGACGTGTATTCATTTGGTGTTGTGATGTTTGAAATGTTGACTGGGCTGATGGCTTATCGTCGAAAACACTTTGGGGATGGTAAGGCGCAATATCTGATAAGTCTGGTGAGACGTTACTATACTGGAGGACTAGGCATATTAATGGATCCCCTTATAAAAGATAAAACAGATACCCGTTCATTTCTAACATTTCAAGAAATTGCATATGAGTGCATTAGTATGAAGTCGTACAAGGAACGCCCTACCATGGAAATGATCATCGATCGGATTGAAGAGGCTTTGGGTTATCAAGTGAGTTTTTCTGTTAAATTAATTTGGTAGTATTTGGTAGTTCCTTTCACAAAAAATTAAAATTTACATAGGATCATAAAACATGTTAAATTGCTTGTATCGCACTTCAATACAAGATACAACTAAAATCATTTTCATCAATTAATGTTTTCTATAGAAACTTTAAGTTTCTATGTCTTTGGGTACCAAGGTTTCTCATTGACAAAGTACAATCGTATAGAAAATGAAACAAGCGTACATGTCGGTGAAGTATCAGATGTATACAGCATTACACGATAACTAGGAACTAGGTATGTACAAGAATATAATTTCAATTCGGTAGAATGCATAGATTTGGTATACAATGACGATAATCGTAGCTCTATTATATATTCAATTTTTCTTAATCATGTGTATATGCAAACCCTGAATTCAATATACTACTTTCTTAATGCAACGTTTTATGGTTTATTGTGCAAACAGGAAAATTATTTGTCAATGGCAGTACATAAGATTACCGATCAGTAACAGCAGCAACGGCAAGGAGAATTACGAAGGAATCAGCAGATGAACGGTAGCAGCGCCGAGAAAAAAAGTAATGTACTATGACATGCTATACTAGCATTCACTTATGATGGTATTTATTATGATGTATTGAACGTAAATTTAGTCATTTAGTACAAAGTATTGAACGTAGCAACCTTAAAACGCAGTTCGTAAAGACAAGTATGAAAAAGATGAATATCTACTTACCTCGAATTCTTTCTATATCATTCGAATGATTATGGAGATTTGGAACCCTAGTTTTGATGGATAAAAATTCTCGGGGAGTGAAATAGAAAACAACAAATAGGTTTATGGAGTTGAGTCACCATTTGTTAAGTGTAGGTAAATCAAAAAGACTAAAAAGTATTTTATACTGGATTTATTAAAGTTGATCCAACAGCTACAAAAAAATCCCACTAAAATTTTGGTCAAAGGGGTTAATTTAGTCTTTTTACCCGTTTTTTAGTTTCACCTGCAAATTTCAAACGCACATAACTTCTAAACAAAAACATTTGCGAAAAATCGATTTCACCATAATTTCTAAAATTTAATTCTCTTTAATTTGGTATGCAATTTGATGAATAAATCGTAAAAAACATCTTTTTATGTGGGTTATTATTTTCTTGAAATTCTTACCATTTTTTGCTATAATTTTATCTAGTTTAAATGTCGAATTACGCAAAACTTAAAACACAAAAATTGTAGCTTTTTGTCCATTCTTTACCCAGTTCTTTGAATCATTCAAATTCGATATGATATGAGTGAGATATCACGCGGTAAATATGACGTTTTAGTTATATTTGTTGTACACAATGTGTTTGCTGTCATGTGTAACTTAAATTTTTAGTGTTAAGGTTGGGTTAAATGCACTAAATTTGTACAACAACGCATCACTAATCATTTTGTTAATATAAGATTTAAAAAGTGTTGTTCATCACTAAAATACTTAGTCTTGTTCATTAGTCAATATAGTTCATAACTTCATCAACAAGACTGATGAACTGATAAATAGATGAACTAACTAATCAACTGATGAACATTGTGAATAGTTAAAAGTTTTGTTCGATCATCAATAAAATAGCTAGTCTCACTCATCAGTTAGTTAGTGTTGTTCATCAATATATCAACAAGAATGATGAACTAATGAATATTGTGAATAGTTAAAAAGTGTTGTTCATCAATAAAAAAAGTTACTATGTTTCATCAGTTAGTTAGTGTTGTTCATCAGATGAATTGATGAACAACATTAACCGATGAACACTTATGAACACTAATTGATGAATAAGGAAACATCAAATAATTAATATGTGTTGTTCATAAATTCACCAACAGTATTGATAAATAAGACTAATAAACTAATGAACTCATGAACTAATAAACAAGACTAATTGATGAAAACTTATAACACAATACGTGCATTTTTTACAAAATAAAAAAAAATAATCACTTTCTGAATCTTATATCAATAAAAGGATTAGTGGTTCGTTAGGGGACAAAAAATAGTGCATTTAACACAATTTAAACATTAAAAATCATAGCGAGTCATTTTATCAAACATCTTGTGTGCAACAAAAATGACTAAAATGTCGACTTTAAGGTCCCGTATCTCACTCATATCATCCCTGGTTCGAGAGATTTAAATTTCTGAGTAAAAAGTGAAGTAAAATCTATAATTTTCATGTTTGAAGTTTTTCATGACTTAGCTTTTTGTACGGTTAAAAATAAGGCCGAAAATGTAAAAAACATCAAGAGACTCGAATACGTAAAAAAAATTTCAAAATTTTCAACAAGATTTATACCATATAAAGAGGATTAAAATTAAGAAATTATGGTGAAATCGTTTTTTTAAAGTTCGTCGTTGAGGAGTTATGTGCGATTGAATTTTATGGGTGAAAAGAAAAAACGAGGTAAATGCAATTTATCCTGTCGGCGTATAGTCTAGGATGGGCCCGGCCCGACAGGCCCACGGTCCACACACCTTACTCATCTTACAAAAAAGCCTAGCACTATATATACATGGGTAGGGGCCTCCTACACCACAGGTTATCTCTCATACTTACACCTCCCTTATAACGTATCAACCCGATAATATCCTGACGGTCAGAGGTGGACCCCGGGGTTCCGGCCTCGGGTCCATTCTAACCGGTTTTTCTTTGTTTGCAGCATCACTCAAGATCCGAGAATACAATGAATGGCCTAAGAGAGTCGTCAAAACCGGCCCAGCCAAACTATGCTTCAACAAGTTGGCCTCATCCGTGGGATCATGCATAAGCCATGCCTCGTGTTCTCACGCTACGAGAAAGAAAAGATTGATATGAAAAATTGGTCATTTGGAAATTCTCGTACCTTTGTTTTTTCATTCACCACGCCCATAAGTAACAAGCGACGGTGAATTGGCCTAAACTTTTTCCATGCTCAAAATTTGATTTACTAAATCAATGAGCATATGTGATTTTAACATGGCTTATAAATGGCTTAAAATAACTACGAAACAAAAAACTTGATGCGCATGAAAGTTGGTCATTCACACGTATGTTAGAGAAGGAATCAAATATATTGCAAATATATCTCAACATTGGCTAAAAATTAAATCTGTAAACAAACTGTTACAGTTTGTTCACAGAACATATTTTTATAGTTTTTCAAAGCTTGCATTGTTCAAATCAATGTAACATTGTTCACTAAACTACGGTTCATAATATTCTCCAAAGATTGTAACAGTTTTTCTTAAAGCTTGAATACAGTTCATATCATGCGTAGATATATTTGTAGATATACTTGTTTCATTGGTAGAATATCGCGGATAAACATCTAAAATATATGATGCAAATACATGCATAATATTTACTATGCTTAAAAGATTTGATATCATATGTGAATAAAATTTCAGAATATTTTTAATTGGTGCAATATATTTGATGCAAAAAATCATATTCGACACATTACATATCTATCAAATATTTGCTATTATTTTATTATATGCGGTCATGATACGTTCGTCCGTGCTAGTCCGTACTTTCCGACCTAATTATTTTTCAGTGCGGTCATGAGTCGCGTCCTTTCGCGTTAGTCCGCACGTTCGGACGTATTGTTTATAATAATAGAAGATATTACACATATATTTGAAACTAATAAAAAGACATTATTTATCTTATAAATTGTTAAAGGTATATTCTTATATTTTTTAAATGGATAAAATATTTCTCATATCTTTTTAAATAGATAACAAGATATTATATATATTTTTTAAAATAATAAAAGATATTTTCTATATCTTTTATATTCAAAAATTATGCTATCAGTAATTTCTATTAGTAAGATATATTACGTATATCTTTTCATTGGGATGATATCTTTTTCGTATATGTCGCGGTCATGTCATGTCCATCCGTGCTCACCCGCACGTCCGGAATTATTTTATTTTTATCCGCGCCATGGTACTTCCATCCGTACTAGTCCGCATGTTCGGACATCTTCTGCCTTCGGACGTACATGTACTTATCGTTTCCATGTGAAATAAGAGGATTGAGTGACCTAATAATTAACTTGTCGCATAAGAGGGATGCAATCCCAACGACCATGAATCACGTATACTTGTTAGACCCCTTGCTATCAAGACGTTGTAGTAAGTTACGCAAACCACGCAACTAGTGATGGACTTGCATGAGACACACTATGCACGTCTAACAACATTTTGTCAAAACTTTGACATCACTTATGGTAGTAGTGGTACGCTACGCGTAATGATACTATCACCCCATAAGTCAAGTAAGCTACGTCTTATACTATGTGCTTACCTGACATACATAGTAAGTTTTGATTACCACACAACAAGTGATGGTATTCGCTAAGACACACAATGCACGCTTAACAAAACTTGTCCATGCGACAATTCGTGGTTATGGCACGTCCATCCGCTTTGGTCTGCACGTTCGGACCAATTTTTATCTTTTGTACGTGGTTATGGCACGCTCATCCGTGTTGGTCTGCACGTTTGGATCTATTTCATATATTAGCCGCGGTTTTGGTACGCCCATTTGTACTGGTCTACACGACCGTAATTTTTTGAATACATGATTAAGTTTAATACGACTAATCGAGTGTAGCACCTTTAAACTTGGAGGGCTGCCAAGGTATAATAATGCCACTATTTTCTTCCATGTCATGAAAATATATTTGGATATATTGGGTACGTAAGAGGCATGTAGGCCCGGTATGAAGACGGATATAATATCTACACCTTGCCGCGGAAGGACCCTTTCCGTCGGTAGATTCCTTTGTCGCGGAAATACCTCTTCCGTCGGCGTATTCATATGCAGTGGAGGTATCACTTTCGTCAGCGCATTCCTTTGCCACGGAAGTACGCCTACTGCTGTCTTATTCCTTCGCCAGGAAGTACCTCTTCTGTTGGCGCATTCCTTTGCCACGGAAGTATCTCTTCCGTTGGCTTATTCCTTTACCGCGCTAGTACACCTTCCGCTGGCTTATTCCTTTGCCACGGAAGTAACTCTTACGTTGGCTTATTCCTTTGCCTCAGAAGTAAGCCTTCCGCTAGCTTATTCATTCTCCGCGGAAGTACGCCTTCCGTTGGCTTATTCCTTTGCCGCAGAAGTAAGCCTTCCGGTAGCTTATTCCTTCGCCGCGGAAGTACGCGTTCCGCTAGCTTATTCCTTTTCCCCGGAAGTATCTCTTCCGTTGTCTTATTCCTTCGCTGCGGAAGTATCTCTTTCGTTGGCTTATTCTTCGTCGCTGAAGTATCTCTTCCGCAAGATTATTCCTTCACCTCAAAAGTATCTGTTCCGTTGGCTTATTCCTTTGCCACGGAAGTATCTCTTCCGTTGGCTTATTCCTTCACCGCGGTAGTACTCCTTGCACTGGCTCATTACCTTCACCGCGGAAGTACGTCTTTTGCTGGTTCATTGTCTTCGTCGCGGAAGTACGCCTTCCGCTGGCTCATTGTCTTCGTTGAAGAAGTATGCCTTCCGCTGGCTCATTGTCTTCGCCGCGAAAGTACCTGGCAGAAGTACGCCTTCCGCTGGTCATTGTCTTCACCGCGGAAGTATACATTCCGCTGGCTTATTGTCTTCTCCATAGGAGTACGCCTTCCACTGGTTCATTGTCTTCGCCGCGGAAGTACGCCTTCTGATGGCTCATTATCTTTGCTGCGAAAGTACGCCTTCTACTGGCTCATTATCTTTGTCGCGAAAATACGTCGTTCGGTGGCTCATATCTTTGCTGTGGAAGTACACCTTCCACAGCAAATTACTTGCCCAACCACGGAGTGATTTTTCCGAAGCGTACATTATTTGACCTTAATTAGACAGAGCCTGATATACTACGTTTAATTTAGGAAAAAACCGTAAAGAAATTTTGGAAAGTCATTATTGAATGTTGTGTTCGCACAACGGATGTAATATCCGCATCAACTTGCCACATAAGTACACCTTCTGTTAGCCTTAAGACGAATGCAATATTCGTATTATGTTGCATCATCAGTGAGAATAAGAAGTACGTCTTCAACATGTTCATGATGAAACATACGAGTTCCACCTCCACCTTCACAAAACCTTCTTATCATCCTCACAATAGGGATGAACAAGAGCGGTGCCTTGCCAATGCTAGTGTTACCCCAACTATAGAAAACATATTCTTCTTATGGGGTCTTTACCGTCATGGAACGGGAAACCAAGCATTCGAGCACATTCACCCGTCTTATGTATACAAGTGTCGCCTAAGATGAGTCATGATCAGCACAGTTCGACATGATCGATGGAACCGCATGAGCTAGAGGTAAGTTCTGGCTATATGAATCTCCTAGGATACGCTTACATGTAGCAGATAGGGTGTAAAGTCTAGTAACCTTGGTGAAAACTTCGCTTACTAGACTGGGGGACATGATGGCGTATAGTGTCTACGCTAACTATTCACAACCCCGATCCATCATCTTTTTGTTAAAGTTAGCCCATTACGAATGGGGCCATATGTTATGGATGGCCCACAAGGATGTCCAAGCAGCAAGTCGCATGTGGTTGCTAAATAAGTGTGATACATGAATAATTCTAGCATAACATGATCATGAACCATATCATACTAGACTGGGGGACATGTCAGCGGATAGTCCCGAATGGGCCCGGCCCGACAGGCCCGTGACCCACACACCTTACCCATCGTATAAGAAATCCTAGCACTATATATACAGGGGTAGGGCCTCATACTCGACAAACTATCCTTCATACTTACACACCTCCCTTATAACGTATCAACCCGATACTAACTTGACCGTCAGAGGTGGACCCCAGGGCTCCGGCCTCGGGTCCACTTCTAACCGGTTTTCCTTTGTTTGCAACATCAATCAGGATCCGGGAAGACGACGAACGACCCAGGAGAGGTCAAGACCGGCCAGTCAAACTATGCTTCAACATTACCCCTCTGTGATTTTTGATTAAAATAAAAAGAGGTGACATGTGTCAACTTATAATTGGCTTTTTAGACATTGTAGAATACACCTACTTTACATATGATCCGAATTCTTATGGAGTTTGTTCTCCTTTCATTATTGGAAAGTAGGCTTGAAGAGTGTTAATAGGTCCCGGAGTGGAGGTGTTTTGGTAGATGGAGGAGGTGATGATGGTTGTCGAAGGAGGTGCATTAATGTGTTCATAGACGTGTTTGTAAGTTTTTTAGTAAAAAATACCTTTACTTTAAAAAATCAACAAAATGACTAAATAACTTCTTTATACTTTTTATATGATACTAAAAAACAAGGCATTTGTTTTTATTTTCATTTTATTTCTTAAATGTAACTACGAGGGTTATATTGGATACCCATCATTTTTTGAATATAGGGAGATCGATTCTTTCATTCATCCACTAACAATCAATTGTCAAGATTAATCGAACATTTATTAAATAAAAAAAAATAAAATAATTCGAGAAATTGGATGGGCATAACCATCTTTTAGCCATCTCAGCAAACACCCACACCACATATCTAAACACACATACAAATCGCATATTCATATATATATATATATATATATATATATATATATATATATATATATATATATATATATCTCACCTAACATACACTAACAAACACATAAAATAAATTGTTACGATCGATCAATCATGTTAGAAATCATCAATCAATCATCAATAAATCATCTTTTTTTTCATATCATTAACATTAGGTAAAATCCATCCTGATCTATCTTTAATTATCTTTGTTTCTAGATTATTTGATGTGAATAAGCTTATAACTCAGCTTACCCTTTTTAGCATATTTGATGTGAATTTATCTTACGAATTTATCATTTTTTAGCTTTTATCTGATGTGATTAAGCGCAGTAATTTGTCATCATCTGAATTTATAAGCTTATAGTTCAGTTTATTTGATCAATTGTGAGAATTTATCATATTGAATGATAAGCTAACTCATTAGGTGATCGGTTTGAATAATATGACTTGTTAGTAGTGAATTATAAGCCAACTTATACTTTTATGGATTATTAAGTTTTATAACTTAACCCACGCTGAACATATATGATATGACTTGTTAGTGAAGTATCATATATGATAAGTTGCTTAAAAAAACCTTGTGTAATATATCATATATGATACCTCAATATATCATATGTAATACCTTAATATATCACATATGATAGATATATCATATATGATAATCAGCTTACAAGTTGACTTATTTAACACTATGATACATGATATATGGTAATGTGCTTGAAAACAAAATACAAGTCTGTGATCTCTTGGCGGGTTTTAAAAGCTAGTTGTGTGTATATTATCATATATGATAATCTGCTTGAGATTTAACTTCTGTAATATATCATATACGATAATGTGTTTGAAACTAAGCCCAAGTCTTTTTATTTGTGTACAGAAAGTTGTCTTTAAGGAATTTTGATGATGCCAAGAAGTGAAATATCGGATTCTTGACTAAAATAACAAGATCAGGTGCATGAAAATGACAAAGACAAGTGCCAAGTTTGCAAGAAAAATGTTGATGCATGAGATTAACATCCATAATTTTAGGAATTTGGTTTATCTTTCTCTAATGTTCGTATGGTTAACATCCATAATTTTAGGAATTTGGTTTATCTTTCTCTAATGTTCGTATGGTAATGTAATGATTTAACTTTGTAACGCTATTCAATCATTATTATTTTTGTTGAATATGAAAATGGCAAAACTTCTACCGATGTAACGTTTGAAGAATGATTATTTTGTTAATATTTTTATCATATTTCTAGAGCATAGTTTTTACCTTTTTTAGTATCATATATGACAATGCATTATCATATATGATCATGCATGTAACACTTGAATTCTACAATATGATACTTCATATGATAATGCATAATCATATATGATACTCAAAAAGAAAGTTTTATAGATTATCAATTACGAACCATCATATATCATGTGTACAACATATCAAATATGATACATCGCGTAAAAAATATAAACTACAAGTATCATATATGATAACTCAGTAAATATGTGATAATTAACTAAAATATATGTCATATATAAATGTAGCAAGTACATGAAACATTATATAAATATGATACATTAAGTAAAAAAAATACAAATATCATATATCATATATGATAAATCACTAAAATATACGCGATTTAAAAAAAAATAAATTACAAAACTTCTTTAATAGAAATAATCAACTGCTTCTTCCCCCTACATGCTGTCAACCGCACTTCCACACATACACCCGCACGTCCTCTTGCTTTTGCTCTAAGCGGATAATTGAAGCATCCCTTCGTTGTTTTGTTCGCACAGTCTGCATTTATAAAGAAATGAAAGAACATATTAGGCACCATGTAATCATCAACTGAATCATATATGATAGAATACATGTTTGAAGAGCTTAAAGAGATTTTATGGAAATTAGTCACAAAGTTTGGTTTTTCTGTGGTTTGTTAGATACATCATATAGTATACTGATATATCATA
The DNA here is from genome assembly GCA_025667525.1 of Glebionis coronaria. Classification (NCBI taxonomy): domain Eukaryota; kingdom Viridiplantae; phylum Streptophyta; class Magnoliopsida; order Asterales; family Asteraceae; genus Glebionis; species Glebionis coronaria. The sequence continues at coordinate 52,421,720 of CM046879.1, read as the reverse complement.
TATAATAAACCTATCATATATCACATATCATATAACTATCATGTATGATAAATAGGGTATCATATATGATAGATCAAACTTACAGCTTACATTAGCAACTTAGTTAAAGTTCCTAAAAATACAGCTTATTCACACTCACATAAGCTTATTCATATCTCGCATACCTATAAAACACGATAATTCGTCAAAATAAGCTAAGAAGCTAGCTTATTTATAACTCTCCCCTTATTTTTAAGCTTACTTACATAACTCTCATCTAATTCATAAACTTATTTATATAACTCTCCTATAATTCATAACTTATTCAGATATCTCTCATCTCCTCTAGTTCATAAGCTTATGCACTTGAATCAGCTTATCCACATGAATTAGCTTATTTAAAATAATCTAATTATTCACATAAATCACCTAATAAGCTAGCTTATAGTTAAGAACAATAAATCCGATAATTCGTTCAAAATATATACCCTAATTAAAAGCATATAAATTCGAATGATGATAAATTAATAAGCTTATTAACATAAAATAAGCTAAAAATTAAGATTAATCTAACCTGATTATAGATCGGTTGATAGATTAGTTCGTGATTACAAATCAATCGATTCGTGATGATGAATCGATCGGTTTGTGATGATGGATCGGTCGATTTGTGATTTGTTATCAATTTGTGAGTGATTCCTGTTTATAGATAAGATATGTATAAAGAGAAAATAAATCGAGGGTAGAGAGATAAACACACACTCCGATGTGTGTGTTTTAAGTGTGATGGGAAGTAAAAGAAAAGGTTTATATAGTGGGCGGATGAAATGACGAAAATATCCATGCTATATAAATTAGGGATTTAATCTTATCTATTGGACGGTAAAGAGATGGGTGGGGGGGGGGGGGTGAGGATGAGTCCTTATATATCTTGCATAAGTTTGATATCCAAATAAAATTAAACAATTTTTATTCATAAACTTATTATAAGATCATATTTTAATACGAGTTTTTATCAAAAATAATTTTTTAAACATATTAGTAGGATCTTCGATCTCGATCCGATCTTACGATTATAAAAACGAAAACAATCTATCGTAGGATCACAATGTTGACACCCTTGGTTTAATATATAGTAACCTAAACATCAAATCTAGTCTAACCCAAACATAAAACTTTATTTACAAAATAGAAAGGTACTTCATCTTTTTTAAAATTATAGTTCATCTCTTTATTTGAGTTGTTTCAAATTATTGTCGACTACTAAATATAGAGAAATTTGATTAAGTTTACAATATTATCCTTACTTGAAATTGTTATTACAAATTGATAAAATAATTAATTAATTAGCTAATGGTAAATTTATTATTGTGCTATAAAGTAAAACAAAAAAAAAACTAATAAATTTATTTTTTTAAACAATGTGTTTTTTGTTAGAGGATTTTTTAGAACGACAAATGTTAGTGGTTAGTTGGTCGAGTCATGCAACGACATCCAAACGGTAGAATGTCTTTTTTGAACCTTCGCCTAATTATGTTAAACTTTTTATCCGCTTCACCTGAGAGGCTCTTGGCAGGTCTTGAATCCAAAACATCTAAGTAACCTTCTTAAAAAAATTACTTAATAGAAATTTGGTGTCCAACTAAGCTAAGTCACTTAGTTAAAAATTCGGAAGAGTAACTCTTGTTGAGTTGCTACATAAAAGAGTGAAAGAAACGAAGAAAGAAAAGCCAAGGTAAAGATGAATATGCATGTAAATCCATAAGACAAAAATTTAATTCGGAACAAAAAATTGTCACATACGTACAAAACTATTTTTCATAACGAATACAAACCCGTAACCAAATATGCATCTGGTTCTGGTTCTTATTATTACACGTATCTATCAATTCTGTTAATATTTTTACTTTACTTAACAATACATCTAACTACTATCCGTTACTTAATCACACATCAAACTACAAAATAACCAATTAACATTCACTAATTGTAACAAACTACACACACTAAACATACATGCAACATGGATGTTATGATTTACAATTTCATAGTCTACGTATCAACTATCTATGCATCACTAACCTATTGCTATTACATACCATCAAAGATCCCTAAAGGTAAATACAGATTCATCTCGCTCGTTCCGGTCATCGCGATTTTCACCTTCTTGCCTCTACGTTGCACCACGGTCTTCACAACCGCGGTCTCGTTCTCTTTCACTACATGGCTCACAAACTTCAAACTCATTCGTTTTGCATTTGATCTTGACCATTCACCTTATAACCCTTCGGAACCACTTTTCAAATTCATTCTCCTCACTTCCTTACCTATAAAGACGAAGAGTAGCCATGCAAACACTATGAAAACACGTCTTGCGTCCACATTAGGGTTAGGGTTTAAAATCGCGGTTTTTGCTACAATTTTGAAAATAGTTGTGAGTTACAAACCTTATCTTCATAAGAAAGTTATATCTACCGCGTATGGTTGGATACTTATGTTTATGATTGATATTGTTGCGGCTCTTATCAACGCAGTGATTCGTCCGTTAACAGGTCTAGAACTCGAGCCCTCATCAAATCATCCATATTTAGCTACATCGTTGCAAAACTTTTGGGGAAGATGGAACCTCATGATAACTAATACTCTGCGTCACACGGTATATAAACCCGTTGTTAATGCTCTCCCTAACCGTAAATGGGCTCCACTTGTAGCCATATTGGCTTCATTTCTTGTTTCTGGATTGATGCATGAGATGTTAGTTTGTCAAATGTCCCGTATGGCTCCTACTTGGTACATGACTTCGTTTTTCATGCTTCATGGAGTGAGTGTTGTGGTGGAGATGATTATTAAGAGAGCTTTAGACGGGCGATGGCGTTTGCCAGAGCTTGTTGGGATGGCGTTGACCATGGCGTTTGTGACAGTTACTGGTGTTACCTTGTTTGTTCCACCGTTTACTATAAGCCGCGTGGACATGAAAATGCTTCGAGAGTATACGTGGGCAGCCAAGTGTTTCGGGGCCAAAGACTAGACTTGTGAGACGAGGTTATGTGTTATTTTACATTTTCAACAGTTGTGTAAAATTATATTTACATAATAAGAGTATTATTTTATCAAATAGTGTTGAGATGAGCTTAAAAATATTATGGTCGGTGATTAATTAATACCAGAGTTGTTCCATATAGCTATTGATATTATAACACTGATAATTGAGTCTGACCAAGCGACCATAGTCGAAAGTGTGATCAAGTGACTTGAGGTTGAAACAAAAAATAAGGCTATACACATTCAAAATAAGGGTTTTGTGGTTAAGCCAGACTCGAGTTCAAAATGGTGGAAAAGTTTCGTTTAGTTGGAAAAAGGAGATTGGTGCAAACCTCAAAAAAAAAAACCCCTCTCTTATAGTCTGTGTCAAGCTTTTCTTCTAGCTTATCTTGCTTGATTTATATAACTGTTGAAATCGATAACCCAACAACTCGAAAATCGATATGCGGAACCTAGATCGCTGTAAAGAAGGATCACACAGCTGCAACAAACGGAACCCAGACGACCGACACACGAAGGTAACCAAACAACTTTATTGATTAACGATTGGTTTACAAGAAAAAATAGAAGATGTTGTGTATCTTGTGCTTCACCCCCTCATCTCCTTTTATAGTTTTATAGGGTGAAGGTTTTATAGGATGAGGGGGTCGGTTACACACATAGGTCGACTAAGAAAGCCCGAGCCCAACCTTAGCCGACTTACATAGATACTACACTTAGGTACCTTATACTAATCGTATATGTTAACTAGACTCGACACTAAATCTAACAAAACTTCAAACCATTATCCGTTCGAAGTTTCTTTAGTTTTCTACCTGTCTGGTTTTCTACCAACTGCTTCCACTCCTTGAACTTGCTGAACGCCTCACTCTTGTGTCTAAGAAAATAAACCCAAACCCTCCTCGAATAATCATCAACAATCGATAAGAAGTACTGATAACCACTCATCGATTCCACCCGAGAAGGACCCCATAGATCCGCATGGACATAGTCTATAACTCCATCTGTTGTGTGCTGACGTCGACCAAAACTCACCCTGGTCGATTTTCCAAGAACACAATTTTCACCGAATTCGAGCTTACCTAGACCTTCCTTCCCCAACACCTCTCTTCTTTCGAGTTCATTCAAGCATGCTTCACTAATGTGACCCAGACGTTTATGCCACACCTGCGCAAGACATTCCTTTTCTTCTATACCGACACTAGCTTCACTTGATTCAGCCCAGCCATCCAAGGAGTACACACAATTTTCCTTCAAAGTTCCCGACAAAACCATCAAAGAACCCTTGATCACCTTTACTCTTCCATTCTGCAACTTCATGGTATATCCCTCTCGATTCAGAGTGCCCAAAGATAACAAATTTCTTTTCAACTCGGGAATGTAACGCACATTATCAAGCACAAAACTTGAACCATCTTTCATTTGTACTCTCACCTTCCCTGTCCCCTTGATGGCACATGCTTTATTGTCACCGAGCAAAACCATACCACCATCAAGCTCCTTAAAATCAAACAAGAAGTCCCTCCTATGCGTCATGTGATAGGAACATCCACTCTAAGAACCTTTGATCACTAACCGCTATCAACAAATCACCATTATCATAACCCTTAGAATACGAATCAACGTCCTGTTTTGCATTCTTGTTGACCAAGCTAGTTGATTTCTTCTTGTTCCATTGTGGATAGTCTTTCTTAAGGTGATCCTCAGAATAGCATATGTAACACTTCTATTTATAAGTTCCTTTACCCTTTGACTTTGATCGCGAACTACCACGCCCTTAATTACCCCAATGCTCCGGTCTTCCCCTTACAAATAACCCGTCACCATCATCCTTTCCATGTGTCCTCTTCTTCAATTCTCGTGAATTGAGGGTAGACAAGACATCTTCCTAAGTGAGCGACTCCCTTTCATAAAGCAATGTCTCCACAAAGTTATCATACGAGAACGGTAATGATGTAAGTAACACGAGTGCCAGATCTTCGTCATCAATTTCAACGTCTATGTTCACCAAGTTACTGATCAACTTATTAAACTCATCTATATGTTCAGATAATTTCTTACCTGAATGCATGTAGAAAGTGAAGAGTTTTTCTTCTTCAAGTACAACTTGTTGGCTAAATATTTTGTCATATACAAAGTTTCTAACTTTAACCAAACACCCGCACTTTAACCAAACACCCGCAGCAGAATTTTCTTTGTTGACTTCCCTCAACACCTTGTTATCCAAGCACAAGAGTAAGACACTGCGTGCTCTTTTTATAGACTTTCGTCTTCAACGCCACAATCTTCTGAGCGTCCGTCATGGTATCTGGGAATGGATCTAGCGCAGCCTCCCAACCATGTTGTATTAATAGACATCGCATCTTCACACGCCACAACCCAAAGTCATTAGACCCGTCGAATTTTTCGACGTTAAACTTCGGTATCGACGACATATTCTTTCACCCTTGTTGCGTAAAAACCTTCTTGCAAATAGATTTAATTAGAATAACCCTAAACCTCGATCACGTACAAGCAAACCCGATCGTAAACTTAAAAACCCCAAGCAAACCACGATCAAACTTGAACCACAAGAAACCCGTAACAAAATACCTTGTATTTGAATAACTCTACATATCTTTTGTTTAAAAACAGAATAAATAAAACTAATACCCACTATCCCACGTGAATGACTAATAGCCAACCAATCAGTTAGCTTTATCCTTATTGTTTAAAAACAATAATACTAATCACGTATTATTACTTCGTCTTCTCCGATTATACTACCTGCAACTCCAAAGAAAACCGACCTCGAAAAACCCGAAACCTTTTTCTTCACGAATCCCTTCTTTGATCTAGCACCAATCTTTAAAGACCACGACTAACCGTAAGCTATGATACCACATGTTGGAATCGATAACCCAACAACCCGAAGATCGATATGCGGAACCTAGATCGTTGTAAAGAAGGAGCGCACAGCTGCAACAAACAGAACCGAGACGAACGACACACAAAGGTAACCAAACGACTTTATTGATTACCGATTAGTTTACAAAAAAGAATAAAAGACGTTGTGTATCTTGTGCATCATCCCCTCACCTCCTTTTATAAGGTGAGGGGGTCGGTTACACACATAGATCGACTAAGAAATCCTGAGCCCAACCTTAGCCGACTTACATAGATACTACACTTAGAGACATCATACTAATCGTATATGTTTACTAGACTCTACACTCAATCTAACAATAACTATACTCCATCTTATCTTTCACGAGGTATGAAAGGTGAGATGTAGACAACATTACCGCTACATGAAGATAGAGAGGCTGCTTCTGACGAACCTCTAGATTTTTGCCTGAAGTGAGGATCAACCCACACCTTTGCCTCCAAAAGAGAGCTAGGGTTTTTCTAATTGATCCGACCTTGGTTGTTTGTGTTTGCTAGCTAAATAAAATTGCTGAAAAAGGTCAAACTCGAGTTTAATAGTATGTTGACTTGTTTTCAATCAATTTTACTAATTTCAGCCTATACTTGTCGAAGAAATTTTCATTTCATTAACAAGATACCACAACATGTGGTTATTGTTATGGAATTACTCTGTATAATTTATAGTTCCATATAACATGGTATTTTTTTATAAATATAAAATGTAAAATGTTAAAAAAGTATGAATGGTGAGAAAAGTACTTTGATCAAAAATGCCCACACGTATATTATTAAATATAAGTTGACAAGGTCATAATTCTTCAGGGGTAAGAAAGGTAATTTTCTATTTAGTTTCTATAGTTTGGCATATTTGGTTTTAGTTTTGCAGGTGTCCCAAAGTTGGAGGACTATAAGTGATAAGTTATGGGAAGATGGCTGAAGCCCTAGATTGTAGCTATATATTCATCGTATTCTATCATTTGTTTTATTATTCTGTTATCAATCTGTTTGTCTCTCTCGTTTCCACCATTGTTGATACTTGATAGTTTGGTTGATCTTGTTCTTGTTCTTTGATCTTGCTGTTAAAATCATTGAATCATTATTTCTTTCTTTCTGTATGTAAGTACTGATCACAAACCTAGGATTCACATTTGAAGTGATTGCCTGAGGCTGTTAATAAAAATAAAGGGGTGGTTGGTTGTGTAATCTGTGTTTCATACTTGTTTTTATCCTAAAATACTATATGGTATCAGAGACATTAGTTCTTGATATCTGGTTTTTAACTCAAAACCGATTTTTGTTAAAGATCTTGATTAATTTGTTGGTTAATCGAGTTAATCTGTTGGTTAATTTGGGTTTTTTGGCCTCTCAAATTTTTTAGGGTTTTCCAAAATTTGGGGGTTTTCTGATTCTTGGTGTTCTGTGGTGTTCTTGGGCAATTAATTGAGTTTAATTTCATATCTGGTGAGTTGAATAAAAAACACTAAAATCAGAAATTGGGGTTTTTTGATTTGAGGTAATTTCTTGGTTAATTAGTAATTCTGTTATAACTAATCTTTCAGGGTTGTCTGTTCCACTGTGCATTATTGGTTGGTTGTTGGTGATCTTCTTGATCCCTTGGTTCTTGGTTGTTGGCTTGTTGTTGCGCGTGCACTGTAACACATCTCTCACTTTCTTTAGGTTGCTTTATAGTTTTTCTAGTGGGTGATAAAGTGTCGAAGGGTTTTAGGTAGTTCTTTGTGATTGATTGATTTCAGAGGGTTTGTTGGTAGTTGTTTGTAGAGGAGTTACAAGGATATTTGTAACACTCTCAAATTTCGTATCGGGTCAGCGGAAGGGTCAATAGAATGTTACGGGATAGAACAATAACTCAAATTATAGACAACACATAAAAAGGGTTGTACAAAGTCAATCATACATTCATTCGAGTACAAGTTTAAAGTTTACACAAGGTCCCCCATTTTCACAGTCATAAAGTTTATAAAACATAGTTCGAATGAATATTATTATTATGTGGGCCATCAGAGTTGATCTCCATCCAAGTTACCTTCAATCACTTGAGATAAAACATGTAAAAATTATATCAGCGAATACCGAGTGAATTTATGGAGTTTAATAAATCTGTTATATAAAACAGTTATAGAAAGCAGAACACAAGCATAGTATCAGAAGTGAGTCCTCGTATTGCTAGTCAGGCAATATATTATAAATCAAGTCATACATCTTATACCGTCCATAAGACCGTACTCTCAATATTACCATTATAGGTAACATTATTATCGTTATTTGTATTGCATTATACTATATTGTTATTGGATTATTACCAGCCGTATGGCATTGCTACCTTACTAAAATAAACAACGGGACGCGAACCCGACAAACAATTGCCCATCTAAAATAGCGTGTCATCACAAAAATAACGCTATATAAATCTTCTCATACATAAATTCGCTTACCAATCAATGTGGCACGACGGGGATCAACCGTCAATGCGCGAACTAGGGTGATCTTCCCCAAATAGTACTATTATATGCATAGGCGTCTACCAAATCCCGGTAGTTCACAATTCATGCTAATGGGACTTTTAGTGACATAACCTAACTAATAATAATCCATTTCATCTTATTCATTAGGTCATAAAATCATTCGGGTCCATATCAATAAGCATACCATCGGGACTACTTGTGTTTTATTTTTATCAAAACTAGCATCTTATCTCCCTCGCGGGTTTATAAAACATTTCATAAAACATTTAATAGAGTGCGAGGCTATGAACTCACGTTGATTGGGAAAGGCGGGTTATCGGTGACTGGAATGTACGGTGCGTGTTTCAATCACGGGAACCTAGACAAATAATACTCAGTCTTAGACTATCGTCAAATAACTTTATAAAAATAATGGTTATGTATATATGATGATGATATCATAAGTATGATGATGATCAAGTGGGATTTTATCTCCTCATACAACATTATAGTTTCTATGTGTTAGTTAATTTAGACTAGTTATACTAGTTTTAACCCCTTTACATATTAAGGCCCAATAAGCCCATTAAGAGTTCAATGCATTATATTAGTCTATTTATACTTTTAATAACAGGTCTATACTCATATGTTGGACCCAAGTGGGTTAAGCCCATGAGTAAGTCCATTAGTGTTAAGTCAACTAGTTGGGCTAACGGTCCAATAAGGCTACTTTTGCCCATTATGGTCCATAAGTTATAAAGCTCGGGATTATCGGTTTTTACTTGTCAAATGTGTTTACATATCAGTATATGAGTTATAAAAATGTTACATTAGACGGGTCCGACCGTATATTATTAAATATAAGTTGACAAGGTCATAATTCTTCAGGGGTAAGAAAGGTAATTTTCTATTTAGTTTCTATAGTTTGGCATAATTGGTTTTAGTTTTACAGGTGTCCCAAAGGTGGAGGACTATAAGTGATAAGTTATGGGAAGATGGCTGAAGCCCTAGATTGTAGCTATATATTCATCGTATTCTATCATTTGTTTTATTATTCTATTATCAATCTGTTTGTCTCTCTCGTTTCCACCATTGTTGATACTTGATAGTTTGGTTGATCTTGTTCTTGTTCTTTGATCTTGCTGTTAAAATCATTGAATCATTATTTCTTTCTTTCTGTATGTAAGTACTGATCACAAACCTAGGATTCACATTTGATGTGATTGCCTGAGGCTGTTAATAAAAATAAAGGGGTGGTTGGTTGTGTAATCTGTGTTTCATAGTTGTTTTTATCCTAAAATAGTATATGGTATCAGAGACATTGGTTCTTGATATCTGGTTTTTAACTTAAAACCGCTTTTTGTTAAAGATCTTGATTAATCTGTTGGTTAATCGAGTTAATCTGTTGGTTAATTTGGGTTTTTTGGCCTCTCAAATTTTTTAGGGTTTTCCAAAATTTGGAGGTTTTCTGATTCTTGGTGTTCTGTGGTGTTCTTGGGAAATTAATTGAGTTTAATTTCATATCTGGTGAGTTTAATAAAAAACACTAAAATTAGAAATTGGGTTTTTTGATTTGAGGTAATTTCTTGGTTAATTAGTTATTCTGTTATAACTAATCTTTCAGGGTTGTCTGTTCCACTGTGCATTATTGGTTGGTTGTTGGTGATCTTCTTGATCCCTTGGTTCTTGGTTGTTGGCTTGTTGTTGCGCGTGCACTGTAACACATCTATCACTTTCTTTAGGTTGCTTTATAGTTTTTCTAGTGGGTGATTAAGTGTCAAAGGGTTTTAGGTAGTTCTTGGTGATTGATTGATTTCAGAGGATTTGTTGGTAGTTGTTTGTAGAGGAGTTACAAGGATATTTGTAACACTCTCAAATTTCGTATCGGGTCAACGGAAAGGTCAATAGAGTGTTACGGGATAGAACAATAACTCAAATTATAGACAACACATAAAAAGGGTTGTACAAAGTCAATCATAAATTCATTCGACTACAAGTTTAAAGTTTACACAAGGTCCCCCATTTTCACAGTCATAAAGTTTACAAAACATAGTTCGAATGAATATTATTATTATATGGGCCATCAGAGTTGATCTCCATCCAAGTTACCTTCAAGCACTTGAGATAAAACATGCGAAAATTATATCAGCGAATGCCGAGTGAATTCATGGAGTTTAATAAATCTGTTATATAAAATAGTTATAGAAAGCAGAACACAAGCATAATATCAGAAGTGAGTCCTCGTATTGCCAGTCAGGCAATATATTATAAATCAAGTCATACATCTTATACCGTCCATGAGACCGTACTCTCAATATTACCATTATAGGTAACATTATTATCGTTATTTGTATTGCATTATACTGTATTGTTATTGGATTATTACCAGCCGCATGACATTGCTACCTTACTAAAATAAACAACGGGCCGCGAACCCGACAAACAATTGCCCATCTAAAATAGCATGTCGTCACAAAAATAACGCTATATAAATCTTCTCATACATAAATTCGCTTACCAATCAATGTGGCACGACGGGGATCAACCGTCAATGCACGAACTGGGGTGATCTTCCCCAAATAGTACTATTATATGCATAAGCGTCTACCAAATCCCGGTAGTTCACAATTCATGCTAATGGGACTTTTAGTGGCATAACCTAACTAATAATAATCCATTTCATCTTATTCATTGGGTCATAAAATCATTCGGGTCCATATCAATAAGCATACCATCGGGACTACTTGTGTTTTATTTTTATCAAAACTAGCTTCTTATCTCCCTCGCGGGTTTATAAAGCATTTCATAAAACATTTAATAGAGTGCGAGGCTATGAACTCACGTTGATTGGTAAAGGCGGGTTATCGCCGATTGGAATGTACGGTGCGTGCTTCAATCACGGGAACCTAGACAAATAATACTCAGTCTTAGACTATCGTCAAATAACTTTATAAAAATAATGGTTATGTATATATGATGATGATATCATAAGTATGATGATGATCAAGTGGGATTTTATCTCCTCATACAACATTATAGTTGCTATGTGTTAGTTAATTTAGACTAGTTATACTAGTTTTAACCCATTTACATATTAAGGCCCAATAAGCCCATTAAGAGTTCAATGCATTATATTAGTCTATTTATACTTTTAATACCAGGTCTATACTCATATGTTGGGCCCAAGTGGGTTAAGCCCATGAGTAAGTCCATTAGTGTTAAGTCAACTAGTTGGGCTAATGGTCCAATAAGGCTATTTTGGCCCATTATGGTCCATAAGTTATAAAGCTTGGGATTATCGGTTTTTACTTGTCAAATGTGTTTACATATCAGAATATGAGTTATAAAAATGTTACATTAGACGGGTCCGACCGTCTAAGTTTTATTTGGCGAAAACGTTAATCTTTCGGTTTTAGCCGAAAGACGTAAAACTTATATATAGTTTGTAGTTTTAGAAAACATTTGAGTTTTATTTTTATAAAATGTCATGTTTATTTATTTTAGTATACAAACTCATTTTATAATAGTTAGTGGCTCTTATATACTTATTATATAATAATATTTAATTGAGTGCTCTTTTTATATTATATAGTTTATTAACAAATCTGATTACTAAAGTCAAGTCCACCATTTTTGCCATATCTTGAGTTCTACAAGGAGATAGAACCTCAAATTTGAATATCATAAACTAAATGATGTGTGATACAAATAACTCTACTATAGCCACTGCTCAATCAGCTTTTAAGTATTTTTAATAATTCGTCCAAAACAGACTATACAGATTTGTACTATAAAAGTGTTTTGGCCATATCTTGCTCATTTTAATGATTCCATTAAGTGGCAAACTCTTCACATATGTAAAAATCATTTATCTATCTGTATATTTAATAATAGAAGCCATTTAACCAAGTGATCATATTGATACTTACTGTTTTATACAGCCTATGTAATTAACCAAGATTTTAACATTTTTACTTGTTGATTTTAGCCTTTTTAACCTAATCTATTAACACAAAAACCCCACACAATATTTTGATCATCATTTATCATCATGTACATATACATTTTTGAAGAAAATACATGAGTACATTTACAAAATAACAAGATGATAGAAAGAAATGATCTTGTACTAACCAATATAGTGAAAGGTTAAGAACAAGACTTGGTTTTTGGTAACCAATCTTATGAAATAGCAAGACCACTTTGAGATCACCAAGAGTATGAGGATTCCTGGAGAAATTAGCCCTAAACTCCGTTGAAAACTCCTTTTTAGTTGTTAAGATCACCTCAAATCTTCATTTCTTCAATGGGTTATCATCATATGTAGATTATACATAAGATTTGTGGCTAGATTTTTGGTTAATGGTGGTGTTTGATGGAGTATATAGGACGGAAAAGGGGAGAGCAAGAGAGATATTGAAAGGTTTTTCTTGTTTTGCATGTAAGAAAATGGTTTAGGTTAGATGGTTTGTGGGTTAAATGGTTTTGGAAGGCTCTAAGGACAAGTGCCCTTAGAGTTTATGTTAACTTGCTACCAAAGGTGGTGTTGTTGCATGTCTTGACGCCCATAGTGGAGGTGAGACAAGTGTATACTTGTTTCATCCCCACTAATTTACGGGTACTCCTCGATTCTAGTTTCCTCGATTTACGTGCCCTCGAGTAGTTTTACGAAAAACTTTTTTATAAATTATGAATCTACGGCACAAAACGATTCTAATAAAAATTGTCTCATCAAAAACGGAGTTCAATAACGTAAATACGTAAACCTAGGGTTTCCGGTTTAGTCGTAAAGAACGTTAAATTATGCACGTAAGTCCTAATTTTAACCCGTAAATTGTGAGTTCATAAAACAACACAAAAATAAGTTTCAAAAGAATATACGAGAAATAATTTACTACCTGAAAATGTAAGATTGTCACAGCATTTCCTCCTAAAAGGGATCAACGTCCTCGTGATCCATTTCATCGATGCCTGTTTCTTATTGAAATCAAAGAGGTGTGGGTATTTCTTCCACATTTCATCCTCTCGTTCCCAAGTAAATTCTGGCCCATGCTTTGAATTCCACTGAACCTTAACGATAGGTATCCGACTTTATTTAAGTTTCTTTACCTCACGATCCATAACCTCTACGGGTTCTTCGATAAAATCCAACTTCTCATCAGCTCTGACCTTATCCAACGAGATTTTCTCATCACACACTGCTAAACATTTCTTCAGATTAGATACATGGAATGTGTTGTGAAAACCATGAAGTTCTTGGGGTAACTCTAATTTGTAATCCACCGGACCTATTCTAGATAAAATCTTAAATGGTCCAATATAACGGGGATTAAATTTCCCTCGCTTTCCAAATCTTATGACGCCTTTCCATGGTGACACTTTCAACATCACACGGTCACCCACTTCAAACTCCATAGGTTTCCACCGCACATCCGCGTAACTTTTCTGTTTACTTCGGGCTGTCAACAGCCGTTTCTTAATCTGAACTATCATCTCCGTGTCTCCCGGATCAACTCCGGTCCAGTGAGTTGGGTATCCCCAACTTCACTCCAACATACAGGAGATCTACACTTTCTACCATACAAAGCTTCAAACGGTGCTGCCTTAATGATAGCATGATAACTATTGTTATATAAAAATTCTGCTAAAGGCAAATGTTTATCCCAATTCTTACCAAAATCTATCACACAAGCTCTTAACATATATTCCAGTGTCTGTATCATCCTTTCACTCCGCCCATCAGTTTAGGGGTGATAATCATTGCTCATGTCGAGATTCGTTCCCAAGGATCTTTGGAGGGATTTCCAAAAATTCGATGCGAATCTAGGATCTCGATCAGAAATAATCGATACAGGCACTCCATGCTTACATACAACATTCTCAAGATAGATACAAGTCAGCTTCTCCAGTGAGAACTGCTCCTTAACAGGAATGAAGGGAGCTGATTTGGTCAGTCTATCGACAATGACCCAAATCGAGTTATTTCCAGAAGATGTTCTAGGAAGCTTAGTGATAAAATTCATCGTGATTCGCTCCCACTTCCTTTCAGGAATTTCTAGTTGTTGAAGTAGTCCTGATGGCTTTTGATGTTCAGCTTTGACTCTTGCACAAGTCAAAAATTAAAGAACATACATAGCCATATCAGCTTTCATATTCGGCCACCAGTATAACTTCTTCAAGTCATGATACATTTTATCAGAACCAGGATGAATGGAATATTTATATTTATGGGATTCCAACATGCTTAAATCTCTTAAGCCTCTAAACTTAGGTATCTACATACGACCTCTTAAGCATTTCACTCCATCTGCTCTAACCTCTAAAGGATCTCCTTCACCTCAAAATCCTTCATTATCAAATTTTTCTTTCTTACGGGCTTCTATTTGTGCATTCCTAATTTGTTCAGGCAAATTATTGTGCACAGTCAAGACTAGAGAACGTACCCTGATAGGCTCTCTATCATTTCTACTTAATGCATCGGCAACAACATTTGCTTTTCCCGGGTGATATTTTATATCACAATCCTAATCACTTAACAGTTCTATCCATCTTCGTTGCCTCATGTTTAATTCCTTTAGATCGAGAATATACTGTAGGCTTTTATGATCGATGAATGCCGTACATTTGGTGCCATACAGATAATATCTCCATAACCTAAGAGCAAAGACTACAACTCCTAGCTCAAGATCATGAGTAGTATAATTCCCCTCATTTTTCCTCAATTGCCTAGAAGCATAAGCTATCACCTTTTCTCGCTGCATCAAGACAACTCCATAACCTCTAAGAGATGCATCACAAAATACTACAAAATCTTCACTTCCGTCGGGTAATGATAGAATTGGTGCACTATATAGTTTTTGCTTCAATATCTAAAATGCTCCATCTTCTTCACTTCCCCAAACGAAAGGTTTATTTTTCTGAGTTAGCTTGGTCAGGGGTTTAGCTATTAGAGAAAATTCTTTAATGAATCGTCTACAATAGCCAGCCAATCCTAATAATTGTCGCACTTCCGTTGGCGTTGTCGGTGCAGATTAATTCTTAATGGCTTCTACCTTTGCTGGATCAACATGAATTCCATCTTTGTTAATCACATGACCAAGAAATTGCATAGAGTATAACCAAAAAGCACATTTTGAAAACTTAGCATACAAATTTTCATCCTTTAACAAGCTCAAGATAATCCTTAAGTGTTCTCCATGTTCCTCTTTATTCTTAGAATAGATTAGAACATCGTCAATAAACACAATCACAAATTTATCCAAATAGGGTTTGCACACTCGATTCATTAGGTCCATGAATACTGCAGGTGCGTTAGTTAACCTACATGGCATCACTTGAAATTCATAGTGTCCATAACGAGTTCTAAATGCAGTAATTGGAATATCTTCTTCACGGAGAAGTTGATGATATCTAGACCGCAAATCTATCTTAGAATATACACTAGAGCCTTGTAATTGATCAAATAAATCATCAATCCTTGGTAAAGGATATCTATTTTTGATTGTCAACTTATTCAGCTCACGGTAATCGATGCATATACGAAAAGATCCATCCTTCTTCTTAACGAACAAGACTGGAGCTCCCCAAGGTGACGAGCTCGGTCGAATAAAACCTTTATCAGACAACTCCTTGAGTTGTTCGGATAATTCCTTTAATTCAGAAGGTGCTAATAGGTAAGGCGCACGTGCCACTGGCGCAACACTAGGAATTAGATCGATTCGAAACTCGACTTGCCTTATCGGCAGAAGTCCGTGTAAATCATTGGGAAATACCTCTGGAAAATCACAGATAATAGGCACATCTTCCAATCGTTTCTCCTTAGACTCATTCCCGGTCACTTGAGCTAAGAATAGCTCACAACCGTTCCTGATGTACTTTTGGCCTTTAATACATGAAATGATTTTCATACAAGATTCACCTCGATTACCATCAATTACTAACGTCCTATTACTAAGAGGAATCTTAACCTTCTTTTCTCCACATAAAATTGTAGCATCATTCAAGGATAACCAATCCATACCAATAATAATATCAAAACTACCTAGTTCTATTAACATCAAATCAATCGGAAAGGAATGGTTCAAGAGATTTAGAGAGCATCCTTTTAACAACTTATTAGTTTTTACCAATTTACCATCAGCCAATTCTACTTCGTAACTGGTATTTATCTCAACAGGTTCAATGTCAATAAGGGCACTAAATTTAGTAGATACAAAGCTCCTATCAGCACCCGAATCAAATAAAACAACAACATAATGATTGTTGAGTAAAAACGTACCAGTAACGACATTCAAATCCTCTCTCTTAACCTCAACCGTTCCAAGTTGATAAGCACCACCCTGGTTGTTTCTTCCAGGTCCAATCCTTTTCAACTTGGGCAATCCGATTTTTTATGACCCTATTCACTACAGTTGAAGCAAATGACTCCCCTCTTACACTTTTCCACTTTGTGTCCTAGCTTTCCGCAATTTCGACACTTCTAGCAGTCGCCAGCATGCCTCTTATTACCACACTTAGGACACTTTTCATCATTGCGCGGTGTGTTGTTGGTAAGAGCATTTGCATTCCCCCTTCTTTGATTTTAACGGCGATTAAAATTCTGCCTATTGTCACCTCAACCTCCACGATCGCCTTCACCCTTTCTTTTCTCACCAGCATGTGCTTCATCCTCCTTGTCCTGAATTATTTGTCCAATGAGTTGGTAAGACATTCGAACCGCATCATCAAAGGTCAATGGTTTTGATGATGTCACATCCCCTCGGATATTCTTGGTCAACCCTTTAATGTATTGTTCAATTCTGATCTCTTCCGGTTCCACCAATCGAGGACACAACAAAGCCAACTCATGGAATCGGTTTGTGTAGCTATCAATGTCCACACCTTTCATTCTTAGATGAATCAACTCTTGTTCCAACCGTATAATCACACTACGGGAACAGAACTCCAGTGTCATCCACTTTTTAGTTTCAGCCCAAGGAGTAGTATTAGCAACATCAAAGCCCATGAAAGCAATTCTCCCATTCCACCAAGTCAACGCACGACCTCTAAGAGTAGCCATAGAAAAATTCACCTTATCCTCATCCTTGCACTTACTAATTTGAAATACTGACTCAATCTTTTCAATCCACTGGCTTAATCCTACAACACCTTCAGTTCCATTAAAAGGGAGTGGTTAACACTCCATGAACGTCACATAAGTACAACCAACGACTTTAGGCGCATTAGTTCCAAGTCCTCCTACATTTCCTCCAGCATTAGCATTCACATTATTAGCATTCACATTCCATTATTACCACCAATTCCACTACCGCCAGCTCCATTTCTAGCATTTGCCATAAATTCAGCCGTAGATGCGGCAACTTGTCCGCAATGATCCTACGTACATCATCCTCAGTCACGGCTCTCTTGGGCGGCATGATTCTATTATTGCACAAATTCAAAGTATATTAAGCATTCACTCAATGTTGGATTTATATAAGATGGATTGAATTGATAATCAAGGAAGCAAGATACAAATAAGGCACGATATGGAATTCAAGACAAAAGATACATATTTCATTAGATTATAAAAAACCATCGTCTTAGTTAACATTCCACATCAGAATTCCTAGCACTATAC
This sequence comes from Glebionis coronaria, assembly GCA_025667525.1. Lineage (NCBI taxonomy): Eukaryota > Viridiplantae > Streptophyta > Magnoliopsida > Asterales > Asteraceae > Glebionis > Glebionis coronaria. The sequence goes on along the minus strand of CM046879.1, from coordinate 52,403,711 downwards.
AGTCCCAAAATTTGTGCCAGATCTACTAACCAATATGTCGGTTTAGTTAAAGTTTATAAAAGATAAAAAAGATACTACTAACGATAGACTGGTCTACTGAGAAATGATAGAAGGTCCATCATCCATCGTCTTTGTTATCTTCCTCGGAAGATCACAAGACACATCTTCAGCTGGGCGCTTACAAATTACTCCTTTCTCGACCATCTCAGTATAAAACCTACTGTTCCAACCAACAGATATATTCAACTCTTTTTCTGCCTTCTCACACATCGCACGAGCCACACTCAACTGAATCTCCATCGTATTCACCTTTTTCTTCATCTCTGCATACTCACCACTTTCCAACACAGACAATCTCCTAAACGTCTCATTCAAACCACGCTCCACATCAGTCAAACCCAAATTAAGCAACTCTCGCTCTTTCTCACCAATCTTTGTTTTCGACTCCAATAAAGCAACATGAGTCTGAACAATACTTAAAACTTCTGTCACACGACCTTGATCACGAGAAGCATCTAAATCACGTCTTAAGGCCCAAGGTGTAAGTCCATGAATATGAGCCTCTCGAACCCTAGACGACTCTCCTATCACATACATATTGCCCTGAAAGTCATCCAAATCAATCGGCCTACGAGTAGCAATCCCATCAGTGCCATCAGGTGCATCATCATCCTCATCATCCTCTGATTCAGACTCAGATTCAGACGATTCAGACAATTCATCTCTAAGTAACTCGAACTTATAATCGGACCAATCAACTGGAGGGGGTAAGGGCTCACCATCCTCTACATCATATGGAAAAATAAGCTCAACCTCATCATCATCAACCTCATCATCTATACCTACCTCCTCCTCGACATCCTCGTCGTCATCCTCATTGCCTACATTATCTATACCAACCTCATCATCTTCCTCAATACTAACATTATCATAAGCATTCTCTACAAAATCAACCTGAGGGGCAATCTGATCTCCTAGTCCTATCTCGGGCTCAGGATCCTCAAATGGTTCCTCCTCTTCATCATCCATATCTTCCTCTACATTATAATCCACTAAGTCTAAATAAGGGTTATCATCTACATTAGGTTCAGGAATAGCAGGGTTCTCGACAGGAATATTAGGTTCAGCCATGACAAATCTACATTATATAATATATCTCGTATTAGCATATAATAATTATTAAACAGTTACATACTAAATTCACGATATATATATATATATATAAATTAAATTATATATATCAAAATATATATCTTCTCAATAAGGCTTGTTGGTAACATCGGAGATCTTTGGCACCGTTATAGTCAAAATATTTTTAAACATTTTTCCCCAAAATATTTATTTAAAAATATTTTAAAAATGTTTTTGAAATGTTTTATTCAAAACCTTGGTTTTAAAAATCTTTCGTTCTCTATAACCAGAGCTCTGATACCAAACTGCAACACTCTCAAATTTCGTATCAGGTCAGCGGAAGGGTCACTAGAGTGTTACGGGATAGCACAATAACACAAATCATAGACAACGCATAAAAAGGGTTGTACAAAGTCAATCATACATTCATTCGAGTACAAGTTTAAAGTTTACACAAGGTCCCCCAGTTTCACAGTCATAAAGTTTACAAAACATAGTTCGAATGAATATTATTATTATATGGGCCATCAGAGTTGATCTCCATCCAAGTTACCTTCAAGCACCTGAGATAAAACACGCAAAAATTATATCAGCGAATGCTGAGTGAATTCATAGAGTTTAATAAATCCGTTATATAAAACAGTTATAGAAAGCATAACACAAGCATAATATCAGAAGTGAGTCCTCGTATTGCTAGTCAGGCAATATATTATAAATCAAGTCATACATCTTATACCGTCCATGAGACCGTAGTCTCAATATTACCATTATAGGTAACATTATTATCGTTATTTGTATTGCATTGTATTGTATTGTTATTAGATTATTACCAGCCTCATGACATTGCTACCTTAATAAAATAAACAACGGGCCGTGAACCCGACAAACAATTGCCCATCTAAATTAGCGTGTCGTCACAAAAATCACGCTATATAAATCTTCTCATACATAAATTCACTTACCAACCAATATGGCACGACAGGGATCAACCGTCACTTTCCCTTATGAGCATTCGGTACATGTATCAGTCCGTGGAAGAGTGAAAGGGTCATCACTATTGAGGATCTCCCCCCTAATCTTAGATAGGTCGTCTAGGAATGGATACATAACACATAAATCGAGGGCTATGCAGATCCTCAAACATATATGATATGGAATAAAGATGGACCAAGCTACTTATGGATGTAACCACAATTAACATCACTACGGTCGGGCTATCGAACACGGGGTCAGAAGTGAATTACGAGTTGGACCAATCTGCGAATCGTGAACTGGGGTGATCTTCCCCAAATAGTAATATTATATGCATAAGCGTTTACCAAATCCCGGTTGTTCAAAATCCATGCTAATGGGACTTTTAGTTACATAAACTAACTAATAATAATCCATTTCATCTTATTCATTGGGTCATAACATCATTCGGGTCCATATCAATAAGCATACCATCGGGACTACTTGTGTTCTATTTTTATCAAAACTAGCATGTTATCTCCCTCGCTGGTTTATAAAACATTTCATAAAACATTTAAAAGAGTGCGAGGCTATGAACTCACGTTGATTGGGAAAGGCGGGTTATCGGTGATTGGGATGTACGGTGCGTGCTTCAATCATGGGAACCTAGACAAATAATACTCGGTCTTAGACTATCGTCAAATGACTTTATAAAAATAATCGTTATGTATATATGATGATGATTTCATAAGTATGATGATGATCTAGTGGGATTTTATCTCCTCATACAACATTATAGTTGCTATGTGTTAGTTAATTTAGACTAGTTATACTAGTTTTAACCCATTTACATATTAAGGCCCAATAAGCCCATTAAGAGTTCAATGCATTATATTAGCCCATTTATACTTTTAATACCAGGTCTATACTCATATGTTGGGCCCAAGTGGGTTAAGCCCATGAGTAAGTCCATTAGTGTTAAGTCAACTAGTTGGGCTAATGATCCAATAAGGCTACTTTGGCCCATTATGGTCCATAAGTTATAAAGTTCGGGATTATGGGTTTTTACTTGTCAAATGTATTTACATATCAGTATATGAGTTATAAAAATGTTACATTAGATGGGTCCGAACGTCTAAGTTTTATTTGGCGAAAACGTTAATCTTTCTGTTTTAGCCGAAAAGACGTAAAACTTATATATAGTTTGTAGTTTTTGAAAATATTTGAGTTTCATTTTTATAAAATGTCATGTTTATTTATTTTAGTATATACAAACTCATTTTATAATAGTTATTATTATTTAGTGTCTCTTATATACTTATTTTATAATAATATTTACTTGAGTGCTCTTTTTATATTATATAGTTTATTAACAAATCTGATTACTAAAGTCAAGTCCACCATTTTTGCCATATCTTGAGTTCTACAAGGAGATAGAACCTCAAATTTGAACAACATAAACTACATGATGTCTGATACAAATAACTCTTTATAGCCACTGCTCAATCAGCTTCTATATATTTTTAATAATTCGTCCAAAACAGAGTATACAGATTTGTACTACAAAAGTGTTTTGGCCATATCTTGCTCATTTTAATGATTCCATTGAGTGGCCAACTCTCCACATATGTAAAAATCATTTATCTATCTTTATATTTAATAATCCAAGCCATTTAACTAAGTGATCATATTGATACTTACTGTTTTATACAGCCTATGTAATTAAACAAGATTTTAACATTTTTACTTATTGATTTTAGCCTTTTTAACCTAATCTATTAACACAAACACCCTACACAATATTTTGATCATCATTTATCATCATATACATATACATTTTTGAAGAAAATACATGAGTACATTTACAAAATAACAAGATGATAGAAAGAAATGATCTTGTACCAACCAATATAGTGAAAGGTTAAGAACAAGACTTAGTTTTTGGTGACCAATCTTATGAAATAGCAAGACCACTTTGAGATCCCCAAGAGTATGAGGATTCCTTGAGAAATCAGCCCTAAATTCCCTTGAAAACTCCTTTTTAGTTGTTAAGATCACCTCAAATCTTTATTCTTCAATGGGTTATCATCATATGTAGATTATACATAAGATTTGTTCCTAGATTTTTGGTTAATGGTGGTGTTTGATGGAGTATATGGGACGGCAAAGGGGAGAACAAGAGAGAGATTGAGAGGTTTTTCTTGTTTTGCATGTAAGAAAATGGTTTAGGTTAGTTGGTTTGTGGGTTAAATGGTTTTGGAAGGCTCTAAGGACAAGTGTCCTTAGAGTGTATGTTAACTTGCCACCAAAGGTGGTGTTGTTGCTTGTCTTGCCGCTCATAGTGGGGGTGAGACAAGTGTATACTTGTTTCATCCCCACTAATTTACGGGTACTCCTCGATTCTAGTTTCCTCTATTTACGTGCCCTCGGGTTGTTTTACTAAAACTGTTTTTATAAATTATGAATCTACGGCACAAACGATTCTAATAAAAATTGTCTCATCAAAAACGGAGTTCAGAAACGTAGGGTTCTTGGTTTAGTCGTAAAGGATGTTAAATTATGCATCTAAGTCCTAATTTCAACCCGTAAATTGTGAGTTCATAAACTAACACAAAAATAAGTTTCAAAATAATATACGAGAAATAATTTACTACCTGAAAATGTCAGATTGTCACAATATTGTTGTTTATTGTCTCTCTTCTTTGTGAGTAATCATGACTAAAACTGTTGAGGAGCTTGATAGCTCTAATGACAATTCTGAAATTGTGTTTGACACTAATGATCCTTGTTGATGCAAAAGTTGGTTGATCCTTGTTTGACCCGAATTGGGCTTAATTCGGGTTGGCTGGGTACCAGTTCCTGCACCAAGTGAATCTTCTGGTTGGGATCCTGCACACTAAACAACACGCGTTAGGCTTACCGTGGGAAGGTTTCCCACGATTAGACTCCGGCGTGAGAGTAAGTAATCGATTTAGAGTTATATGTGAGTCTAGAGAGAATTGTGTCACCTTTGTGGAACCCTTGGGGGTTCCTTTTATAGGCAGTGAAACCCTAGTGGGCTTTCACTGATCCTTCGGCCCCAAGGAAAAGATAAACACCAGAATTAGAATGATTGTAATCTTCTAATTCTGGTAGTGAATATCCTCTCTTATTGGGGTAAAGATATCCCTAGACAGGATATTATTCTGTCTAACCCCATGTCGGCCGTATCGGCCGTACCGGGCCGTGGGCCGCACACGTGTGCGCGGTTAATGTCAGTCAGGCCCATAAACCTGACTGACATTATCCTACCCATACGTAATGGGCCGGATACGGGTAGTACCCTTGGGCCGGGTTAATGACCCGGCTGGGGACTATACGTCATCATGTCCCCCCAGTCTAGTTGTTACAACCGTAGGTGGAACCTCTAGACTACAAAGATGCTCCCGGACGTACCAAGGAATTCATAACAAAGGACAATGATGCTCGATACACAGTAGCCGAGACAAATTAAATATATCATTAAATGCCAAGTCTTACGTTAAAGCCGCATAACCCGACATGAATAACTGTTCATCTGACTTGTTTGACTGACAAAAGTGCAGACAAGCAGAACATTGAGCAGTGCAAACGTGTGGGTCAGATATGACCCGTAGGTCCCACCTGACGTTTCATTTGCCAGTTGCCCCCTAGCCACACGATTAAGAATAGTGGCCAACACGTGTCACTCATCCAACAGACTGTGACCCTCAAGGTAACCCTATAAATAAGCCACCCCTACGGCTGTGTGAAACACACAGTTCACAACCTCCATTTCTGCCATTAAAGCTTTCCTTTTATCTTGAACCAAGCGCGCACGGATCCCTTCACACGCAGGTTAGAATACCACGTCCTTAAACTCTTTTTTAGTAATGGCCAATAGGAACAGCCCGTCCATCGGATCCGTGCTAAATGTCATGTCCCAAGACCAGCTAAACCATTTTTGTACAAATTACTTCATCCCTTCCAACCTACACCCCTCACTTCCTGGCGTCGGGGACCTCATAACTGAGGCTCCAGCGGGTAAGATAGGCCTCTATACTCGCCTGTTTGATGCGGCGAATTACCGTATTCCTTTCACCCACTTTCTCGTAGATTTGTTAGGATATTACAATGTACACATTAGTCAGCTTCACTGCATAGGTGCCTGTAAAATTAGCCAATTCGAAATCCTTTGCCGTGCTAGGAGAATCCCCCCAACCGTAGAGTTATTTAGGTTGTTTTACACCCCAAACTTAGTGAACGGTTGGGTATCTTTCAAAAAACGAGCCTCCAACAGCCCACAATCACACAACAAACCGATGGATTCACTAAAAAACTGGTATGACCATTATTTTTTCATTGACGAAGTTGTATGGCCGGGTGATTTCATCATTAGGACCAGACTACCGCCCGACCCTAAGCCGCACGCCAGTACATACAATCCCCTTCACTCGCAAGAGTTAGATCTCAATAGGACTGGGTTCCACAGAAACCTACCGGAATCATTCTTATGCTTGCTAGGAATTAGCCGCAATTACTTTGGTCCCTCCAATAGGTATCCTGTGTTTTGGAGAAGGCAGGGTGAAGGTAGGCTCACCATCCGTACGTCCATAAAAATGTATATGTGTTTTGTATAACAACTAACATCTTTTGTGTTGTGCTGGACAGAAATGAACTTCTTTGGACTGTTGCGCCAGGGCGATCCAAAGCTTGTGCCGGAAGGTCTCCGCCCTCTCCGTGAAAATGAACAGCCCCTCCTGGAGCACACACGACCAGTGACGGTTGCCTTGGAAGCCGTGCCTGATCCCCATTCTGATGAAGAACATGGAGACCATGGTGATGGTAATGACCAGATGAACCAAGGGGGAGCCGGGCCTTCCTCACCTCATAGAGAACAACAAGGAGACAACATCGAAACCGATTCCACCATTCGCCGACTAATGGGCGATGATGATGATGATGAAGTGCAACAGCATGTTAACTTGGACGAAGATGAGGAGGCCGAAGAGGAGATTGCTGAAATCACAGCACAGCCCCTCACTAGGCGAACCCGGAAGAGGGGGAACCGTGCAGGCGAGACTGCATCGGCCGAGATTGGTGAACACAATGCTCCCCGCAAGAAGCTTCGAGAGGACCACCCTATGTATCAATCCGTTGGGAGTGCCACCCAGGGTTCCGAGGCTAACCGGGTCACTCATATCGATCCCGTCACCCAAATTGCCCCCACTGCTTCCGAAGGAGCAAGAAGAAATATGTAAGAAACCATCCAAACATGCAAGAATGTCTTCTCTTTTTTTTTTTAGCCATACTTAAGATATTCCATGATACTTATGTCGCAGGGACAACCAAGCTGAGGCCGCACCTCCTTCTGACACCCAAGTGAATAAGGAGAAAGGTAAAGCTGTCGAAGAAAATCCTGCGATCCCCACAAAGTCCGGCCCTGTTTTTGAAGATGGTTCGCCCCTGCTTTCCCAAGACTTCCCCACATCCGGTGTTCCCCAACCTTTCAATCCTATATGGACCATTACCACAGCGTCGCGATTGAGGAGTGCTGAGGAGTGTCGTGAGTACCTTAACAACTGCATACCACCAAGCTTGGTGCAAGAGGTAAACTCACTAAATCATGCGGATTTGGCTGATGAGTATAATGGGACGCTTGTGCATCAAATGGCGATGGGAACCGCGATGAGAGTCAGGTTTGAAGCTGCCCTTGGGCACGTCGACTCCCTCAAGAGAAAAGTTGGACGGAGGGAAAAAATGATTGAAGATAATGAAGCCCTGATTGCTGACCTCCAATCCAAACTGGCGAATGCTGAGGCAACAATCAAGACACAATCGGCCCGTGCGAGTGAACATGATCAGCAAGTAGTCCATCTTGAGTCTCAATTAGATGCCGCAAACACCAAGGTACATGTCCGTGCCGTACCACCCATATATGTCAACAATGAATGTACTAACACGTCTTTCATTATAGGTAACCACGGCCGAAGCCTCTGTCCATTCTTACGCCAGCCAAGTAGATGATCTGAACCAGAAGCTGAAGGACGCGCATTTGGCCGTCCAAAACATGGAAAAAATGCAGACAGAACTTGCTGAGGAAAGGGCCATCACCCAAGAGCTGAAAGAGGCAATTGCCCAAAAAGAATTGGTGATGGATGCCCTGACCGCTGAGCGTGACAATGTACTGTGCCCTCAACTGCTAACAGCCATTGCGGGCCGTAGGTGGATGGTTGGGCATGGAGCACGCCTGGCCGTGACGAAGGTGCTAGAGGCCCCATCCTTTGTACAACAATTTGCCAATCTTGTATCTGATGGCATCGACCATGGCCGGCACGAAGGAATGGTTGAGGCTGCTGAACTGATTACCAAAGGTGGGGACATCGCCCATCACACCTTTTTTAAGCCCGAAGCCGCCAGCAAGATGACTGCCTCCATGGCCGCGATGCAAGATCTGCATTACCCGTTCCTGGATGAGCTAGAGGCCACCAAAGATGCCCCGAACACTGAAATCATGGAGAAGCTCAATCCTAGCATGCCTTTCACTGCTAACTTCCCTCTAACCCTTCCTGTATATGAAGACGTAACCAGGGTCGTACTGGACGAGGAACCCTTAGACGTGGTGCTGGAAAGGATTGCAGCCCAAGCCCAGAAGCGGGGAGAGCGTGATGAATGGTTGCCGCGTCTGGTGGAAGAACAAGCAGAGGTGGGTAAGTTTCTCCCCTCAATTTAGGATGCTTCTTTGTCCACAATCAAACACTTGTTATGTAATCTCTGAATATGTATTGATTCGTCCGTGTATGTACACGGCTAACAATTTTATGTTTTGTATATAAGTCCGTGGGTAACCACGGCGATTTTGATTTGTTTTTGGAAACCTGTGTATTTGTGCTTGTGTTCGAAACATTGTAGTTTAATACTGCGTGATATACCACGTCTTACTCACAAAGAAAATACATTCAAGTCCACAATATACTAGACGTGCGACGTGCGTCTTTATTATGCGGAGCACGGTATGGCTATAGCATATGAAACTTACCCCAACGTCTCGTGAGTAAGGTGTCTAGTAGGGATACGTGATCCGTGCGGCTGGGGTTGCATCCCTCTTACGCGGCAAGTTGAATTAGTAGGTTCACTTAATCCTCTTACCCCTCCTGGAGGCGTATAGTACATGTACGGTATTTCGAGAGAATGCATATGAAAGAAACATGGCATAATATAACACAATTAAAATTCATACGGCTAACAAAGAATCTAACAAAGAAGACAATAATTTGCACGAAACAGGCCGTGGAGCTAGCTAGGCACCACGGCATTTTATTAGAACATTTACATTTTTTGTTTGAACAATGATGACAAGTCCTAAAAAGGTCCATAAAGGAAACTTAAACACACATAAGAAAAACAAATAAGACAAATAACCCGCATGGTTCTTTATTAAGACCACCTATAGCAAAGTATCCATGCGGGAGCCGTAGCTTTCAAAGATAGCACCTTTTTAGATTGGCGATGTTCCATGTGCGCTCTAGGTCGCGGCCATCCATATCGCGTAGCTTGTACGCGCCTCGTCCCAAGGCTTCAGTGACTTCATACGGTCCTTCCCATTTAGGGCCCAGTTTTCCTGTATTTTCCACGCGACTTGCTTCGTTAGCACGATAGACATAGTCTCCCGGTCGAAAAGAAACACCTTTAACCTTGGCATCGTAATAAGCCTTCATCTTAGCCTTGGACTTAGCTTCATTGATGGCTGCTAATTCCCTTTTTTCCTCCAACAGATCTAGGTTGATTCGCAGCTGCTCATCATTTGTGACGGCATTAACCTCCGCCGTGCGGATGGTAGGCATCCCTATTTCTGCTGGTATAACGGCTTCAGTGCCGTAAGCCAATGCAAACGGAGTATCTCCGTTGGCTGTTTTTATCATGGTTCTATGTGCCCATAGCACATGCGACAATTCCTCGACCCATTTGCCCTGTCGTTCATCCAGCCGCGCCTTGATCCCATTCCCCAAGCTCCTATTTGCTCGTTCGACAAGGCCGTTCGTTTGTGGATGCTTGACAGACGCAAAGCGTCGCTTGATGTTCAATGATGCACACCAGTCTTTGAATGGGTTATCCGTGAACTGTTTGCCGTTGTCTGATATAATTTCTCCAGGTAGACCGAAACGGCATACAATGTGTTCCCACACAAACTTCTTGACCTGCTTACCCGTGATAGATTTTACTGCCTTGGCTTCTATCCATCGTGTAAAGTAATCCATTGCAACAATCAAGAATTTAACCCCTCCCGCAGCTACAGGAAATGGTCCTGCGATGTCAATTCCCCACTTGTAGAATGGCCATGGAGACATGATAGGTGTAAGCTCCTGCTGTGGGTGCCGCGGTACTGGCCTATGCACTTGGCAATCATTGCACCTGCGAATCATGTCGCGCGCGTCTCTGTGCATAGTGGGCCAATAGTATCCTGTTCGTAAGGCTCGAGCTACCACGGATCGTGGACCTGCATGCATGCCGCACAATCCTTCGTGTATGTCACTAATCACATAGGCCGCCTGGCGTGGTCCAACACACCGCAGCCACGGCTGCAAGAAAGAGCGCTTATAAAGGATGCCTTCCCGGAGTTCGAAATATTGTGACTTCCTTTCAACGCGCCTTGCTGCTTTTTCCTCATCTGGGAGTGTTCCACTAGCCAGATAGTTGATGATTGGGGTCATCCACGTAGGTCCCTCTTCTTCAACTATAGCAGTCACTTCCCCTTCCGTGATAGACTTTTCTTTGAGTATTTCCACCAAAACCTGTTTAGACAAGTGAGCGAAGCTTGTGGACGCGATTTTACTGAGGGCGTCCGCTTTCTTGTTCTCGCCCCTTGGTACCTGCTTGATGGAAAACTTACTGAAAGTTGCGATTAACGTCTTGACTTTTTCCAAATACCTGACCATGTTGTCCTCCTTAGCCACATACCCACCTAGAATATGGTTCGCGACAAGCCGCGAGTCCACGTAGGCCTCAAGGTTGCGAACTCCCATTCTAGCGGCGATTTTTAAACCCGCAATTAATGCTTCATATTCCGCTTCGTTGTTGGTGGCCGTGAACTCAAAACGGAGGGCGTACGTGAATTCCATACCTTCTGGATTTGTAAGGATGAGGCCTGCCCCGGATCCGTCTGTGCATGAGGATCCGTCCGTGAATAGCACCCAAGGTTCCGATAGGGCCTCCTCTTGCTTAATGATTGGTTCTTCCTCATCCGGCTTCTCGATCAGGAAATCTGCCAAGATCTGGCCTTTAACAGCCGTCCTTGGTCTGTAAGATATATTATGCCCCCCCAGTAGGATGCTCCACTTTTCTAGTCTCCCTGCCACGTCTGGTCTAGATATAACCTGCTTGATTGGCTGATCCGTAATCACGACAATCGGGTGCGCCTGAAAGTACCGGCGCAGCCTCTTTGTAGCAAATACTAGTGCTAGTACCAATTTTTCCATGGGGGAATAGTTCAGCTCCGCTCCTTGTAATGTTCTACTTATAAAGTAGACCGGGGTCTGTATTGTGTCTCTGTCCGTCATCAGTACCGCGCTAATTGCGCCATGGGTAGCCGAGAGATACATAACAAGCTCCTCCTTTGGGCGGGGAGCTACCAACATGGGGAGAGATGCGAGATGCTGCTTGAGTTGGCCAAAGGCTTCCTCAGCTTCCTTCGTCCAACGGAAGTCTCCCTTTCTAATACACTTCTTCAGTGTCTTAAATAGGGGCAGTGACTTCTCTGCGGATTTGGATAGAAATCTATTTAGTCCGGCTAACTTCCCATTCAGGGATTGCACCTCCTTCCGCGTCTGCGGGGACGGTAGCCGTATCACTGCGTCCGTCTTCTCTGGACAAGGTTTGATGCCGTTTGGGTCAATCAAATATCCCAAGAACATTCCTTCTGTTGCACCAAACGTACATTTCTTTGGATTCAACTTCATATTAATCCTTCTCAGCGTGTCGAATGTCTCCTGGACATCCCGGAGGAGTGCCTCCTCCGTGTGGCTTTTTATCACCAAGTCATCAACATATACCTCCAAGTTGCGTCCTATTTGTGATTCGAAAGCTTTATCCACCAACCGCTGATACGTAGCGCCGGCGTTCTTTAATCCAAACGGCATTTTCGTATAGCAATATACGCCCTGGCTTGTGTGGAACGCAGTTTTTTCTTCATCCTCCTCCGCCATCTGGATTTGGTGATACCCTTTATATGCATCCAAGAAGCATTTGAAAGGATATCCACACAAAGATTCTACTTTCCAGTCAATTTCTGGAAGCGGGTAACAGTCTTGTGGGCAGGCCTTGTTCAGGTCCGTGAAATCCACGCACATGCGCCAACTTCCGTCATGTTTCTTGACCATGACTGGATTGGATAACCACTCGTGGTAGTATACCTCGCGCATAATGCCTGCATCCACCAGTTTCCGCACTTCCTCCAATATAACTTGGCTTCTTTCGGGCGCCTGGCCGCGCTTCTTTTGCTTGATGGGTTGGTACCCTTGGCGGATCTGGAGCTTATGCTCTGCTATCGTACGTGGCACACCCGTCATATGTTTTGGCTCCCATGCGAATATGTCCAGATTTGCACTTAAAAGTGCACACATGGCCCTTTTGCCGCTATCTGAGAGTGCCCCTCCTATGGATACCTCCTGTTCCGGGTAGTCAGGGTGAATGGCCACCTTCAAATTGGGTGGTGGTGCCCCATCCTTGGGTGGTACAGATGGTGCCGGTGTTGTCACGGTGTGACACTCGGATGTCGGCACGACTGTATTATAAATAGTAACGATTCCCCCATCAACTGGGAACTTAATCATTCCGTGTGCCGTAGAGGGTACTGCTCGGATAGCCAAAATGCCTGGTCGGCCTATGATTCCATTATAAAGGGAATGTGAACGTATCACCATGAAGTTCATCCACGTTGTAGTGGAATGTTCCTCATTCCCAATGGTGACAAGCAGACGCAACTGCCCTATTGGCCAGATAGTATCTCCACTGAAGCCAGTAAGCGGCGACGTGGCCGGTACTAATTGGCTTCTTATTTCTGGGCATAACTGCACAAAGCAGTGTTCATATAATACCTCTGCTGACGATCCTCCATCCACATACATGCGGCGGACATTGTGCGTTCCAATGCTTATCTCAATAGTGAGAGGCGCATCAACCACGTCACTTGCTGTGATGAGAGGGAATGAGATTTCCTTGCCGCGGGAAAATTTTTGGCCAATTTTCTGTCTCGTGCGGCGCTGTCTGGATTGGATCATGTATATGGTAGAAGGCTTGTCCTTTTGGGGGTCCTTCTTATCATACTTCTTGTTGTTGTCCTTTCCGTCTTTCCAATCCTTAACCAGGTGCTTAAGCTTGCCTGATTTGATTAGCGACTCAATATGCTTCTTCAGCTGGATACACTCCTCGGTGCCATGTCCTTTGTCATTATGGAATTCGCAGAAGCGACTTCCCTGCCGACGTTCCGGGGGTGTGGTCATTGGGGGAGGCCTTGGAAAATTCGCCCCTTCAGTCAACAAGATCTCCCGGTAGGACATCTTTAGGGGGGTGAACTTGTCGTCTGACCGTCCGCCTTTGCTCTGGCTCTTATAGTCCGAGCCCTTGTTATTGTTCTGGTTGCCTTGACCACCCGACTGTCTCCGGGACTGGTCATTTGAGCGGTACCCATTTCCTCGGGATGGGTATGCTGCGGCCACCGCTGTCTCTCCCTCTATGAAATTCCTCACTCTCTCCATGAGGTCATCATATCTTTCTGGACGCTTATCGTTGAGACGCCTGATCAGTTCTCTGTCTGTTATGGCGTGCATGTAGTCCGAGATTTTCAGGAGCTCTGGCATGGTTCTCGTGCGTGTGCACTCATCATTGAAGCGCTCAGTGAAGGCTTCTGTGGACTCCCCCGGCCGTTGCTTAACGGTTGCCAATGAAACCGGATCCCTATTATACTTCTTCCTCTGAGTATAATTGTTTTCGAACGCAGTGCGTAGTTCCGTGAAACTATCAATGCTCCGTGGGGGGAGTGCCTCGAACCAGTCCCGAGCGTTACCAATTAAGGTCGAATTGAACATTTGGCACCATATGGGCATGGGCCATCGCTCAATTTTAGCCTGAGTATCAAATATTTTGAGGTGATCGACAGGATCACCGGACCCATCATACGTCTTGATACATGCCGGCATGCGACGTTTGGTGTCCTCAGAGTAGTTCCGTATGCGAAGGGTAAACGGATCTTCCCTAGGATCAGCCCATGGCCGTGTGAGCCTAGGGTCATCCCATGGTTCACACCACGGACGCGAGAGGTCCTCTGCTTCCGTATCCCTATAGTAGGGGCCACCATAATACTCATCATTGCTTGGTGGTGGTGGCGTGCGCCTTGGCCGGCGGCGTTTGGGCGGATGGTCATCTGAGTCCTCCCCAGACGGATCTGGGGACGGCGGTGGTGCCCCGCCTTTTGAGTAGGGACCACTTTTTTGAGACGAGCCAGGAGCCTTCCTTCCTGTGTTCATCCTATCCCACACACTTGGGCGGCGTGTGGTTCTGGTCAGCTCTCGGTCTGGCCGCTCGGGTGAGCCATCCGACCTTTCCCCGTCTTGAGGTTGCGTTAATTCTTGCATGATGCGATCCCCTATGCGTTCAAACACATTCCGGGGTTGAGGGTCTTCCTCAAAGGTTCCCTGCTCCCGAGGCTGAGTCCTCCTTTTTCTCCGATTTCGGGAAGGAGTGGATGGTCCACTGTCGCCAAAGTTGAGTCGGGCTTGGAGGTTCCTCCCCAGGCTCAATCTTGATGCGATCCCTGGGACGATCCTTTCAAAATTCTGAGTAAGAACTCGAGTGAGCTCGTCCTCGCTGAGTGGTTGAGCTTCCACTTCTTCCTCCGTTAAGGGTCTACGTGGTTCCTTGTTAGGAGGGGCTGGTGCACTTCCCGGATCGGGGTTGTCCAGGGTTGAAGTGGGCGGGGGTGTCACCGAGATCGTGCTCGTCACCCCTGCGGACTGAAGACCGCTACGGTTACCTGGACCGCCTGCGAGGCGGCTAGGTGATTGGTTGGGAATAAGAATCCCTTCCCCTGAGGGCTTCCGATTCCCAGGATTCACGTTCCTGGGGTTAACTGGCGGATGCCCCTTCGTCATTGAAACAATCGAGATGAGGTTTTGTTCTAGCTTAGTGTTAAGGTCCCACGGATGGCGCCAACTTGTTGATGCAAAAGTTGGTTGATCCTTGTTTGACCCGAATTGGGCTTAATTCGGGTTGGCTGGGTACCAGTTCCTGCACCAAGTGAATCTTCTGGTTGGGATCCTGCACACTAAACAACACGCGTTAGGCTTACCGTGGGAAGGTTTCCCACGATTAGACTCCGGCGTGAGAGTAAGTAATCGATTTAGAGTTATATGTGAGTCTAGAGAGAATTGTGTCACCTTTGTGGAACCCTTGGGGGTTCCTTTTATAGGCAGTGAAACCCTAGTGGGCTTTCACTGATCCTTCGGCCCCAAGGAAAAGATAAACACCAGAATTAGAATGATTGTAATCTTCTAATTCTGGTAGTGAATATCCTCTCTTATTGGGGTAAAGATATCCCTAGACAGGATATTATTCTGTCTAACCCCATGTCGGCCGTATCGGCCGTACCGGGCCGTGGGCCGCACACGTGTGCGCGGTTAATGTCAGTCAGGCCCATAAACCTGACTGACATTATCCTACCCATACGTAATGGGCCGGATACGGGTAGTACCCTTGGGCCGGGTTAATGACCCGGCTGGGGACTATACGTCATCAATCCTCTATACTTACATCCTAATGATACTAATGGGAAATCTATTGTTGCTTTAAAGCTTAGTGGTCCAGAAAATTGCAAAGTCTGGGTTGCAGCTGTTAAATTGGCATTTCATACTAAATATAAACTTGGTTTTGTAACTGGTGATTGTGTTATAAATGAAGAGGATGAAACTCTTTAAGAACAATGGGATAGGTTTAATGTTCTTGTTTTATCTTGGCTTCTTGGATGTATTTCATCTGAGTTGTATCAAGGGTAATTTTTTTTCTAAAAATGCTAAAAATGTGTGGGATGAGTTTAAAGATACATATGAAAAAATTGATGGTTCTGTGATATATAATTTGCATTATAAGATTTGTTATCTTACTCAGTTTGGGTCCTCTCTGTCTGAGTATTATCACAATTACAATAGCTTATGGAGGCAGTTTGACTCCCTGGTTAACTTGCCTAATTGTACTTGTGATGGTGCTCCTCAGTTGAAGGGCCATAATAGTCTTTTGAGATTAATGCAGTTTCTCATGGGATTGCATGACACTTATAGTGTGTTAATGCAAATCAATGCCTAAAAACATTGTTATACTAACTAATCTTTCTTAGTTTTGATCACGACAAATTATAAAGACATTTATCATAAAATACAATCGTAAAATGAATTATCTAACAAACACTATCGTCAAGATAATAATCGTTACACTAACATATCTTAATCATGTTTAGTGATCATAAAAGTGATTAGCCTTAAAACTCACTTTTGTCAAATGTGACAAAAGATTTTTAATAAACTTTCTTTTTAAGAAAATGTTTTATTAAAACAAAAATATTAATTTGAATATGGCATATTCCAAATGCCATAAGAATATCCTTTGAAAGTTTTAAACTGCCTCAGATATTTCTACCCCACTAAAAGACAAAAAGGAGCGGAGTTTACAATTTATAAGGAACCGCGTAGGGAGATAAGGAACCGCGTCCAGGTAGCCGTTATTCTTTGTCTCCTATAAATAGTAGATCAAATCTGCATTTTCAACAACCCTTTTTGGAAATTTCTATCAGCCTTCTTTCTCTTTTCTCAATCTTAATCATTTGTAAATGATCACTTAATGTGTTAAGTATGTTTACTTATGATTATCCTCTTGATCCCTTCTTTACCTTGTCCAAAGAGAAGATCACTCACACACTTGTGTTGTGATTAAATATGAAGCCTTGATGAAGATCATCCTCTCCTAAAGATCTAGTCATGTTCATCATTTTTTTATTTATTTCTTGTGTAGATCAAATGTATTTCTGAATACTTGGACTAGTTATGTTCATCCAAGCTATTTGTGAATACTTGGACTAGTTATGTTCATCCAAGCTATTTGTGAATACTTGGATTAGAGTTGTGTACATCCATTGCGTATGTGTGTGCTTGGATTTGTCTTGTGTACATCCAAGTTACATGTGTGTACTTGGATATGTTTAGTTGAGTTGTAATGTGTTGTGTGTTAGTTCTTACTAAACTACAAAGTGATTTATGTGTGAGTTGTGTAAGTTCTCACTTGGCTTCAAAGTGAAGAGTTGTGAAAATTGGTTCTAGCTTTTGATTAGAAATCGACATCTAGCTTTGTGTCGGAAAATGGTGAAGTAGGCAACGTTTGTGAAGATTGGTTCTGTCTTTCGATTAGAACTCGACATCTAGCCTTGTGTCGTTAAATGGGGAAGTGGGCGATGTTGTGTAGATTGGTCCTAGCTAAGATTAGGTCTCGACATTTAGCTTAGTGTCGAAAAACAATGTAAGCGACGTTGTAAGGTTTTCTCCGCCATGAAGGGAGCTTGTGGATATAGTGCAAATCTCGAGTAGGTGTACTCGAGTAGTAGAGTATGAACAAGGATAGAGCTTCGTTGCCGAACCACTATAAATCTTGGTGTCTTCCTATTAGGTTGTTTCTTTCCTTACTCTTTACTTACTTCCATTGTCATTACACTTACTACTTGTCATTGTTAATGCATTAGAATTGAACCTAATCATTATGCAACTATCTTTCAAGTAAAATATATTTTTTTGACACAAACCTAATTGAAAGGAATTTTAATTAGGTGCTAAACTGAAGAGAAACTATTCAACCCCCCTTCTAGTTTCTACAGTTGGTATCAGAGCGATGGTCACACAAGATCTTTGAAGTATATTGTACTTTAAAACTTGAATCGATCCATTGTCTCCTCAAGTTATAAGGATAAGTTGTACTAAAGTTTTTCTTTGGTCAAAACTATTTTTTCTTTAAAAATAAACCTTTTAATCATTAATATAACATCTCATTTAGATTAGTAATATTCATGCATTTTAGATTTACTCTTGAAATGTATCTACTAGTTTGCATCTTGTTATGTGTAGGTACTCATGAAGATCAATCATTCAATTGATTGTGGATTGAGTCACTTACACTTGTAGAAGACTCATCTTTTTTGATTTCTAACATCATTGAATGATGATATCAAGATGGATGGAAATGATACTAGTCATTGAAGACTTAGTAGTCACTTTAGTCATGATTTGGCTTTGCATTGATTCCTTGATTGCTTGGAATGCACTTTTATGGCTAAGGTACGTTTTCATTCTTCCACACGCCCTATTGATCATTCTTTTGATCATTACTTGACTATGTGCTTGTTCTTGGCATCCTTGCCTTGAAATTTTCTTGTGATTTGTGATTCTCTTCTTTTACTCTCTCAAACCTTTATTGCTTGGATACTTGACTCACTATGGGGATGTAGAGTGAGTTAGTAGTAGCTTAAAGTATCATGCATGAATTCCATGGTTTGCAACTTCACGTTTAGTAGGCCCTATATTATGTGTAACTTGTGTAATTGAGCTCATCTCTAGGATGATTGATGAATCCCTTGAGATACCAAACTACTTCATAAGTTGTAGTTGGATTTTACACATTGGGAATTGAAATATTCCAAGGATATTGTTGTTGTAAATCCTAGCAATAATAATTATCCGATCATGTGGGAGAGAAAGTTAATTTATACATTGATCAGATTTTGAAGTAGAGTAAGACTATTCTTGAAAGTGATCTTATTCTATGTATCAAAATTACTCGGTATAGTTCATTACCAAAGTCGTTTAGACTTTCGCCGGAAAGGCACTTCTTAAACTACTATATATGACACAAGCTCTTCATCTCCTCTATTTGAAGATTCTCATTTGTCTCTTGAGCATTGTACTTCGTCTTGATTCACTCCTCTTGACTTCTCTCTTTCTTTGCTTCTTCGCTACGAGTAGTCGTTTGTCCGTTTCGGTCTTTTTCGATCCCGATTCAACTCGTAATCCTTCATAAAGGCATTATTACTTAGTGTTTAAGTGATCAAATGATTTTATAAAGGCTTGAGACATATTTTAAGGATTTTAGAAAAATTTGGTTTTGATTTTCCTTGATAAAAAAAATAAAAAAAAATAATTTCTTTGATTTTCCTTGATAAAAACACGCCCCTGTAGGCGGTTCTTTATTTATTGCGGTTCATATGCGCGGTTCTCTATCGATAAGGAACCGCGGGCAGATCTTGCGACTAAAGTGCATAGACTTTTTATAAAAATCATTTGTCAAACAAACATTCTCTCTCTTCTCCAAAAAACTGACGGGTTCCCCATTTTCCACCATTGTTGCACTTTTAAAACCTTCAATCTCTCAAGATTAATTGATTCCAATTTGTGGGTTTCACTCATCCTTCATCCAAGATCAATTAATTGTAAGTTATTTCGTTCAATTTCATTTAATTTGTTCTAGGGTTCATACTTTGATAATTGGGGATTTTTAAAATTGAAATTGAATTAGAACCTTACTAGGAATGAGAGTTGACATACTTATTTTACTATGATTCCTTAGGTTCATATTCATTGAGATTTCACTAAAACCCACATATAGAACAATTCGAATTTTGACTAAATTATTTTGGTTACTTGATGGAATTGATATATACCCATGAACAAGTTGGTAATTGCATTGTTAATGCTTACCTAAAAACTTTGTTTTGAAAAAGCAATGTTCAAGTTTGTAATACCCGTGAATGTGCCGTATGATGCTAAGTTATTGTCTCAAGAGTTGTTCAGTATGAGCATCTCTCTTAAGTTGCGACTCACTTGTGGATGTGATATCCCGAGCCTAACGTCGTTTATTTAATCCTATTTTATGAATATTTTTGAAATTTTTAAGAAATTTCGTTTGCTATAGATTTGACGGTTTAAGTTGAAACCAACGTTTACGGTCGTAATTTAACGTTTGACGATTTAAGAAGAACCTATAACGACTATGATACCGACGGATGCCCAAAAATTATCTTTTATTATTGATTCATCGATATTTGAGTTTTTCGAAGTTTTTATTTTTTATTATATTTTAAGTCGAGTCGGAACCTTACTATTACTTTTCGTGTGCGTTAAACCTTTGAAAAAGTATTTTTATTGAACGAGATTTTAACTTTTATGAATCCGGGATAAAACCCGACTGTCGTAAATTTATAATAATCTACTAGGGACCATTTTTTCCTTTTTAAAAATTTATCTTACAACTAAGGCCAAAATAAGACTAAAATGACACTTTCTACCCTCCCTTGCATATAAAAGGAATTTTTCACACACACACACACTCCTCATTTTCTCATTCAAAATTTCACACACACTCTCCTCTCTCTCTCTAGGCCGCCGGCCACCACCATCCACCACCGAAAACCACCACAAAAATTTGATTTTGAAAATTTTAATCAAAGACCCATGTTTCTAACATCAAGATAAGTAAATCCCACCATTAATTTACAACATGCAACAACATTTTTTTTTAGATCTAATTTTTGAAATATTTTGAAAAATATTATGTTTTGATCTAATTAACCTTATGGGTTTGTGTTTAATTATGTTTAGGAACGTGGATTTGTAACATGGAAGCTTGGGATTAATTTTTTTTTTGGTGTTCTTCAGCCCCAACCCACGGCCAAAGGAGGGGGTGTTTGTTTTTCTTGGATTTGATCTATTTTGAGAATGGGTATGGTTCTAGATTCATGTTATTGTTATTTTTAATCCATTTAATTGAATTGCATGTGTGATTTTTGAAATGGGTTTTCTTTATGATTGTTCATACAAGTGGTTAGGTATGATCGGGTTTGTTTAGGATGATTATTAGATGATATTAGAAGTATATGAATGATTGAAATGGGTCAAAAAGATGTTTTGATGTGATTCTGAAAGGGTCATTTTAGGTCAGAAACTTTAAGGCTATTTTTCGTATAGTGGCTGTTGACCAAGTGTTGAGATGATAGGATATTGTTGTAGACCTTCTTTTTAGATTCGTTTTGGTATAAGGTAGAGCTTACGACTCCAAACGAGTCAAAAGTTATGATACTTTGAAAGTTCGTGTACCGGGAGATGAGAACCAACACAATCCGAATTTGTGTTTGGTTTTGGGTCAAATCCCGGGGACCATAGATAGAGTTTGGTAAATGATTGAAAATTAATTTTTGGTTTTAAACCTGCACTTGTGAGTCTATTTTTAGACTTAGGTGTTGTATTGGTCAATGGTGTATTTTAAAGGGGTCAAACAAGTCCAACATGGTCAAAGTGCAAAATCAGTTCTAAATGTGTACGTCTAGTAATGTGATGTGTAACGAGTCATAGAAGTGAAAACTTTTCATGGGATTAAATATGGGTTTTATACAGGTCATGAGGTATTTTTTTTGAATTTTCTTGAAATTTATATAGGTGCTTAAGTCATAGCAAACAACACGTACTTTTGGTAAGTACCGGTAAATCTATAAAATGGGAATCAACTTTAATTACGTAGGTAAATGGTATAAGTCTAGTAACAACTACTTGTTTGGTTTTGGCGTGAGTTTTCATAAGCATTAAGTGTTTTGATTTGCGTGTGTTTAGTACAATAATGTACGCGGAGTATTGATTTGGTTTTCGTACTTTGACTTTTAGGTCCCGTGTTAGATTTTCCTGGGCATCCACATCGTCGGTGATATTTCTCGTTACGTCTTCGCTAGAACCACTACTACTACGCAAGGTGAGTCTATAGCCTCGCTCTTTACTTATTTCAAATGTTTTTACCCGCGAGGGGGATACATGCTATTTAAATGAAAATGAACATAACTCATGAATGATTGTTGGACCCGAATGTTGCCTTGAATTGTGTTGAGTACCTAGTTGTAAAAGTCCCTAAATTCGTGAACTATTAACTATTGTCTTGCCCTTGTGTGGGTTGTAGATAGCCGCTTATACAATTGATAGTATTATGGGGTTGACGACCCTATCCGAGACGAGAGATAGTAAGTTGAGTACCCTTTGCGGACGGATAACTTGTGATAAGAAATAAGGTATAATTACAACTAATGCCTTTAGAAGGGGCACTGGTTTCACTTAAATCATGCCGGTAAATGTACGCGGGTGATTGAGTTAACGGATTAGTGTCACGAGCTTAAACACAATTATTAGCTATTGCTAAAGATAATATCCTTGAATAATAGATTTTGAGTACGACAATGCTATTGAATGGTCATGATTGGTTCTAATACTTATGTTCAACCTATGATTTGATAAACCTATAGATTCACTCAACCTTTGTGTTGACGGTTTTAAGCATGTGTTTCAGGTAACCAAGGTTGATTGCAGCGGAGCATGCGAGGATGGAAGTTGTTGTGGCTTGGCGGTCTACTTTGTTTTTCCACTCTTATTTAACTTAAAACTCTTTTATATTATGTCATGTGAACGAAAATGTACTTTTGGGTTGAGATTCAGTGGGGACCTAAACGCAACTCTATTTTGGATTATTTATGGGATTTGGAAAATAGTAGACTTTGATGTTTTAATCAATCTTTAACTTATGTTCAAATTTCTACGTCTCTATGAGTCGTTCGAAATAGCTTATGTGTGATGATAACTGCCTAGCACCCAAATGTTATAGTTCCGTTGCGCATATGATTTTGGGGTGTTAGAGATTGGTAATCAGAGCCATGAGTTATAGAGAACTAGGTCATTTTGAAAAATCCTAAACTATAACTTTTGGTGTCGTAAGAAATTGTCCAAGCACACAACTATCCTGCATGGCTCCGGTAAGATTTCATTAACATTGCTTTATATTTTAGATGTATCCCTCAAACTAATATGAATTCCCTAGTATTTAGTATGTAAATAATATGATATATATTGAGATATATTGTTGTGTACGTGAGTACTTATTATCGTAATTTACAAATTCTCGTAAGATTATCTTATATGTTGCATGTATTTGGCATAACGGGCTACATTGCATTACATGACAACACTGCGTTGTAATCCTACGTTTATGTAGGAATGATTGTATGTATAGGTATGTATATACTATGGTATTTGGAGGCATTGCACGTGAAGCAATGGTCCTTGCGTGATTATCGTACATTTTATAATGCGGTTTTGTTGAGAATTCGGCCTTACCGCTAATTATCAATCTTGATAATTAATTTATTGTTCGAATAACCGAGTGTGAACCTCGTTTGATATTCTAGATACGTAAATAACGCTTCGTAACATATTGTATATTGACTAGATTGATCTCGATTGTCGTTATCACATCGTGATGTGTCATTTTGGACATTTTCTTTTGAAACGTAATTTACTTACGTATTACTTTATTTCCTTTATTCCTCATGGGTTTGACATGTTATTTGTCGTAACTATAACGTAACCGAAGTATAATCAATGATGCGTATGTTTTAGCGGAGATTATGTGTGTATACTATGAAACGTGGTTGAGGCGTATCGCCATTTAATCGTTTTTATCATCCTACTTGAATTTAAATATGTGTTTTAAGGATAGACTAGCGTTGTGATCAAGCGTGATAGATTGAAGTTTGGTTGGTTTGTGTTAATTTTGTGGTGTACGATTTCGAGACTCATCCGAGGCCGATAACAACACTTAGTTGACACACGTATTTTCATTTTGTTTATTGCATTTGTCTTGTTGTCTCATTATTTGAATTCGATATTATACATGACGAGGTCCGGCATTTGTGTGAGTTAAATAAGCATTAAACTTTGTGATCGAATGATTTAAACATAAAGTGTTTTACATATTAAATAAATGGTGAATGAAATTTTTGGATAAGAATGACCTATGGTGTGTCTTGTAACAAAGTAGAATTTGTGTAGAGAATAAATGGATAAAGTGAAATTATTTTTCCTTCAACCTTGGTTGGTAAATCATAATAAGTAATTTGTATTACTCGTAAAAATCCTTGTTTTCATATATTAATAATTTGATACTAAGAGCTAGTGATGGATTTGCTAAGAATTTGTTTAATATAATTTGAAAAAGGAGTTTGTAATAAAATTTACGATATGACTGTTGAGTATATATAACTTTGGATTTAGTATGAATTAATTTTCGGGTCAATGTAGCAAACTTTTGGCGTATCTTGTAACATAAAACATGAGTAGAAGAATTAGTCATGTATTTTGGAGCTAAAAACCTTGTAAAATTGGTTTTATTTCAAACATAAGGTCAAGTTATATTTACGAATGCATTGGTATAAAATGGAACTCATAACTCCTTTTAGTGATTAACGTGGGACAAAATCGTAATATACACTTTAAGTGAGAAATTCTAACGCTTGAAACGAATTTTTAAATGTTGATGGAACGTCATTTTACTCTACTGCGAGATGTGTTAATTTTAAAATCGGTTGATAATTGGCTAAAGATTTAAAATTCGAATTTTCTATATTTTAGAATTATTGAAATAAGCATCTTAATTATTTATTATTATTATTATTATTATCGAGATTCAAGTGTCGACTAAAATCAGTAAGTATCCGAGATAATACCACGTGAAACCTCTTTAGCATCTGGGTCGAATTACGTGAATACGATTTAACAAATCAGTTTTAAGGAACACATGTGTATAATAAAAAGTCAAATGTTTATTTTTAAGAGTTAATTGGACTAGTTTGAGTCGTGTTGGATACATGTATATATGTGATAATATAAGTCGTAATAATAATAACGTGAAACTTTGAAAATTCTTACTATGTACGTTTTTAGAACTTCAGATATGAACATTAATGAGATTTTGACACAAGTATCGAGATTTTCAAACCTAATGATTTTCTCGATTATGATAACCGAAGTCACTGCACCTACTAATGTTAATAATTTCCTAGAGATTGTAATTTTTTTTTTCAGAAATAAAAACTTTGTAAAGATTGAAACATGAAAGGTATAAATTCTTTAACGGTGTAACATAAGTTAAAAATATGCAAAGGATCGCTCTACAATATCCAAGGTAACAGTAACTAGAAAATGCAAATGGATTACCCAACACACGCATACTTGTATTATTTTCTTAAGACGTAATGTTTTGAGTCGCGATGGTTCGATCGTACGACATCCCTTCTTTGATTTTGTGGGTCTGTATCTAAACTTGAGTAGTCATGTGACTGTTCATTTTAATATTGTCCATGGTATGAAACCATTATTATTATTATATTCCTTTTTGAATTGCTACGTCGCTAGTACATGTTAATAAGGGTATGTTACCAGGTGTATTTTTTTCCTTTTCATGGACGCCGTAATTTTTCTTCTTTCGGTTAAGGGAACCTAAAATTCTATATTTACTTGAATGATGCTATAAATCTTCATTAAAGTGGTTATTTAAATTGAACAAAAGCGAGGAGGCGAAGCCGCTTTTCGAATTGTAGAGGTGAAAGAACTCGATCTTCCTGGTGAAATTGTTTATATTCGACCAGATGATTCTTCTCCTCTCCCCGTATACCCTTGGTGGAATGTGTGTGCAACTCGAGACGATGGGAATTATGATTGTTGTTCTATTTTTGACGCTTGTGTTGATATTCAATTTTTACTCCATGTATTCGTAGATCGCTGTTGTTATCCCGAGACTTTTGTCATATATTTGAAGTATCTTCATTTCTAATGTAGTTAATTTTAGTTGGCAATTATATTACTCGTTTACCTCGTTCGATCTCATTGATTTTTTATTTTATTACTTTTTGTGCTTGCAATGATCTTTAATCTTGAACCACCTTACCATTATTTGGTGAATAGTCTATTTTGAAAATATGTATGAGTGTGAAATGTTTCGTTTAACCAAATGTAAATGGTGTCGATTTATTTGCTTAATTATTTATTCATTTTTCTCATAAATAGGCAAAGTAATGTATGTTTCCAAAGTAGACGAAAAATGTTTGATATGTTCCTTAAAACGATGGTAGCAATATTTTCCCATTTCAAATTTGATTTCAAATGATTTAATTATTTTGAATATTTGGTCGAAAACTTTCATAGTCATATTTGGTATGTAATAATAATGTTGTGTCGTCAATCGATCCTCAATTATGCACAGCTTAGCTAACTATGCATAATTCGGGAAGAGTCCTGTTTTGTTGATTGTCGTTGCTTGGTCCTCAAGTATGCATGATCTAGCTAATTATGCATAGTTTAGGAAGGGCAATGTAGTGTCAAATTAATTGGTCATCTCTAAAACCGGTAGTGTTTTTGATAAATGTTTGGATGAGAACGTTTTTAAAAATGGTGGATCCTTTTGCAAGTAATCGTATTCTCTTTGATTCCTAAAGAAAATTTTTTAATTTTCTTGTGTTCCTTGAAATTTCTTCTTTCGTTTGGCGTTGACTTAGTAAGTCACCGTGACCGAGTAATTTTGGAAAATGTTTTTTTTATGTGTTGTGTGTAACGTGTGAATTTTATCGAAATCGCTAGGGTGTTGATGAAATACCAAAGGGACTTGTACCGACACTGAGAAGAAATTTTAACAAAAATAGGAGACTGCCAAAGTGGAGGAGAGTCGAGTTCGAATAACTCTGAGAGAAATGACGAAGACTTCTCCTACATCAAATGTATCGTACTTTATATATTTCCTTTTTTTGTTCTTTTGATATGTCAATGACACGCGATAAACTATTGAAGTTTACCAACTGTGCATCGGTAGTTGGAAGACAATTCCATTGCCGTCTTCGTTTATTTAAGTGAGGAATCCTCTTTGCTTAACTCAACCATCCTTGATTATCGATGGTTGAACGACGGATAAACATAGTTGATGTTTTTATGGTGAACCCTTGTGTTTTATGTGTTTATGTTGTGTGTGATCTGGTCGAGTGATCGTAAGTTGTGAGAACTTGAGACGACATTGTCCAATGAAGTCCGATCATGAAAAACACGTGCCATGTAAAATATTTATAACTGTAAACGGTGATGCTTATTGAGATTTTAACCACGTTTGGGATGGAAGGTGAGATGGTGTTCTTGTACTATATATATATATATATATATATATATATATATATATATATATATATATATATATATATATATATATATATATATATATATATATATATATATATATATATATATATATATATATATATATATATATATATTTTTGGGTATGGATCCGTGTGTGAGCACCCTGCGATGACATATGTATGTATTTTATTTCTTTTTAATCGATATGCATCCACGACTGGCAAGCTCGTAAACCTTCTTTAACTTGCAATTTTCTTTTGACTGGACTCATCCGGTATCCTGTCAACATTTCTTATTTTATCATAGCTTGGCTGATTAGCAAGCATGAGTTAACTTGATTGAACTCATTGACTTGGCACGATTTCGCTATGTTGCAAACATGTCGTAATGTGATTGTATGTGTTTTATAGTGGCTCTTGTGTTTGATTGGATTGCGATGTTTTCGAGAGTTATGTATACGTCGAATGATTTCCTTATCGACGAATTCGTTTTTGATGAAATAGGTTGTATGTACGTAATATTGCAATAAGGTGATTTTATACGACTGATATTAATTACCTCGTCTTGTATATTTTGAACGTGTTCGATGGGGCTATGTGTGGCCCGTGTGATTTTTCTCTATGAATTAATTATTTTTATGAAACCGATGAACCAAGTGAAAGGACGATTCGAACGTTGGAAGACATGCTCTGAGCGTGTGTGGTTGATTTTAGTAGTTGTTGGGACCGACACTTGCCGTTGGTAGTATCTTTGTACGACAACATATCCCATGTTAGCATTGTAGCTACAACATTTGAAGAAGTATATTGATGAAAATGTAGATCGCCAGATTGGATGAAATGAAGTAGGAAAAAGTCAATTGAATGGACTTGAGATGATTTGAGAGACCACGGAAGAGATGGGTAGATTAAGAATCACTAGTTGACCGCGAGAAGAGATGTGTTGATAACCGTAGCAATAATTTTGGGAAATTGAAGTGGAGATCATGGATCAAGATGTTAAGAGATTGAAGCAAGGTATAATACTCATTGTGAAGGTGTGATGGAACCTGAGACGTGAACCGAAGTCCACATCGGAACGTGAAGACTCCTTTAGGAAGAAGTACCCTCATCTTTCTAGTAGTACAAATGTGAGTATAAGAACCGGAGAGCGCCGGGACGTCGCTCCCTTAAGGAGGGGAGGATGTAATACCCGTGAATGTGCCGTATGATGCTAAGTTATTGTCTCAAGAGTTGTTCAGTATGAGCATCTCTATTAAGTTGCGACTTACTTGTGGATGTGATATCCCGAGCCCAACGTCGTTTATTTAATCCTTATTTATGAATATTTTTGAAATTTTTAAGAAATTTCGTTTGCTATAGATTTGACGGTTTAAGTTGAAACCAACGTTTACGGTCGTAATTTAACGTTTGACGATTTAAGAAGAACCGATAACGACTACGATACCGACGGATGCCCAAAAATTATCTTTTATTATTGATTGATCGATATTGGAGTTTTTCGAAGTTTTTATTTTTTATTATGTTTTAAGTCGAGTCGGAACCTTACTATTACTTTTCGTGTGCGTTAAACCTTTGAAAAAGTATTTTTATTGAACGGGATTTTAACTTTTATGAATCCGGGATAAAACCCGACTGTCGTAAATTTATAATAATCTACTAGGGACTATTTTTGCCTTTTTAAAAATATATCTTACAACTAAGGCCAAAATAAGACTAAAATGACACTTTCTACCCTCCCTGGCATATAAAAGGAATTTTTCACACACACTCCTCATTTTCTCATTCAAAATTTCACACACACTCTCCTCTGTCTCTCTAGGTCGCCGGCCACCACCATCCACCACCCAAAACCACCACAAAAATTTGATTTTGAAAAATTTAATCAAAGACCCATGTTTCTAACATCAAGATAAGTAAATCCCATCATTAATTTACAACATGCAACAACATTTTTTTTAGATCTAATTTTTGAAATATTTTGAAAAATATTATGTTTTGATCTAATTAACCTTATGGGTTTGTGTTTAATTATGTTTAGGAACGTGGATTTGTAACATGGAAGCTTGGGATTAATTTTTTTTGGTGTTCTTCAGCCCCAACCCACGCCAAAGGAGGGGGTGTTTGTTTTTCTTGGATTTGATCTATTTTGAGAATGGGTATGGTTCTAGATTCATGTTATTGTTATTTTTAATCAATTTAATTGAATTGCATGTGTGATTTTTTAAATGGTTTTTCTTTGTGATTGTTCATACAAGTGGTTAGGTATGATCGGGTTTGATTAGGATGATTATTAGATGATATTAGAAGTATATGAATGATTGAAATGGGTTAAAAAGATGTTTTGATGTGATTTTGAAAGGGTCATTTTAGGTCAGAAACTTTAAGGCTATTTTTCGTATAGTGGCTGTTGACCAAGTGTTGAGATGATAGGATATTGTTGTAGAGCTTCTTTTTAGCTTCGTTTTGGTATAAGGTAGAGCTTACGACTCCAAACGAGTCAAAAGTTATGATATTTTGAAAGTTCGTGTACCGGGAGATGAGAACCAACACAATCCGAATTTGTATTTGGTTTTGGGTCAAATCCCGGGGACCATAGATAGAGTTTGGTAAATGATTGAAAATTAATTTTTGGTTTTAAACCTGCACTTGTGAGTCTATTTTTAGACTTAGGTGTTGTATTGGTCAATGGTGTATTTTAAAGGGGTCAAACAAGTCTTACATTGTCAAAGTGCAAAATCAGTTCTAAATGTGTACGTCTAGTAATGTGATGTGTAACGAGTCATAGAAGTGATAAATTTTCATGGGATTAAATATGGGTTTTATACAGGTCATGAGGTATTTTTGTGAATTTTCTTGAAATTTATATAGGTGCTTAAGTCATAGCAAACAACCCGTACTTTTGGTAAGTACCGGTAAATCTATAAAATGGGAATCAACTTTAATTACGTAGGTAAATGGTATAAGTCTAGTAACAACTACTTGTTTGGTTTTGGCGTGAGTTTTCATAAGCATCAAGTGTTTCGATTTGCGTGTGTTTAGTACAATAATGTACGCGGAGTATTGATTTGGTTTTCGTACTTTGACTTTTAGGTCACGTGTTAGATTTTCCTGGGCATCCACATCGTCGGTGATATTTCTCGTTACGTCTTCGCTAGAACCACTACTACTATGCAAGGTGAGTCTATAGCCTCGCTCTTTACTTATTTCAAATGTTTTTACCCGCGAGGGGGATACATGCTATTTAAATGAAAATGAACATAACTCATGAATGATTGTTGGACCCGAATGTTGCCTTGAATTGTGTTGAGTACCTAGTTGTAAAAGTCCCTAAATTCGTGAACTATTAACTATTGTCTTGCCCTTGTGTGGGTTGGAGATAGCCGCTTATACAATTGATAGTACTATGGGGTTGACGACCCTATCCGAGACAAGAGCTAGTACGTTGAGTACCCTCTGCGGACGGATAACTTGTGATAAGAAATAAGGTATAATTACAACTAATGCCTTTAGAAGGGGCACTGGTTTCACTTAAATCATGCCGGTAAATGTACACGGGTGATTGAGTTAACAAATTAGTGTCAAGAGATTAAACACAATTATTAGCTATTGCTAAAGATGATATCCTTGAATAATAGATTGTGAGTACGACAATGCTATTGAATGGTCATGATTGGTTTTAATACTTATGTTCAACCTATGATTTGATAAACCTATAGATTCACTCAACCTTTGTGTTGACGATTTTAAGCATGTGTTTCAGGTAACCAAGGTTGATTGCAGCGGATCATGTGAGGATGGAAGTTGTTGTGGCTTGGCGGTCTACTTTGTTTTTCCACCCTTATTTAACTTAAAACTCTTTTATATTATGTCATGTGAACGAAAATGTAATTTTGGGTTGATATTCAGTGGGGACCTAAACGCAACTCTGTTTTGGATTATTTATGAGATTTGGAAAACAGTAGACTTTGATGTTTTAATCAATCTTTAACTTATGTTCAAATTTCTACGTCTCTTTGAGTCGTTCGAAATAGCTTAAGTGTGATGATAACTGCCTAGCACCCAAATGTTGTAGTTCCACTGCGCATATGATTTGGGGGTGTTAGAAAGTTCATTGTTGATTTTACATAGTTAATATGTTAATGTCAATGATGATTTGGGTACATTGTGAACATCAGAATGATAAGGATTAATCCTTTGTTTGTCAAGAAATTGATGAAACACAATCTCATCTTTTTTTATTTGTTTAACATATGAGTGATTGGAGAAATATCGTTTTTTGATAAATGTTTGTACTTGAGCATGCATTTGGAAAATCATAAATACCATGAGAAAACTAGAGAATACATGCCTAATCTTTCTTCCTCTTGTCCATCCCGTTCCATTCAAAATACTTTTCGTCTTCTAGAATCTCGTTGTTTTCATGAAGGACGTATTGTTCCTTCTAACTTTCTTGGAATTGACTTCATTCGATTCATGCTCAAATCCATTGGCTTTGATTGCTTTCTTGACATTAATGAGCCAATATTTTCTTCCTTCCTTTTGGAATTCTTCAGCTCGTACACATTAATACACATCAATAATGGTTTATCTATAAGATGTTCCATCAAGGGGAAAACCTTTGTATTTACTCTTGAATAATTTGGTGAAATTCTCAATGTTCCATACAAAGGTCAATGTAGGTTCATCGATACTTGGGGTTTAGACTCTTTAGAATCGGCCCCCATTGATGTGCATTACGTGACCGGGCTACCCTCGGCTTCGGCCATATCTTGTGTTATTGCTAAATCTCGTGAACATTGTATTCTTGGTAAACTTGCAGGAGTAGTTCATGCTCTCACTCCTTGGGAATTGCTCACTAGCGATCTTAATGATTTTATGATCCCTTGGGCCGAAATCATTAGGGAAAATGCAATGTGTCTTGACGGTGATCGCAACCATGTGCCTGCTTGTCTTGCACATATGTTGTATTGTGTTGAAACTTCCACTCCATACAACCTTGCATTTTTCATGGCTAGAAGAATAAGATTTGTTCTCAACGGGACTCGCTCTAGTCTCCGTTTTTCTATGATTCTTCCTCGGCTTCTTAGAAAAATTCTTCTTGACTTTCCACCTCTTATTGCTTCATCCTTTCACTTCGTAGATCAAATTATGCTTCGTATTGAAGGAAACATCTCACTTGAATCCAAGCATGATTCAAATGAAGATGGACATGTCTCTCAAGACACTTATTTCAATTCTAGCTATGATTTATCATCCTCTATCTCTCAATTGTCTTTTCTAGACATTGATTCCGACTATCAATTCTATCTCAACCTCCGTCTTCGAGAACGCATAAGAAGTGAATCAAGGCAATGAGGAAATGCTCATGGATGAATGGTTCATCCCACTCTTGAATGGTTAACATGTTTGTAAACATGCTTTGGATTGTTGAATTTTTTTTTATCTTTGTTTAATTTTAGGATGTTATGTGTATTAACTAATACTGTGTGTTTGGATTATTTACTATTTTAATCCTAAGTTTCTATGTGATCGATCTTTCGACTTACATAGCTTTGTGCAGCTTATGTGTTAGTTAGCTTTCTAGATTTTGATTATTAGTTCACTTTGGCTTGAAAATCTCTTGTGTAAAATGTGGGATAGCAAAAGTTTCTAGAAGTGCATTTTCTTAAACCCACTGGTGGCGGTTCTTTACCTTCCCCACGGTTCTTTAGCGATAAAGAACCGCACCTCTACATAAGGAACCTCCAGTAACTGTTTTAATAGAATCTTTCCTTTACACTGTTTTCCTTAATATGTGTAAACATTGGTGAAATTTTTGCAAAAACCTGCACTTTCCTAAACTAGGCTACCTAATTTCATTATTCACCTAAAATGATTTTAACCCATTACTAGTTTGGATCATCCACTCCTCTTCTTAAACCCTCTCTTGTTGATTGTGTTCTTCATCCCTTAAACTTCTTTCGAAACCTATACATACACCCCTGGTGTCCTCTAAAACATCAAACTCTCCCAAAATATCCTCTTCCAAAAGAAACCTCAAAATCAAGATCAAGTTACCCAAACTTGGTTCTTCATCTTACCATACACCTAAGAATGAGACTTCTCCCATTCTCATTTCTTCATCACCTTCACCACCTCTTGCTCCATGTAAGAACAACTCAACTCATGGCACCAACCATTCACATGGTTCTACCTCTTCTTCATTACAATCTATAATGAATGAGTTGTCATCACCCTTCACTCCTTGTCCTCTCTTGGATGTGAATACTCAACCTCAACCTCTTCAAAGTGTTCCTTTTTGTGAATGATGAGCCTTTGATTACCTCTCCTTTTACCCCACCAAATTCACCCATTTCACCTATATCACTTTTGGACACTATGTCTCCACCACCTCCTCCTCCCTCACACACTCCAATTTTGGGTGTTCCCATTTCCCACCTCTTGGGTGATCTACACTTGTTTGACTTTTTCATGCACAATGGAACTAATTGTCCTTGTTGCTCAATCAACTTCCACCACATTGATATCCTTAGGTTGGAGATGATTGAGGCTCTCATCAAGTTGCAAAGCTTCTTGTTGAACCTATTTTCTAATCCTCCTCCTCCTAGGATATGAATGATGATTTTCAAAATTAAAAGTTTTTAAAGAAAATCAAGCCAAGGAAGACTATCCTATCAAGAACTAGTTAGGCTAACTTTGTATTAGTTAGTTGTTATTTCTTTTCTTGTATTTCATTCATGAATTTTTCATGAAGTTGTTCTATGGATTTAGTTGCTATGTGGTTTAATCTATGTGCTCACATTAATCAACCTCAATTTATTTGAAATTGAACCTAAATCTATCACAACCTCTAAAACTTGACTTAAAATTGGATCAAAATGTTATCTAAATATTTTGTCACCCTTTTTCAAGACACTCTTTGTGAGTGTGTTGCTTTTGTGCAACCCTATCATATTCTAGTGCTAAAAATGGTAAACATCCAAGATTTGCAATTTTTTGAAAAAGTCTTATTTTTTTCAAAACCTTAAAAAATCATGGTTTCGAGTCCACTATATGCGGCTCCATAGCAGTCGCGAGGCTCCATATCGATATGGAACCGCCGGTTTCTTTATGGAACCGCGGACATCAAGCCTATTTCTGGCTCGTTTTTCGTCTTTCTTCTTTGACAACTGTGTTTGTCAAGATTCTTTGTTTACCCATTTTGGCTAAAAATTCCTTAAAACCTTTTTTTTCATTTCAAATCTTTGCCTTGTCTATTTTCTTTAAATTATTATCTTTTGGGAGTTCTCTTCTTCATCCCTCACAATGTCTAACTCTTCCATTCCTAACCTTGACATATCTTTGTCACAATCTTCTCAACCTAAATCTTCTTCTTCTAAGCTTTCAAAGAAACCGAAAATCTCGGTTCGACCCGTTTGGATCAAGAAGAACAGGAATCTTCATGACTCCTCTTCTCCCAAACCCTCTAAGAATTCTTCTTTCTCTCCGATTAAATATTGGAATGAGACTTACTCTATAAATCCAATCACTGGAGAAAAGGAAATTCTTCCACCACCACCAACACCTTTCAACTCTCCATAACTTAATGACCTACCTTCTTTCCCAAATCTCACTAGGCATTGTGAAAACATCTCATACCCATTTTCTCCCTCTCCACCAAACTCTCACTTTGATGGTCCTCCCCCATCTAACGACTTTATTTGGCCTCATGCATCCTCGTGTGCTTGTTGTCGATTTCAACAAAGTGAACTTGCTCATGTGTATGACAAACTTAATTTCTTTGAATTCCTTCTCACTCCACCTCCTCTCAAAGTTTTCGT
The DNA here is from genome assembly GCA_025667525.1 of Glebionis coronaria. Classification (NCBI taxonomy): domain Eukaryota; kingdom Viridiplantae; phylum Streptophyta; class Magnoliopsida; order Asterales; family Asteraceae; genus Glebionis; species Glebionis coronaria. The sequence continues at coordinate 52,368,740 of CM046879.1, read as the reverse complement.
TCGCTTGAACAAAACTACGAATGATGCCTCATCATCTTTCTTTTCCAACTAAGGCACACTTTGTACTTTAGTTGTTTGAGTCAATAAAACTTTAGCAATCTTGGAATTATCACTACTAGAGTAGTTTATGCTTTGTGGTTTATTTTCCATATTTGTCTCTTTTAAAATATTAATATTATGTGTATGAATATTTCTTTTGTATGTTTCTTCATTTTGTAATATGAAACTTATGTGTGTTATCCCTTTCCTGCTAATTCTTTTTCACACATTCGTTAAAAAGTTGATCATGGAAAAAATTTAAAATTACTTATGGGTGATTCCATAATTTCTAAATTTTTAACCCTTGACATATTAATCATTTCAATTGGTTTTGATGTTTCTTTTCTTCCTTTATTCCACCAATTGAACTTTGATGTTGTCGACACACACTCTTTGGATATACTTAGTAAATGCTTACTTATATTTGAGATTTCTTTTCTTCCTCCCTCTCAAGTTATTTAGTAGGTAGTGCACATATATACATTGGTGTTTCTTTTCTCTCTACTAACCTTTACGTAGCATGTCACCTTAGCTCACTCACTTGGTGCCCCAAGCAAGGGGGAGTAAGCACCAAGGGGGAGTTACTAGCAAAGTCCGATTCTTCTCTTCTATAAAGACTTATGATAACCTTTTTGCTTCGACAAAAGGGGAGAAATGATGGTGATAAACTCGTTAATAATTCGAATTATTTCGTATTTTACATAAATGAGTTTATAGTTTGTCATAATAAAAAAGGGGAGATTGTTATTGCAAAGCAATGCCTAAAAACATTGTTAGTACTAACTAATCTTTCTTAGTTTTGTTCACGACAAATTGTAAAGACATTTATCATAGAATACAATCGTAAAACGAATTATCTAACAAACACTATCATCAATGTAATAATCATTACACTAACATATCTTAATCATGTTTAGTGATCATAAAAGTGATTAGCCTTAAAACTCACTTTTGTCAAATGTGACAAAAGATTTTTAATAAACTTTCTTTTTAAGAAAATGTTTTATTAAAATGAAAATGTAAATTTGAATATGGCATATTCCAAATGCCATCAGAATATCCTTTGAAGGTTTAAACTGCCTCAAATATTTTTACCTCACTAAAAGACAAAAAGGAAGAGAGTCTACATCCTCGGCTCCTTAAGTACCTATGCGGTTCTCTATTGATAAGGAACCGCCTAGGGAGATAAGGAACCGCATCCAGGTAGCCATTATTCTTTGTCTCCTATAAATAATGGATCAAATCTGCATTTTCAACAACCCTTTTTGGACATTTCTATCAGCCTTCTTTCTTTTTTCTCAATCCTAATCATTTGTAAATGATCACTTAATTTGTTAAGTATATTTACTTATGATTATCCTCTTAATTCCCTTATTTACCTTTTCTAAAGAGAAGATCACTCACACAATTGTGTTGTGATTAAAGATGAAGCCTTGATGAAGATCATCCTCTCCTAAAGATCTTGTCATGTTTATCATTTGTTTATTTATGTCTTGTGTAGATCCAGTGTATTTGTGAATACTTGGACTAGTTGTGTTCATCCAAGCTATTTGTGAATACCTGGACTATTTTTGTTCATCCAAGTTATTTATGAATACTTGGATTAGAGTTGTGTACATCCACTGCATATGTGTGTGCTTGGATTTGTCTTGTGTACATCCAAGTTACATGTGTGTACTTGGATATGTTTAGTTGTGTTGTAATGTATTGTGTGTTAGTTCTCACTAAACTACAAAGTGATTTGTGTGTGAGTTGTGTAAGTTCTCACTTGGCTTCAAAGTGAATAGTTGTGAAGATTGGTTCTAGCTTTGGATTAGAACTCGATATCTAGCCTTGTGTAAGAAAATGGTGAAGTAGGCAACGTTGTGAATATTGGTTTTATTTTTCTATTAGAACTCGACATCTAGCCTTGTGTCGTTAAATGGTGAAGTGGGTGACGTTCTGTAGATTGGTTCTAGCTAAGATTAGGTCTCGACATTTAGCTTAGTGTCGGAAAATAATGTAAGCGATGTTGTAAGGTTTTCCCGCCAAGAAGGGAGCTTGTGGAAATAGTCGAAATCTCGAGTAGGTGTACTCGAGGAGTGGAGTAGGAACGAGGATAGAGCTTCGTTGCCGAACCTCTATAAATCTTGGTGTCTTCCTATTAGGTTGTTTCTTTCCTTACTCTTTACTTACTTCCATTATCATTACACTTACTACTTGTCATTGTTAATGCATTAGAATTGAACCTAATCATTATGCAACTAGCTTTCAACTAAAAGATAGTTTTTGAAACAAACCTAATTGAAAGGAATTTTAATTAGGATCTAAACCAAAGAGAAACTATTCAACCCCCCCCCCCCCCCCCCCCTCTATTTATACACAATGTTATAAGGAGTCAACTATTGACCTCTGATTCTTTACAAGATGTGAAATCCGCATTTGTTACCCTGTTCAGGGTTGAACTTCATAAGAATAATCTGGTTCATAGTTCTTCTATTAAGCCCAACTCCTCTGCTTTTGCTGCTAGACCATCCAATTGGTCTAATAACAGAACTTCTCAATGGAGAGGGTTTACTAGAAATGACAATTTGGTTTGTAAGCATTATAATATGACTAGTCACACCATTGACAGGTGTTTTGAGCTTACTGGATACCCACCAGGGTTCAAGAAAAGAACTCCTGGTGGTGTTAATACTTCTTCTTCTTCTGTTAAAGATGATCTAAGTACATGAAATTGTATGCCTTTTACTCAAGATCAGATTAATAGATTGATGTCTTTGATTGGTTCTAAGCCTAACACTAGTGAGTTGGAGTCTGGTGCTACTTGTACTATTGCTTTCTCTAATCATGTGATTAATTTTTCTACTTGTAAATTTTTTAATTATAATTCTAATATTAGTACTTATAGTACTTATGTTGGCTGGATTTTTGATTCTGGTGCCTCACAACATATGACTTTTTCTGTTGACCATTTAACTGATGTTATAAATGTCTCTCATTTGAGAATTACTGTATCTCACCCTAATGATACTACTGAATTGGTTAAATTTGTTGGAAATTATAAATTAGGTAATAAAATTGTTTTAAAAATGTGTTGGTGGTAACTGGGTACAAAGTCAGTCTTATATCAGTTCATAAACGTGCTAAGGATAACAAGTTTATTGTTTCTTTCACTGAATCTAAGTGTGTTGTTCAAGGATTCTCTTCAAAAGTCCCTCCTGGGGACTGGTAGTGAAAAAAATAGCTTGTATGTGTTTGATTCAGGTAGGAAAGATTTCAATAGTAATATTACATCTTGTATGCTATCTAAGTGTATCTGGCATAATAGGCTTGGTAATCCATCTGATCAAGTATTTAGTGTGTTAAATGATACACTTCAGATTAATGGTCTTGATGATACTCAGCATTGTGATATGTGTCACAAGGCTAAGCAGACCAGAACCTTTCCCACTTAGTGATCATAAGACCAAGCATTTAGGAGATATCATTCACTTAGATGTTTGGGGACCCTATAGGGTTAAAAGTAGGGAAGGGTTTAGATTTTTTCTTACTGGTGTTGACGAATACACTAGAGTTGTTTGGTTGTATTTACTTAAGGGTAAAGATAAAGTGTTTGATAAAGTGGTTGAGTTTTACAATCTTATTAAAAATTAATTTGATACTTCTATCAAAGTGTTTAGAAGTGATAATGGCACTGAATTTGTTAATTATATGTTTGAAAAGTTTGTAATTTCAAAGGGTATTATTCATCAGACCTCTTGTGTATATACACCACAACAAAATGGTGTAGTGGAAATAAAACATAGGCATCTTCTTAATGTTGCTAGAGCCCTCGTGTTTTAGGGGGCATTCCTTTAAACATGTAGTCTGAATGTGTGCTAACATCTGTGTACTTAATTAACAGGCTTCCTACCTCTGTGCTTTCTAGAAAAAGTCCCTATGAAATGATTTATAAAGTGTCACCTAGTCTCTATTTGTTAAAAAGTTTTAGATGTTTGTGTTTTGCTACTGTATTAAATAATTTTGATAAAGTTTCTGCTAGGTCTGATAAATGTGTTTTCATGGGTTATTCTAATACTAAGCAAGGTTATAAGCTTTATAATCTTGAAACTAAAACTTTTTTCTTTTCTAGAGATGTTAAATTCTATGAGATTGTTTATCCTTTTAAAAATGATGTGTTAGTTAAAGATTTGGTTTTTGAGAAAAATGGTGTTAATAGTCAAAATTTTTTGACCTAGTATAAAAAGAGTCAAGTGAACCCTATGATGATAAGAGAGATAATGAAGGTGATAGAGATAATAGTATGTCACCTTGACTTAGCAAATGTGTCTGGTGATACATTTCCCACTATTGCCAGAAATTCTAGGGGGGTTGTCAAAGAGTCTAATACATACCAAAAACATAGCAGCCAAAATGAGTTAGGTAGTGGTGTAGGAAGTCCTAAGGGAGATAGCATTATCTTAGATGATGATGATTATGAATATGAGGATGATGACTTTGTGGAGTTTAAACAAATATTTGAATCTGATAATAATAATAATCCATAAAGGTCAGAGGTAAGAAGGTCTAGTGAAACGGATAAAAGGTATAAATATGACATCAATACTGTGATTAGTTATGGCAACTTATCTGTGCATAATTTTGTGTTTTTCTAATAACTTGAACAAAATTCATGAACCTAAGTCATATACTGAGGCTGCTAATGACCCTAGGTGGGTTGAGGCCATGAATGAAGAAATGGATGCTTTTAATAGAAATAATACTTAGGTTATTGTGGACTTACCTTCAGGTAGAAAACTTGTTGCCTGTAAATGGTTGTCGAAAGTTAAGTACAAATCTAGTGGTGAAGTAGAAAGATATAAGGCTAGAGTAGTAGCTAAAGGATTTAGCCAGAAAGAAGACATAGATTATGAAGACTTTTTCACCAGTGGTGAAAATTGTTACTGGTAGGTGTATTCTTTTTGTTGTTGTTCATTTTGATTGGCCTGTTTATCAGTTAGATGTCAATAATGCTTTTCTCTATGGTGAATTAGATGAAGAGATTTATATGACTCTTCTTGAGGGATATGGATCAAATGATAATAAAGTTTGTAGATTGACTAGATCTTTGTATGGTCTCAAACAAGCACCTAGAAAGTAGAATGAAAAACTTACAAGTGTGCTTGTTGAGAATGGCTTTATACACAGTAAAAGTGATGTCTCTCTTTTCACTAAATCTGAGAATGATTCATTTGTTGCTTTATTGGTTTATGTTGATGACATTATAATAACTGGTAACAATGAACATGTCATTAATGATTTCAAGAAATACTTAAGTTCTAAATTTAAGATAAAAGATCTTGGAAAACTTAAGTATTTCTTAGGTATTGAAGTTCTTGATACCAATGATGGTCTTGTTCTTAATCAGAGAAAATATTGCCTTGAATTGCTTGCTGAATATGGTTTGTTGGCTTGTAAGCCAGCCAAGGCTCCTATTCCTGATCCTTCTAAGAAAAGGAAGGATCAGATTGTTATGGATCAAGATGTTCCTCTTGATAACAAAACTTGTTATCAAAAGATTGTTGGAAAGTTAATCTATCTCACATTAACCAGACCTGACATACCTTATGCAGTTCACTGTCTTAGTCAATTCATGCCTACTCCTTATAAGTCTCCTTAAAACTTGCTTTTCATGTTCTAAGATACCTTAAAGGATCTCCTGGAACTGGTATTTCGTTCATGAGAATTAATGATTTAAATCTTATTGCATTTGTTGATTATGACTGGACTAAGTGCAACGTCACTAGAAAATCTGTGACTGGTTATACTGTGTATCTAGGAAATAATCTTGTTTCTTGGAAAAGTAAAAAGCAATCTGTTTTAGCCAAATATTCAGCTGAAGCTGAATATAGGGCTATGAATAGTGTTGTTTGTGAGATAATGTGGATACTTAAGATCATGAAAGATCTTAAGGTTGATATGTGTTTACCTGCTCTTATTAACTGTGATAGCAGCTCTGCTATTCATATTGCTAGTAACCCTGTCTTCTATGAGAGGACTAAGCATTTTGAAATTGATTTGTATTTCCTAAGGGAAAAGGTGTCTGCAGGTTTGATCAAAACTTTTAAGATTAATTTTGAAGACAATTTTGCAGACTTGTTTACTAAGGGCTTGTCTATCAAAGATCACAAGTTCTTTTGTGATAAGTTGAAGCTTGTTGATCTTTATCACAAGTCAACTTAAGAGGGGGTATTAAATACAAGTTGACAATGTCATAATTCTTCATGGGTAAGAAAGGTAATTTTCTATTATTACTTTTTATAGTTTGGCATATTTGGTTTTAGTTTTGCAGGTGTCCCAAAGTTGGAGGACTACAAGTGACAAGTTATGGGAAGATGGTTGAAGCCCTAGATTGCAACTATATATATTCATCGTTTTCTCTCATTTGTTTTATTATTCTGTTATCAATCTGTTTATCTCTCTCGTTTCCACCATTGTTGATACTTGATAGTTTGGTTGATCTTGTTCTTGATCTTTGATCTTGCTGTTAAGATCATTGAATTATTGTTTCATTCTTTCTGTTTGTAAGTACTGATCACAAACACATGATTCACATTTGAAGTGATTGTCTGAGGCTGTTAATAAAAATAAAGGGGTGGTTGGTTGAGTAAGTGTTTCATACTTGTTTTTATCATAAAATCGTATATATATGACCCCAACTGCTAAATTTCCTCACCCGAAATGCATTCAAAAACACTCCTATACGTTTCGGTAGCATATGATATGCAAAAAAACGTGATTCTAAATCAGAGTGATGAAGATGTTACGGGTGATTGTCTTGTAAACTTTCGAGCTACTTTCCAAAACACACATAATGTCACACGTGACTCTATGCTCGAATGGTGTGGTTACTCGTCATTGTTTGAATAATTTTAGGCTTATTTTTTATTTAATGTATTTTATTTGTTTTGCGAATATGTGAAAGGCAAATTATCGAGTATATTGTGTATAAGGTAAAAAGAAGGTTAAGATGACGTTGAGAGAAATGGTGAGTTTGCATTCCTCATTTAGTTTAGCCAAAAGGCCTTTTGTTTTGGCACTTCATAAACTGGCTGGTAACAAACTTGAGCCCAACTAGAAACAATTTGTGTTTCTTTTTTTTCTTTGTATCGAAAGTAGGGCTGAGTATTGGATATGAACCGAACCGGACGTTTAGATCGGACTAAGGATCGAAATGGTTCATAACCCCGGACCGAGATCCAACCGAAATGGTCCATAACCCCGGACCGAGATCCAACCGAAATGGTCCACAACCCTGCACCGAGATCCAATCGAAATGGTCTAGTGAGGTCCGGGTTGGTCCGATCTTTAGTCTCATTAGCCATAATTGATGTATTGGTATAACCGGATTGAGGCTCACCCGAATGAAGAGAACATAGAGTCAAGAGCCTCAAAAACTTTATTGTGCATCAAATTGCCACGTGTACGTAAGGTGTTCATAATTTAAGTTTGACCTACGAAAATTAAAAATTGAATCGAACATGTAATTCAGGTTTTTGGTCATAACCGAATCTAACCAAACCGAACTACATATAAATTTTTTGGGTTGGATATGAGTTTGATAAGCTGACTCGAAAATCGAAATAATCATTTTTTTATATATCTATAAATATATATATAATGATCATTAACCTTAATATAAAAAATTAATTTTTACTTGATTTTTTTAAATACCTACATAAATTATACTGTATATATTTTTTTAAAAATTAGTGTAATACGGATAACTCGAGTTATTCGGATCAACTCAAAATTGAACCAAATTCAATTTCGATTTTTTGTTTGGTTCCGTTCTTAGGGTTGACAATTCTTATTTTTATTACGAATATCTCGAACTGAATCAACAGAACAACCGAGAACCAAAATGTATCTATCCCGAGTGTTATTAATTGGGTTGGGTAATTGGTCGCTTTCATTTTTGGACCTTTAACAATCATAGTGGATAAACCAATCGAGTTAGGGAAATAGTAATTGGACACTTTAATTTTTAACGTGCAAATTTGACTCTTTCAACCATTATTTGACCCGTTATAATTTAAAGGGCTAATTTGTTTCATTAGCTAATTGAATTGAGATCATGTCAATCTAAATGTAAATTTGTTTAAATTATAAAAGGGCATATAACTTAGTATCTCCGAGTGGAGTCCGGTTATTAAAGAACCTTTTATTTTGATGGAAACCAAAGGCTTAATCTGGGCCATCTATTGGGAGGGACCAGATCAAATGATAAAAAAGACGGAAGGACCAAAGTTGTCAAATCTTAAAACTTACGACAGGGACTAAAACTGAAAATCTGATAAACTCTTAACCACCGGCTCTAAATTAGGACCATATCCAAATACCTATCTCTCTCTAGAAATGAAAAGCTCTCCATTTCTTTCTCTAAAACAAAACTTACCCTCAAACCTCTAAAATCAACAAAAAAAAAACTCGATCACACCTTCAAAAACACTAAACAAGACATAGAAATCGGAAATCGAAGCACACCGGATCTTAAAAACGCTTGAGAGATGGTGGAGGGTGGTGGTTTTTGTCCTCCGATGGATATATTCTGATGAGAAGCCATGAATTTAATCCACATCATTATCCCAATCGAATTTGCTCGTTTCTTATCTCGGTAATTGTCATAAGAATTTATTTAGCTATGGATTATGAAAAGCTGCACTTGTTGAAATAAAGTGTTATCCTAGATGTGAACCTTTGGTCAGTGGTATCCTTTTGATGTTATTCTTTTCTTATCACATTCCATTTTGCCTTTTGTTCTTATGCTTTTGATATTGTACAACTGACCATAATGCCCTTTGAAACTTTGGAAGCTTGCATTGTTGTATTAGTGCAATGTTATTTGCTATCATTTTCGTATCTTGTAAATTTTGTACTCCGTAGTTTTTATAGGAAATGATGTGAGGATTTAAAATTTTGTTTTGTTATTTGTTTTTGAAATATCACAAGTGATATTAGATATTAACTATATAATATCTTAAATGATATTAGACGTTAACTATGAAATTAGATATTAATTATGTTTGTGAAATATCGCAATTGATTTAGACATATACTATGAAATATCATAATCAAATTATGAAATATCACCGTTGATATTAAAGGTTAAAAACATACTTGTTTATTTGAAATATCAAGTGTGATAAACCATCATCTTAGATGATTGGCTCCAGTGTAATGTTTGCATGTTGTGTTATAGACAGGAAGATCGTGGTGGCTAGCGGGTTCAGAACACGCCGGGAATTGATCAAGAAAGCGGAAATTTACTATCTCAAAAACGATACTCGGGCCTCGATGACCGATCTTCACCACACTCATAAATCTGATTGTTCGGGGTTGGTGATCGACAGTGAGATGCATGTGGTGCACACGGGTTTGACTATAGTTAGTTATAGAGAACGTGTGAAGTGAACAAGGGGTGGACAGTTCACGAGCATTCATGGGCTTGGGGATCAATGAGTCATGGGCTAGTAATATACAAGCAAGAGAAAGAAGTCCGGAATGTGGTGATATCAGTTTTTGAGTTCAAAAAGCGAATCAAGTTTGCTATGATAGGTTTTAAAGATGGTATATCTGTTATTGGAGGGGTGATTGGACCTTAAAAATATTATGATATAAAGATGTGGATGTTGATTCTTTGACACTGGATACTGAGAGGATCTTGTGAAGGCAAAGGTGCCCAATGACGAGATGTCTTGGAACGATTATAGGGTGTGTTGTACTGAGAATTTAGGTGGTCCTGTGTCTCGCTGATGTTTTGTTGTTCTTGCTTTTGTTATTGTAGATGTTCAGTAAGATATATCTGGACTTATGTCTCAATAAATCATATGGGGTATATATTTAGATACTGGCTTGCAATTTGTTTATGTGATTTTGTTTTCGATGATTGTATAATATCTAATCATAATGTAAAACTAATTGCTTGTCTTTGACTATTCGTGTTTAGTTAGTGCTTAAGCTTTGAGTTGGTCTACTTTTCTTTCACCTTATAAACATATTAGTGGTCTGCAATATATATCTGATGTAAAAATTGCCTATTTTATATTAATAGCATAACATCATGCAGAATAACTTGGATCATCTTTGTATTATTATTGCTATAAAAAAATGTTTAATAGAGTACTCATGACCACCTGTAGGGGCAAATGTAGGTGTTCTTATCATACGAGTTGAGTTATTTTGCATCTTTATTTTTACTTGCAAATAAGGGAACTAATCATAGCCATCTATTACTTAAGATTAAATCTTATGAATAAAACATGGAGGGGTTATTTTTGCCAAAATGTCAAAATAATTGCAAAAAATGGTAGAAGGACTAAAATTGTAAATTTTTATCAACGGTGATATTTCACTAGTGAAAAAAATAATAAAATATCACCGGTGATGAAAATTATTTTATCACCGGTGATAAAATGATTTTATGACCGGTGATATTTCATTGTTTTTTCACTAGTGAAATATCACCAGTGATAAAATTATTTCACCAGTGATATTTCATTGTTTTTTCACTAGTGAAATCAGTTCAAATTTTTTTTCAGATTTTTTATTTCTAGCAAACACATGAACGATGTCTACTTTTGGTCATTTTATTATTTTATCACCCGTGATATTACTCATATGTAAAATATTATAATTAGTGTTACATTATATTGCTTTATCACTAGTGATATTACCCATACGTAGAATACATAATTAGTCTTAAATTTTATTGTTTTATCAGTTGTGATATATCATAAAATAGGTAATGTGTAATATCACTTGTGATATTTCTTAAACAAAAATACATTATTTTAACATTTAATATTAGTCGAGATATTTTGTTATATTATGTTACTTTATCACTTGTGATATTTCATAAATATAATTAGTGCCTAGTATCATTTGTGATATTTTATTTCATATATATATTTTTAATATATTTGAACCTTTATTAACTAATAGCTTAACATTTATTATCACCCATATTATAATATCACTAATAATAAATAATTATTATAAAATCTCACGTGATAAATCACTATAATATGACACTAATCACAGTATTTCACATATGATTAATATTACAAGTGATAAATTATCAAAATAACCAAAATTAGACATCATTAACATGGAATGGAACTTGTGATATTTCAAGTAATAATAAACATTTTATGTCAAAAATATGATAATTCAATAGTTGAATCTAAACATTCTATCATTTATCACTAATGATACAAAGACAAAACTATCGCAATACATTATCACTAGTAATATTGCAAATTACAATCAACAATTTATGAATATTGGCTTTTAACTCTAAAAATTGATAATTTAGAAGATTTATCACAAGTGATATTCCACTTAATTGACTAAAAAAATTTAACAACAATACTTTGACTTTCTTATAGAAAAAGGAAAATATAAACTAATAAAAAAAGTTTACATGAAATATATACTAAAAAACTTGAAATCCCAACATTTTATTGTTTATGACTTGTGATACATCAAAGACAAAAGCATCTTAATCCATTATCACTAGTGATATTGCCAGTGACGATTATATGCTTAACACATATTACCATTGTAATATCATCAGTGATAAATAAATATGAACATTTATTAACTAAATTTGGTCGTGACTTAATACTTATCACCCATGAGATTGTTATATTATTGATGATAAATAAACACTTTATAACTAAGAATCATTGAACTTAACATTTGGTTACCTAATCACTGTAATATCACTAGTGATAAATAAATATGGATCTTTATTAACAAACCCATGGCTTAACACTTATCGCGCCTAAAATTGTAAGTTGAAATTGGCTAACACTTATCGCGCCTAACACTAATCGTCGGTGATAAATAAATGTAATTTAATATAGCAATGTATAACAATAAAGTATAAAATCAATAGTCGTTAAAAATGAAAGTATTAAATAAGAACATGCAATTACATTTGGGTAAGTTGAATACAATTTCGGGAAGTGCAGTAACATATTTGGGTAAGTTGAAATTGGCCACCTATAGGATTGACCAAACACACTACCATCCCGCATCTCCAAGTGCGCCCAACGCATCAATGTTGGGTTTTACACGAATGTCAATCTCTAGGAAGTCAGGTTAGCAAAGTTAAAGACGACAATCATCTGCAAAAATGCACGCAACTATCAGTCTCATGTTACGTAACTTTTGAACACGCGTGCAACATTATATAAAACCTGCTGCAGCCACAATACCTTTGATCAAAAAACTATATGTTACCAGCTAAGTGATGCCAAATACAGAGAAATATATATGGTATAAGGTAATACACATTAGACTACTAGATAAAAGAGGCATTGGAGCTATACGATAAGTATATCGTGAGGGGTGGTGAGTCCACATTAGGATATGTCAGCCTTAAATCTAAAACGATGGAATGCATGCCTTTAGACACATAAAAAAAAGGCCACAGTTATGTAGCAGAAGCATATCACCGAAGTGAGGTTGAATAAGCAAAGAATAACCAGATTGCATTAGTGGAGGCGTGGAGCTACTAACAGAGGCAAATATATAAATGAGGATAAAAGCTCCAGGAAATAGAACGTAACCACAGGAAGTCCTTCGTCCATACTGTAAAATTTAGAATCTGAAGTTGGCAAGTTATTCTGCTTGTAGTTTTCTGATGTGAAAGAACACGGATATAGATGTTAGGATCGGGTAACTGTTTTCAGTCAAAACGGGTATAGGCAAATTGACCCAAAAAAATTCTTTTTTCAAGAAGAATAATGGCAAATAGGATCACCAAAGTTAGGCCATAAACTCATTCTAGAAAGTAACTAAATTCCACAAAGCCACATGCGAAATGCTCATAAACTATAAATCCATTTCTTAGTAACTCATTATTAAAAGTAATTAAATTATTAGAAACTATCAACGTCTAAAATGACTAGCATGCTAAAAACATACAAGGCTAATCCATTTTATCTAATATATCTCACTGTTACGTAACGAAAACAATCTCGTGGTCAAAACTATCAAACTGAATTACAAATATTATTATTAGGACACCAATCACAAAAACTAACATCAACAATACTATTAAGAAAAGTATCAACTAACTCAACGGAAAATACGTTTCAAATCAAAAACAGGATGCGGATGCTGCCACATGCATCGACATTTCTGTTTTTATGAGACGAGGAACTTCATCTGAATCGTTTAAAACACGAACCAAAGAGTATAAACATACTTTCATATCAACCAATGCTTCCATCAGTAGAGTAAATAATAACTATCAGTGAATATCCTAAGATTCCTAAACACATACTGTAATTAAGTATTTGGACTATGAAATCATACCTTTAGAAAAAGGTAATTTTGGCATTGGTGACACTTCGTTGGCCACATCGAATGACATTCTATGCCTCAATCATCTAATTCATAGTCTCCCTAAGACTTTTTGCCTACGAAAGTCAAGTTATTAACACAACAATCACAAACCAAAACTCAGTTGATTAACCAATCTTTTCCTCACCTTATCAAATCTTTTGCCTCAAAATTATTCAAACACGAGCTTTAAAGCTCCTTACACAACTCCCCCTCCACAACAGCCATCTTCTACAACACCTTTCTTGATACACCAATCCTCATTCTTCACCATAGAGTTAACCATCAGATTCACCAAGATTTTAACAATCACAACACCATAACAACAACCAACATCAAATCGTACACACTATAACTGTCATCAACACTGATTTGGCCTTAAATGCCTTACTGTTCAACACCTCTCAATCCTCACCACTAACCTTTACAAGTAAGCTTCATCTATCACCGGCGTATGACGCACAATATGATGTTAAATTGGGATAGTAATTGACGAAATAAATTTAAAATCCATAGTGATACCATTACCTTATCAGAAAGATCTATGGTGGTGATGACGTGGACGGCGGAGATAGTGTGATATACGAGAGTAATAACAAAGGTTCAGATTTCTGGAATAAAGATCCATTTGGATCGAGAAATAAAGATCTATTTGGATTGAGAAATGAAGTAGAATGCTATGATTGATTTCTGGAGAAAAAGAAACAATGAAACGAGAAATAAAAAGAAAAAAAAAGACACAAGAAAATAGGTTCAGATTTAAATCTTAGATTAATATGGATCGCTGGATCGAAGGTGAACAAAGGGTAGGGATTTGTCCCTCAGTTTGCAAGAAAAAAGAAGGATGTAAAATAACTTTTCTCCTCCGAGTGTGTAGACAAAAATGGAAGATGGTGAAGAGCTCAAAACCTTCATCCAAGTAAAAACATTGCATATCTTGTATTATTCCAATCTTCTATTAAAGCAGTAATATCCTCTCATAATACATTACATCTTTCATATTTTATATTTCAAAGAGTTTGCAAAACACAATCATGTGTCTTATATCCACCCCAATCACCATTTGTGTCACCGGTGCTGGCGGTTTTATCGCCTCATGGATAGTTAAATTGCTGTTGGAAAAGGGCTATGTTGTTCGAGGAACCATTAGAAATCCAGATGATGGCAAGAATAACTATTTGAGGGAGCTAGAAGGCGCGAAAGAGAGGTTAACTCTATGGAAGGCTGATCTTCTCGATTATAAGAGCTTACATGAAGCCATAATTGGTTGTGATGGTGTTTTCCATACAGCTTCTCCTATGACCAATGATCCTGAACAAATGGTTGAGCCAGCTGTGACTGGAGCAAGGAATGTGATAGTTGCTTCTGCTAAAGCTAAAGTCAAGCGTGTGATATTCACATCGTCAATTGGTGCGGTTTATATGGACCCAAACCGTAGCCGTGATGTTGTTGTTGATGAAAGATGTTGGAGTGATCTTGAATATTGCATTAACACCAATAATTGGTATTGCTACGGAAAGGCATTGGCAGAACAAGCTTCATGGGACGAGGCTAAGGCGAGAGGGGTTGACCTAGTTGCGGTGATCCCAGTGTTGGTGATGGGACCACTGCTGCAAACCACGGTCAACTATAGTCATATGCATATCCTAAAGTACCTCACGGGATCTGTAAAGACCTATGCCAATTCGGTCCATGCATACGTCGATGTTAGAGATGTGGCATTAGCACACATTCTACTCTTTGAGACCCCTTCAGCTTCTGGTCCTTACCTATGTACCGAGAGTGTGCTTCATCGTGGAGAGCTGGTAGAAATTTTGGCCAAGTTTTTCCCTCAATACCCAATCCCAACCAAGTGTAAGGACGAGACAAAGCCAAGAGCAAAGCCATACAAATTCTCAAACCAAAAGCTAAAAGATTTGGGTCTGGAGCTTAAAACCGTAAAGCAAAGTCTATACGAGACCGTTAAGAGCTTACAAGAGAAGGGTCACCTCCCGGTGCAACCAACTCAGACCGGCAACATTGGTATTCGGTCCTCGTCACTTTAATACACACAATGACTTGTTCGGCATATCATCATTGTTTTGTGCTTATGTATTGTTGGTTAACATTTCTTTACACGCTTTAGAATAATGCCACATTGTTGCACCTATCTATTACTGTATATAATAAAACAAGGCGTTCAACTGTTCAAGCACGTACCATGTATCAATCTTTTTTCTTTGTGAAAAATCTGAACTTTTACTTATGTCACGTCTTGCCTCATTTAATACCTGTGTGATGTTTATAGGTTCTGTGTAGGTATATCAGATGTATGCTCAACAACATAGAAGCACAAGCACAGATCACGACACAAGGAATACGGGTATGTTTCCTGCCTAAACACGCAGCTTTTTATTAATTGAAGAAACTAACTCAAAACTCCAATCGATACAATAAGAATCCTTACCATTCGCGGTACATATAGACTAACCTTGACACGTTAGACTATAACTAGGATTACATTAAATCTATTCTAAATAGATAAATACTACTAGATAGGATAACTTTGGACTAGTTGGACTTGCACTCAAACTAGAACTTTCTGAATTTGGTAACACGCTTACAGCGACATCCATTAGCCACATCCATACTCACGAATTCGACAACAATCACCCCATGAATTTCTGAGTCGAAGATGGGAAGTCATGCACACCAAGTAAAGATCTTATCTCCTTGAACCTTATGCGTGCCAAAGCTTTCGTTAACGGTTATGCCCTTTGGTTTTCTTCGGATACATGATCAACTATCACCTTCTCATTCTTCGTCACTTCCGCCAATACCTCCCTTTGCCAATTTGCTTGACACGCACGTGCAGTGACTGTCATTTGCTTAGCTTCACATGAAGGTAACGCCACGGTAGTTTGCTTTTGTGAGCACCATGTAATAAGTGATGTAACGAGATTATAAACATTTCCACAATACTCTCGTCTATTATCAGTATCAATATTTTGACTGCTATATCCCATCAAATTCATGTCATCACATCGCTTGTATTAATTCCAAACAAAATTGTACCTTTGAGATAATGTAGAATATATGCTTGATAGCACGAGCATGTGATTCTCTAGGACTTTTCATGTATCGACTAACTACACCAACTGAGTAAGCCAAATCTCAACGAGTATGCAAGAGATAATGTAAGCAACCCACCACTTTTCGATATTGAGTACGTAGCTTCAACTCTTAGTTCATCTTATGCTTTTGACAACTTGAGTCTGGTTCCATTGGACATAAAATTGGTTTGTAGTCTTCCATATCAGCTTCTTTCGAAATCTTCATTGCGTATCGCTTTTGCTTGATCTGGACACACTCCTTTTCTTGTGATACTTCGATACCTAAGTAGTAAGTTAACTCACCAAGATTCGACATTCCAAACTGAGACACCATTCTCCTTTTAAACTAATTTATGAAGTCTAAGCTCATCCCAGTCACGAATAAATCATCCACATTAACCAAACAATGATTAATTCTCCATTAGGCTCTTTTCTATTGACCGCATTTTCGTGCACACATTGTAGAAAACCCATCTCTTTTAAAGTACTATCGAGCTTCTTTCGATCACCATTTAAAAGAGCCGTTTTCAAATCCAAATGATGAATCTTCCATCTTTTCCCGGTTGCGAGAGCAATCAATACTCGTATGGGCTTGAGTCGAGCTACGGCCGTGAATAATTCATCAACTTCATTAACACGTTGTTGCTCTCCATTGGTTTCATCTTCTTCTTCTATTAATTCCCGTTCACTTCGTTTGTATCTTCTTTGCCAACTTTTAGTTGAGATTTATACAGGCGATTTGCACTACGAGAAACCTTTGTAAGTAAACTTCCCAAACTATCTCGCATGGTTAAGAAATCACCTCGAATATTAATATCATAACCAGATATTGTCGCTTTTCCGAGACTTATCACATTACTACGAAGAGCGGGAATAAAGTATACATCATTCAAGTTCTACGTTTTTACCTTCAAACAAAATTGAGCCTTTTCTTTTTATGCTAACACACGCACCATCTCCGTACCTCACGTTGTTACGTGACAAAATAACGCAGGGACTAGTTCTGACTACTATTAGAAGATGGAGGACCCGAAGTATAACTTTTGATAACAAGCCAAGTTGTTACAGGCACTCGGCCTATAAAAGGCATTCCATATCATTTTAGAAGTTAGCTTATGATTTGTTAAATGTTCTCTTCCTAATTCACTTCTTGATTGTAATGGTTACTATCATTCAATTAATCCAATAACAAACAGACTCGAATCTTGTTTCTTCCTATAGATTCCTAGCTGTTTGTTGCCTTTGATCATCAATCCTCGTTTCCAATTTGGTAACCAAGATTGGTATGTTTCAATTGGTATCAGAGCTCGATCTTGGCAATTAATCAAGATAGTGTTCTTTCGTATCATTCAGTTACAAGATTGATTTCGAGTAGTTGATCTGTTTCTTGGGTCGCCGGAAAAAGTTGTTACATATTCCAGCGAGTTGTTACGATTTCGGTGAAGCTGTTACTTTCGGTGGTTTAGTGAGGAGTTATTACTTGTTGATCGGTTAATTGGGAAAATTGGTGTTCTTGATTAAGTGGGAACAAATTAGGGTTCTTGATTGTGATTCTGAAATTGGGGGTTTTGGTTAATCTTCGTTGGCTTGAATCTTCTTTTTTCTTGGTGACTTTAAGGTGTTTGATGAAATGTCGAGTAGTAGAATTATCAAACACAATGAGTCGGTGCGTGAATACTATGAGGAGTTTGTTCCTGATGCTACTAGAAGGGGTTGGAGTGGATTCTATGGCATTAGTATGTTCATTTTGGGTCTTCAATTAGAAACTGCAAGAAAAGTTACAAAGTGCCAACCAAGAACGCTCTATGAAGCATATTGTGCAGCTCTTATGGAAGAAGAAGCAATGCTTGTTGAAAAGGCAAAGGAATGGCCTAACAAAGTGAAACATGAGTTGCATCCAGAACATGAGCTTGTTCTTACTCGTTTACAGGAGTACAAGTGTGATGGCTGTGATAAAAATGGGAAGATTTGGACTTATTGCTGCAAGGATTGTAACTTTGATCTTCATCCTGATTGTGCTCTCAAAGAGACTAATGGGAAAGTGGATGTTGATGAGATGGCGGATTGTGATGATGATCAGGACGGCCATGATGAATGTGAAGAAACTGTTGATGAGACAAAAGGAAATGAAGATGATAGTGATTGTGTGATGGTTCTTGGTCACACGAGTAAAGAAACTGAGTCAATGGTAAGTGAGGTGGAGGGGAATAACCCATGTGTTGTTGAGGAACGTACAACAATGGAAATAAAACAGAAACTTGGGAAATATGATATTTTAAAACATGTTGTGATTGAAAGTGTAGACGAAGTGGGTGATGCGGACAATGGGTTTATGGATGAAGAGTATGTTGAGGGATGTAGGAGTGAGATGCAAGTAGAGGCGTTTGTAAAGGATAGAGGGAAGAAAAATAGTGATGGTGAAGATGAGGGGTTTGGCGGTTTTTATGAAGCTTGTAATGAAAGTGTAATGGATAATGGAAATACATTTGAAGAACAAGACCAGATTAAGGAAGAATGTGAACGAGAAAAGGAGAAAGTAATATGTTCTCGTAATGGAAATCCAGACTATGATGGGTTCGATGAAGAAGAAGTGATTGTTGTTAGTTATAGTACTCAACTAAGAGCCATAGGAGGGATGGAAAGGTTTGCGATGAATTGTGTGAAGAAGAAAGGATTTGAGGATGTGGTTGTAAAGGTTGTGTTGGAGGACGGTGAGAAAGTAGTGCATTTAGGTACTCCAGGTTACTGTGTTGATGCTAAGAGGGTAAGCGCCAGTGAAAATGATTATGCTTGGGAAGGAAAGATTGGAACTTTAGCTAAGCAACGTGAAAGAAAGGTTGGAAATAAGAGTGATGATGTAGAGGTTAATGCTTTAGATGGATTGAATGTTACTAAAATAGTGGAAGGTGGTCAATATGATGACGGGGAGTATAACATAGCTCAAGTTTGGAATGCGTCTGAGATGAGTGGGAATGATGAGTATCAAGTGAGTATAGGTGTCGAGCAAAGAAGTGTAGATGTTCTAGAAAATGGTAGTGGTAATAGTGGTGAAGTGAGTGATATGACCAGTAGGTTGATAGGTGGTAGTGATTTGTGTAAAGAAGGTGGTGGTGAGTTGCCGAATTCTAGTGACTTTGTGAATGGAGGTGATGGAAGTAAAGGAAGTAATTCTCTAATCTTTGAAGAGTCGTATGATGGTTGGTTTGAGAACCAAATGGAAGCACCTACAGATAATGGTTACGTCTTAGATAAGTTGAAGCTGGATAGTGGGTATATTATGTGTGGAAACGGGGGAATAACAGAAGTTGTATGGGAACCGTTGGTGAAAATGCGGGTAAATGGGAGTATTATGGGGGGAAAGAGTGGAGATGCATATGATGTAGCTCTAGATGGGGGTGGACTTTTGGACTGTGTAAATGAAAGTAAATTGAAGATTTCCCACAAGGACAAAGTTGGATCCTTAAGTGATGTACGAAATGAACGAAATGTTATGGAAGTTGAAGAGATAAGTGGTATTGTGGTAAGAGTTACTGGATTCATTGACATGAATGGGTCTTCAAAGGGTGTTTTAGTGGCTGGTTTTTTGGTTGAAAGTGACTCCGTGTTGAAACAAGGTAAGGGATGCTCGTGGTGGTTATACCGCTTAAAGGACCCATGTGATGCATTAGCTTATGGGGCAATGAATCTGAGCACAAGTCTACTCGATTATATACCTATCATATATGAAACGTGCCGTTGTGTGACTTGTATACAAGAGGGTCGTCATCTATGGAATCAAGAAAACAAACATAACAATGATCACTTTATACATGGGGCAAGTGGAGTTAAGAGGGTGCCATCAGTTGCAGGAAGGAAGAATACAAGTAACCTCAAATATATGTTCCTGCCTTTCGAGGATACTAAAACGAATGGAGCTGGTAGTTGTTATTGGGAATTCAAAGGATTCCAGTGGCGTGGCAGGAAAAAGGCGTGTGGCATATATTGCCAAGTTAAGAATAGTGAATGGAAGTTTGATATTTGGAGGTGGACTAGAAGGAAGAAAAGGAAAAAAACTAAATGTACTAGTTGGGTAGTAAACAATGACGAGTATGACAGTGAACAAGATGCCGATTTTTTTGTCAGTGACCTGGTATCGGGTAAATTGTATGATTTGAAGTCTTTTGGAGGACAAACAGGTGGATGGGGGTTCAAGAGTTTTACTGTGTTTGCTGGTGATTCGTATGTCCGTAATTCTTACACTAAAATTCTTACTTGTGAAGATGAGTTGCATATAAATGCGAGGGAAACAAGGAATTCAGAAATAGGTAACGATATTTCGAGGTTTAAGGTTCTTACTTGTGAAGATGGGTTATTAGTAAATGTGAGGGAAAAAGAGAACTCAGGAAGGACGAGTGAGATCTTGAAGTGTCACATACGTAAGTGGCCAAAGAGGAAAAAATTACGCTATGCAAATTGCAAGTCCAAGAGCAGAAAGTGGAAGTTTGATATCTGGACATGGCCTAAGAGAAAAAGAAAAGGAGCAAAGTATTATACATTGAGGGGTGTTTGGTTTCAGGATTTCACTAGAATTAGGTGGCCTGTTTTGGTGCAGTGGATAAAGGGGTCAGCAAGAGTTGTTCAAAGAGCACTGGGTAGAAGGATGCAGCTAAATGCAGAAGGATTGTTTGGCATAAGAAATAATTTGCAGTTGTGAAAGATTAATGGATTGAACTATATACAAGCTTCTTTTGTTGAGTTGCTGACATAGGACCTGGACATTGAAACTCTGGAGGCTGCACATTGGGAGTTGATTCTTATAATTCAAGTCTGATTCTTGAGGTCAAGAATCTTTTTTAAGGGGAATGGTTTGTTACGTGACAAAATAACGCAGGGACTAGTTCTGACTACTATTAGAAGATGGAGGACCCGAAGTATAACTTTTGATAACAAGCCAAGTTGTTACAGGCACTCGGCCTATAAAAGGCATTCCATATCATTTTAGAAGTTAGCTTATGATTTGTTAAATGTTCTCTTCCTAATTCACTTCTTGATTGTAATGGTTACTATCATTCAATTAATCCAATAACAAACAGACTCGAATCTTGTTTCTTCCTATAGATTCCTAGCTGTTTGTTGCCTTTGATCATCAATCCTCGTTTCCAATTTGGTAACCAAGATTGGTATGTTTCACACGTCCAATTATATTTTCATTTATTTTAGAAAAGTAAGAGTAGTTACATGTCATGTGATTACTTGCACTGTTATCAAAATACCACACATCATCTTCCTTGGTATTTGACTCGATCTTTGGCGGAGTGTACTTTTCTTCATTCATGAAGTTCGTCTCTTGAACATGGTTCATCATAAAAAACGTGCCTTATTCATGATACACATGTTCCTCTTGCGTCTCATTAAGGTTTGCCTCATGGTTTCGATTTTGTTGGGGGCATCTTGAAACAAAATGTGCATACTCATCACAACGGTAACACATTATATGCGAGAGGTCATGTTTCTCATAATGTTTACCCTTTTGCTCATTATCTTAACGTCTTCTTGAGAAGTCACGTTGACCATAGTTTGAGCATTGCCACATCCATTACCTTGACCACGACCACGAGAGTGTGAGCCATTTCCCCTTCACTTTGCTCGAGTCATTATTCCTGTTGGAATGTTCAACCTTCGCATAAAGCAAATTTTCTTGAGCATCGTTTGCTTTATCATCTTCTTTGACTCTTTCTTCATACACTTTTAATCGTCTAACCACATCCTCAAACCCCAACGTTTTAAGGTCTAAAACTTGCTCTAAGGCTGTCACGATATGGATAAAATGTCTTGGAAGACTTGTGAGAAACTTCTTTACCAACATGTGTTCCGACATGACTTTTCCAAGAGTGTCTGACTTAGAAGCAATACCCGAAAACTTCACGGCATATGCGTCTATACTATCGTTATCTGGCATCTTCATATTACCAAACTATGTAATTAGGGTTTGAAGCCTAGATTCCTTCACGCGATCAACCCTAACTTACGAGTTTTTATAGCTTCCCACATCTCCTTCCCGGTTTTCAAATTCTCGATTTCCAACACTAAATCTTTTGAAATCGATTGAAACAAGCCTTTAATTATATTGTTTTTCTTGGCATCGTTTGAGCCCGAATATACCACATCCTATACTCCATGAATTCCAAGAAGAACCTCCATACACATCCTCCATTTGGTATAGTTTGTCGACGTTAACAAGGGACAATGAAACATCAACATTGTTTCTTTTGCTTGCGTTTCTGAAGTACTCGCCGACATACTTAGTCTTCGTTTGGATCGCGAATAAGTTTGTAACGAGGACTTATCCAGCCCTTTACATGGCTTGAATTTATTCTTGGTTCCTATTGAGTACGCGTAGGCATATCAACAGTTACCCGTATTATCCTACTAAAACCTAATTAAAAATAAACGAGACAATCAACAGCTTTACAACCGTTTCGAACTCGTTTTTATGAACCAAAAACCAAGCCTTTAATCGGTTTAAACACGCTAATTAAATAGCCCAACTTAAAAAAACGACTGTCAAAAAAAGAAAGCTCGAGCCCAACAATTGTAAGCCCAAAAAGAAAACACTACTTCCTGTCTTCCTCACAGTTTTTAGTCAACTTTTAGGGTTTATGTTATCCATAAAGCCCTGAAACAATCTTCTTTCTCTCCGATCGATCACCACAGGACATGATTCCTCAATGATTGCAACCCTTAACATGGCAACAATCCTCCACGAATTCAGTACCAGCTCTTGATCAGATCAAATATACGAATAACCTCACTGTCAGGTTATCGTCCAAAGGGGTTTTGTTTCCCTGTTTCTGTGTACCTCTTAATCCCAGCTACCGATCGATCACCAAAGCTTCAACTAAGCTCTGATACAAATTGTGGTATATAAAAGGTATGCTCAACAACACATAAGCAGAAGTACAGATCACGACACAAGGAACACGAGTGTGTTTACTGCATAAACAAGCATCTTTTATTAATTTGAAGAAACTAACTCAAAACTCCAATCGATACAATAAAAATCCATATCATTCGAGGTATATATAGACTAACCTAGACACGTTAAACTATAACTAGGATTACATTAAACCTATTATAAATAGATAAATACTACTAGATAGGATAACTTTAGACAAGTTGGACTTGCACTCCGAATAGAACATCCTGAATTTGGTAACATGCTTACAACAATATCCATAAGCCATATCCATACTCAAGAATTCGTCAACACTGACAGCGTACCTAACTCTATTTAGTCTTCAAATTACTCGTGTTTAAATTAGTATAAAATGTGGTATTAGGTTGGTCATTCGAGATTAAATAAGTCAGGTGCCCCAAACCGAATTTGTCTCGTAAAATAAGTTATCATACGAAAAACCTAAGCAAATAATAGCTAAAAGCCTACTACAATCATTTACAAAACATAATCAAGTAAAAAGTATCGTCATTCCAATAAAAAAACTTTAACTTATCCATATATTCGGTAAGAATGATACATAAATCGTCAAACATTACTATACTCTTTTAGTTCACATTTATATGTTACTTTCGCTACTCTATTCAATAAGGTGTCTTTTAAATTATAAAAATAATAACATTTTTGAGATTTATGATTATCTTGTAATTTTCTTTTTAAAAAGTAGTGATATATATTCACGTGGAAAAAATATCTTCCATTTTGAGAGTATCAACTAATCTATGAAGTTGTATTGTACCCGCACTTGCATTGTCATAATCTTGATCGATTAATCGTCGCTTAATTCATATAAGGAACTCAATCATACCGATTTATATAAAAGACGATTAAAGAGTAATTATAGTCAACGACGTAAACTTGCCAAAAACCTGTAAATGTTGTAAAAAATACCAAAAACACATGGAAAACTTGTATTTATCTCTTATAGTAACTATTTATATGTATGCTAAGTTATATTTTAAGAATAATATTGCCAAAAATACTTAAGACTCGTTAGAAATACCCAAAACTTGCCGTAAATACGCAAAATTTGCTAAAAATGTCGATTTGATTAATCATCAATTAATCCCGAATAAAACCGATTACAATCGACCGGACGACTAGAGATTCACGATTTTTACAACCTTGGTCATACACACACTTAGATTAAGCATAAATGTTCGGAAGAAGATCCTCTCAAGTTGAAGGTGACTTGATAGACAATAAAAATAAAGACAAATGTAAGTGGGCTCTTGAATTTCACTAAAAACACTTTTAAACATTTATCTTAGTTATGATTGGTCAACATGACATTATTTAAAATGTTTGCAAACTTACCTCGATGATTTAAGAGATTCAAAAACATGTTTCTTAAGCTCTCAAACAACATCATAGAAACGTTATGGCTTACCTTAATAATTTAAGAGATTCAAAAACATGTTTGTTAAGATCTCAAACAACATCATTTAACTTATGGGCTTACTCAAACGTTCTAAGGGATCTAAGCATGCATTGCTTAGCTCGCAATCAATATCACCGATACACCTGTCAAATCATTTATGGAGAGTGTTAGAATGTGGTATATATATATATATATATATATATATATATATATATATATATATATATATATATATATATATATATATATATATATATATATATATATATATATATATATATATATATATATATATATATATATATATATATATATATATATATATATATATATATATATATATATATATATATATATATATATACATATATATATACATCTATACAAGCAGGAAACATATGGGTCTATCAAGGGCATACATGAATATACAAAAATTACGTTAACAATCATACCACTTGAATTGTATAGACCCATGGCTTAGAGGGCTTCCCTTGCGTAGCGCTTTCCCAAGATTATATCGTTTGGAGTTTAATCTAGACTGTCTAATTCGTGATCGGGCGCCTCAACCACTTAACAACATTGAATCAAATAATGTTGCCTTACGGCCTTACCTACTGTTAATGTTCCCTCATTTATGGAAGACCATCTGATCTTGTCCCATGACTCCTGCATGCACGGTCAAACACCCCCAAGAGAATCAAACAAATAGAGGTGGAAACGAGCTGAGCCGCTTGTAAAAGCTCAGGATTAGATCGATAAAAATATCGAATGAGACGAGCCTAAACGAGCTTGAGCCTAATGTTTTATATGAGCTTTATAACAAGATTATTTATGAGCCTAAATTAGATATATTGCGAGCCGAGATCGAGCCAAGTATGAACTATATATTGGCAAATCGTATAAACGAGTTGAGCCCGAGCCTATGCAAAATATCACGAGCCGAGCACGAGCTTAAATAATAAAGAATGGATCGAGCCGATATCCAGCTCGAGCTTTGTAAAACTTAAATGAGCTAAGCTCGAGCTCTAGCAGGCTCGGACTAGACTCGACTCGTTTCCACCACTACAAACAATGGCGGAGCTCGAACATTTATTTTAGGGGGCCCAATCATTTTAAACTTACCAATATAAAAAATAGACAATAACTTGAAGACCGACGGAGAAACATTTACACTACTTGCCACACCCTGCCCCTACAAAGCTCTACCACTGCCTACTAACGACCCTCCTAGTCTTGTATATTAGTCGGCCTGGTCAAAGGTGTTGGACATCGGCTTAACAACAAGAGCTAATGGAATTGGTAAATCTTCTCTCAAAACTTTGGTTATCTAATGATAATGACATAAGGGAGTGCACCATCATTATTACTAGGGTTTTTTTGTCAAAGATATGTGATCTTAGATTTCCATTCACGTCTATACGAAAAACCCGAAACCTTATAGGTGGTATAATGTCGTCCCTATCAAAATCAACATATGCTCCTAGAGAATCTTTCATGAAAAGCTCTCAACAAGTTTAAACTTAAATCTAAGCGGTATTGATCTTCATTCCATCCTATGTCTCGTATGTGATGGTGACATTGAAACCGAGAAACATCTTTTTTGTCTTGTGAAATAGCCAAAGAGATTTAGTTAAAAGTGTTAACTTGGTGAAAGGTCGAATACGTATCTATAGCACGTCTTCAAGATGCTATCAACTTTGCAGATAGAGTTAATATGTCGAACCATCTTGTGGCTTTCATTGATGTGGTAGTTCAATCAACCATATGGTTCATTTGGAGTTTTTGAAACCACGTATCTTTCTCCCTTAAACATCCCTCAAACAACCTTATTCTCAATGATAACAAGGTCGATTCCTACAACTGGATTGCCTCTAGATATAGAATGATTAGGTATAATTAGATTGAATGGGTTGATACTACATGTAATACATGTTGTTTTTAATCATTGTTCCATTTGGTTCTAGCTTCTAGCTAGGCTACTTTTGACTACATATACATATTGTTGTTAAAAAAATATATTTATACATCAAGTACATTTATTAAATATATTAATATGTTTTACGAAAAAATTCGATTAGTAGTTACACTTACACGCTAAAACAACTAATACGATTTTGTAATTATTTAGTAATGACTAGATAAATAAAAATATAGCCTAACTACACCATGAGTTCATAGACGTCATGGGTTGACCGGTTATAGTGAAGAGCAAAACACCTTATATTTGTTGCTAAAGTCTTATTGTTGGGACTGGATTTTTTGTAAACCTATAGATATACGACTGCTTTAGTAAGACAATGCAATAAATTATTATTCTCTCTTTTCTTTGTTCTATTGGTCGCTAGAAAACATAATACCCATGAAAGGATTATCTTATATGACATATCTAATAACACTTGTGATCTTTTATAAACATATTTAATCTCTAATATTATATGTGATATTTTTATATGACATGTTTAATATGATATTTTATAAACATAGTTAATATCTAATATCACGTGTGATATTAGTTATATGACATGTCTAATATTACTTGTTATAATTCATAAACATATATCTGATATTTTATAAACATAGTTAATGTCTAATACCATGTGATATGTTTTATATAACATGTCAAATATCACTTGTGATATTTCATAAACGTAGTTAACGTCTAATATTAATTGAGATATTTTAGAAACAAACAAGTATATTTCTTTAACCTTAAGTATCACTTGTGATATTTTATTATTTTATATATTTTTATATGTTATCATCTATGTATTTTTTTTTAGTTGTCAGGTATAAGATGGTTTTTTACCTTTCACAACAATAGATAATCACAAGATATGTTCTGAAGATGGTTCAAGGTTGCTTGAGAATGAAACTTACGTAATAATCAACTCAAGTTTTGTTTTCTTAATTTTGTTTTTTTTTTACTCATTTTCATATTTTGTAAGTAACTCTTATTTATATCTTATGATATACTAACACTTTAAGACACATGATGAGTATTAAACTTTCTTTTTAGTCACTTAAGAGTAATATATCATATGATAAAACAACGTGATCATAATTCTAGTATTCTACGTATAAGTAGTATAACCGGTGATAGAACAATCGATTGTATCACTAATTGTAGTATTCTACACATGGGTAATATCACTAGTGAATTATCTTTTTATTCAATGACTATCAAATATAACAGTTATCAACTAAGATTCACCTGTGGTTAACAATTATTACCCTTGATATTGTAATATCACCAGTCATAAATAAATGTAAACCTTTATTTACTAAGATTCACCCGTGACTAAACATTTGTTAAAACCAATATTTTAACATCATAGGTGATAAATAAATAAATATAAATTGCATTTGATAATACACTTATTTATAAAAATGTTAGTTTTGTCTTTAAATATCACAAGTGATCAAGACAATCATGAAAGTTTTTGTCTCGTATACTTTTCTGAGTGAAAAGATAGTCGATAAAGCAATAAAATGATCAAAACTAGACATTAATTTCTTTGATCAAAACTAGACATATTAAAGATGGAAAGCCCCTATTGAGTAACATTGCTCGCTAGTTGTCATCTTTAATTTCTAATATCACTTGTGATATTTCATAAATAAACAACTATGATTTTAATCTTGAGTATCATTTGTGATATTTGATTGCTATGTATCTTTTTTATATATTATCACCTATGTGTTTTCTAATGGTTATTTAGATTCCTTGGGTATCTTTTGAGAATGTCCGAAAATGGACGAAACGGATACAACGTGCGAAAACGAAGGAAAACATGTGATAACATAAGAAAACATGTGAAAACAAACGAAAATGTAAAAAAAAATGTTTGAAAGCTGAATAAAACGTTCGAAAACGTGCGAAAAAGGAATAAGAGGTTCGCAAACGTGCGAAAAACGGATGAAAACGTTCGAAAACAGATGCAAATGTGCATATACGAAAATGTGTGAAACCAGATTAAACATACAAAAACATAAGAAAACGTGCGAAAGTGGACGAAGAAGCTGAAAACGGAAGAAAACGGGTGAAAGCGTGCGAAATAGACAAAACCGTACAAGAACGTGGCAAAATGGACGAAAACGTGCTAAAACCGACAAAACGTGCAAAACAAAACAAAAATGCACGAAACAGACAAAAACGTGCGAAAACAGATGAAAACATTCGAAACAAACAAAAACAAAAACAAATGAAAACGTTTGAAATCGACTGAAAACTTCTGAAAATGAACTGAAACGTGTGAAGACGTT
The DNA here is from genome assembly GCA_025667525.1 of Glebionis coronaria. Classification (NCBI taxonomy): domain Eukaryota; kingdom Viridiplantae; phylum Streptophyta; class Magnoliopsida; order Asterales; family Asteraceae; genus Glebionis; species Glebionis coronaria. Next base: position 52,339,594 of record CM046879.1, on the reverse strand, counting down.
CGTAAACGTTCAAAAGCGTTGGAAAACGGGCAGATTCATGCAAGAACTTTCGAAAAGAGCGAAAACGTATAAAAACGTAAAAAAAACGTAACAGCGGTATCAAAAAACGTCCATTAATTGTAGCTAGGCAAGAATTGCCAACTTTACAAATATTGAGTTACAAACAATGAGAGAGTGATTAATATATAAAGTGAGTTTTTGTAAATGCATGGTAGCTTTATTCTTTTTTAATTTTAAATCTTGTCTTTTTAATCAAATAAAATGGATAGTTAAGATTAGTCTTTTGATGTACTAAGTATTTTATGGTGCCATTTTTCTCGCAGTTTTATTGATAGAAATTAATCATTTAGCATGTCGAGAGAAATAAAGATACAAAATAACCCAACTTTCAAATTAGAGATATTACTTGATATAAATTCAAAACCTTTCATTTCAACGTCTATGGTGAAAACTGAGTAAAAAGTTTTTTTTTTATTTTCTTTCAAATACATGCAAATCTTGAAGCGATGTTGATGTCTTGAGGATTATCTCAACTTTTTAACAAGGGGGAAAGACTGAATTTATGTAACTTATTTGTTCAAATTAACTAATATACGCAAGATACTTTTTTTATTCCGGATATACGCAACATAATTTCAAATACTTACTAATCTACGCAATATTGACCAAAATGTGACTTGTTTGACCAGTTACCACTTAAAAAAGTTACAGTTTGGTCCTTTGGTCTGCGTGGACTTCCACCGTTAGTCCTTTGACATTTTTTCATTAGAAAACTTAGTAATGATACCTTGACTTTAATACACGTATTTTTATACACGTTTTTATACACACTTTTTACACGTGTTATTATATACACGTTTTATACGCGAAAAATTCTGAACTTTGACAGACGATTTCAACGTCAAAACTTAACCCGTAAACTCCCGAAAACTCACATCAGGTCAATGTATACGTTCTCTACTAATTTCATGTTTTATGTTTTTCATGAAAAAGACATTTAGATGGTCGAAACCCCGATTTAAAACTATGACAACAATACTAGTATTTTCAGTAATTAAGTAAATCCGAATTTCGACGGTCTCGGTTAGTGTTAAATACTTACTTTGAAGTCTCTAAACCTATCAATGACTAAATATAGACATTTTATACGTAAAATATTATAAAACAAAGTGTAAACCTTAAAAAAATAGTAGTATGATAAAAATGGAAAATTTAATAAGTACACCAGATCGATTCGATTACGTATCTAAAAAAACATGTGAAAAGAAATTGCTAAAAAAACTTCTCGTTTAAAAATATACTCAAACACAATGGAATAGATATTTCTTTTCACTGTTATATATACGCAATGGAATCGATATGCGCTTATTAATTTTCCATTTTTTATCATACTACTATCGTTATAAGTTTTAAACTTTATTTAATAATATTTTACGTATAGACTGTCTATATTTAGTCACTGATAGGATTAGAGACTTAAAAGTAAGTTTTTAGTACTAACCGAGACCGTCGAAATTTGGATTTACTTAATTACCGAAAATACTGGTATTGCTGTCATAGTTTTAAATCGGGGTTTCGACCATTTAAATATCTTTTCATGAAAAATATAAAACGTGAAAGTTGTAGAGAACGTATACATTGACTCAGCGCGAGATTTTCGAAGTCTATGGGATCAGTTTTGACGCTAAAATCGTCTGTCAAACTTCAAACTTTCTTGCGTATAAAAACGTATATATAATTGCACGTATAAAAAAGTGTGTATAAAATCGTGTATAAAAATGTGTGTATTAGAGTCAAAGTATCATTACTAAGTTTTTAACGAAAAAATGTTAAAGGACTAACGGGAGAAGTCTACGCAGACCAAAGGATCAAACTGTAACTTTTCTAATTGGTAACCGGTTAAACAAGTCATATTTTTGTCAATATTGCGTAGGTTAGTAAGTATCTGAAAGTATGTTGCGTAGATATGAGATAAAAAAAGTATCTTACGTACATTAGTTAATTTGAAAAAAAAAAAGTTATATAAATTCAGCCTTTCCCCTTTTAACAAATAAATGCAAAGCTTTATATGATGTTGATGACTTGTTTTGCACATTATCTTTACAAGTTCCCTTTATATGTAAAAATAGATTGAGCAACTAGTTAATGGTCAATTTGTTGATGTTGCTGCAATCTTTCATCATAAATAGCAGTTTCTTGAAGACCTTTTCATAGCCTTGATTGGTCGACCTATTTGCATTAAATAAGAAAAACAAAAACTGTAGCAAGAAAGTGAGTGGCGTAACAGTCTTTTGCTATACTAGCAGGGTCCTCTTAAATTGGTCATGCACTCAAGCTCCGATATTAGAAGCTAAAAATTAACTCAGAAGAAGCTACCTTTTACCATGATAGTTTAGAACTTTAATTACATACTCTTTAAGATATTTTTCCTAACAAAAATGCAAATTATATGACACTTTAAAAGAAAACTTTGTATACATAAAAGAGACTTTATATGTTTTGATTTCTGTAGCAACATGTTTGCCGTACTTTTAAAATGATACAGTAGTAGTACTACTAATCCAAAAATAGTACTATTATTTTATTTGAAGTTATACATGCCTAGTTTCTTTTTCCGCACTTGAACTGAAATTATGTTTGCAAGAATCTAGTAACCTTTTGACATAAATACGTGCTTATTTAAAGGACCAATGGGCATGTCATTCCACACCATTCTTTATTGTAATTTTGTAAAACATAAATTCTTTGTTTCAGTATCATTCACATGGATTTCCTTCAACACTCGATCACTCTTTTTCTACTTTTAATTCCTATGTCACTACTACAAAAACTGATATAGTGCCCTGTTTAAAACCCCCTTAGAGCCCCTTTTTGTCTGGGGAATCAAAAGGGGGGGACTCTATTAGAAGATGGCATAGTTCCCTATTTATAAAAGGGGCTCTATGATGAATGATAGAGCCCTGTTTTCCCCATGATAACCTTGCTCTATTTGATTTAGAAAATAGTTTTCTAATTAGCATAGATCCCTGTTCTTTGGTATGAAACATAGCTCTATGATATTCTTCTTTTTTAATAAAATACCACCTGGATGTACACATTTCCAGGTATCCGTCCACACAGCAAAACAAGCAGAAAACTAAAATGCAACAAAACCATTTTATAGCAAAACCAATATATTCAAGATCAAAGATGAGTGACATCAGTTTAATAAGATCTCTACAGAATTAACATGAACTTAATAAACATACGAACTGAAAACAAGAGATACAAAAGGACATGACCACATGCCGACATTTTTGGAACACTAGCATGATTGATCATCAAATGCCGGAAACTGAAATGAACAAGCTCACAATGTTGTCCAACTCTTTGGTACTAAATGGATTCTTGTCGCTCCACGACATCTATTAAAAAACATGCATAAGCTCAATGTAAGAGATACAGAAAACACCTTAAAAGGTAATTATTCGTATTTATAAAGTGACGCGTCTCAAATTATATGCTAAGTCCTTGAACCTCACTCTCTTGCAAACTACCAATAACAATTGCAAGAGGATCCATCTGATTGTTAACAAAATGTGTTCGTTTACTTTACATATTGCATAATACAAATCGAAACAGGTGACTGATTGTCCTTGTAAAAAAAGGCACAAGTAGAAAACAAAATCTCACACATTACTCATAGTATCACATAAGAATAAAAAATGAATTATAAGTTTGAGCAATATAAAAGGAGTGCTTAGGATAGCTTAATTTTTGTTACTTATGAGCTTATGGCTTCTATTAAGAAAACTATTTTAATACTGAAATGTAGAGTCTTTCATAAAGGGTGTTTGCGACTGCATATTTTAAGTACAGGCTATAACATGCCAATTTGAAAGTTCCAAAATGTGTTCTATCACAATTCCTATGGGATAAGCAAATCTAAACACTTCTGCTTGTTCCTTAAAAGCAAAAGCATAAGCAGAAACCTAAAGACTTGACTGCTTGTTCCTTGTAAGCAAAAGCATAAGCAGACCACTGTATATTTTTCCAGATATGACTAACAGGCAAAACCCGAACCTATGCATATAGTTCCTTATAAATTTGCGTTTCTTATACTGGTGGTAGGAATGATTGGGAGAAAGAAGAAACATGGCATTAGACGACATGCGCGTGAGAGGAATATTAAGAAAGTCTAATAACCATTTGAATACGAAGCTAAATTGTGTTTTTTTTTTGGCATACTGAGCGACAACTGATAGGGAATTAGCAAAAATATACTCACCTCAACTTGAGGGATGGACCGGAGCTTTCCTGGTCTTGCAAAAGACCAAGAAAGTTGCAATAATTGTTGGCATCGGATTCCGATGAATGCTCTTTCTCACCAATTTCTTTCTCCGTATTAGTATTCATTTGTTTACGGGCATTAGCTATTTCCACCAGCTTCATGCCACAATTTAAATAGGTAATAAAATAAATATTGTTAAAACAAGGATATGCAAACTTAGATCGGGAAGAAAAATATATACTTTTTGTCTGAGTTGGATATTCTCCTCCATGAGTCGCATCCCCTGCATTGTTGCACCAAGTAACTTGTTATACACGCATGTATCCATAAGCATTTTGTGATTATTCGATCTACATGATTTGATATTTTTCGAGTTACAAAATTTGGTTATATGACTAGATTTCAGCAACAAATCTCAAGTTCAAGCCCCTTGCATTGATTATGTAATTTCCTATAGCTTCTGGCTTCATAGAATCTTTTGTTGTTATTAAATCTTTCAGCTATTTCATAAAGAAAGACGAAAGAGATTGTAGGTCTAACCTTTCTTGAAGACAAATAGTCTCCTTCATAATCACCTCATCCTGGAAGAAATATACATATAAATCATATGCTGATATGTAAAGCTAAAGAGGTGCTTGAGTTATCACTTTAGGTCACGAAGAAGGAAACATATGCTGATATGTAAAGCGAGCGAGAGTTTAAAACATCAGACTAATACATTGTATTAGTGACACGTTTAATGCGATTATTACGGTAATGAAGAAGCATTCTTTAGATTAGACCTACCCTAGCAATACTTGCACCTTGTCGTTTAAAATTTTCTTGTCACTGGTTTGTTAATACAGGAGCCATTCCACCCGAATCCATTTTGAGTCAACCACAAACCAAGCTTAATTTCACGTAGAAGACCAGTTAAATCCAATAGCGTCTACATGCAAAAAACAAAAAGACACATCAGTTTAGACTATCAAATCATCTCGACAACATATAATCAGCAAATGAATTATCAAATCTGACTTTATCCAAACAACTTAATACAGTACGAAGTAATAAACATTGCTCACATACAACTATAACACAACTTTACTAAGCACATTTTTTCTCACCAACTGTATGGAACCAAACATAATTAAGTATCTTAGTCATCCTATTTTTATGTTACAACTGATGTTAGGATATGATTAACAAAATTCACACCTAAAAATCAAAATCAAGAATAAAAAGCATAAGATAACTAATGGACCTGAGTTTTTGTGCAGGTGTAATTAATGGTTCATTTTTGCCAATCAATGATTTTGATTACTGCCATGAAAAAAAACTATGTTTTTGGACTAGCAGATTCATAAAATTGATCTCGCGAGATGCTAGATATTACAAAGATCCAAGGAAACTGAATACAAAGCAAGTAGAAAAGGAAACGTGCACGCCTAAGCCTACAGCGAGCACGACCCTTAATCTGAAATAAGCACTAATGTGTCACCGAAGAGCTAAACTAGCTTTCTAGGTCCACAAATCATTCGCGAAGAGTGTTGTAGTTTACCTTAACAAATTATCAATATTCATGTTCTATACCCGATGTTGAATCATATTTGAAGTTATAAATAGAAATCTAGTTATAATAATGTGTTCAAGTAAAAAAGTATCAGCAAGTAAAAGCTACATATGAGTAGTTTACAAATGCTACTAACAATGGCAGCAACTACAAATGCTACAGCATCAATAAACGCAGCGGACAAGTCTGTCTAGTTTTCCTTAAGACCCGATTACCACCCAAACCCGAATCACCCAAACAAGACAAGACCCGACCCAATAACCCGATTTATTATCGGGTGGGGTTTTGGGTGAGTTTTTAACCCGATAAACTATAACTCATTAACAAATCTGTATTTTTGTACAGGATGAAAGTCAGCCTAAGTCTACTTTTAATGCACCCAAGTTTTATATACCTCTTTAAACTTCCTCATATACCAACTCAGTAGATGCTATTTAAAGGTTTAACTATTAAGAAAATTTTTGGAGGACGAAGTTTGCTAATTATAAGTCATTGTTGACAAAACTAAATCTAGTATATAGAATGACAACACTTAACATACGATTGGTAATCTCTATCTTCAGAGAGGCCAAAAAGACATAAATATTATATGATGAAAGAACAACTAGATCACAACTTGAAACTATCATAGATTCACAATGCTCTCATGAGAACATGTACGTAACTAAAACTAGCTAACTAAGCTGCATAGTTTGCTTTTACTGATGTTGCAAGTTGGCAAAAACATATGCAGAACTTATACAAAAACATAGTCTTAAATTTGAATAACCAACTTAAACAACAAAATCTTAGATAAACTTTATTAAGTTATAATATGCAAATGTAAACAAACATGGGACAGTAGTCCGCTCAACTCCTCTCACTACTCTTTACATTGAGTCAACACCTCCTCCTTCGTTTATTTCTAACTGATGAACTGAGCGTAAAACCGAACATAACAATAAAGTTATCCAATTCTTTTAATGCACTAGAAACTAACAAAGATGTTCCTTGCTCTACGTTGATGATAGGGCGTTTTTTGGTCTAACAATCTTGTACGAGGTCCATCTTTAAGACATGCTATTTTAATGAATAAAATAAATTATGGGATCAAAATAACATCTAACCCGATAACCCGATAAACCCGACCCGATAACCCGCAACCCGATAGACCCGAACCCGATAGACCCGATAGCTTATAGGGTCGGTTTACGGGTTAATTTTTATTTTCTCAAAACCCGATAGACCCGACCCGATAAGCCCTTAAACCCGATCCGATAACCCGATTGACACCCCTACTTGAATACATGCTTCACTAGGAGTGAGTTCGGTTCCGGAACTGCAAGGAACCGACCCGGAACCGAAAGAACCGAGAACCAAAAAACATATATTTTAGGAACCAAGAACCGTTCGGTTCCGTTTTGATTCTCGGGTCCGGTTTGGGTAACTTAGGTTCTGCCCGATTGGAACAGTGAATTTCTAAAAAATATCGAAAACATCAATATTCTTTATGATCATTTTATATTTTTATCTGAATGTGTTCAAAAATCAATATTCTATCGAAGTTGTAAGAACAAAAAATTATACTACGTAGACAATACTAACAGGTGGGTGTATATTGTATACATTATTTGTTATTGGTTTTAATATATACATATAAGCTTATATGTTATTCTATCAAAGTCTAGAATAATAATTGAATTGTGAAAGTGTTTGTAAACTTGGTCCCTGGTTTAGCTCAATCATTAGACAAAAAAAAAGCAGATTCAATTAAACTCAAAAGACTACATTCAAATTCAATTAAACACAAAAAAAAGTTGTCGGATTCAATTAGACAAAAAAAGTCAGATTCAAATAAACACAAAAAAAGCAGTCAAATTCAATTAAACAAAAAAAGCAGTCAAATTCAATTAAACAAAAAAGCAATCAAATTCAATTAAAAAAAAGCAGTCAGATTCAATTAAACAAAGATTCAATTAAATACAAAAAAGCAGTCAGATTCAATTGAACACAAAAAAAGAGCAAGAAGCTTACGCTGCATCCAGGCCCAAAGCTAGCTGCTAGGTGATCGACTTGAGCTAATCAAAACCAAAACGCGTGAATCGTAAACAATAAACAATTATAAGATTAGTTGAACAAAAACGTGAATTGTAGAAATTAGATACCAGTTAATTGTGGATATGATTGTGTGACGGCGCCAATAAAACTAGGGATCTGATTTGGTGTGATTGTTGTGTCATGTGTGTGAAGTGAGAGAGGGTTAGGGTTTGTGAAAGTATATAGGGGAAACAAAGAGGGATCTGATGGGGGAACAAAGAGAGGGTTAGGGTTTATTGAAAATTTGGGGAAATATTGAAAGTAAGATGGGGGGAACCCAGAGCGGGTTAGGGTTTTGGTAAAAATTTGGGGAAATATTGAAACTAGATGGGGGAAAGAAAGAGCGGGCTATGTTTTTGGTGAAATATTGGGGAGGGAAACAAAGAGGGGGTTGGTGAAATACTGAAATCAGTGGTGGGGAGATTTTTATTTATAATCTTATTGAAGTTTGTAAGTGTTTAATTTAAAAAAAATAAAATTTACAACTTAAATAGAGCCCTGTTTTTGGAAGGGAATATGGGTTTATGGGTTTACTTGAATAGAGCCCTGTTTGATATTTGGAAACATGGCTGTATAGTATTCAAAAAGAAGGGGAATCCTTTTAGACCCTGTTTTTAACAAAAAAAGGGGTTTATTAAGGGGGCTCTATACCCATTTGTGTAGTAGTGTGTCGTGCTTAATATTCATACATAAACGTCAGCAAAAGAAAAATGTTATCCCTACAAATTGGCCGATTCTTGGTATGCTACCAGGGGTCCTTGTAAACTCCCACAGACTCCATGATTATGCAACTGAAGCTCTCATTCATAGCGGTGGTACGATCATGTTTAAAAGGACCTTGGTTCACCAACAGGGACATGCTCCTAACCACCAATCCTTTAGATGTCCACCACATGTTAAGTAAAAACTCCACAAATTACCCTAAAGGTGACAATTTCGTCAGATCTTTGAACTCCTTGGAGATGGGATTCTTACTTCTGATGGTGAGATATGGGAGATCAGCCATAAGATCATCATGTCTATACTCAACGATGTCAGATTTCAAAGTATTTTGGAAACAATCATTTGGAACAAAGTGGAAAATGGGCTTTTACCAACACTTGAATCGATTTATATGCATGGCACTGAGATGGATTTGCAAGATGTATTTCTAAGGTTTGCTTTAGATACAACATGCAAGTTGCTCTTTGATGAGGACCTCAAAAGTTTGTCTCCTGATTTTCCATACACTCCATATCTAAGAGCATATGCTAAGTAATGCAGGGAAAACTCTTGAGCAATACATACACCATTTTTTTTAGATTTTCAACGCAAACCAATTTAACGCAAATAATAACTTAAACATACAATCACACTTGATTCAAGTTCCAATGACTACATATTGTTCAACAACAACCTGAGCTTAAATTGTTCAACAAGATAACGAGATACATATAAAGTGTTCAAAAGCATAAATTGTTCCAAAAACCAACCTAACAATGAGCCAATGCCTTATAACTAGTAGATAAGTAGCCAATGCCAAAAGCTCCTTTATAAGTGCTTTTGATTATTCTTACTGTCCTCGGAGATGATCACGCCTTTCACTAGGATGGGCATTGTGGTAATTGTTTAGAGACACTTCACATCCTACAAGCATCAAAGCAAAAAAAAGTTATTTTATTGGAAAAAGGAAGGGTCACGTATAAGTCACAAATTTGTTTGGGGAAGAACACTATCAATGAACTCAGTGGTTAATTAGTTTGTTAACTAGCATATTATACATTACTACATATGTGGTTGATCAATGATAGAAAAAAAAAAAGGTGTATCTATCTCATCTATATAAGTTCTTAAATCCGACGAAAAAAAACGATTAAAACCATCACAGTTGTATCAAAAAAAATGAATCGAGATTATATTCATATATATATATAAGATATTAAACGTATGTTTCTATATGATGTCGATATACACAAGAGGGTATGTAGTCAAAATGCTATTGATATACATTAAATGTTAAACGAATCAGTCGAGATGACATTGATATACATGAGATGTTTACGGATGAGTCGAGAAAATATTCATACACATTAGATGTTAAACGGATGATTCAAGATAGTATGAATACACATGACATGTTAAACAAACGAGTCGAAATGCTATTGATATTTGTGGAAACCGTATATGGGTGAATACGTTTGCAATTATAAATTTAAGTTTCGATCTAAATAATTCCGGTTTAGTTGATTCACTATATTTTGACTTACATGTATGACACTAAGTCAAACATTAATAAAGGAAAGCGAGGAAAGAGACAGCCATAACGCGAGGATGTATAGTGGTTCGACCCAAGGACACCTTCCGTGCCCTACGTCTACTCCATGAGTCGCCTACTCGAGAGTTCACAACACCACACAACAATATCCTTATTAGGAGAAGGAAGCCTTACACGAAACGACACAACGTTGCATACATCTTTGTTCGGAGCGAAGCTAAACAGCGGGTTCTTGACACATTGGGAGGAACCATCCATTCACTACACTATACGACACAACACAAAAATGGTATGCCACAAAATACCTAGCTCACAATGGAATCGACCAAATACTCAATCACACCTCGATTATGTGATAGTTTATAATGAGGAAAAAGTAAAAGAATCGAGGATGAGATATTGCCTAGATCATGGATTATATCCTGAAGAACATGACTTGACATGTTCGTAATCCTTATCAAATCGAGTCATGAATTACATCATTTTCATAAATCTCATAAGATAAACATGGGTATATAATATAATTCAACACATACTTGTATTAGACCTTTCCGCTCCTTAAGAGATATTGATTTATGATAAAAAGTCATGGAACTCGGTTGAGAAGAACACGAGATGACAAGATATGGCTCTAAGACTTTATTGGCTTGGACATCTCGGATGTCATGATCTTCGCACCTTGTAGGAATAACAACGAGAGAGGTTTTTAGTGTCCCTAAAAAAATGAATGTTATTTACAAAGACTCAATGCTAACTATAATGTCTCTAAGGGTCGGGTTTAGGGATGGAAACGAGCCAGATCAAGCCTGTCAGAGCTCGAGGTTGGCTCATTTATGTCTTACAAAGCCTGAGCTCGATCTCGGCTCATTTTGAGCCTTATTATTTAAGCTCGAGCTCGGCTAATCGTATGTTAGCCAGGATTGGAGGCTCATCTCATTTAGGATCGTTAATGAGCTTGTTATAAGGTTGCTAATAAGCTCGTATATTAAATATTAGATTCGTTTAGGCTCGTGAGCCTAAACAAGATTTGTAGGCTCAGGATCGTTAATGAATGTTAACAAATCGTGATGAATGTTAACTAATCATTATAAGTTTTAACTAATCTTGATGAGTGTTAACTAATCGTGATGAGTGTTAACTAATCGTGATGAGTGTTAACTAATCTGATGAGTGTTAACTAATCGTGATGAGTGTTAACTGATCGTGATGAGTGTTAACTGAGCATTATGAATGTTAACTGATCATGATGAATCTTAACTGATCGTGGTGACTTTTGTGTTTCTTAGGAGGAGGCTGAGTTGACTCTTGTCCTACGTTTCTTTCCTAAACAGTAGGTAGGGGATTTGAGAATAGTATACTTGTTCCTCTGAAAGGTGGATTTGTTACATCCCGACTGTTTGCCTTGCTGGGAGATCCAGGAGTAACATTCGCGGATGCAATGTGACCATCTACCGTCGAAGTTCTTCGATGGCCTTCGTTCACATCGTTTTTAGTCATTTGTTAGAGTTAGTGTAGGGTCCCACGGATGGCGCCAACTTGTTGATATAAAAGTTAGATGGACCGAGCTTGACCCGAATTAGGCTTAATTCGGGGTCTTGTGGACTCTGGCTCTTGCACCAAGTGAAACTTGCTTAAGGACCCTGCGCACTAAGAAACATACACCGTTAGGCTTATCGTGGGTTTGTAACCCACGATTAGACTCCGGCGTTAGAGTAAGTAATCGATTTGAGTATATTAGGATTTTAGGGTATTGTGTGTATCGTACCTTTGTGGAACCTATGGGGTTCCTTTTATATCCGAGAGAGTCTTGGCTGGGCTCTCCTACTCTTGCGGCCAAAGGAAGGGATAATGACTCAAAATAAATTGATATTTATCGCATAACTGAGATAAGTGTATATCCTCTCTCCTTTAGGCGAATATAATCATAAGATAGATTATATTCTTGTATGATCCTGTCGCAGTGCGACGAGGATACGGTTAAGTAATAAAACGTATGTGGGACAACGACTTACTGGGCCTCCTGGGCTGTGCGCCTATCGCATAAGTATTAATCCATTCCTGTTGGATACGGGTAGTACCCATGAGTCGGACTATCCAGCCCGACCAGGGACTATACATCATCAGCTGCATTGTTTGGGGTTTGTCGTTTAGTGGGCTTTTCTCCGGTGACATATCGTCGGGAAAAACCTGGCGGGAAAACTTCCCACTCTTTTTTGGTAGTTTGACTCAAAAGTCGTCCGGACGTGTTTCAAACCATAGTCATTTTCGAAAATGGCAAAGTTGTTAGAAATTTTGGCCACCCAAAACGGCTTTTGGTGTAATGTTTTATCGTTTAATGTGATGTTTTACATATTTGTTGTAGTTTAATACTTCCGATTTAGTTAAATTTATAATTATTTATCACTAAATGTAATAATTTTTAATTATTATAATGTCCAATATTAATAGTTCATTGTAATAATTCATAATCAATAAAACTATTCAATAAACTTTAGAGACTACGTAATGCTTTTAGGGACTACATGTAGTGGCTAAAGGTTGGGCGACAAATTTTCCCGCCACCACAAAATTACTATTATTGAGTTTGATTAAAAGGATTTTGTCTCCGAATTTATAGGCACTACATGTAGTCCCTACAAGTGATAGTCAAATTCAAATATTTGGCTATCTCAATTTTTTGTTTTCTAGTGTATCTTTAGAGACTATACATAGTCTCTATATATTACAAAGTAGTCCCTAAAGATTTTCGTCAAACATGAGGTTAAGAAATTAGTATTTTTGTCATTTTGTGGAGTTGTAGAGACTACATCCATAGTTCTTAAAAGTACGCCGTCCCTAAAGGCTGTTTTTCTTGTAGTGTGGACCAAGAACTTTTGTAGGTAACATTGCTAGTCTAGCCTAAAGATAGTGTCAACCATGATCATTTACAATTATCACATGGAGCTGGTAGAAGATCATTTTGTGCGTCCAGCAGATTCTGTTGTCCTTCAAATGAAACATGGCCTCAAGGTGAGATTAACTAAAAGAAACGACCTAAACTAAAATATGAATTATCGTCTGCCAGAAATTATTTATTTCACAATTCATATTACGCTTTTCGAATGGTATTGATTATGTCGAGTGGTTCATGGGTTATTTGTGTCTTGGATTTGTTTTGGTTATGTTTAAGAATTGGTGTTTGTAACATTGAACGAATAAACTTTGTCGGTTAATTATACTTTTGAATTTTAAATTAGTTATCATTGTTGTTATGGTGTTTCCGTTTGTACTTTATATTAAGCCATGTGCTAAATTTATAATTAAAGGAACTGAAACTAGGCTTTGGTCCAAGACCAGCTCTGGTTGATGTTCTAAAAGATTTGCCAAATGAGAATATGGGTGTAGTTGACCGTGTGTCGAATCATAACTACTTGATATCGGTTAACGAATACTGACGGGGCTAACATTTTCGAGTCTAGTTTGAGTTCAAGCTACTTGAATAAACTTTCGAAACAAAAAAAATAACCACAGTGCATATAATGTACACACAAGTCAGAAAATATACCCTTCAATGCAAAAAAATCAACATGAGTTTATAAATATGATAAGTGAAACGGGCTGTTTTATCACTAAAATAGGCTCATTATTCATTAGTCACACGTTTTTCTTAACGTATTTCTGTTCGATAATTTGGCTATGTTTTGCAACCTTTTTCTAACTTGAGGTTTGCTTATGTAACTCTTTTTGGTTTCTAACTTGTTTGTCAAGTGTGCTGGAGTCTAAGGGCCATTCCTACCAACCCTTCAAAGTTGCTGGAGCTTATATACTTCGCATTTCTCATAGTTTAGGGTTTCATAGCCGTTCTCTCACTCTCTCTCTCTCTCTCTTATCTCATTTTCTCTAACTAAAACTAAAAATGTAAACGTTTGATTATTGTTTTCCAGTTTAGTAGTTTAGTAGTTTAGGTTGTTATTGAACTCTTGTATTTCAGATTGCATCCATTTTGGGGACAATCTTTTGCTGTGTATGTTGATAGCACCCGATTGGGGACTATATGTTTTGGTTTCTAAGTTAATAAAGCACAAGGGGTGGTTGGTTGAGTGTAAATATTGTTTGGTGTTATTAATTTTTACATGGTATCAGAGATCCATGTTGGATCTTTGATTAAAAGTTTTTTTTTGGTAAGAAAATTATTTTTGGGGGTTTTAAAAGTTTCTAGTTTATATCGTCTGAATATCACTGGGTATTTATTTTTTGAAAATGTAAAACTTTTTTTGAAAACCCTAATTTTTGAAATTTGGGGATTTTGTGTTTCAAGAGCTCTTTTGTTGATTCTAACCCTGCAGGTACCTAATTGGAATCTAATATTGTTAGTATTGCTTGATTTGGTGGTTAGGGTTACTTCTAGACTTGAATCTAGAATAACCTTCTCTGGTGGTGTATTATTTAGGGTTACTTCTAGACTTGAATCTAGAATAACTCTTATTCGTTCTTCCGCTGTTTACTGGTTGCGTTGTGTAACACCTCTCGCACCCTTACTCTTTTATTTCTTTCTGTTTTGTTCATCGTCCTACACTTGCTCTTGACCTACCACCTTGAGTGGTTTGGATTCCTTAGAACTAAGTGGTGTAGAATCTTGAACTAGAGTTCTTGATTGAACACATAGTTTTTTTGTTCTGTTCTATTGGTTTATTATTTTTGTTTTGTGGTTATGGCTCATGTGTTGATCCCAAACTTAGATCGATTTAGCTTGTGTAAACGAGATTAAATCAAGTTGAACACGTAGAGAAACTTTGTTGTGTATAAAACAATTTAAGTATTATGCGGAATTAATACTCAAACAAGAACACACAAACAATTGTAAAACAAACTTTCACTTGATTGATTAGAACAAACTTGCTTACAATGAAAGTGTTAAACATATGAAAAACTTATATGAAACAAAACCTAAAGGTCTTCTTTTATAGACATAGGAAGCCTTGTACAAGAGTCTACGTATCATCTATTCTAGGTAAAGATAAATATAGAAAATACATTATTGATCCTATCTTTACTAGAAACAAACTAGAAACATAATACGCGTAGACCATATCTTTCTATCAGTGCTTGACTTCAACCTATCAACGCTTGACTTCTTCTTGTCAACGCTTGATCTGTCAACGCTTGGTTTCTTCTTATCAACGCTTGTTTTCTTCTTGTCAGCGTTCAAGTGTATTGGATACATTTTATTCCCAACAGTCCTCCCCTAAACTTGATATCTACTCTAGTAATCAAGTTTCTGAATAAAAATTAAGAAGTAGGAGGAATCTTACAAATCTTATCATATTGGTAATAAACATGCCTAATCAAATCTTTGGCCACGTCACTTGAATAGTCAATCTCCAGCTGTGTTGTCTTCATCTTGTCCAAAACTTCTTTGGACATGGGATACTCAGCATCTACAAGAAGATACTCAGCAAACTTTGTAGAACTCAAATAATACACACCAGCAGCTGAATACAAACGCCATTGAAGTCCACTGATATCATCCTCAAGATCCTTCCAAACAGGATCTTCTTCTTCTGGTGCACACATTCTTTTGAATGTTGACCAAAGCTTTATTCCATTGCTGAAGTAGGTGCTTCAGTCTCATACTTGGCCATCAACAACCTCCAAAGGTCTGCCAAGTCTTCCCTATCCATACTTGCAAAGAGAGACATAAGAGTAGTAAATGTGTGTACCTCTTTCCCATATCTGCCAATCTTCCAAAACCTACTTGCATCCTCTTCATAGCTAATGATAGGGTTTCCGGCATCAAGAGGTAACACTTGTACCCTATCTGAAGCTTCCATGGGTGAGAGCTTAATGCTCCTTCTAAGAACAGCTTCACTGGGAACCACTTTATTTAAATCTTTAGGAAACTCAAGTGGAACTCCCTTCTTCAAAGGCCTCGAACAATCATTGCCTTCTTAATCTCTATCTCTTCTGCAAGTTCTTCTTTCCTTTCATCTGAAAGAAGTCTAAGAGTATTCATTTCCTGCACTCTTGCCCAAATGGGGTAAGCCTTGTACTCCAATTCTTCAAAGGATAATCCCTGCAATTTCTTGAAGGTCCATCCAGTTCCATGACATCTGAGTAACATGTAATAAAGCTCCCTTCTATCCCTCTTCAGCAGTGAGAAAACATTGCTAGCCTTATGCTTCAGAATTACCTTGCAGTCTCTTTGAACTCTTAGAAGAATCTCCAATCCCCAAATTTGGTTTGAAATTGTCAAATCTGGATTCTCCATAATCCTATTCTCCCAAGCATGGTACATCTGAACAACTTCTGGCATATCAAAGTCTACTTGCAATTTTAACTCTCTAAGCTTCTCTCTTGCCAAGTCATCACCATATTCAAGTCTTTCTGGTTGTTCAATTATCATAACACTTGAATCTGAACTTCCTTCATCACTTCCTTCTTGTTCCTCAGAAGTAACAACAAATGGTGATTCTCCAACCTTCTTCATTTCTTGTTCCACAAGTTGTGTAGCCAACCTTGAATCAAACTCTACTTGTGCTGCATCCTTTGGAACTTCTACTTCTACCATAATTCCTTTACCCTTATCTAATGGATCAATGGTGGGTAAAGATGATATGGTACCTGTGAAGACACTTCTTTGATGATAGCTGATGACTGGAATACATCAACCATATCTGCAGGTCTGTCAACGCTCAAATTCTGTGTGTCAACGCCCAACTTACTCTTGTCAGCGCTTGGTGTGTCAGCGTTCAAAGTTTGCTTGTCAACATTCACCTTACATGTCTCAGCGCCTCTTGTGAACTGCTCCATCATTTTTGTAAAAGACAAGTTCAAATTTGTAGGAGTAACCAGAGATGTATCAAAACCTGGTTGCTTCTTCAATTCAGTGGGGGATTCAGCAACACCCAAAGATTCTCCATCATGTGAGCCTTTGTCACTCACATGGATCTGCTCATCCTCCCCTTTGGAAGATTCCTCCATTCCACGCCTAGTGTTAGCATCCTCCAAAATAACAATCCACTCCCCTAATTGCTTGAGTTCAAGGCCTTGTGTACTGACTGTTTGTACCAGGTCTGCATTTTGCTTTTGCAAGCTAATGGAGACTACCGTCAATTCCATCATTGTGTATGGTTCCAATCTGTCCTCCTCTAGAATGGGTATTTGACCTCCCAAAGTAGAGTCATGGGGCATGGATGAGGTCTTAAAGATGGTAGGACTGGCTTGGCCTGCATCTAAGCTAGCACCAATAGTCCCAGCCTCATCCATAGCACCAACCACACTTGTGGTGGTGGTTCTCTCTGCAACATGGCTAGGACCACTAGAGGAGAACACTCCAGTAGTCCTTGGGCGTTTTTGCAACCTATATTCATGGGGTGTAGAAGATGATGTGGATTGGGTGGTATTTTGAAGGTTAAAGGGTGTTTGGGTCTGTGAAGGAAAGGTGTCAACGTTTGGATTACTAGTGTCAATGCCAACATTTAACATGTCAGCGTTGAAGGATTCTTGGTCAATTTCCATGTGTTGAGGTGAAGGAAAAGGTCTTGGTATTGGGTCAAGTTGTGGTTGTGGGTCTGGTTGGGGTTGTGTTGTTGCAATAACATCAAGCATAGCTTGGGTGAGGGGTAATTCACGGTGAGGGGGTGAGTTCAATTTACTAAAAATAGCTTTCTTTTGCACAGGGATCGTATAAAAATCATCATGATCCCTTATGCAGTACCTTTGTTCATCAAAAACCATTTGTAAAAATCTGGGATAAGCCAAAGTCATCTTATTCCCCTTGTTTTTACACATGCCATCAAAAATTAGTTTTGAAAAATTAAACTGTTGCCCATTTGTAATGCACACAATTGCACTAGCAATAGATCTGTTAATTTCATTATGTGCAGTACATTTGGGACTCAAACATTGAAGGATGACATGTATGAGATACTTCCAGGCTGGGGGAAATTCTTGTTTATGATATTTATTTAAAGTACCCTCATCAGGGAAAGGATACCCCAAAGCTCGAAGTCCTTGTTCTATTTCATTAATGGGAAGAGTGGTTATACCATCTGCATCATTAAGATGCAAAGCCTGGCGAACCAAGGCTTCAGTAACCACCCAAGTACGCCCATGAACAATAGCTGATAATGTAGTCACATTATTAAGTGTTGAGGAACTGACAGTGTTCCAAAACTGTTTAATATGAGTGACAGGGATGAGAGGAGCATGAGAAAGTGCATACCTAAGAGGAGATGCATTAAAATACGCCACCATCTGAGTGTATTGTGGAAACAAAGTATCATCAGCCTCAAAATAAGCAATCATGTTGTGATGACTCCTGAATCCCAATACCAAGTCACTTGGTTTAAATTTTGGTGCCATTGTTGAAGAAAGCTGTTTGTGAATGATTGATGAAAGATGAATTATAGGAGAAAAAGTGTTAAACAAGAATATGATAGTACCCTGTTTAAAAATAGGAGCCAAATATATAGGAGAGATAGGCACATGTGATTGGTCAAAAATAAGGCAAGTATTTTCAAAATACAATGATGAAAATATTGAAAAGAAAATAAGTTATCTTGTGCATTAATTAAAATTTATCTACTCCCAAAATTACGGCCCCAAAATTCGTGAAAAATAACAACTGGGTAGGTCCCAATGAGTGTCAACGGTCAAAAATAACCCATCAACGCCCAACGGCTATATTCTTGTCAACGTTTGCAAAAGCCATGTCATCGTCTAAATTGGTCACAACAACGCTTGGAAAAATATTTGTCAGCGTCCAAAAATAAAAGTAGTAAAAATGAAAAAGGACCTTAACAAAGTAATTTATCCTAGTGAAGATAACCTATAAACTGAAAATTATTATAGGGTGGCAAGCACTGTCCAGTTATGCACACTTGCTTATGCAAGATAGACATACCAGTCCTCTAGTGTCCCTTGCTAACCAAAATTCTTAACAATTAAGTTATCTTATAAAATTCCTTGTAACTCCCAGGTAAACCTATTATAAATCATTCCCAAGTCTCCCAACAGACCACATCCAATTCTAGGCCAAACAGGTCTTGGCAGCATGCATAGTATGTCAACTTTGCATGCTACAGTGCCTCATGATTTAGTAAACTAACTCATACTCACCAGTGGACACAATCTAGAATTGTGATAAGAGTATTATAAGAATACCCAAAAGTCCTAAAGGTTCCTAAAACCTCCCCTTAAACGGTGATACATATGTTGCCCAATAATATGCATGTATATAAAATTTTATGTCAAGATAGGAATATAAATATTCCAACTATCATCCATAAATTGAAAGATGCTCCAATGACTCTTCAAGGATCCATAAGCAACTCTGTATCCAATGGTACAATGCTAACAACGCCTGCACACTTAGATCAAAAACCACAAAACTAACATGTTGCTGACAACGTCACGATAACACTTATCAGCGTTAAGATAACCTTTGTCAGCGTTAGACAAATATAGTGGAAAATCTAACTTTTCAAAAAGACCAATAACAATGCATATCCTGTACATACTTCTACAATATGACCCCAAAACACATATTAAGTGAGATTGATCATTCCAATACTTGTTACCAAGTATTGAAACCTTCCAGTATCAAAAGGTTTAGTTAATAAATCAGACACATTTTCTTCTGTGTCAACCCTATCTGGTTGTATTAAACCCTTTTCAAAACAATCTCTTATAAAATGATGTCGAATTTCTATGTGTTTTGTTTTAGAATGATGTACAGGATTTTTAATAATGCATAAAGTACTGTTATTGTCCACAAAAATCTTGGTATGCATGAAATTATATCCATAATCCAACAGTTGGTTCTGAATCCATAAGACTTGTCCACAACAAGCAGCTGTTGCAACATACTCTGCTCCAGTTGTAGAATTGGCCACCACTGTTTGTTTCTTGCATTGCCAAGATATCAACCTACTCCCAAGAAACTGACATCCACCAGTTGTGGATTTTCTATCAAATTTATCACCACCATAGTCACTGTCTGAATATGCAATAAGCTCCAATGGTAAATCTTTTGGATACCATAATCCCAAGTCTGGATAACATCTAAGGTACCTAAAGATTCTCTTGACAGCATGAAGGTGACACTCTTTAGGAGTCACTTGATGGTGTGCACATGCACACACATCAAACATAATGTCAGGTCTTGGGGCTGTGAGATACATCAATGAACCAATCATTGATCTATAGTGCCTGACATCCACATCTTTTCCATCTCCAACTTTTCCCCAAGGGTATTCTCTATCCATAGGAGTACTAGCCCTTTTCTCATGTAGAGAAAAACAAAACTTCTTCAAGATTTCTGCTACATATTTATCCTGAGAGATGAAGATACCATCTTCTTTCTGCTGAACTTGTAACTCTAGAAAGAAGTTCATCTCCCCTATTGCACTCATCTTGAACTTGTCTATCATAAGCTTGGAAAAGTCTTCACTCATCTTTGGGTTTGATGATCCAAAGATGATATCATCCACATAAACCTGAACAAGTAAGACATCCTTACCAGTCTTCTTTGTAAGTAAGGTCTGGTCTATGGTGCCCCTTTTGAATCCATTTTCCACCAGATAGGTGGACAATGTGCCATACCATGCTCTTGGGGCTTGATGAAGTCCATACATATCTTTCTTGACTCTATATACATTATCTGGATGCTCTGGATCTTCAAACCAGGAGGCTACATTACATAAACCTCCTCAACAATTGTGCCATAAAGAAAAGCACTCTTCACATCCATTTGATAGACAGTAAAGCCCATGCAGGAAGCATAGGCTAGAAATATTCTTATAGCCTCAATCCTTGCAACTGGTGCAAAGACCTCCTCATAGTCTATCCCTTCCTCTTGTGTATATCCTTGAGCCACTAAACGTGCCTTGTTTCTGACCACAATGCCTCTTTCATCTTTCTTGTTTCTAAGAACCCATCTTGTCCCAATAGGTCTGACATATCTGGGACAATCAACTAACTCCCAAACATCCTGAATAGCAAATTGGTGAAGCTCATCCTACATTGCTTCCACCCAACTTGGTTCTTTGAGAGCATCAAAAATCTTCTTGGGTTCCTGTTGTGACAGAAAACAGGCAAACAGACATGCTTGAACAAGAGGGGTATCAACCTTCTTGTGTATATTTGCAATAAATCCACCAAGATTCTGATGAGATCTTCTAGTTTGAACAGGAGACATCACATCACCAATAATTAGAGAAGAGGGGTGATCCTTCATTGTAGAAGTAAGAACTCCTCCCTCAAAAAGTCTGTTGTCTTCAATCTCATCATCCATGTTACCAATATCTTCTTTAGACTCTCTTCCATCAATATCAGTATGAACCTCTCCATTTCTTCTTGAAGGTTCACCTTGTTCAAAATTTGAAGAGAAAATATGGTCAAAAGAGTTGTCAACGCCTGAACCAAGGTTGTCAGCGTTAGAGCCATCAACGCCTAAAATAGAGTTGTCAATGTTTGAGCCATCAAAGCCTGAATGTGTCTTGTCAGCGCCAGATTTTCCTTTGTCAGCGCCTGAAAGACCATGCATGTTGTTAACTGGTGATACTTGGGGACCACCATTTTCCTTTCCAGCAGCAGCAGCAAAAGCATCTGTCCATATGGGAATAGTGACATACTCAAGTATGGGTGATGATTTGTCTGCATGTGATCCAAGCTCTTCATTAACCTGTGTACCTGAAACATCAACAACTGGTTCTTCCACAACATTTGAAGTTACCTTCACAATGTTTGGATTAGTAACAGGCATATATTTCAAAGTCCTAGATAGAGGTTCCAAGTCAAACAACCAATTTGGACCACTTTCAGGATCACTAGGTTGACTTTCTAAAAACCTAACATGTACCTTTTCAAGTATACGTCTTTCCTTCTTAAGGTAAACCCTATATCCTTTACTCTGCACTGAATAACCCATGAAGTAGCCTTCATCACCTTTAGCACTAAATTTACCTAAGGCATCACTAGTATCTAGTACAACTACATGACATCCAAAAGGTTTAAGAAAACCAATATTAGGTTTCCTTCCCCAAAGTAACTCATAAGGTGTTTTGTTATGTATCTTGTTGAATAATCTCTATTTTGAACATAACAAGTTGTATTTACAGCCTCAGCCCAAAAAGAAATGGGAAAATGAGCATCAGCTAACATAGTCCTGGCTGCTTCAATGAGGGTTCTATTCTTTCTCTCAGCAACCCCATTTTGCTGTGGGGTTCTGGCTACACTAAACTGTCTAGTAATCCTTTTCTTGGCATAAAAATCATCCAGTAGCTTATTCCTAAACTCACCACCATTATCACTTCTAAGCATCTTAACTTCATTACCAGTCTTCTTTTCAATTTGGTTAATAAAGTTAATTAAAGTATCAGTAGTGTCACTTTTCAAAGCTAAAAAGAAAGTCCAAGTAAACCTAGAAAAATCATCAGTAATGACAAAGCAGTAAGATTTACCATTCAAGCTTTCTATATTAGTTGGACCAAACAAGTCCATATGTAGTAAGTGAAGAGGTTTAGAACTAGAGTGCACCTGTTTAGACTTAAATGAGACCTTGTGTTGTTTGCCTTTAAGGCATGCAACACAAGAGTGGCATTGTGGAAAGCCTTTTCAGGCAAACCATCAATCAAGCTAAGTCTCACAAGCATGTTTATATTTTTAAAGTTAATGTGCCCTAGTCTCATGTGCCATAGATTACTCTCATCAACTGAATCTTTAGCATAAAGACATGACAAGTTATTATTCATCCTAATCCCATTAAGATTCACATTATAAATGTCCTTATGCCTAGGTGTCCTATAATCAATGAATTTCTCATCTGGTATTTTAAAATCCTTGCTCAACACCAAGCATTCAGTATCAGTGAAAAGAACCTTATTTTTGTTATCACAAACTTGTGATACACTAAAAAGATTATAGTCAAGTTCTTTTACCAGAAACACGTTTTCAAAACGCAAATTGTTGGTGAGAAGAGTTCCTTTGCCTGTGATAGTTCCATATCCGCCTCTAAAGTAAACTTTATCACCATCCTTAATGGGAGTGAAGTTTGTGAGATAATCTTCCTTCCCAGTCATGTGCCTAGAGCATCCACTATCCCAATAGCCATAATCATTAACCTATTTTTGAATGCCCTACACATAAAGAAAACAAATTAGTTTTCTTTGGGAACCCAAGCCTGAGCAGACTTGGATTCATTTGGTTGTTCAACAAGAACAGATTTAGTCCTCATAACAACCCCTTGTTCATCCCTTTTTGGATTAAACACCCAGTTAACCCTAATTGGTTTTGTGATGACCTTTGAAATATAATTAAATCTGTTACAGGTCATAGAAATCCCATCTGAATTAGGGTTTTGATCTTGCTTAGGTCTCCATGTCAAGCTAGAAGAAGCTTTAGACCCCTTTCCCGTTGGTTGCAAATATTTACCATTATTTGGTTTGGCAACGTTTCTGTCAGCGTTTGATTTGGTCTTGTCAACGCTGAAATTACCTTTATCAGCGTTGAACCTAGGGTTTGCTACAGGAACCCATTGCCTATTAGACCATGTATTGGTCTTCTGAAAAGGTATTTGTCCATGAGTATTAGACCCTTTTGAAAAGAATGGGGATGGTCTAACAACTTGTGGACTTTGCTGAACAAAAGTTTTGGGTTTGACAGTGTTTGACTTTTTGTCAGCGTTGACCTTGGAAGCGTTGACACACTTATAGGCTAAATGTGAAAAGCTACCACAAGTATAACAGGTTTTTCTAGACATAACTCTAGGTCTAGAAGAAAAGAAACCTGTTCCATTATCACTCACTTGGCTTTTTGGTGACCTAGTTTTTCTATACATTTCTGCATATTTAATGCTAGGTTTTCTAACAACGTTTGAGCCAAGGTCAACAGTCTTGCCAGTGATTGGTTTTGTTACTTTGATAGGGGTAGACTCATTTGGGCTATCACAAAGCATGCCACCCTTGACAAACAAGGTAGGGTTGGCTTTCTTCCATTGGTCCAAATCAGTCAACTTCTGCCTATATTCTTCTACTGGGGTAAGGACTCTTGGTGGAGGAATAAATTCCTCTTCTTGGAGTTCTGGTAAACCAGTCCAAGATAAGTCCTTTCTTTGGACACCATAGAATTCCCCAGCTAGTGGTGGAACACTAGCATACTCTTTAATCCCAATCCCAGTCATATCCCTAGAACCCCTTTGTTTACTAACACATTCTCCTAGGGTTTGTGAGGCTTTATCAAATCTCTGAATTTTAAGATCTACATTATTCTTATTCTTGATAACCTCATCTAACTTAGCCTGTAATTCAGCATTGACCCTCTCTGTGATGCTTCTAATATTAGTACTAGCATTTAAATCATGTTTTAAGATATTGATTTTATCTTTTAGGTCAAGCTCCATTTTCTTATACTCAGCTACAGTCTTTTCAGTTTGAGTAAGAGCAAGTTGATAGTTAGACAACTTGCATCTCTCATTACTCACATCTATTGACAATCTTAAAACCTCTTTGTTAAGTCTTTCAATATTTAAACGACAACCCTTACTACAAAAAGCATCATCATATACCTCATTGTCTGATGAAGATGAGGACTGTGCCATGAGAGCATAGTGAACATGCTCTTCTTCTTCCATCTCAGCAACCAAAGCTTTATTCTCTTCCTCATCCTTAGCCAAATATCTCCAATCCCATCCAACACCATCAATTTCTTGCATTGCAGCCATGACCTTGGGATCCTGAGCCTTAACAATTTGGCTTGATGGTTTTCCAACATCAGATCTTCTTGAAGATCTGTATTCTCTCATAAAGTGTCCAATACGATGACAATTATAACACTCAACCTTGGATTTATCAAATCTATTAGTGTCCTTAGCATTAAAAGTCATCTTCTTCTTGAATCTTCTATTCCATCTGTTTGCTCTTATACTTGCAAGAGCCATATTCCACTTTATGTCCATCTCCTCCAAATGCTCATCACTAATTTGCTCAAGGTCCTCATATGTAATCACTGAACCATTGGGAAATGAAGCAATGTAGGCACACACAGTATCCAGATCAATACCAGCAGGCTTAACTCTTGGTGAGTCAATTTTGTATGTGTCAGCGTCTGAATGTGAGGCGTTCATAAGATATGTTCCAGCGTTGACACAGGTTGATCCAGTAACTGGATGCATGTATGACTCCTTCTGATCAAATTAACCTTCACTATGTGAGAAGAAGGCCATGTTTCCATTGGTAGACTTGCTTCCATGATTCAAAAGAGTTTCATTCTCTATCAGCCTCAGTTTATTGTTCACATCATCAAAAGTAGAACTTTTGTGAGTGTTATTAGCAATTATAGACCTTGCTTCAATCTTCCATGCATCACCAAGGCTTTTAAGAAAAGTGGCAATAATGTCAACATCACCAATCAATGTCCCCATGAAGGACAGCTTACTTGTAATGTCAAGAAGTCTGCTTCTCACACTACTTAGCTTCTCATTAGGTTGAGCCTTAAAAATAGCATACTCATGCAAGAGTTGCTTCTTTTTCTCTTGCACGGTATCAGCATTACCACCATAAGCAACTTCAAGAGCTGCCCAAAGATCTTTTGCAGACTCATAGCCTCTGTATTTATGCTGATTTTCTTGTCCCAAAGAGAGTTTCAGAATGCTTAGGGTTTTCATATCAACCCTTCTCTTTGCTATATCCTCAGTTGAGACATCTCTACCATCATCAGGTTTTTCTTTTCGTTCCTCTTCAGTAGAACCTTGAATAGCTGTTCTTGCAGCAATGGCAGCTGCAATCTTTGATGCCTTATCGAATGTGTTTCCATATTCAATAATCTCCCATAGAGTGTAGTCATGGATTTGTAGATATTGCTCAAAGTTAAACTTCCACAGCTCAAAATTGTCTTGGTCTAGCATGGGAATCTTGATGTTGTGGTTTGAGGAGGAGGAGGAGTTTGCTTCTGGGGTAGACAAGATGTTTTTAAGGTTTTGTGAAAATTAGGGTTTTTGGTAATTTAGGGTTCTTGTGTTCTTTAGATCAAAGTTTCTCAACAAGATCTAATACCACTTGTTGATAGCAAACTTAGATCGATTTAGCTTGTGTAAACGAGATAAAATCAAGTTGAACACGTAGAGAAACTTTGTTGTGTATAAAACAATTTAAGTATTATGCGGAATTAATACTCAAACAAGAACACACAAACAATTGTAAAACAAACTTTCACTTGATTGATTAGAACAAACTTACTTACAATGAAAGTGTTAAACGTATGAAAAACTTATATGAAACAAAACCTAAAGGTCTTCTTTTATAGACATAAGAAGCCTTGTACAAGAGTTTACGTATCAGCTATTCTAGGTAAAGATAAATATAGAAAATACATTATTGATCCTATCTTTACTAGAAATAAACTAGAAACATAATACGCGTAGACCATATCTTTATATCAGTGCTTGACTTCAACCTATCAACGATTGACTTCTTCCTGTCAACGCTTGATCTGTCAACGCTTGTTTTCTTCTTATCAACGCTTGTTTTCTTCTTGTCAGCGTTCAAGTGTACTGGCTACATTTTATTCCCAACATCCTAAGGTTACTAAAACAAGTGGTGGTGGTGGTAACACTTTTACTAATATTATTAATGGTCTTGATGCTAGTAACCCTCTTCATTTACAGTCTAATGATAGTAACAGTGGGTTTGTTAACAATGTTTTCACTCCTTTTTCCAATGATCAAATTACCAAACTTATGAGTTTAATTGGTGAAAAGAGTCCTTCTGGTAGTTCTGGTGTGCAGTCTAACATGGCAGGTATTGGTTATACATTTTTTTAATGCTAATGTGTTTTTTAACAAAAAATTTTACAAGTGTTTTAATGCCAATGTGAAAAATAGAGACTATGTGTTTAATTTTGGTTAGATTATTGATTCTAGGGCAAACCAACACATTACCTCTACTACTAAAAACATGACTGATGTGATTGATATATCTGAGTTAAACATAAATGTTGGATATCCTAATGGTACTAGTAATGTTGCATTGTTTGATGTGTTGGTTATACTAGAATACATTGTCAGTCTCTTATCTGTGAACAAAATGATCAAAGATAGTATGTTACATGTTGGTTTTAACGAGTATGATTGTATCATTCAGGATTTGAAAAAAGAGACCATCATGGGGACTGGTAGAGAATATGGTGGTTTGTATTTGTTTGACACTGATTGTAAGACCCCTAAGTCTAAGAGTAATTATTCTATTATGTGTTGTCATGTGTCCAAGAGTGTTTGGCATAACAGACTTGGTCACCCATCTGACCAAGTTCTAAATGTTCTAAAACACTCTTCGAAAATTACCAAACTTGACCATAATGAACCTTGTGATGTTTGCTATTTTTCTAAGCAGACCAGGGAGCCTTTCCCTTTGATTGATCATGTTTCCATAAGTTTAGGTGATCCACTTAGACTTGTGGGGCCCTTAAAAGGTCACTACAAGGGAAGGGTTCAGATAACTTTAACTATTATAGATGACTACAGTAGAGCTGTGTGGATCTACTTGCTAAAAACCAAAGATGAAGTGTTTGATTATATGGTTGAATATGCTAATCCTATTTCTAATCAGTTTCTTAAAAGAATTAAGGTCATAAGATCTGATAATGGGACTGAGTTCATTAATCAAAGAATGAATGTGTTATTTAAGGAAAAGGGCATTATACATCAAACATCATGTGCTTACACTCCTCAACAAAATGGGATTGCTGAGAGAAATCACACGCATCTTCTTAATGTGGCAAGAAGCTTACTCTTTTAGGGAGCTTTACCCTTGTGTTTTTGGCTTGATTGTGTGCTCACTGCTGCCTATCTTATTAACAGGCTCCCATCTTCTGTTCTTACTGGAAAATCACCTTTACAATAGAGAACCTTCCCTTTCCCACTTAAGGTCTTTTGGTTGTCTTTGTTTTTCTACAGTTTTAAACAATAGTGATAAATTGTCTTCTAGGTGTGAATAATGTGTTTTGGTAGGTTATTCTTCTTCCAAGAAAGCTTATAAGCTATTAAGTTTAAATAATAAAAGTTATTCTTGTTCTAGAGATGTTAAGTTTTATGATGCATTTTCCCTTATAAAATAACAGTTGTTCATCAGCCTCTTTCTATTTTTGATAAAATGATTTTGAACATATTTTTTTAATGTTTATGAGTCTGACAATCAAACTGACCAAAGCCCCTATGATGATGGAAGATGGTCACCTAATGAAGTAGGGGAGGTAAATATGGAACATTTAGATGATACTGCAGTGGAGCAACCATCTGAATGTATCCATACTACTTCATCAATAGGTGAAATATCTATTTAGGGCAAGAATCCTTCTCAAACTCAGGTTCCTATTCCCATTTTTTATGCCAGCCATGGAACAGATGATGAGGGTGCTGAACCCTCTATTAGAAGGTCTAATAGGACCTCTAAGTTACCTGCTAAATTTAATGAGTTTGTGTTAGATAACAAGGTTAAATATGGTTTGAAAAAATTTGCTAATCATACTAGGTTGTCTGTCTATAATGCTTGTTTTATTTCCAACTTGAACAAGACCTATGAACCTAGTTGTTTTAGTGAAGCTGTTAAAGATATAAATTGTGTGCATGCTATGAACAATGAAATGGAAGCCCTTTATCTTAAAAACACTTGGACTCTCACTTATCTGCCCCCCATAGAAAGGCTATTGCTAGCAAAAGGGTTTATAAAATCAAATATAAATCTAATGGTAAGATTGAGAGATACAAAGCTAGGCTTGTTGCTAAGGGGTGTGGTCAGAAAGAGGGCATTGGCTATGATGAGATCTGATGGTTTATCAATATCATAACAATTATATAAAACCCTAAACGAGATCAAAGCATATATAGCGGAAGCGATTTAACAGGATCATAATAATAACACAATTATAATTAATCGAATTAGGGTTAGATACCTTTACGTTGAAGCAAATCCATAAGACGAAGAACGAATCACCAATTCGGGCTTATACCGTATATCACCAAGATATAGTATAAAGTAAAACTATACTACGATATTGTATACACGTAATACAACGAGCTAACTGTGATTCTAGCACGTGAAAACCGAGCTACAACGCTTGTAAATAATCTACCCAACAACCCTAGAGAGGGGCTAGGACTAGATTTTAAGTAAAACGATCAACCAAGAAAACCAACCAAACCCCCTTTATGGTTTACTATTGCGATCGACCAAAGAGAAGAGAGGGGAAAGATTTATTGTGATGTACTGAATTATGAAGAGAAAGATTGTTTATATAGGCATGAGCTTGTATCTTAAAACAAATAAAAGGAAGTTTTTCCCCTTCCTTTTTCTCCCCCATAACCGACCTACCATCACCCTCATGGGGTGTTCTGGAATCTTCCAAACTTCTTTCTTTATATTTACTTACTATATATTTATTTAACACTCGTTAATACTTAACTATTAATTAATTAACGATCGTTAAAGTTATGTCCCGATTTAAATTAATAAATACATAAATATATATTTATTAAATAAATTAATAAATACAATAGATATATTTATTAATTAAATTAACTCTTTACGTATTGTGTGCAATCCCGTAATCTCGAGTTCGGTCCTATCACATGACTATTAAATATAAGTACATAAACTTACAGCTCAAACTTGGACATATTTCGAATACCATGATTACATTGAGTAGTGTCTAGTTACACTTAGCAATGTCTCTAGTACAACTCGAGTAAGGTCTCCTGTACAAAACCTTTTAACGATTCTACATTGTTATTATTATCCTTTTATTTCTAATACAACGTTAATAAGGATATGGATCTCAGTCATTCCTTTCATTAACCCTTCTGTTTCTCGTTCACAGATTCAACAAGATTACCAAAACAAATTTGGGTGTGGCCACATAAACATCTTACTAATCCCACAAGGGGTCGGGCTGTATTAAACTCCAAAACGAAATTAGAGGAAATAAATTCCATATTGACTACGAGAAAAACTTATGAACTTTACAACACTTCTGAAAATAATCCTTATAGCTACCAGTTACGTTTAGCGTTAGATTATTCCTCAGAGATGCACTAGATTCACAACAATTTCCTGGTATCTCAAGTCTAAGGATAACTATTTATGTTTTACTTGATGACAAAGATCCATAAAGTAAAAACATACAGTTACGATAAGTCCAATATTCGATTCATCGAATATCATCTAAAATCGATCAGTATACTTTCAAGTATACTCTATCGCTATTTTGATTTGTTTTAATTTAATAATATTCCCATATTATTAATCGAAAACAGACATTTAGCATAACAATTTATTTATGGATTAAAACATGTAAAATAGGATACACTTATTAAATAATAAGAATAAACGAAACCCAATCTTTATTTCATTATATAATAATGTCATAACATCCTTTATCCAAATACTAATCACAGATTTATTGCATGAGTTCGCTAGCTAGTTACAGGCCAATCGCCTTGGCATGCTTAATTACCTTTGATCTAGGCAAAGCCTTAGTTAAAGGATCGGGTACGTTATCATCTGTGTGAACTTTTATCAATTTGATTTCACGAGCTTCAAATTGTTCTCGGACGTAGTGATGTCTACGCATAAAGTGTCTGACGCCCTTCGTGACTCTAGGGTCATTGGCGAATACTATTGCGGCAGAATTGTCCCAATACATATTTATTAGGTTCTTTTATTGCAAGCATCATCCCAAGATCTCCAATAA
This sequence comes from Glebionis coronaria, assembly GCA_025667525.1. Lineage (NCBI taxonomy): Eukaryota > Viridiplantae > Streptophyta > Magnoliopsida > Asterales > Asteraceae > Glebionis > Glebionis coronaria. Next base: position 52,308,721 of record CM046879.1, on the reverse strand, counting down.
AATTCCTAATCCAAACCACATATAGGTATGTATATTGATACCCTTCGAATACCAAAACATTTGTTTTCGTATTCCTCAAATACTGAAGAAAATGTTTATCAGCAACCCAGTGGAGCTTCCCTGGATTCTGTTGGTATCGACTAACCAAGTTCTGAGCAAACGCCACATCAGGCCTTGTGTATCTTACAGCATACATAATAGATCCTACAGCCGAAGCGTAAGGCACCTTCTACATGTATGCCTCCTCTTCAGGAGTCGATGCATCCATCTCATGACTCAGATTATGCTTAACTTCCATAGGTTGAAAACCTTTCTTGGAATTATGCATATTAAACTTCTTCAAAATCTTATCTATATAAGAATCTTGACATAGACCAATTAACCGTCTTTTCCTATCCCGATAGATCTTAATTCCCAGAATGTATGCAGCTTCTCCTAAATCCTTCATAACCATTTACCAAGATAATCCTTAACAGCTTTAAGTCTTGGAATGTTACTTCCCATGATTAATATGTTATCAACATATAGAACTAGGAATACTACATCACTCCTACTAGCTTTGAGATATACACATGGCTCATCACAATTCTGAATAAATCCGAACTTTTTGATTTCTACGTCAAATCTTTTATTCCGTTGACGTGATGCTTGCTTCAAACCATATGTTAGAAATACGTTTTTCGTATTTAGAAAGTCTCGGTCACTCCAACAATATAGTTAAGGGTTCGTAGTATAGTTTATTTACATTTTATGCAAGCCCAACCCATGAGCATGTTCATGGGCCGGAGGCCCAAATTCACTAATGAACTTGGGTATATAAACCCCTTTCGTTCATGGAAAGGGGTGTTGGTTGTTTCCTTATTTTCTTATATTACACATATTTTCTCTCATCTTTCTCTCTCTACTTTCTCTCACTAGAAACATCAACCCTCTTGTTAGATCATAGATTACAAAGATTCTACAATTGGTATCAAGAGCCATGGGATAAAATAAAGGTGTATTTCATGTTTTTTGGTTGTTTTTATTGAATTCATGAGTTTTTGATAGTTTTTACCCAAGTTTCAAATTTTTTTGTATTTTTGTTGTTCCAAGTGATCCACATATCTCCTACATCGTTGTGATAGGGATTTGGGTGCTTTCGATTGGTTAAAATCACGGATTTTAAGCAAAAAATCTCATCTTTCTTCAAAAGTATCTAAACAGTAACTTCTATTGCGGAATCTGGGCTTAAAATTACATCGGAATATTCAAGGGTTTTCATATTGCGAAATCACATTTGACGCAATACACGAGGGTTTACATATTGCGAAGAGTGGTATTTTTTAATATTGCGAAGGTTGGATTTTGTGATTATTGTGAAGTCTGAACATACTAAGCATTGCGAAGATTAGTAATCTTTGAGTATTGTGAAGTGTGTGTGTTTAGAATATTATTGTGATATTGCGAAGATTACACGTTTGGAACATTGTGAAGTTTGCACGTTTGGAACATTGCGAAGAATGTACTTTTAGGTATTGCGAAGTTTGGGAATTTGAGATATTGCGAAGAGTTTAGATCATTGCGAAGAGTTGCAAACATTGTGAAGAGTTGAATCCTTTCAGACATTGCGAACACTTCAATTCTTTGTTATTATGAAACTTAATCAACTATTGCAAAATCTTTCCAAATTTTTGCACAACTTCGAGGACTTTAGACTTAGCATTTGTTTGAAGACTATCACAACAACACACAACCAAAAGATAACAACATATTGTTTCAACAACGCTAAAACACTTTACCTTATTTCATTGCTCGATCATTTGGTAATCTTTCTTCAAGTGATCAAAAATGAATCCACATTCATTCATGCTTATATTGACATCGCTTACTGACCTTTATATCATCTCAGGTACCGATACTCGTCCACCGTTGCTTATCAAAGAGCTATTTGAAGCATGGTAGGGTCGCATGAAATCATACATTATTAGTCGACCCAGTGGAACGCTCATGATCAAATCTATTGAGCAAGGTCCACTTGTTTGGGGCGAAATTACTATAGATAATGTGACTCGACCAAGGGAATTTTCTAATTTAACGCCTGCCAACCAACTAATTGCCGATGCGGATGAAAAGGCGGTTCAGACTATTGTTTAAGCTCTTCCAACCGATATCTATCATATGGTAAGTCAACATAAGATAGCAAAGGAAGTATGGGATCGTTTGACGGTTTTGTTACCAGGGACTTCATTAACTAAGCAAGAGAGAGAGTGTCAACTTTATGACTTGTTTGATAGGTTCACATACACTCCAGGGGAAATTCTTCATGACTACTATTAGAGATTCGCTACTTTGATGAACGATTTGAAAACCCACAATCTTACGATTGCTCAATTTTAGATCAATACCAAGTTCCTGAATACGTTGCATGCAGAGTGGAGCCAATATGTCACCCGATGTTAAACTGGTAAAGGATTTGCACAAGTCAAATCTCGATCAACTTTATGCTTTTTTTCAACAACACGAGAAGCATGTGCTCAAGACACGAATGTATCAAGGATCTTACCATGAACCATTGACATTAATGGCAAATCAACCAACATTGTCATATCATAATATCTTTCATGCTATGGGACAACAATCTTCTTATCAGCCCCTGTATAACACCCCAATTTATCCACAGTATTCGATTTTACCACAACCACCTACATCACATCAACAATATCATCTACCAGCACCATCATCACAACGTGATTCACATCTATTACCATATGCTCAACAACAATACTCTCCTTATCAACCACCTACAAATCCTGCTACCACATACCAGCAACCGGAAGTTCTTCAACCCCACTATTCACAACATGTCAGTACTCCCTAAAGTGTTTATGCAGCTCCACCAGCACCGATTTTGTACTGCGATGATGAGGTTCCAATTCCTGAGTTCAAACAAGGGGATAATCCTACCGATGTGCTAGCACAAATGTCTGCCTATATCATACAAACGTTGAACAAACGAGGTTACAAAGGACCATCTCCAACAAATAATCAGTTGATAAATTCTTCTAACTCTCGTCCACAAGCTACAATTCAAGACGATAGGGTCATGGTGCAACCACTTCAGGGGAGACCAATTTCATCAAACACCAGTGCACGTCCATTTAAAACTGCTCCAAGAGGAAACACTACTGGCAAAGTAAATATGATTATCTGCTACAACTGCAAAGGGGAAGGACATATGGCTAGGGAGTGTAAGCAACCAAAAGGAGAAGGGATGCTTCGTGGTTTGAGGAGAAGGTCATGTTGGTCAAAGCTCAAGCAAATGGCCGTGAGTTAGATGAAGAGGAGTGATCGTTTCTAGCAGATCCATGAGTTACGGACAATGAAGGACTCACAACAACTTTCACTCACAATGCAGTGTATCAAGCCGATAATCTTGATGCATATGATTCAGACTGTGATGACTACAACACCGCCAAGGCAGCTCTTATCGCAAATCTCTCGCTCTATGGGTCTGACTAAATCTCTGAGGTACAAAGTACTACCAATGATCCTAGTATTGTACGTTATCAAGTTGAGCAAGCGTCTCAGTATCCAGATGAGCCTCTGGTGGTTACTCAAACGAGGAGACAAACAATGATAGAAATATCAATGCAAGTCCCCATACTTTGGATGAAATACAACCAGGAGCTATTACGAATACATATTCTCCTACTCAACAAGATTTGGTAATGGTTTCAGCATCTATGCTAGGCCAAATGAATATTTCGGTCCTCGAAACTCTAAGTGTTAATCATACCTTATCTGCTGAGCTTGCTTTGTACAAGGAAAAGGTTCACACCTTGGAATTAACTCCGTCGACCAATACCTTAACTAATCCAGAGTTTGATAAGTTTAGGAAAGTCCAAATGGATCATTTACTAGAAATTGAAAATTTAAGAGAAAATCTTTCAAAAGAACTTAAAGAGAAAGAGTTAGCCGTTACTAATTTTCAAAAACTGCAAACGGATTTCAAAATTCTCGAGTCAAAAAAGTTGAAACGGAAATTAATGCGTCTAATAAAATTAAAAAGACTGAAATTTTGCTTTTAAAACAATACTCCGCTACACACTTAGTACATTTGTTTCATTCATCTTTTAAGGAGTTTACTTTATCGCGTCTAACAGACCTGCCACCTAACCCGGGTTATGCAAAGAAAGCTTTTAACCACAACCCGAGACTTTATGATGCAACAAAATTAGGTTTGGTCTTAGATCTGATTGTTATTCTGGATGATCCCGAGTATATGTCACTAGTTAAAGAGAATCAGTCAAAAATGATTTTGCAATATCCTAAGTATGATTATGATAAGCTTAATCAAGAGTATGCAAAAACGGATTTTAGAACTCGCTTTAATATACAAAGGGAATTTATCGATACACCGACTTACATGTCCACCAGAGAAAACCCTAGTACATTTCCTACACATGTCAACTCGGATGAACCTAAGGAAATTCCAAAGAATCTTCCAACGGTAAGTACAATATTGTTAAGCTTGAAAGAGATTAGACAATACTTTACCAGTTTTGACAAGGTTGTTAAGGAATGTACGACTCCAATGGCTCAAACCGACAGAGAATAGGCTTTCGAACACATGCTAATGGTGTTTGAGAAAGAGATCGTTCCGTTTGTAGAAAATCTTAAAGAGGGCTTTCTAGATCTCGGAGATAATCTAAGTTTTGAAATGGCTGAAGTTCAAAAAGTTTTCCATGAAGTGGATGATGCTTATGAGCTACATTTGATTGAGAAAGAAAAGATTTTGTCTGAATACGACCGATTCTTAGAACAAGTGGTGTCTCTCGATGTGATGCAAGTTGTGATATTAATTGTGCTAATGGGATTACATCTGTTGTGAATAAATGTGATGATGTGCATGATCTCTCTGTGAATATTGTTGAGCCTGTAAATGATGTAGATAATCATTCTTGTCACGAATCTAACGCTGAATTTTTAAAGCTTTAAGATTATTATAACTCACTTTCAAAACGTTTTAACGAGCTTCAACAACATTGTATATCTCTTGAAATTGAACAACAATCTAAAAATGAAACTCTTTAAAAACAACTGATTGTGAAAACAATGTTGAGACAAGTTACAAGATGATTTAGGTGGTTCAGGCATTAGAGGAAGAAATCATGAGACTTAAGAGAGAGTCATTAGCAGAGAAAGTGGAACTAGAGGCTACAGTGAATAAAAACCATGCCTTAGAAAATAGAATTAATTCTATGCAAGGGGAGTTTGAACGAGTACAACAGGGTTTTTCACAAATTTATGGTTCACTAGAACAACGCATTGCTTTTAATGCGGCACAACAAAAGTTACTTGTTGACAAAATGAACCAAAAGTGTGAGGAAATTTCTGCCTTAAATATTTAACTCATAGACAAAAACATGGTTTTAGCTGAGCTAAAGGAGACACTTCAACTCAAAGGACAAGAAGTTGTTGATAACCCATTTCCAATCTCCGCATCGTCTTCTAGTGCTCCAAAAGAAAACGAAGTGGTGATCACAAAGAACCCATACCAAAGAACAATCCTCTATCTTATATGGATTATATGAAGAATGTAATTAAGCACGTGCATCTTGCTAGGGATATTTTAGATGCTCTATATAAGCTAGATCCTTGAAACAGTCACTATTACTCTGCTTATGCATACATTGAGAGGGTACAACACTACTTAGTGCATTTGAATTACATAGGACAACCGGGTTCTGCACCACTCAAACAACCACCCATTGCCATAACTCTATTCAATAAGACTTCAGGAGCTAAACCGTCGTTAACTCTAGGTGTAGAAAACAAGGCTAAATCAAAATCTGCCACTAATGATTCATTTACCTTCTACAGGAGTAACTACGTCTACTAAGGCTAAAGGATATAGAGTAAAGAAAGATAGGATCAAGCCCTCTAATAGCATCACTATGAAGAAGAAAGTAGAAGTTCACCCTAGGAATGTTATTTCAGATTTGAATAAAAAGAATCATGTAGCTAAGACAAAAGGCTCTGTTGCTATGCAGAAGCCTAAGCAAAATGTGAATTCTAATTTGAGATGTTGGAATTGTAATGAATGCGTGTTTTCTCAGCGTCATGATTTACGCCTTGTTGACCATGTTAATGAAATGTATGCCATTAGGAACAACCTTGAATGGAAACCAACGGGGAAGAAATTCACCCAAGTTGGATGGCAATGGCAACCCACTGGTGGGACCTTTACTGCAAATGGAACTAAGTGCCCTTTAACTAGAATCACATCCACTGAAGTTAGGTCTCAGTGTCCTTTAAATAGGAACTCTAGGATTAAGAAATGGAAACAGTGCCCTTTAAATAGGTTTGCGTCCACTGTTGTGCCTACCAGTGAAAAAGTACCTCGGGATCTTAGACAACTAGAATCTAAGCCGACAACTAGGAAGAAAATTTGGAAACCTAAGAAATCTTCTGATAGCAAATCTAAGATAATTATATTTGTACCTGCTAACACAGAGGAACAATTAGATTCCAATACATCGTCTTTGTCTGGTGATATTTTCAGGTGGTCCAAATCATCCTCTGGTACTTGGACTCTAGGTACTCCAAGCACATGACTAGAGATCGCTCGATGCTCAAAAATTTCGTTAGCAAGTTTCTAGGAACGGTTAAATTTAGCAACGACCACATTGAAAAGATCATGGGTTATGGTGAATATCAGATTACGAATGTAAAGATTTCAAGGGTGTATTACGTGGAGGGACTCTGTCATAACTTATTCTCAGTGGGACAATTTTTTGATTCAAACCTTGAGTTTGCTTTTCGACATCATACTTGCTTCATTCGTGATCTTGCAAGAATGATTTGATAAAAGGTTCTCGAGGGGATAATCTCTAAACACTGTCTATTCAAAACATGATGATCGCTTCTCTTGTATGCCTTCACTCCAAAGCATCTAAGACCAAGTCATGGTTGTGGCATCGACGGTTATCTCATCTTAACTTTGATGCTATTAACCATTTGGCTAAAAACGAACTTGTTCGTGGTCTTCCAAAGCTCAAGTTTAACAAGGATCATTTATGTTTTGCGTGTTCATTGGGGAAAAGCACCAAGAAGTCTTACAAACCTAAAGCTGAAGACACCAACAAGGAAATACTACATCTTTTGCACATGGATCTTTGCGGGCCAATGCGTACGGCTAGTGTGAGTGGTAGAAAATACATCCTCGTCATGGTGGATGATTTTTCAAGGTTTACATGGGTAAAGTTCTTAGCGACAAAGGATCAAGCACCAAAATTTATTATCAAATTTCTTAAGAGGATCAAAGTGCGTCTTAATGCTACTGTTCGCCGCATTCGAACTGATTATGGAACTGAGTTGGAATTTGACATGAAACAACAGTTGCTCGCACTCCACAACAAAATGGTGTCTTTGAAAGACATAATCGTACACTTATGGAAGTTGCTAGAACTATGTTGATTTATGCGAATGCTCCTTTATTCTTATGGGCTGAAGCAGTAGCAACCGTATGTTATACCCAAAACCGCTCTATCTTTCGTAAGCGCCATGGAAAAACACCTTATGAGCTTTTTTATGGACGTAAACCCGATATATCATTTCTGCATGTGTTTGGTGCACTTTGTTATCCAAATACAAATAGTGAGAATTTGGGCAAACTTCAACCGAAGGCTGATATAGGAATTTTGATTGGTTACTCATCCGCAAAGAAAGCTTAACGGATTTATAACCGTCGTCTTGGCAAGATAATAGAAATGGTTGATGTCGATTTTGATGAGCTTACAGCGATGGATTCTGAGCAACGCAGCTCTGAACCCGTACTTCATGAGATGGGAACCGGTACAATTAGTTCCGTGTTAACTCCCAACAATCCTACTTCTCTATCATTCACACCACCTACAAGGCCCGAGTGGGATGAGTTATTTCAACCTAGGTTTGATGAATTCTTTGATCCTCTAAGTGATGATTCTCCAACACCTGCAGTAGTAGCTTCGATTCCCAAAGTTGTTGCTCAAGATAATGGAAATCAATCCGATGCATCTACAGTCACTACGGAACTAGATGCACCATCCCCCAACAATTCTCAAACTACACCCGAATCAACACCCCACTCATTCCTGATGATGTTGAAGAGGATTATGATGATCACGACTTGGAATTTGCTCACTTACAAGATCTTCCATCCTTTGGTTTACCTATGCCCGAAAACCCTAACGTTGCGTCTACCTCAGTGGAAGCTCCTACAATCGTTCACTCCAGACCACCACAGATTGAAAATTACAACACAAAGTGGACAATAGATCACCCAATCCAAAATATTATTGGTGACATCGATCGACCACTCTTAACACGTCATCAACTACAAGAGCACGCATTATTCTGCTACTTTGATGCATTTCTCTCTGAGAAGGAACCTAAAACTTGGCAACAAGCGATGACACAATCCTCATGGATTAAAGCTTTGCAAAAGGAACTTAATGAATTCCAACGACTTAAAGTATGGGAATTAGTTCTTTTACACGACAAAGTCGACATTCTTACTTTGTTGTGGGGTTTTAAGGATAAATTCGATGACTTGGGTGGTGTTGTAAAGAACAAATCTAGATTGGTTGCTCAAGGTAACAAACAAGCATTGGGTATTGACTTTGAAGAATCCTTTGCTCCTGTTGCAAGATTGGAGGCAATTAGACTATTCCTTGCTTATGTTGCTCACATGAACATGATCGTCTACCAAATGGATGTTAAGATGACATTTCTCAACTATGAATTAAGGGAAGAAGTCTATGTTAGTTAGCCGAATGGATTTGTCAACCCGGAGTATCCTAATCCTGTGTACAAACTTAAGAAGGATCTTTATGGGTTGAAACAAGCTCCACGCGCGTGGTACGATCTCTTATCGTCTTATCTCATCTTGGAAGGCTTCTCCAACGGCAAAGTGGACCCGACATTGGTCATTCTCAAGGAAGACAATGACATGATACTGGTACAAATTTATGTTGACGATATAATATATGCTGCCACTACTCAAAGATTGTCTGACCATTTAGAGAAAATCATGTCCACACGTTTTAAGATGTCGATGATGGGAAAATTTTCATTTTTCTTAGGGTTACAAATTTCTAAAAATCCTAGAGGCATTTTCATTAATCAATCCAAATAGGCTCTTGAATCTTTGAAAAAGTATCACTTTGAATACTGTGACCACATGGACACTCCAATGGTGGAGAGATTCAAGTTGGATGAGGATAGGGATGGGATTGCCGTCGATCTTAAATTTATCGTGGAATGATCGACACCCTTCTTTATCTGACTGCTAGCAGGCCTGATTTGCAATTTGCTATATGCATGTGTGCCCGATACCAGGCTCGGCCTACCGAAAAGCACTTACATTTTGTGAAAAGGTTCTTTCGGTACCTTAAAGGAACACTTCATCGTGGTCTATGGTATCCGAAGGACTCCTCTATTTCACTAATATCTTATGCAGATGTGGATCATGCTGGGTGTCAAGATACTAGACGTAGCACATCTGGAAGTGTGCAACTTCTTGGAGATATACGGATTAGTTGGGCATCTAAAAGGCAGAAAAGCGTTGCGATATCAACTACAGAGGCTGAATGCATTGCCATGTCCTGTTTTTGTGCTCAAGTTCTATGGAGGAGATCACAATTGACTGACTACGGTCTTGGTTTCAACAAAATTCCGATGTATTGTGACAACAAAACGCCATTGCCCTTTGCTGCAACTATGTTCAACACTCCAGGGCGAAGCATATTGACATTCGCTACCATTTCATCAAAGAGCAAGTGGAAAATTAAGTGATCGAGCTGTATTTTGTCAACACTGAGTATCAGCTGGCGGATATGTTCACAAAGGCTTTAGATCGAGGACGTATCGAGTTTTAGATCGACAAGCTAGGTATAAAATCATTCTCACCGGCGACTCTTCAGGATTTGGTAGAAGAATCTGTAGAATATTGGTGGTAAACTATTCTCGAGTATCCTTTTATCGTGATCATGTATATATCGTATATATTTAAAACAATAAAAAGAAAAATACAAAAATATAAAACCTACAAAAACCATAAAAAATATATAAAATCAAGAAAATACAAAAATATTTTTCATTTCAAAAGGGCATGTCTTTTAGTACGATAATATTTACGGCCTTAGAAATGTCGATTAAAATTGACACGGTGCCATAAATAGAGTTCGTATAAAAGTTGTACATATTTTAAAACATATGGCTTGTAGTTATTTCAGACTGCAACTCGCTTTTCGCATTAAAGTAACGTATTTCTTTGGAAAACGTTGGCTCACAACGGGAATTAATTTTCTCGGGTGTGATTTACTTTAAAATCATACAAGGGATCAAGTTTACTTTATAACTTGTTCTAACACAAATTTATGTACGCTTCAGTGCATTTATTTGTTAAAAATAAGAGAAATCTTACTGCCACCAGAATCGTTTCTTAAAAACACTAAACGAAAAATGTCTTCATCGGTATTTGTCTCTTTAAACAACGACTACACCCTTTAACTAAAACACGGGTCATCCTTTAAGGGGAAGAAAATATCAATTCTTCTTGGAAATAAATAGGTCTTCAAAAAGTTTTCAGAAAAATGCAAAAAGGTTTAAGTCTTCTTGATATGTTGTGTGCCTTATGTGTTAGGACGCTTGTTGCTTTCAGATATATTTTACATATCTTAAGTCATTAAGATTAGGTGCGTTAGCTGTTCAAAACCTTTACGAAAGGTAAGAGGTAACGTGTGACAATCCGTCAATTTATAGTTGATATTTTATTCTCAAGTATTATTTAAAAACGTTATTTTAATGTTATATTATGAACTCACTTATTTTTTGGAAGAAATTTGGATTTACGTCTTGAAGTAGCATCGACTACGTCTAAACCGGAGGATTCTACGTTACGTGCTTACGTTTACATACACCGTCTTTGGTGACAGTCCGACATTTCAGAAAATAAATTTATCCGTAAATATTATTTTGGGATTTTAATTTTGAGTTGGTTCATAAACTCACAAATTTACGAGAAGAGATTAGGACTTACGTGAATAATTTAACGTCCTTTACGACTAAACCGGAAACCTTAGGATTACGTATATACGTTTTCGAACTCCGTTTTTGATGAGACAATTTTTATTAGATTCGTTTTGTGCCGTTGATTCATAATTTATAAAAACATTTTCAATAAAACGACCCGAGGGCACGCAAATCGAGGAAACTAGAATCGAGGAATACCCGTAAATTAGCGGGATGGGACAAAAAAGTTTATCCCACCCCACTAACACATGGGACGGCCAAGAGACAACACCTCATCCCATGAGGTGTCAAAGCTTAGCTAATAAGCTTAACACTTGTATATACTCCAAAAACCATCCAACAACAAAACCATTTTTCTCACAAAACTCTTACATGCAATACCACCCATTCTCTCCTTCATCTCTCTCTAAAAATTCGTCCACCAAAGCACCACCACCACCATGTTCATCAAAATCTAGCCATAACCCAAGGCTATTATCAACATATGTTGAAGCCTAGTTGAAAAGAAGAAGATTGGAGGTGATCTTAACATCCAAAAAGGGGTTTCCATGGAGTTTATGGGCTGATTTTCAAGAAGATAATCATCCATTTGAAGGACCAAGAAGTTCATTTGCCATGTTGAAGGTTTGGTAACAAGGAACCAAACCTTGTTCATCAAAAACTCATCTTTTCATCACTATGGTGGTATAAGGATCATTCTTCCTATCCTTCTTGTTATTTTGATTATGTAATCTTGTATTTTCTTTTACTTATGTATATGTATATGATGATGAATGATGATTAAAAATATTATGTGGGGATTTGGTGTTGATAGATTTGATTAAAAAGATTAAAAGCTACATAAAAGGATGTTAAAATCATGTCTAAATTAGGAGGCTGTATAAAACAGTAAAGAATCTTATGATAAACTGATAAAATGGCTTGGATAAATTAATATACAGTAAGCTATGATTCTTGTACATATGTGAGAGTTGACCATGTAATGGAATCATAAAAATGAGTGAGATATGATCAAAACAAGTTTAGAGTGCAAATCTGAGTACACTGTTTTGGACGAATTTTATAAAATACTTCGAAGTTGATTCATCAGTAGCTATAAAGGAATAAAATGAAGCACATATCATGTAGTTTTTGTTATAAAAATTTGGGGTTCTATCTCCATGTAGAACTCTATATATGATCATTTTAGTAAACTAGATTTTTAGGACTGATTTTGTGAAATTAAAGTTTAATATTATTATATAAGCACTCAAATAAATATAGTATAAAATGTGAATTAAAACCCACTAACTTATATATTTCATTTATATAAAAATGCATAAGGATAAATAAATGGACATTATATAAAAATGGTAGTTTGGTAAGTTTTATAAGTTATAAAAACTATATACTAAGTTTTACGTCTTTTTGGCTAAAACCGAAAGATTAACGTTTTTGTTAAATAAAACTTAGACTGTTGGACCCGTCTAATGTAAACTTTTATAAACTCACATACTGATATATAAACATATATAACAAGTAAAAACCGATAAAACCCGAGCTTTACAACATATAGACATTAACGGGCCAAAGTAGCCTTAATGAATAATAAACCCGACTAATTTGATAAAACACTTATAAACTTATTTATTGGGCTTAACCCATTTGGGCCAAAGATATAAAGTATAATACTGATAATAAAAGTATAATTGGGCTAATGAATAGTATTGGGCTTGTAATAGGCCCATTGGGCTTCAAAATGTAATCAAGTTGAACTAGTGTAACTAGTCTTGAAAATTACCAACACATAAACACTATAATGAATGAGTAAAGATGTATAAACCCACTTGATCATCATCATATATATGAAATCATCATATGTATACATAATTATTATTTTGATAAAGTCATTGGACAAAAGTCTAAGACGAGTATTATTTGTCTAGGTTTCCGTGATTGAAGCACGTACCGTACATCCAAAACGCCGATAATCGCCTTCCCACATCAACGTGAGTTCATAGCCTCGCACTCTTTTAAATGTTTTTATGAAATATTTTATAAACCCGCGAGGGAGATAACATGTTAGTTTTACTAAAATAGGACACCATTTGTCCCGATTGTTTGTTTATTGATTTGTACCCGAATGATTGTATGACCCGATGAATGATTAAATGACCCGATAGATGAAATGAAATGGATTATTAAAGTTAGGTTATGTCACTAAAAGTCCCACTAGAATGAATTGTGAACTACCGGGATTTGGTACACGCTTATGCATATAATAGTACTATTTGGGGACGATCACCCCAGTTCGCGCCTTGACGGTTGATCCCCGTCATGCCACATTGATTGGTAAGCGAATTTATGTATGAGAAGATTTACACAAGCGTGATTATTGTGACGACACGCTAATTTAGATGGGAAAATGAGTTTCGGGCTAGCTACCCATTGTTTGTTGTAGTAAGGTAACAATGTCATGCGGCTTATAATAATCCAAATAACGAAAATACTGCTTTATGCATTGAATTATGATATATTGCCTGACTAGCAATACATGGTCTTATTATTGATTTTATGTTCGTGTTTTGGTTTTACATAACCATATTCATATAACGATTTTTATTTAACTTTATACAACGTCATAAGACGTATTGTATGATGTTTTTACGACATTGGCTCGTATAATGATTTTGAAGGCAAATGCCTATATTATGATTTTTGATAAGGATTTGTATAAAATGACTTTGGCTATTTTATGGCCTATTACAATGATTTGTACAAAAATGATTTTCGGTAATAATTTTATACCGATGTTATATTAATGGATTTTATTAAACTCTATGAATTCACTCGGCGTTATCGCTGACCTTTTCTTTTAACATGTTTTATCTCAGGTACTTGAAGGTAATTCTCAGGAAGACAACAAGAATTCATGGCCCGCACTTAAATAATAATTTCCATTCAAATGCTTTGTAAAACTTGTATGAAATACAATGACTTGGGACCTATGTAAATTTGATATTTATGAATGGAAATGCTTTATTATTAAACGACGCGATTTTTAAGCGTTGTCTATGATGTGAGTAATGTGCTAACCCGTAACACCAACGAGGCTTCCGCTGTATTGAATTGTGTAAATTTTGGGGTGTTACAGTTTGGTACCAGAGCTCTCGTTATAGAGAAAGAAAGATTTTTAAAACCAAGGTTTGGAATAAAACATTTCAAGATCTTTTAAGTATAAACATTTTTCTAAAAATGTCTAAAAATCTTTTGACTATAACGGTGCCGAAGAATTGAGTTACCGACAAGGCCAGACTGAGAAGTGTTATTTTAATATATATATATATATATATATATATATATATATATATATATATATATATATATATATATATATATATATATATATATATATATATATATATATATATATATATATATATATATATATATATATATATATATATAACTTGGATTATATATATATACATATGATGTAATTTGATTACATGATTGTTTGATGATTATTTCCATATTTATACGAGGTATTTATACTACGTAGATTGTCACAAGAAACCCTAACTCCCCTAGCAAATCAATCGAAGCTGTTCCCGTAGGAATTCTAGCTATTCTAGATCTAAACCAAGTTGTGGATATTTATGATCCCAACAAAATGGTTCATATTCGTAGAAGTGTAGATATTAGTTGATTGTGATATTGATGAAGAATTGGCGAGATTAAAACTGATATCGATGTCATGACGATCTTTCCTTATAGAGTGGAGTTTGACAAAACGTTACCACCTAGAAAGATGTTATCTGATTCGTTGTCATCCAATTCTTAAATTGAAATCGAAAGGGTGAATGTTGCACTTGAGGCTGTCATTGGAACCATTACCCAAAAACCTCATGCCACTAGTACCTTTCCGAGAAGTCTAATTGAATGTGTGAGTCATTTCATACTAGTGACTCATTTGATAACTATTATTGTAAGAGTTATAGGATTTAAAATTAAGTGTTGATCATATCGAGCTTTTATTGCCCTTTTAAGGTTTATGAATAAGGTTGAAAGTACTGGAAAATGAGGTAGGATATCGAATTGAGTATAAAATTTGTTAAAACTTGAATAAAGTAAAATTTAACCCGTACGGAATATGAGATTGATAAGAGGAAGTCGTTAAGTCCTGTGATTGAATTATAAGGTTTTAAATGATTGTTAGTTTGTGTTAAGGGTTGTTCCTGGGCCATTGTCCACTTACGAGGATGCCTAGTGTCCAAGAAATAAATTGAAGAAATCTTCTTCTGAATTGGGACCAATGGATCTTTCGGAACATGTGGAACACCTAATGACTCTTGTAGACTAGTATTCATTGTGGTATCTTTTAAAAATAATCCCTAACTTAACTGTGACATCAGTTGGTAGGATGAGTTCTTGGAATTGTATGACATAGTGACACGTAATGTGTTACGGTACAATTTAGACTTGTTTGTGATTAATGAAAATACTACCTTTGATTGCTAAATTAACATGTATCGATGTTATCTATCTTTTCTTGCGTGTTCCTAATGTTCGCATTAGTGATGCAACCATTGAACAAGTACTCATCTTGAATTGAGTTACGTTGTGGATTATTCTTTTTGAGTGCCATCGAGGTCATGCACCTCATGATTAATTGGCTAAGCTCATTTCCTATTATATTGTGGTTAGTTCTTGGTAAACAACTCTTCATCACTCTTTTGCAGATCACTCATTGTTTTCATAAGATAAAACAGTATCCTTTGAGAAAATTGAATTTTCATCACTTATGGATTATTTAAAGTGAGACTTATAAATAATCATTATTGAAATAAAGTTCATTATGAAATACCTTAGAAAACTTAATTGTTTTCATATCAAAGAAAATCTTTGTAAATTTGTAGAATATTGATAACCTATGAATCTATGAAGGGGGTTGATGATTTCTAGAGAGAGAAAGTTATAGAGAGAGAAAGTGAGAGAAACTATGTGTTATTTCATTAAGTGGAAACTAGAAAATGACAACAACCAACCCCTTTCCATGGTGGAAAGGGGTATTTATACTTCCAAGCTTACATTGGGCTTGGGCCGGTCCATGACAAGCCCATGGACCGGTTCTTACTTAACTTAATAAGCAACTAATAACTATTTGTTAACTACGAGCTATTACAACATAAATAATATTGTGGAGTGACCGATACTTCTAATATACGTAAAACGTATTTCTAACAATCTCCCCCTAAGGGAGGTCACTCCACGTTACAAAATTCTAAACCTAGCATACTATACTAAGTCTTCGTTCTTTAGCTCGTAGTCTTTTCTTCTTTTCTTTCTTTTGTTGTGAATATGTTGGTTTGATCTTTTTGGCTTTGGCTTGAGAGCATTGTTCTTTGGCCTTTCACGTGCGATCTTTGCCTCTCTTGTGAATTTGCCTTCTCGTGACTCCATGTTCCACACACTTATGTCTTTTTGTTGAATTCTCGAAAGTTTCAGAGTTTGGTACAGCGGAAGACTTTATCTTGTACTTTCTTGAATTTTTGCTAAACTTTGATGCAGAAAAACATAAGCATGTGGGAACGACTTCTACAGGTACACCGCAACACCACCGTCTTCACTGGTACACAGCAACGCCACCGTCTTCAACATGTACACAGCAACGCCACAGTCTTTAACAGGTACACAGCAACGACACGAATAAAATGGCTTTGAACATTTTATTCTAATTCGGTAGCATTTTACCTCCGGTCGGTGAAGACCGTTGGACGATATTAGATATCGTACCCATGACGGATAGTTTCAATTAAGTAACTTCCTGACAGGATTTCGCGGGTAAACCCGTTCTCTTTATTCGACCGTCCAAAGCTGACTGCGAACATAAAGAGTGAATCACTTGGATAAATTATCCTTGTGATTTGAAGCCGTCAATTCATGAAACCTGGAACAAGTGAATTTCAATTAAGATTTTCACCATCGTTGCTTTCCAGTTGTCACGAGCTCAATTCATAAAGAATCTTGCACGTCACCTACCAAGTGCTGTTTGATGTTAACACTAGAAGGATTTCCACTCGTCACTGCGGTCAATAAAGAGTCACTCTGAGTGTTCTGGCAAGATCATATGATAATGCGAAGAGGCCTGGAACGAGTTTAAGTTCAATTAAGAATTAAACCACTGTTACCTTCCAGTTTTTCACAAGATTGGTTCTAAAAGAACCGCACGTGTAACCTACCATGAGCTTGTTTGATGTTGGCTCAAGCAGGATTTCCATCTTCATTGTAATACTTGCGTATTACTCGGATGTTCTGGCAATATTACAGGAATACTGCGTAGGACTCATGAAAATCTCTTACTTTTCACAGTGTGTGAGAAAGCAAGGAATAAATGGAAAGTGTCCTAATGAGACTTTTGATGATCTCTTGGCTCTAGACTCGATTGTGCGTTTTGATTTAGTGAGCGATGGCTGGAGAGGAGTACCACCTTTTCAATACCAGTCTATTCGGAGTGAATAAACCAATAGATAACGTGTTGAACTCCGTGTGATTAAAACAAATACCTTTTGAGAGATATTTGAGTTAGCTGGGAAGGGTTGTGCATTGCATCACTGGGTCCATGATGTCTTTCTTCAATACCGAGAATCATTAGCAAAAATGACCTCAATAGCATATGTATTGACCCGGTTTCTGCCTAAAGTTGTAAGGAGGGCTTCTTTCTTTACACCCTTTATCTTTACAATTCTTTTTCATTCTTCAACCCCTTCAATGCTTACCAATACGTCATCACTAGCACCTTGTTGTGATTGTTCCAGTGCTAGCTTAAGTACTTGGTCGGCATTCAGCTACGTTCACATTCTTTCTCCATCTTTCCTAGGACTTCTAATTCTATCTAGGGAATTGTCCTTGGGAAGATTCCATCGGCTCTGATGAATCATTGGACTAAACCTATTCCTATCACCCTTTTGTCACCACATCCGTCGTGAATTAAGCGTGTTTTGGGAAGGAATTGCCACCATGAAAAATCATTGAAAATCACCTAAAGTACTTGTGATATTGAAATCAAAAGTTTTGTACCTTAGGTGTTTTGTTCATCAAAAACGCTCCCCCTTAACACGTGCTTTACACATATTAAGTTGGATAATCGTTAAGTCTTTTTCATCTTTTAGCCAAGTATCACTTACATCTCCTTAATCCCATTTTCTCCCCTTATCCAAAATGTTAACCATTAATATTTGGGATATTGAATGGATTAACCGGTCTTTGGGTAAAAATGAAATCGATGTTTGGCCATAGAACAAGTTATTGCTCCCCCTTAAGTTAATAAGGGATAGTTGTAGTGCTTTAGTATGATATATTTTGAAAGATTTAGAATCTCGTGAGAAATTCTTGAAAAATTATCATACCTTAACACTACATCAAGCCATTAAAGCACATTATTCACAAATATACATATTCACAATTGAAAACCAATATAAAGTGGACCTGAAATGTACGACCCATTAGATGGATCGTTGCAGTAGCTTGTGGTGCACTAAATATGGTCTTCCACCAACGAATCTTTCCAAGCTCCTCATCAATCTACGTTCACGGAGCTTTTGATCAATCTTCTTGATCACGTACTTCGCCATCTGCCGGTAACCCGGATGCCAATCCTCCGTCATCTCTGGCAAAGTCCCACCCGAGTTCAGATGCTCCAACTTTCCTCTGACTTGTAGAAGAGTCCCATCACTGTACTTATGGAGCTCACCCACCCTCATAAACTTCATCAAACCTCGACTGTTCAAGTAGAAAATGCCGTAATTTGGGACAGAAATGCCGGTATAGGGACATCTTTCTACATGTTGAGGTAGCACTTGATTCACTTGACGGGTTAGGTTAAGCTTCCTTTGATAGCTTTCGACTCCCAACTGAAGATCTTCATCTCGTGTCTTGATGACAACGCTTCGTGTGAACATACGAAGTGCTGTATTCAAAGCAATGAGGTCTTCACGAGGAATATGTGTGAGTTGATCTCGGGTCATCAGAAGCAGCATATCTTCGATATCCTCAAGGCGAATGATGGAAAAATCTCCCTGCTGGATTTTGTATTCCCTGTCATCCTCCCTTTTCAAACGAATCTCCGTCACATGATAATAGCCGTTCTTGGCTTCAGTTTTCAACCCTAAAATGCTGGAGATGCGGATATCGGATCTAACGATACTTCCAGAATTGACTAGGCAGCAACCCCTGTACGCCCTTCGAACTCGTTCGTCCCAATGAGATGCACCTATGACAGCATACATATCATAATTACGATTTACCTTTGGGACCCAGAGTCGGTTTACCTTTTCCTCGATAAAGGGTATTGTCCCCCAGTTGGCAGCTTTCAGCAAGGTCAGTGAGGTTGCGTACTTTGATGACCCCTTCAGAAGATACACAAGATCATTGGTGACGAAGAAGTCAAGAGCAATCTGATTATCTTGAGAAGGATCCATTGGAGGTGGAGCTCTTTCTGATTCATGAAGGCCTGGCCGTTGAACGGTATTCAGAGCCTTCAGGATCTCATCGGCATAATACTCGAACTCCATTTGGGTTAACCGGGTTTTGGCACGAAGTCTCTTATCTTTCAGCGCTTTCTTCACCAAGGATGGAGTAACCGAAGTCTTATACTCATGAGCAAAAAATGCACATAAGTCAATTGGACTGCGGATACGGAGATACAACACATCTTTGTCAGCGTCTGTGATCGGATCATATTGTGCTGCTGCCGTGATCCAAGCCTGTGGTGGTGCAGTCTCGTCTATCTCCAACGTGTCTGCCCAGTCTTGTGTGCTTGGTTCAGGAACCGTAGATTGTTGTGCTTGTTGTAGAGGAGTAGAAGCTCGAACATCTGCTGGTTCTGATTCAGGCATTTCGGCAGTGTCGTGAACTGGAGAGTGTTGTGCAGCTTCGGGTTCCGTTACTGATTCTGCAATCACAGGAGCAACAACAACAGGACTAATGGGGTTAGTGGTAATAGGTAAAGATACAGCAATAGAGGTACCGGGAATCAATGACGCCGTAGTAGCATTCACATCGTGGCGCCACTTAGATCGTCTTGATTCCGATGATGTTGATTTGTCCTTTTGTGCTGCATCTTTCTTGGACTTGGTTCCAGTCTTAGCAGTTTTCTTGGAGCTGGTAACCTTATCTCCCTCTTTAGGCTGTTCACCCCCATCATCATCCTCATTGTTATCCCCGTTGCTCCCCCTAGCACTCTCCTCATTCCCATCACCACCATCATCGCCATCATCATCATCATCATCATCGTCATCATCATCCTCATCCTTATCTTCATCATCACCATCATCGTCATCCTTTTCCTCTTCTTCTCCTTCTTCTTCCTCTTCCTATTCACCAGTACCCTCTTCCTGCTCACTTTCTTCCCTTTCTTCCTCAGGTAGAATGTGATAAGGTACCACACTTCCAAACGTTTTGAATAACCTATCATCCTCCATGATAGCGTCATTCAGGGATTTGTATAGAGCCCGTTGAATCCTAGACTTATCAAACGATCCAAGTTCCACCATACGAGCCTTAAGGATCTTCTTCAATTCAAAATCCGTCAAGTCATAAGCAATCTTGTAGGCGGATTCTGAAGGATTGGATGACTTGATCATCAAGTTATCAGCTGCTAGCGTCTTCAATTCATCACGCAGTTTAGGCATAATGGATTCAACGGATTCTTGTACTCTTTCTTCCACAGAGGCTTCAAGTGCTTCTTTTTGCTCTTTGTATTTATCCCTCATTGCTTGAAGTCTGGTGATACGTGCAGCATGCTTATCAGCCTCAGCCTGCTTAACCCGAGCTAATTCTTCTGCATGTGCTTTTCGAGTCAACTCCATATCTGCAGCGAACCTAGCAATCATCTCCTCTTGGGCTCTCCTAGATGCTTCTTCACTTTGAGCTCGTCTTTGTAACTCTTGGCGAAGTTCATCCATTTCTCGTTTGTGATTATCCGCATGTTTATCCAACATTTCGGCCATCACCAATGCAGCCATTGTAGATGTTGCAGAGCTGCTCTGGGTTGATTGAAGAGGCTCGGTTGTTACTGCGGTACTAAGTATGGGAGTTATAGGTGGTGGAAGAAATGGTGTTGAAGCCGGTCTGGTTGGTAAGGGTTGTATTGGTGGAGGTTGAGTTGTTAAAGGTTGAGTTGACACTATGATCGTAGGAGCAACAGACTCCTTTTCCACACTTGCTGAAATAGGGATCGATGGCTCCTTCGAAGTGGAATAATGTTCAGGTGACCCAAACTCATAAATATCATCTGGTTCCTGGTACTCTTCTTCGACATTTACCCTTGCACCTGAACCACTACCGCCAGTATCTTTCCTACTCCTTTGAATTGCTATCTTCATCATTTGTTTCTCTGTCTTGTCAAGAGCAGGATCAACAACATCTTCTTCATCACGTAAAACCATCTCATCAGCCTTACCCTTTCCCTTCTTACCCTCTGTCTTCTTCTTCTTGGTTTCGGGTTCAGGTAACGCAGCTGGTTGTTTGCGTTTACCTTTACTCTTAACCGTTGTAGACGAGTCTTCTCCAGTCTGAAGGTTTGCTTTCAGCTTCTTGATTTCTAGCTGCAGTAGCTTGTAATCAGCAGAACCTTTGATTTTCTCCGTCAGAAGATAATCGGGAATAGGACCCGGAATCACACCAATAGACGGTCCTTCATGCCTCAGATCCACAGTATCATCAGCTTCTTCAGTGTGATAACGACTTGCTGCACGCCTATCAATAGTAGCATCATTTTTCATAAAATAATTAATGATAAGCTTGATAAACCTTGGATAAGGAAAGAAATTTGTCTTCAGCTTCTTGTTCTGGAAGAGTTGAAAGGTGAATTCCTCCCATATCAACAATGCATAATCTGCATTTGCAGCTTTGTACATGCCAGAGAACAGGTTTATTATAGGACTGCGCAGAGCATCATGGCCACTTGTTTTTGGTGTAAGACATCTACTGAGAATACCCATCAATGCTCTCCAAGGTTGTCCTACTTTAGCAGTCGTAAACTCAGACGCAACTCGTATTTCCGGACATCCAAGAGCGTCAAATAACTCCATGAGTTCATCTTTAGTAGGATCCCTCGAGAATGACATGCCTTTGGGTGTATCCCGTATACCAAAAATCTTACGGAAGTCTGAAACTGTGAGCGTCTGCTGCTTGTTGTCGATGGTGAAGGTGATCTTGTTTGAGGTGATTTCCTTGGTAGCCCAAAATTCATACATATACTCATAAGGCACCGAGGCACTACTTCTCAAACCATTCTTAAAATGGGATTGATCAAGGATCACGATGGCTACTTTAAATCCATGGTGAGTGGATTTTGAGACTTGCTTCAGCCGGTAGTTGTTGGGTATAAACTTAAGGGTTCGTGCTTTAGCAATAGCGGCTTCTCTAGAGTCTTGGATTGCTTGTACTGTTGGATTAGTCATTGTATCTGCTTAAGATAAGACATGAAAGGTTGATGCACAAAAACATATAGATATATATCATTCTTACTTCTAAGCATAACACATTTCATAACATAATACAACAAGTACATATAACATGCAAACAATAATAATCAAACAACTCTTCATCCGGAACATTTCCTCATTCGGAACTTCTTCATTCGGAACATTCCTTCATTTGGAACTTCCTTCATCCGGAAGTTCTTCATTCAGAACTTCCTTCATCCGGAATTTCTTCATTCGGAACTTCCTTCATCCGGAAGTTCTTCATTCGGAACTTCCTTCATCCGGAAGTTCTTCATTCGGAACTTCCTTCATCCGGAAGTTCTTCATTCGGAACTTACTTCATCCGGAAGTTCTTCATTCGGAACTTCCTTCATCCGAAAGTTCTTCATTCGGAACTTCCTTCATCCGGAAGTTCTTCATTCGGAACTTCCTTCATCCGGAAGTTCTTCATTCGGAACTTCCTTCATCCGGAAGTTCTTCATTCGGAACTTCCTTCATCAGGAAGTTCTTCATTCGGAACTTCCTTCATCCGGAAGTTCTTCATTCGGAACTTCCTTCATCCGGAAGTCCTTCATTCGGAACTTCCTTCATTCGGAAGTCCTTCATTCGGAACTTCCTTCATTGGGAAGTCCTTCATTCGGAACTTCCTCATTCGGAAGTTTTTCAGAAAATTCCCTTCATTCGGAAGTTTTGGTCAAAATGTCCTTCATTCGGAAGTTCTTATCCATATTCATCCGGAACATCAAAAACACAGCCTATAAGGTTAATTCTAAGCGCATTTGTGATTTCTAAGGTAATCTAAGGCAATTAATCATCATTTAATGCTAATCCGCACAAAACCCACCAATAATCCTTAGTTTAATTAACCCTAAATAAATCATAAACCCTAATTTGATTCAAACTGATTTAAACGAGTGACTTAACAAGATTAAAGGATGAATAAGGTGAGATATAAGTTAAATATAGATGATAATTACCTTATTTTAACGAATGAACAGGATCGGATTGATTAATAAATCAAATGTTGTGAGCTCGTGTATGTGTTTAACAATGGCGGCAATATACAAAAGCAGAAACAGTGAATGAAGGGGCGGGGGTGCTTGCTTTGACTTAGGTCAAAAAATTTTGACAAGTTTCAACAAATATCACTTTAAGTCCCTCTATTTATCTATTCTTTTCCTTTTTGTTTACAACTTTTCATTTCATTTTACCTTTCCATTGATAAGTTTAGTCAACTTAATTTTACTTATTTAAACTAAACTCGACAATCTCACACAACTTAAGTATCGCATCCAATTAGCATATCTCCAAGATCTAAAAGCAATGCCTATCACATAGAACGAACACAAGTCGTATTCTAAAGCAAAACTACTCAATTACCATTTAGCCCTTAATTTTCCACAATCTCTTTTGAAAATCAATTTAATGACAAAGATGATTTTAATATTTTCTCCCCCTTAAACGATGACCCGTTTTCTATTTAAAGAGCTGTAGTCATTGTTTAAAGAGTCAAATAGTGATGAAAGCATTTCCAATCTATATCTTGAAAAAGTTTGATTCGTGGTGTTAATAAGATTTCTCTTATTTTAACAAATTAATGCACTGAGACGTACACAAATTCGTGTTAGACCAAGTTGTAAAGTAAACTTGATCCCTTTGCATGATTTGGCTTGTAAATCACGCCCGAGAAAATTAATTCCCGTTCTGAGCCAACGTTTTCCAAGGAAATACGTGACTTTAATATGAAAACCAGGTTGCAGTCAGAAATAACTACAAGCCATAATGGGCATGTTTTAAAAATGTACAACTTTTATACGGACTCTATTTATGGCACCGTGTCAATATTGATCGACATTTCTAAGGCCGTAAATATTACCGTACTAAAAGACATGCCCGATTTAAAAACGAAAAATATTTTTGGTTTTTCTTGATTTTATAATTTTTATGATTTTTCTAGGTTTTATATTTTTTATGATTTTTGTTCGTTTTATATTTTTGTATT
Organism: Glebionis coronaria; assembly: GCA_025667525.1. Taxonomy (NCBI): domain Eukaryota; kingdom Viridiplantae; phylum Streptophyta; class Magnoliopsida; order Asterales; family Asteraceae; genus Glebionis; species Glebionis coronaria. Next base: position 52,284,196 of record CM046879.1, on the reverse strand, counting down.
TTTCTTTTGTGGTTTATATATTTACGATAATATACATGATCACGAACAAAGGAAACTCTGAATAGTTTACCACGACTATTCAGCTGATTCTTCTGCCAACTCTTTGAGAGTCGCTGGAGTGAATGATTTCATGCCAAGCTTGTCGATCAAAAACTCGATTCGTCCTCGATCTAAGGTTTGGTGAACATATCCGCCAGCTGGTACTCAGTAGTGACAAAATACAGCTCGATCACTCCGTTCTCCACCTGCTCGTTAATGAAATGGTAGCGTATGTCTATGTGCTTGGCCCGGGAGTGTTGAACATAGTTGCAGCAAAGGGCAATGGCGCTCTTGTTGTCACAATACATCGGGATTTTGTTAAATCCCAAACCGTAGTCAGTTAATTGTGATCTCATCCAAAGGACTTAAGCACAACAACCGGACAGGCGATGTATTCAGCCTCCGTGCTTGATATTGCAGCGCTTTTCTGCCTTTTTGAAGACCAACTGATCAATCTATCTCCAAGGAGTTGCACAGATCCAGAAGTGCTACGCCGCGTGTCTTGACATCCAGCATGATCGGCATCTGCGTATGATATTAAAGCAATAGAGGAATCTTTCGGATACCATAGACCACGATGAAGTGTTCCTTTTAGATACCGAAAGATCCTTTTTACAACATGTAGGTGCTTTTTGGTAGGCCGAGCCTGATACCGGGCACACATGCATACAGCAAATTGCAAATCAGGCCTGCTAGCAGTCAGATATAGAAGGGTGCCGATCATCCCACGGTAAAGTTTTGGATCGACAATAGTCCCATTCCTATCTTCATCTAACTTGGATTTCTCCACCATTGGAGTGTCCACGGGGTCACAATTTTCAAAGTTATATTTCTTAAGAGATTCTAGAGCATATTTGGATTGATTAATAAAGATGCCTCTGGGATTCTGAGAAATCTGTAATCCTAAGAAAAATGAAATTTTTCCCATCATCGACATCTGAAAGCGTGTGGACATTATCTTCTCAAATCGATTTGACAATTCTATGTTAGTGGCAGCAAATATTATATCATCAACATAAATTTGTACCAGAATCATGTCGTTGCCTTCCTTGAGAGTAAATAGAGTGGGGTCCACCTTGCCTTTGGAGAAGCCTTCCGAAATGAGATATGTTGACAGGAGATCATACCACGCGCGTGGAGCTTGTTTCAACCCATAGATAGCCTTCTTAAGCTTGTACACATGATTAGGAAACTCCGTACTGACGAACCCATCCGGCTGACTAACATAGACTTCTTCCCTTAGTTCACCGTTCAAAAATGCCATCTTCACATCCATTTGATAGACGATCATATTCATATGAGCAGCATACGCAAGGAATAGTCTAATCGCCTCCAATCTTGCCACAGGAGCAAAAGATTCTTCAAAGTCTATACCCAAGGCTTGTTTATATCCTCTAGCGACCAATCTAGCCTTATTCTTCAATACCGCACCCATCTCATCAAGTTTAACCTTATAAACCCATAACAAAGTAAGGATGTTAACCTTGTCAGGGAGAGGAACCAATTCCCATACTTCAAGTCGTTGGAATTCATTTAGTTCCTCCTGCATAGCTTCAATCCAAGATGATTGGGTCATAGCCTGCTGCCAATTTTTAGGTTCAACTTCAGAGAGAAATGCATCAAAGTAGCAATAAAGTGCACTCTCTTGTAATTGATGGCGTGTAGAGACTGGTCGATCTAGATCTCCAATAACATTCCTAATTGGGTGAGCTTTTGTCCATTTAGTGTTATGGTTTTCAATCCTAGGTGGTCTGGAGTGAACAATAGAAGGAGCTTCTTCTGAGGTAGACGCGGCTGAAGGGTTTTCAGGTATTGCTACACCAAAGAAAGGAAGCTCTTGCATGTGAGCATATTCCAAGTCGTGATCAATAGAATCCTCTTCCACATCATTAGGCACAAGTAGGGGTGACGATTCTGGTGTAGTTTGAGAATTACTTGGTGAAGGTGCATCCGGTTCAATGTGAATTGTAGATGCATTAGATAAAGGTTCATTAGCTTGAGCAACCACTTCAGGGATTGGAGCGATTACTATAGGTGCTGGAACTTCATCAGTCGGGGGATCGAAGAATTCATCAAACAACGGTTGAAACAGTTTATCCCACTCAAGCCTTGATGGTGGTAAAAATGATGTAAAAGTAGGATTATTGGGAACTAATCCGGAACTAATAGCACCGGTTCCCATCTCATGAAGCGCGGGTTCAGAGCTGTGTTGCTCAGAAGCCATCGCTGTCAGCTCATCAAAATCTGCGTCCATAGTTTCTACAATCTTGCCAAGACGACGGTTATAGATTCGGTATGCTTTCTTGGACGGTGAGTAACCAATGAAAATACCTATATCGGCTTTCGGTTGAAGCTTACCCAAGTTCTCACTATTAATGTTTGGATAACAAAGAGCACCAAACACATGAAAAAATGAAACATCGGGTTTACGGTCATGTAGAAGCTCATAAGGTGTTTTTCCATGGCGTTTCCGAATGATAGAACGGTTTTGGGTGAAACATGCAGTAGATATAGCCTCTGCCCACAAGAACAATGGAGCGTTCGCGTAAATAAGCATAGTCCTAGCAGCTTCCATAAGTGTACGATTCCGTCTTTCAACAACACCGTTTTGTTGTGGAGTGTGTGCAGCGGATGTTTCATGTGAGATACCAACTCCTTCATAATAATCACGAAGAGTCTGGTTGACGAACTCTGTACCATTGTCTGTACGAATACGGCGGACAGTAGTATTCAAACGTACCTGAATGAATTTCAGAAAAGTGATGATAGCCTTCGGTGCTTCATCCTTTGTACGTAGAAATCTAACCCATGTAAACCTAGAGAAATCATCCACAATTACCAGAATGAATTTCTTACCGCTCACACTTTCAGTTCTCATTGGCCCACAAAGATCCATATGCAAAAGATGAAGTTTTTCTTGATTGGTGTCTTCAGCTTTGGGCCTGTAAGATTTCTTGGTACTTTTCCCCCTTGAACACGCGGAACATAAATGATCCTTGTGAAATTTAAGCTTTGGAAGACCACGAACTAAATCGTTTTTAGCCAGATGATTAATAGCATCAAAGTTAAGATGAGATAATCTGCGATGCCATAACCATGACTTGGTCTTAGATGCTTTAGAGAGAAGACATACTGGAGAGGCGGCCATCATGTCTTGTAAGGACAAGGTATATAGATTTGCACCACGAGATCCCTTCAACAAATCTTTTCCTTCCAAGTTGCGGATGAAACAAGTGTGTTGTCGAAAAGCAACCTCAAGGTTGGAATCACAAAACTGTCCTACTGAGAATAAATTATGACCAAGACCTTCTACATAGTATACCCTTGAAATCGTCACGTTTCCAATCTGATATTCACCATACCCCATTATCTTTGCAATATGATCATTCCCGAATTTAACCGTACCAAGAAACTTGCTGACGAAATTTCGGAGCATCGAGCGATTTCCGGTCATATGTTTTGAACAACCGGAGTCCAAATACCACAGGATGATTTGGACCACCTAAAAATATCACCACACGAAGACAATGTAGAGGTATCGGAATCTGAGTGTTCCTTGTTATTAGCAGGTACAGATTTAATAATCTTAGATTTGCTAACTGTTGGTTTCTTAGATTTCCTAGCCTTCTTTTTCTTAATAGGTGGTGTAGATTCTAGTTGGCTTAAATCCTGAGGTATTTCTTCACTGATAGGCACTATAGTGGGGGCTGACCTAATTAAAGGGCGCTGTTTCCATACTTGAGTGCGAGTGTTCCTAACTAAAGGACGCTCAGACCTAACCTCAATGGATGCATTCCTAGTTAAAGGGCACATTTTTCCATCTAATGTAAAGGTCCTACCAGTGGGACGCCATTGCCAGCCAACTTGGGCACGAGTTCTACCCGTTGGCTTCCATTCAAGACCATTCTTAATAGCATTCATTTCATTCACGTGATCAATCAGACACAAATCATGACGTTGGGAAAACATACATTCATTACAATTCCAACAATTCAAATCAGAATTCACGAATGGTTTTGGCTTCTGCACAGGCGCAGAGCTTTTAGTCTTAACATGATTCTTTTTATTTAAAACTGAACTAGCATTCCTATTGTGGACTTCTACTTTCTTCTTTGTGGCACTACTAGTGGAGGGCTTGATCTTATCTTTCTTGAGTGGCGATCCTTTAGCCTTAGTAGTCTCTTTTAATCCTGTAGAAGGCAAAGTGGGAACATTAGCAACAGATTTTAAAGGTGTCTTACTTGATTTTGCCAATGACGGTTTCGCTCCTGGGGTCTTATTAAATGGAGTGACAGCAATGGGCCTATTAAGTAGTGCCGAACCTGGTGTACCTATGTATTGCAAATATGCTAAGCAATATTGAACTCGCTTAATATATTCATGAGCCGAATAATAGTCGCTAATTGAGGGATCTAAGGCATAAAGATCGTCTAAAATATCCCTAAGAAGATCGACATGCTTAATGGCATTCCTCATATAATCATCGTAGGTAACCGGGTTTCTCTTATGAAGCGGATTCTTATAAAGCACTACTGACTTGGTTGTTGGAGCACTAGTAGACGGTGCAGAGTCGGTAGCTAAGTTATCAACAACTTCTTGTCGGGTGAGAAGAAGTGTCTCCTTTAATTCAGCCAAAACCATATTTTTGTCAATGAGCAGGATGTTCAAATCAGAGATTTCCTCGCACTTTTGGTTCAGTTGTTCAACATAAGACTGTTGCTGTGCCGCATTAAAAGCGAAGCGTTCTTCTAGTGAACCATAAAGAGCGGATAGTCCCTGTCTTGTTCGATCCATCTCCCCTAGAACAGACGAAAGTCTAATTTCTAAGACTTGGTTTTTAGACTCTGCAGCCTCTAGTTCCAATTTGAGTGTTTCATTTGATGACACATCTCTCTTCAATCTCATGATTTCTTCCTCTAATGTCTTAACAATTGCAATCATCTTGTCACTAGTCTCAACACCGTTTTCACAACCATTTGATATCAAAAGATCCTCATTTTGAGTTTGTTGTTTTAATTCTAAAGATATACAATGTTGTTCTAGTTGATTAAAGCGTTTTGAAAGTAAATTGTAAGAATCTTGTAGCTTTAAAAACTCAGCGTTAGATTCGTGACAAGAATGATTATCTACCTCATTTACAGTATCAGCAACATTTACACAGAGATCACAAACATCATCACAAATATGCACAGCATCACAATTAATCATAGCGGATGTAAGCTCATTCGAATAATTAACATTTACAGTAGTAAGCACATCACACGAGATTACTGCAGACAAGAATCGGTCATATTCGGTTAAAATCTTTTCTTTTTCAATTAGTTGTAGTTCGTAAGCGGTGTCCATTTCATAAAACACTTTTTGAACTTCACCAATTTCAAACACAAGATTTTCCTTAAGAGATGCAAAAGTTCCTTTTAGACTTTCGACAAACGGATTGATCTCATTTTTAAACACCTCGTTCATATGTTCGAAAGCCCATTCTCCGGCATTTAAGCCATTTGAAGTCGTACAATCCAAAATGACCTTGTCAAAATTAGTAAAGTATTGATTAATCTCTTGCAAGTTTAACCATACAGTGCTAACGGGTGGAAGATCCTTTGGAATTTCCTTAGGACCTTCCATATTGACAAGTGTAGGAAATGTACTAGGGTTTTCTTCATCTAATATGTAGGTCGGTGCTGTTATGAGATCTTTGTCCATATGGAAGCGAATTCTAAAATCCGTTTTTGCAAGCTCCTTATTCAATTTAAAATAATCACACTCGGGATATTTTGCAGAATTGTATGACCGATCCTCATCAACTAGATCCTTACTTGTTCGATCATCGGGAAAAACAATCGGGTCTAAGGCCAATCCTAATTGAGTTGCATTATAAAGTCTAGGACTATGTCTTAAAGCTTGTTTTGCATACCGTGGATTAGGGGGAAGGCCTTTTTGACGAGATAAGTTAAACTCTCTAAACGAAGCATCAAATAAGTGCACTAGTTGAGAAGCAGCGTATTGTCTTAACAGCAAGTAATCTAGACTTATAATCTTATTAGTGGCATTAATCTCCATTTCATTCTTCTTAGACTCGAGTGATTCAAAATCCGTTTGAAGTTTTTGAAAATTTGTGACCACTAACTCCTTTTCTTTAAGTTCATTAGACAGATTTGCTCTTAAGTTTTCAATTTCTTGCAAGTGACCCATTTGTTTGTTTCTAAAATGATCAAATTCGGGATTAGTTAGAACACTAGACGAAGGCACTAATTCCAAGGTTTGAACTTTCTCATTGCTTAAGGCAAGCTCATTAGACAAATTCTTATTCTTAGCTAAGGTTTCTAAGAGTGCAGCATTCATTTGGCTAAGTAATGTAGCAGGAACCATGACCAAATCTTGTTGAGCAGGAGTAGGTGTATGCGAAATGGGTCCCGGTTGTGATTCACTCAAAGTCTGGGGACTCACATTGATATTGCTATCATTTTTTGTCTCCTCATTTGAAAGACTCACCACCGAAGATTCATTCGAATCAGCACTCTCTTGCACAACTTGATGTGGTTGAATACTAGCATCAGTGGTATTATCGGTGGTATTAATAAGTACCTCAGATCTCTTTTCTGGCCCTAAGCTGGAGATAGTTGCCATGAGAGCAGCCTTTGCAGATTGAAAGTCATCACAGTCTGAGTCATACGCATCGAGATCATCTGCTTGGTATGCTGCATTCTGTGTGGTGACCGTGTCTTGTTCAGCAATCCCTGGATCAGCAAGAAATGCAAGCTCTTCTTCATCAAGTTCCCTTCCTTGTGCCTGAGCATTTACCAGATAGATCTTTTCTGCAAACCATTGTCCATCCCTTCTCCTCTTGGGTTTCTTACAATCCCTGGACATGTGACCCTCTTCCTTGCAGTTGTAGCATGTAATCATTCGCAACTTGCCCGTGGAATTAGCCCTTGGAGCAGGATTGACCATTGGAGCCTGATTGACCGTGCGAGCATTGGTGGTTGATGTGGTAGGTCTCCCCTGATATGGTTGAATAGGCTGAACCATTACCCTGCCATTCTCAATAGTAGCTTGTTGGCGAGAATTGGATGAATTCCTCAACTGATTGTTGGTAGGAGCTGATCCCCTAAATCCTCGTTTGCTTAAAGTCCTTGTGAGATAAGCAGACATAGTGGTCAACACTTCAACTGGATCAGCACCTTGTTTGAATATAGGAACGGGGACTTCCTCATCATCACAGTACATTGCTTGGTCTTGAGTTGCATAATCACTAGAAGGAATACTCATTTGATCAGGGTAGCTTGTTGGATATGCTGCATTCTCTTGATAAGAAGAATATGAAGATTGAGCATAAGGTGCAATACTTGCTGGGTGAGGTTGTGTAGCATATTGTGATGAAGGTGCACTAAACCGATATTGTTGCTGATGTGAGGTGGGTGGTTGTGGTAGAATCGAGTATTGGGGAAAGGTTGGTGTCATGTAAGGTGATGGATGATAAGCTTGATGTCCCAAAATATAAGGAGTGTTGTTGTGAGACAAGCTTGGTTGATTCGCCATCAAAGCTAATGAATCAGGGTACATACCTCGTGGAGAACGGTGCATGATCACATGTTTCTCATGCTGCTGAAGAAAAGCATATAGTTGATCCAAATTGCACTTATGCAGATCCCTGGTTAACTTAACATCGGTAATATACTCACCCCATTCAGCTTGAGGTAAAGTATTCAAGAATTTGGTGTTAACCTGGAATGGAGCAATCACCAGATTGTATACATTCAGATCATTCATGAGTGTGGTGAATCTGAAGTAATAATCGTGAAGCGTTTCCCCTGGGTTGTAAGTGAATCTGTCAAACAGGTCATACAACTGACATTCCCTTTCTTGTTTGGTGAGAGATGTACCTTGTAGCAACACCTTAAGACGTTCCCATAAATCCTTTGCCACCGTATACTGACTTACCATCCTATAGATGTCATGGGGAAGAGCTTGGAGAATTGTTTGAAGAGCTTTCTCGTCTGCATCGGCAACAAGTTGTTGAGCTGGTGTAAGTTCTTCAAATTCTCTTGGTCGAGACACATTGTTAGCCACGATGGTACCATAGTCAAGTGGACCATTTAAGATTGACTTAACCATAAGCCTCCCATAAACCGGTTTTCCCTTAAGATAAGACATCATCCGGCCTTGCCATGCTTCAAAAACTTCTTTGATGAGCATTGGCGGGCGATTATCCGTTCCCGTAATGACGGAAATATCCGTAAGTGATGTCATCTGAGGCATTACTGAATTCGGATTCATTTTGTTAACTTCAAAGAGACAAAGATTATCGGTTGATCGAGCAGTGAAGTAGAGCTTGTGAATTGTGTTGTGTTTTTGTTGTAAGAAACCAAGATTAAATCCTCTAAAAAATCGTCGAAAAAACAAGCAAAATAACCCTTGATTCGGAACTTTTGTTGATTCGGAAGTGTTGATTCGGAAGATTTGGCTTGGAATTACCTTGATTCGGAACTTTTGGCTTGATCCGGAACTTCTTGATCCGGAACTTCTTGGTTCGGAACTTTTAGCTTGATCCGGAACTTCTTGGTTCGGAACTTTTGGCTTGATCCGGAACTTCTTGGTTCGGAAGTTCTTGGTTTGGAACTTCTTGGTTCGGAACTTCTTGATCCGGAACTTCTTGGTTCGGAACTTTCCTTGGTTCGGAACTTTCTTGATCCGGAACTTTCTTGATCCGGAACTTTCTTGATCCGGAACTTTTTCGTTCGGAACTTCCTGGTTCGGAACTTTTGGTTGATCCGGAACTTGTTGGTTCGGAACTTTTGCTGGGTAATCAGAAGTTTTATAACGATGAACAGTCGACCACTAATATGAAGATTAAACCCAGATTTTGACCAAATAACCCAAAAAGTTTTGTGATTTCTACAATAATAAGTAAAAACTAATACTTATCCACTAATCCCAATCACAAAAACACCAAAAACACCAAGAATCAAGATGAATCTTTTTAAAGAACACTAATACAATCAAAAACTAAAAAACCACACAAATCACTACCTTAAATCACCCCATAGCTCTTGATACCAAATGTAGAATATTGATAACCTATGAATCTATGAAGGGGGTTGATGATTTCTAGAGAGAGAAAGTTATAGAGAGAGAAAGTGAGAGAAACTATGTGTTATTTCATTAAGTGGAAACTAGAAAATGACAACAACCAACCCCTTTCCATGGTGGAAAGGGGTATTTATACTTCCAAGCTTACATTGGGCTTGGGCCGGTCCATGACAAGCCCATGGACCGGTTCTTACTTAACTTAATAAGCAACTAATAACTATTTGTTAACTACGAGCTATTACAACATAAATAATATTGTGGAGTGACCGATACTTCTAATATACGTAAAACGTATTTCTAACAAAATTTATTTTTGATTCTTATTTAAGAATTAAGCATGAAAATGTTTTTATTATAAACATGAGGATAAAATTTTGACGAACTGAGTATTGCATCGTTAATCTTGAAATTGTATATAGTTGCGCGCCTACATACAATTTGGAAGTGACCATGCAAGGCTGATTAGTAGTCACCATGAAATTATTTTCTTTGAAGATTGTGAAAGATTAAATTTTATGAGATCTGCAAGAAGTGAAAAATAGGGACATATTGTTAGAAACACCTACATATGTGCCCGAACCATTTATTCTTCTGAGTCGAATTTACTCATCTGTGGAAATTGTCTTAATTAACAATTGATATTCCTTTCTTGTCATATTCTTTCATGGCAAGATTCTTTGGAAAAATATATGATTATCGAGTGTAGATACCAGACTAGATGTATCGACGTTCCTATCATTTCTTTTGATTAGATTTCATTTGAATGACATGGGTAACGATCCGAGGAGCTTTCGAATGCGTACTCAAATTTTGAAAACATGGGATATATTCATATTCGTAAATGTTTTCGTCTGTATCTGATTTGAAATTCTCTCGCGTAGATTATGCGTTGACTTACCCTTTTAATGATAGTTATGTCTCCAGATATCCTTGAATTTGTGAAGGATTATGATTTATTATTAGTCTTTTGAGAAATTCACATCTTATCGACGACAATGAAACTGGAAAGTTAATAGTGCCAGTAGAATGGATTGATTGATTATGACATGACGACATTGTCTTAATTGATGGGAACTCGAGTAGAATTCCCCTAAATGATAAGATTTTGATTATCAAAAGTGATCTAAATAATTCTTGATGGATGACCATATCCTGTATTTAGACTTGAAATTATACCATGAATGGTTGTGAATTTGTTATAAATATTATAATCTAGAAAGAACCTAATATGAATTTATTAAAAGATGTTCTTTTATCTGAAACTTTAGGAAGTATTTATTGGTGAATTACCTAGACTTTCGCCATTAAGGCAAGTTGAATTTGGTATTGATTATATTCCCGGTGTTGCACCTGTGGCATGTGCACTGTACGTCAGCACCATCTGAATTAAAAGAATTACCCTACAACTGAGAGAGTTGTATGAGAAGACTTTTATTCTACCAAGCTCTTCATCATGAAGAGCTATGGTGTTATTATTTCTTATATTTATTGACTACCGTGAACTAGGTAAATTGACGATTAAAAATCTGTATCCACTACCCAAGATGATAGATTTGTTCGATCATTTACAAGGTTCTAGCGTATATTCAAAGATTTGATCCACGGCATGGTTATCATCAACTTCGTGTCCGCGAAAAAGATTATCTATTCCAATCACTACATCCAGAACTTGTAATGAACATTATGAGCTTCATGTTATGTTGTTTGGATTGACTAATACACATGTAGCATCCATAAATTTGGTGAATCACGTGTGTAGGCTGTAATTTGATAAATTCATGCTTGTTATCATTAAGGACCATTTGTTTATTTATAAGAATAAGAATGAGTTAATAATTATTTGTAGAATGCCCTGAGTCGGCCGAGTAGTGAAAACTTGTACCTTGAATATTTAACATGTGATGAAAGACTTAATCCTTTACATTATTTGACCGTGTGATTAATAGAAAATGGAATATATTGACTCTTTAAAAATTGGAACCATTAAGGCTTTGGGTTTTACCAAAAAGAAAATGGAAATATGTTTTGACAAATGTTTTAACAAAGGATTTTTAAGGGATTCTTCCCTTATACCCAGAACATTTAACTAAACTCCTGTTTAGGGGTAAATGTTCGTGTATACCTCAAGACAACCTAAGAGGGATTGAGGAAACCGTTAAACCATGACTTAAAATTTGAAACGACAATTTTTGCTTTTCAACTAAGAAAATTTTTACCAAAGAATAAACGAAGGTTTTTCGAACATTTACGGATCTTACTAATTATTTCCGATAAATCAACAAAAATTGTGTTAATTAAATTCAAATTTATTGTAAACATTTTTAAATAATTGGACAAACTGAGAAAAGTTAAAAACTTTATGCGTTTACGTTTCATAAAAAATAACTATTTATTATTTAATTACTTGTAATAATTATCGACGCTTTAAACGTCGGATTGAGCGAAACTAATAAAGATAATAGTTGAGACGAAACCAAAACTTAGAAAATATGAAGAAAGAATTTCTGAGTAAATTGTGGTCATGATAATTAGTTCATCAGGAAAGGTGAACGTAATTACTGACACATTATATAGAAAGGATAAAGAACCAATTAGGATGTATTCCTTAGTAACGATTGTGCAAAAAAAAAATTGCTAAGCAAATTTAAAATATAGCCGATGCTTGTAAGAAGGATAATATAAATAATAAAAAGGGGGTTCGTGACTAATATGAATCATTAGAATAGAGAAGCCGATGGCGTTAAATGATTAAAAGGCCACTTGTGATTGTCTAAATATGGAGGATTGTGAGATATAGTTATGTTGGAATCTTGTAAGTATAAGTATTCTATTCCTGTCATTTCTGATTTAATGTATCTTTATCTGAAGAAGTTATACTGATGACAAATTATGAAGGCAGACATTGCCTCATACATTAGTAAACGTCTAGCTATTGCAAAGGTCATCATCTGAATTTGATTCGATTTGGGTCATCGTCGACATACTGACCAAATCTACTAATATCATTCCTGTTAATGATAGATTCTTGATGAAGAAATTGACTCTTTTGTACTTAAAGGAGTTGTGTAAACATGGTGTGCCTGTATCGATCATCTCTATCAATATCCTCGCTTCGCATTGAATTTCTAGAGATTTGCTCAGAAGTCATTAAGAACGAATCTTGATGAGAGTACTGTGTACCACCCCAATCGAAGGGACGAGGTAAAGTAACGATAGAAAATACTATAAGTGCTGTTTTATGTTTGAATGATTGACCTTTGGTAATAAACAGTAAAATCGTTTTCCTTTGGAGAGATTATCAATGATAATTATCGTGTTAGGATCGAGATCGAATCTTGTTAAGATTTATATATTAGAGCATCTGTAAGCAGGAGTTGGGATGAAGACACCCGACATACACCCATTGTGAGTTGGACATGTCTTTTAGGTTTAAGGTTTCCTATGATGGCGAACCTAACCTTACAAAATACTCGACCCGCGAGACCTGAAATGATTGTTGAAATTAGGATATGAAGATTGACTGTCGGTAGTGGGCAGGAGGTTATGTGAATATGAAATGTAGATCTTGAAGTGCCAGATGGGTAGCGAAGTTATGCCAAAAATATTAACCATGGAAAACTGAATTGATGATCTGAAAGATCATGGGATATAAGTCCCCGTTGTATGGGACCATTGAGATGATGTAAAAGATTGGTTTGAAAGGCATATAAGTTGGATCTACCCTAGGACTTCAAGAGCTACGTGAATTATGTTTCATATATGGAACTTGATAAAATGTCTATCAAGTGAAAATCTGATTGTTTCTTAGTAAAGTTTAGATCGGCGAAAAGTTGCATTCATCAAAAACCCGTGAACATCATGGATAGAGAAAGTAAGTCAACATTTAGCCTGATCTTATTCCCGTAGTTATGTTTGATGAAACTCGCGTATTGTAATGGATTACACTTGTGAGAAAAGACCGAATGTGGAGGAAATACCCACATGGCTTTAACTCTATAAGAAGCGAGTAGTAAGATAAGATGATCTTTGAGGACAAAGATCATGTTTAGGGGTAAATGATGTGACAATCCGTCAATTTATGATTGATATTTTATTCTCAAGTATTATTTAAAAACATTATTTTAATGTTATATTATGAACTCACTTATTTTTGGGAAGAAATTTGGATTTACGTCTTGAAGTAGCATCGACTACGTCTAAACCGGAGGATTCTACGTTACGTGCTTACGTTTACATACACCGTCTTTGGTGACAGTCCGACATTTCAGAAAATAAATTTATCCGTAAATATTATTTTGGGATTTTAATTTTGAGTTGGTTCATAAACTCACAAATTTACGAGAAGAGATTAGGACTTACATGAATAATTTAACGTCCTTTACGACTAAACCGGAAACCTTAGGATTACGTATTTACGTTTTCGAACTCCGTTTTTTATGAGACAATTTTTATTAGATTCGTTTTGTGCCGTTGATTCATAATTATAAAAACGTTTTTCGTAAAACGACCCGAGAGCAAATCGAGGAAACTAGAATCGAGGAATACCCGTAAATTAGCGGGATGGGACAAAACAAGTTTATCCCACCTCACTAACACATGGGACGGCCAAGAGGACAACACCTCATCCCATGAGGTGTCAAAGCTTAGCTAATAAGCTTAACACTTGTATATACTCCAAAAACCCTCCAACAACAAAACCATTTTTCTCACAAAACTCTTACATGCAATACCACCCATTCTCTCCTTCATCTCTCTCTAAAAATTCGTCCACCATAGCACCACCACCACCATGTTCATCAAAATTTAGCCATAACCCAAGGCTATTATCAACATATGTTGAAGCCTAGTTGAAAAGAAGAAGATTGGAGGTGATCTTAACATCCAAAAAGGAGTTTCTATGGAGTTTATGGGCTGATTTTCAAGAAGATAATCATCCATTTGAAGGACCAAGAAGTTCATTTTCCATGTTGAAGGTTTGGTAACAAGGAACCAAGCCTTGTTCATCAAAAACTCATCTTTTCATCACTATGGTGGTATAAGGATCATTCTTCCTATCCTTCTTGTTATTTTGATTATGTAATCTTGTATTTTCTTTTACTTATGTATATGTATATGATGATGAATGATGATTAAAAATATTATGTGGGGATTTGGTGTTGATATATTTGATTAAAAAGATTAAAAGCTACATAAAAGGATGTTAAAATCATGGCTAAATTAGGAGGCTGTATAAAACAGTAAAGAATCTTATGATAAACTGATAAAATGGTTTGGATAAATTAATATACAGTAAGCTATGAGTCTTGTACATATGTGAGAGTCGGCCATGCAATGGAATCATAAAAATGAGTGAGATATGATCAAAACAAGTTTAGAGTGCAAATCTGAGTACACTGTTTTGGACGAATTTTATAAAATACTTATAAGTTGATTCATCAGTAGCTATAAAGGAATAAAATGAAGCACATATCATGTAGTTTCTGTGATAACAATTTGGGGTTCTATCTTCATGTAGAACTCTAGATATGATCATTTTAGTAAACTAGATTTTTAGGACTGATTTTGTGAAATTAAAGTTTAATATTATTATATAAGCACTCAAATAGATATAGTATAAAATGTGAATTAAAACCCACTAACTTATATATTTCATTTATATAAAAATGCATAAGGATAAATAAATGGGTATTATATAAAAATGGTAGTTTGGTAAGTTTTATAATTTATAAAAACTATATACTAAGTTTTACGTCTTTTCGGCTAAAACCGAAAGATTAACGTTTTTGTTAAATAAAACTTAGACGGTTGGACCCGTCTAATGTAAACTTTTAGAAACTCACATACTGATATATAAACATATAAAAAAAGTAAAAACCGATAAAACCCGAGCTTTACAACATATAGACATTAACGGGCCAAAGTAGCCTTAATGGACAATAAACCCGACTAATTTGGTAAAACACTTATAAACTTATTTATTGGGCTTAACCCATTTGGGCCCAAAATATAAAGTATGATACAGATAATAAAAGTATAATTGGGCTAATGAATAGTATTGGGCTTGTAATAGGTCCATTGGGCTTCAAAATGTAATCAAGTTGAACTAGTGTAACTAGTCTTGAAAAATTACCAACACATAAACACTATAATGAATGAGTAAATATGTATAAACGCACTTGATCATCATCATATATATGAAATCATCATATGTATACATAATTATTATTTTGATAAATTCATTGGACAAAAGTCTAAGACGAGTATTATTTGTCTAGGTTTCCGTGATTGAAGCACGTACCGTACATCCAAAACGCCGATAATCGCCTTCCCACATCAACGTGAGTTCATAGCCTCGCACTCTTTTAAATGTTTTTATGAAATTTTTTATAAACCCGCGAGGGAGATAACATGTTAGTTTTACTAAAATAGGACACCATTTGTCCCGATTGTTTGTTTATTGATTTGGACCTGAATGATTGTATGACCCGATGAATGATTAAATGACCCGATAGATGAAATGAAATGGATTATTAAAGTTAGGTTATGTCACTAATAGTCCCATTAGCATGAATTGTGAACTACCGGGATTTGGTAGACGCTTATGCATATAATAGTACTATTTGGGGACGATCACCCCAGTTCGCGCCTTGACGGTTGATCCCCGTTGTGCCACATTGATTGGTAAGCGAATTTATGTATGAGAAGATTTACACAAGCGTGATTATTGTGACGACACGTTAATTTAGATGGGCAAATGAGTTTCGGGATAGCTACCCGTTGTTTGTTGTAGTAAGGTAACAATGTCATGCGGCTTATAATAATCCAAATAACGAAAATACTGCTTTATGCATTGAATTACGATATATTGCCTGACTAGCAATACAGGGTCTTATTATTGATTTTATGTTCGTGTTTTGGTTTTACATAACCATATTCATATAACGGTTTTTATTTAACTTTATACAACGTCATAAGACGTATTGTATGATGTTTTTACGACATTGGCTCGTATAATGATTTTGAAGGCAAATGCCTATATTATGATTTTTGATAAGGATTTGTATAAAATGACTTTGGCTATTTTATGGCCTATTACAATGATTTGTACAAAAATGATTTTCGGTAATAATTTTATACCGATGTTATATTGATGGATTTTATTAAACTCTATGAATTCACTCGGCGTAATCGCTGACCTTTTCTTTTAACATGTTTTATCTCAGGTACTTGAAGGTAATTCTCGGGAAGACAACAAGAATTCATGGCCCGCACTTAAATAATAATTTCCATTCAAATGCTTTGTAAAACTTGTATGAAATACAATGACTTGGGACCTTTGTAAATTTGATATTTATGAATGGAAATGCTTTATTATTAAACGACGCGATTTTTAAGCGTTGTCTATGATGTGAGTAATGTGCTAACCCGTAACACCAACGAGTCTTCCGTTGTATTGAATTGTGTAAATTTGGGGGTGTTACATGACGGGCATTATGTTCCTTGTTTAAATACTTGGTTCAAACAAGGGGGACTACAAAGTGCAATTTCTTGCTTAGTTTAGAAAGTGTTGACCTAAGTCAAACACCCCCCCCCCTTTCTCATCTCTCGCAAAAACACACAAATACACACAACCCTTCTTTCTTTGCCGCCATTAACAAACCTCCTAAGCTCTGATTTTTTTCGAAGCTTCAAGTAGATCTGTCCTTAAGGTATTTTCCCATGATTCATTATGCTATATTCTATCATATTTTCTGTTTTATATCAAAATAAACAAACCATTAAATCCAGTCAAATGGATTTAGGGTTTTGAAAAACTTTTGGTTATGAAACTCAAAATTGATAAGGGGGTTTTACACATCTAGGATAGGTAATCATGGACTTATGTTTAGATTTGCTTTGAGCACCATATTGAATCCGAAATCCACCCAAAATAAGAAACTTCGTAATATCGGCCATGGATATTGCGAAATGTGAAAAAGGGTAATGCGGAAAAGGTTATAAATGTGGTATTGCGGAAAATGTGATAAACGTGTTATTGCAGAAAAAGGGGTATGATTAGATATTGCGGAATGTGGAATGTTAAGTCATTGCAAAGTCTGTATCTGTTTTTGCGAAATATATGACAAACTGGACATTGCGAAATGTGAAGTTATTGCGAAAAATGTTTGATGTCTACATTGGGACATATCTGCATAACTATACATTACGAAATATGTAAGTATCATAACATTGCAAAAAGTTAACATATTAACATAGACATTGCGAGATGTAATTTCAAACAGCATTGCGACATGAGGGATGTATGACATTGTGAGATGTAGATTTTTTATCATTGTGAAATGTGTGTTGTTCTAACATTGTGAAAAATGTGAAGTGTTTGCAAAATGTTTATGTTAAACCTAAGTTTAATCCAACTTTATGTTAACTAAAAAATGACATAGGATTAATTCTTAGATAACCTAAAAAAGTATACTACGTCACATGACACATTTTATTATGCTAAGTGTTTACATGCTATTTGATAAATATATCTTTATCTATCATTTACAAATGTTCTTATCTAAGCAGGAAAATGTCGATCACCGAAGAGCAACCACAACAACTGGATCTTGCATTGGTTCCACTTAGTGACAGACTACCTCTTGCAGAGAACAACTTGCGTCTCAAGGATGATATTGATCCATCATTCGCATCCTTCAAAGTCGCAATGGATATTCTGGACAAGTCCCTACTAAAGGATGCCATTAGAGCAACAACATCTGTCCCTGAAGTATACATGCAAGAGTTTTGGGCAACAACATCGATTTCTCAGGGCAAACAATTATCCAAGAAGACTATTAACTTTATGATCAACAAAAAGTTGATGACGCTTGAGTTGAGTCAGTTTAGGAAGTTGTTCAATTTCCCTCGGTTAGCCAAAGGAGAAAAGTATGTGCCTAACCCCGAGAAAAATGACATGCTTAGAGTACTTCGATCTCTGAACTATGAGGGAGAGCTTCCTAATCTATCTCAGTTTCACACTTCACACATCGGGCAACCGAGAAAATTAGTTTTCACTATCCTTATCCGTTGCTTTACTTCAAAGTTTAGCGGATCAGATACAATGAGACCCCCTCAGGCTTTGATATGTTGGGGTCTCTACACTAGAGCTAAAGTAATCATGCATTACTACTTTGGGAGAAATTTTGTTACCATTTCACTAACACCAAGAAGAAGTCTGAGCTTCTTCCATTTCCACGTTTCACAAAGCTCATCATCGATCACTTCATGAAGATTACACCATCCATTGATAAGCGTGGAAATTCTTCAACCATACACCAGCTAGGGATTATCTGATGGAGCATATGAATGTTGATGGCATTTCCACTAAATACTCACTACGTCTAGCTCCAGTGCCTGATGTCATGATCAATGAAGGGATCAAGGAGAGTGAAGCATACAAACAAATGCTTAGGGATATTGAAGCACAGTTAAACATATCAAAAGAAGACCCATCAGCACAGCAAAAGGGTAAAAGGAAGAAAAACACTGCCAAACGCCAAAAGATATCTTCATCCAAAGCTAGAGGCAAGGCTAAGGGGAAAGATCAAATCTATGATGAAGATGAAGAGGAAGAAGATATTCCAGAAACCATGTTTGAAGAGAAAAGGTTGAGAATAGCACTTCAGAAGAGTAAGTTGGAGGCACTTGCTAAGAAAAAAGGGAGTAGATCTAGATTAAAGACTGCTGACAAAATAGCTCGTGAAGCATTTGGAGACCCAGACAAGTCAAGTGACAAAGAAGAGGAAGAGATCAGAATAGAGGAAGGATCCAAAAACCGATCAATCCAAGACGATGAAAACATAGAGGATTTTATCAAGTATGACTATGAAGATCAAATTCAAGAAGGTGGGGGAGTAGACGATATGGAAACAGATTTTATGTACAGGGACGTCAACCTCAGTAAACCGCTCCCCACAACACCAGCAATGATTATGCAAGAAGATGCTCACCTAACGTTGACTCCCATTACACAACAAACACCTCCACCACCCCCAATACTTAGCACTGTTGTGACAACCGTCCCCTTGATCGAACCAACAATCGAACAACAGATACCAACCACCACATTACAACCAGTATCAACCACCACCATACAATCAGTACCAATCACCGCCCAAACGACTGTCCCAACACCGCCACCAATCATCGAACAACCTGTACTAACCACCGCCCCACAACTTGTACCATCCACCACCTCTCTAACACTTGTTGTTACACCTCCACCATCCACAGTACAACAAGTACCATCCACCTCCAACCCATTTCTTACTGTCAATGATGCAGTTATTCAGAACCTTAAAAAACAAGTGCAAGATCAGGCAACAACACTTGCACATCTCGAGAAAAGGTTAACTAATACTAATACAAGACTCCTTAGAGAACAGAAACGTGACGAGTCCAAAATCAAGGAGATATACGCCGACGTCAAAAAACTTAAAAAGCAGCATCAAAAGTTTATTGCAGAAAAGGAAGATCTTGACAAAGAAAATGTTGCTTTCATTGATTCCATTAATGATAATATGACCAACATCATTCAACGAGAAGTCAAGTCATATGTTAATCAGGAGCTACCAGAAATACTGAAAAAAAGCCTTTCAGACCTTGATCTAATGAAGACTTCATAGACTCGATTAACTAAGATTGAGTTACCAAAAACAAAGGCTCAACACAAGCTTTAGAGAGCTTTTGCTAAAGCGATACTGGAAGCTTCTCACACATCAACATCGGACGATACTGAAGTTCCCCAAACCACAAACAAAAGGAAACGTCAGGAGTCTGAAGAGGAGGATGAGGATGTCAATGATGAAGATGAGGAAGAGGATGAAGAGGACGAAAATACTGATAAGAATGAGGAAGAGGATGAGGATGACGAAGAGGAAGAAGACGAGGAGGAAGAGGATGAGGATGACGGGGAGGACGAGGATGAAGACAATGATGGGGATGATGATGATGATAATAGTGACGGCAATGGTAATAGTAAGGGTGATAGGACTGGAAGTGATAATGGTGATGATACGGGTAAAAATGGCGAAGAGTTAGAGAAAAGTGACAACAATGAGGAATCTAAGAAAGATAAGGATGACGATGGATGAGTAAAGTGATGTTGACACTAAAGAAAAAGTTGATGATGAGGAAAAAAAGGAGAGTGAAAATGAAGAGGATGACGGGGATGATGAAACCAAATACAACAGCAAGGAGGATTCAGCATGCATATCACTAACTAGTGATGATGGAAATAGAGAGAACCGACAAAAGAATCTCCATGACACCTTCATCTCTAGTGAATCTACATCCAATGACACATGTAAGTCCACTGAACCAGTTCATACTACTATTTCACCAATAGAACCTATAGAACCTATGCATGAAGACGAACCTACAGCGTCTGTGAAACATCACTCTCCACCTCCCACAATTGATCAGCACTACACTGATATGGATATTGAAGATATAACTCAACCAGATCCTGAGTTTGCTGATACGTTCAACATCGACGAGACTATTCTGGATCAACACTAGCTTACACAAGCAGCTACTGCATGTACAATCTCTAACAAAGAAAGGGAGGATCTTACACAATTTCTCAATAATCCAATCGACTTCTCTGGCTTCCTAGTGGACAAATATAGAGTACCTACAATGGAACCAAATGTACTTCAAAAGATGCTTAAAGATAAAAAAAAATTGGTCCAGTATGAAGATCGGAAAAGACGAGGGTGCATACCATACCAATGAACTGATCAAAGCAATGAGATCAACAGCTTCAGGTGAACAAACTCTAGTACTTCTTCCATTAACAGCATATGTCATTGCTGCAGCCAAGCACCTCCCAATGGATTACTTTTTCAACCATAACCTTGATTACTTAGAAAAAGGCGCGAACAAGTACGCTACATCTTTAACCATGGGAAAGGCAGTAAACTTGGAGAATGTTCCTTGGATTGAAGATAAGGTTCCAAAACTATGCAGTAAAGTACTAGTTAAAGAATACGATCCATATGTGGAACTAGGTATTTCTCATTGGTTTGGCAAGAAGAGGTTAGCTTACTACTTCTTTAGTCGAGAGAAGCCAGGTAACCTCAGAATTTCAAATCGTCGAATTAAAAGCATACAAGGAGGTACTATTCAACAGATATTCGGGTACTCCTACTTGCGAGAGATCAGATTTAAACGGGAAGACGATGAAATATACAATGTCAGTGAAGGAGATCTCCAATTTATGTGTCTTGAAGATATAGAAGTTTTTCTTCTTATCTTGGCTCAAGACAAGGTCCCTCACTTAACACTTGAACTCATCATTGCCTTAAGCTTAAACATTCGCCAATACACCCGAAAAGTTGTAATCAAGCATCGGGTTGAAGACTTAAAACTGGGTGTAGAGAGTTACCAAATCAAGTCAAATCTGAAATGTCCTCACACCACACCTCTGAGTCATTATCACCAGAAGACGAAGCCATAGATGGGTATACATGAACCAAAAATGGGAATCTTCTACTTGAATGAAGCAGAAGTCATGCAATATATGAGATTATCAGACCGTATGGAGCTCACCATAGGCTAATGGAGCGATCCATTTAAACGTGGTGATCGTACTACATCAAGTCAACTCCATACACTTACTTGTGAATGTGTATATATCATGTGTACATTAGGATTTTGTGGCTTGTTGTAGTGTGAAAGTATGATATTTTTCAAGAATTTCTCACGAGATACTAAATCTTTCACAATATATCGTACTCAAGAACTGCAACTAACCCTCATTCATTTGAGAGGGAGCATTAATATGTTCTATGGCCAACAACCAATTTCATTTTGTTACCCAAAGACCGGTTAATCTATTAATATCCAAAATATTGATGGTTAACATTTTGGATAAGGAGAGAAAATAAGATTAAGGAGACTTGTAAATATACGTGGCTAAAAATGAAAAAGGCTTAATGGAAAATCCAACTTGATATGTGGTACGCATATGTTAAGGGGGAGCATTTTGATCTCAACAACGCTGAAGGTACAAAAACTCTTGATATCTATATCACAAGTACCTCAGTGATTTTAAGGAATTTTCATGGTGAAAAATACTTACCCAAAACACACTTAACTCACGACGGTTGTGGTGACAAAAGGGTGGTAGGATTAGGTACTAGTTCAATGATTCTTCTAGAATCGGAGGAATCTTCCCAAAGACAATTCCATAGTTAGAAAATAGTAGTCCTTAGGAAAGATGGAGAATGCATTGTGAACGTAGCTGAATGCCGACCAAGTACTGATGCTAGCACTGGAACAATCACAACAAGGTGCTAGTGATGATGTATTGGTAAGCATTGAAGGGGTTGAAGAATGAAAAATAAATGTAAAGATAAAGGGTGTAAAGAAAGAAGCCCTTCGTACAACTTAGGCAGAAACCGGGTCAACTCATCTTGAAGACGATAAAGTATCATGGACCTAGTGATGCGATGCACAACCCCTACCAACCAACTCAAACATCTCTCAAAAGATATTTGTTTTAATGTCACGGAGTTCAACACGTTATCTATCGGTTATTCACTCCGAATAAATTGATATTGAAAAGGTGGCAATCCTCTCCAGCCTCCGCTCACCAAATCAAAATGTACTATTGAGTCTAGAGCCACGAGATCATAAAAAGTCTCATTAGGACACATTTCAAAACAAGAAAGAATTTTTATGAGTCCTACGCAATATTCTTGTAATATTTCTAGAACATCTGAGTGATACAAAAGTATTACAATGAAGATGGAAATCATACTTGAGCCAACATCAAACAAGCTCATGGTAGGAGACACGTGCGGTTCTTTAAGAACTAATCTTGTGATAACTGGAAAGAAACGATGGTTTGACTCTTAATTGAGATCAAACTTGTTCTAGGGCCTCTACGCAAAATCCAAGAGATCTTGCCAGAACACTCTGAGTAGCACTCTTTAGTGTTCATAGTGAAGAGTGGAAATCCTTCCAGTGTCAACCTCAAACAGCACTGCGTTAGGTGACAAGCAAGATTCTTTTAGAATCTAGCTCGTGAAAACTAGAAAGCAACGATGGTGAAAATCTTAATTGAAATTCACTTGTTCCATGTTCATGAATTGACGGCTTCAATCATAAGGATATCTTTATCCGAATGATTCACTCTTTATGTTCACAGTCATCTTTAGACGGTCGAATAAAGAGAATGGGTTTACCCGCAAAATCTTGTCAAGGATATCTTTAATCAGAGCTACGTGTCACAAGTACGATATTTATTATCGTCTAACGGTCTTCACCGACAGGAGGTAAAATGCTACCAAATCAGAATAAAATGTCAAAGCCATTTTATTCGTGTCTTATTATGTTGCTGAATTTGAAGACGGTGGCGTTGCGGTGTATCAGTTGAAGTCGTCCTCACATACTTATACCTTCTGCATCAAAGATTTCAGCAAAATTCAAGAATGTTTGACCTAAAAGTCTTCCGCTGTATCAACTCTGAAACTTTCAGTAATTCAACAAAGTATAGGTATGTGGGACATGAAGTCACGAAGAGGTGAACATCACAAGAAGGCAAAGACTGCACGTGAAAGGCCAAAAGAACATGCTCTAAGCCAAATCCTAATGGTAATCAACACATATTCACAATAATGAAGAAAAGAAAATGAAGAAATGAGAAAGTGGACTACGAGCACGAGAACAAAGATCTAACATGGTAGATTACGACTTTGTAATTTGGAGTGACCTCCCTTTAGGGGAGATTGTTGAAAATACGTTTTTCGTATTTAGAAAGTCTCGGCCACTCCAACAATATAGTTAAGGGCTCATAGTATAGTTTATTTACATTTTATGCAAGCCCGACTCTTGAGCATGTTCATGGCCTGGAGGCCTAAATCCACTAATGGACTTGGGTATATAAACCCCTTTCCTTCATAGAAAGGGGTGTTGGTTGTTTTATTATTTTCATATATTACACACATTTTCTCTCATCTTTCTCTCTCTAATTTCTCTCACCAGAAACATCAACCCTCTTGTTAGATCAAAGATTACCAAGATTCTACACCATAAATGGACCTTGTAAGTTTACACACATGTCCTGGATTTTCAAGATCAACATACCCTTCTGGTTGCTGCATATAGATGTCTTCATCTAAGCGACCGTTCGAGAAGGCAGTTTTAACATACATTTGCCATATCTCATAGTCATGGTATGTTGTTATAGCTATGAGAATCCTAATAGTTCTTAAGTCAGCTACAGGAGAAAATGTCTCATCGTAGTCTGCGCCAAAAGTTTGAGTAAAACCTTTAGCTACTAAACAAGCTTTATAGGATTGTACTTTTCCGTCCATGTTGGTTTTCTTCTTGTATATCCACTTATGTGTCACTATTTTATCATTCGGTGGTGGTTCTACAAGAATCCAAACATCATTTAATTTCATGGATTTCATTTCCTCATCCATAGCAACCATCCACTTATCCTTCTCAAGATCAAGTATGAGGGATTTATAATTAGCGGGTTCACCAAGATCCCCCTAACTCATCATCATCCTCTATGTTAAGACATATATTGGTATTTGCGTTTTTAATCCTTTTGGATCTACACAGAGGAACTAATTTCGGTGGAACCGCCAGACTTTCTGGTTCTACATGAATTTCATGGCTAGTGTTTTTAGAAGGTAATGTATATATATGACTCTCTTCAAGATCATAATTTCTCCCACTGAATTCTTGATTTACAAGATCAGATTCAAGGAAGTCTCCATACCTAGCAATAATCACTTTGTTCTCAGTGGATAATAAAAGTAGTAACCCACAGTTTCCTTAGGGTATCCTACAAAGATACATTTTACAGATCGTTGTTGGAGTTTGTCACCCGAGTCACGTTTCACATACCCCTCGCAACCCCAGACCTTTAAATAAGACAAATATGGCTTCTTGCCATGCCATAGTTCATATGGTGTCTTATCGACCTTCTTTGTGGGAACCATATTTAAAATGCGAACAACAGACTCTAAAGCATAATCCCAAAAGGATAAAGGTAAAGTTGTAAGATTAAACATAGATCGCACCATATCCAATAATGTACGATTTCTCCTTTCGGATACACCATTTTGTTTTGGAGTATATGGAGAAGTAAGATGATGAACAATTCCATTCTCACTTAGATAATCTATAAACTCTTGACTTAAATATTCACCACCTCTATCAGAACAAAGAGCTTTAAGCTTCTTCCCTAGTTGCAGTTCTACTTCTGCTTTAAACACTTTGAATGTTTCAAATCCTCATGTTTATGTTTAAGCAAATAAACATAACCATAACGGCTATAATCATCCGTAAATGTTAAGAAGTAGCTAGCACCTTTCCTTGACGTATGTCTAAGTGGTCCACACACATGAGTATGTATAAGTCCAAGTAGATCAGTAGCTCTTTCAATATTGCTATTAAAAGGTTTCTTGATCATCTTTCTAGAGATACAAAATTCACATTTATCAAATGATTCATCATTGATACTTTCTAAAAGACCTTCACGTTGAAGCTTTTGTATGTAATTCTTCCCAATATGGTCAAGTCTACAATGCCAAAGATAAGAAGAGTTCTTGTCAAACTTTCTCTTCTTACTCATGCTAAAGACAGATTTATTGTTCTTGGATTCATTATCATGCATGTTTATTTCAAACACACCATTCACAGAAATTGCATTAAAATAGAAAATACCATTTTTCCAAATAGAAATTCCATTATTATCAATCGTGTTAACGAATCCATTATTTAACAAACAAGAAAAGGAAAGAACACCCCTAACAATTGTATGTGCATAATGACAATCATTTAACATCAGTACTAAACCCGATGGTAAAACTAGATTAAATGTTCCTATAGCTTCAACCGCTGCTTGTGCGCCACTGCCCACTTGCAGAAATTGTTCCCCATAGGAAAGCTTCCTTTCCAAATTAAATCCCTGCAGCGTATTACAAATGTTAATACCTCATCCCGTATCATATACCCAGGAATTTAATTTGTATGCTAAGTTAAACAATTCAATCATAAATAAAGTACCTGAAGCTGCAGCGCTCTGCTCAGACTTCTTCTTTATTTCTCGCAAATTTTCGAGGTAAAGAGGGCAATTCCTCTTCTAGTGACCACTTGCCTTGCAATGGTGACAAGTCTCATCCTTCTAAGATCTATTCTTCTTGACAAAGTTCTGCTTAGGTTTTGAATAAGTCGCAACTTGTTTGCCCTTATCACCCTTTCCTTTGCCTTTCTTCTTATTCGCTTACGGTTTTGGCTTACTCACTATACCCTTTTGTATGGTTAGTACAGAAGGCGTAGCGGTAGATGCCTTGTCTTTCAACCCTTTTTCATAGTCAATGAGCATTGCATGCAAATCATTAACTGTCTTCCCCGTGCAATGCATATTATAGTTTCTAATGAAATCATTAAAGTTCTTGTTAAGGGACCTATTGATCAAGTTGATAGCCATATTAGGATAATAGGGTTGTCCTAGTTCAATAAGCTATTCCATATAACCCCTCATCTCCAAGTAATGGGCACTTACAGACTTTCCTTAAGCTTGCTTGCAGCTATGCAAAGCATCTACCAAGTCGTAGTTCTCCATAACTTACGACTTCTCGAGCATAGCCTTGAGCTCATCAAGCATTCGCTTAGGTGAAAATAGCTCATACTTCTGTTGAAATGGAGGAGCCATTTTTCCTAGCATTAAGAAAGCCACCTAAGAGTGCTTCTTAATATTAGCAACGTGTTCAAGCCTTTGCGCATCAGATGCTCCTTCACAAGATCCTCCGGATAGGGAGTAGTCAAGATATCGATAGTACCCGTTGCTCTCAATACAATTTTTAGTGAGCGATACCAATCATTAAAATTTGGGCCAGTAAGTTCAAGTTGTTCAAAGAAAGCTTTGAACGCAGAACTTAAAGTGTTATTGGTGGGTTGAGCCATTTCTACAGAAATAAGTTCAAATATTAGTATTTTCGATAACAAAATACTTTCAAGAAAATAAATTACCCTAGTATAAAACCATATTATTTTCCTTGAATTCTAGAACTATATTGACATAAACCCATTACATCAGTTGATCTGCTAGTAATGAATGTACTCAACATAGCGACTTGTCAAACAATTCAATTGACAAACAATTTCCAATTTCTAGATATTTAGAGGATTTACATTGCCAAAAAAACGTTTTGCATTGTAAACATGTTTCATCCCTTCTGAATGCATTAAGTTTCCAGATCTCACTGAGTAACTTAATTAACTCATCTAATATGAGTAACATAAAACCATCATACGAATTCTCATTCTACAAACGGTTTTCTCTCCATCACAACATCACCCAAAAATCTCATTTGATGACGAAGTAATTTCAAGTGTTCGTCAATTAGGAGCATTCGAATTAAATTTTAAGGGTATAAATTTTGATGTCAAAATAAATGTATGGAGAAGCATGCATACAAACTCCATAGCATAAGTTTAATAAAACATTTACTAAATTTTTTCACTAGACTATATTTCTACATAAATTATGTTGAGGTATTGGTTAAACCAATTAAAGAATTTACCCACAACTATTCAGAACGTACTTTTGCTAGAACTCGGCTACGCAGAAAGCAATACCCTTATTCATTGTGTTTCGGATGTGAATTTGTGGTAAATCACCCTTAAGATATAATTCAATTAATAATCGTAGGTAATTTCAATTTGACGCACATGAGAGCCAGGAATTTGGTCAGCGACTAATGGCATAACACCTCCTTCCTTTACCAGATACATTACCAGCGGTGCGTTATACCCACTTTATAGTTTGTCAAAAGGAGTAGGCCGTTAGATTATTATTGCAATTCACCAATAAACATAATCTTATGTAATTTAAATCTCTTACAAATCATTATTTTAATATGATTTAGTCCATATTATTTCTTTTCATAAAAAAACTCTTTTTTACAACAATTCAACAATTTTTTATATAAACAAGTAAAAAAAACTAAACCATAAACAAATAATAATAATTTATATGTGCAACAAATAAATCAAATAGCCACATGCATACGATTTATTCAATAATCATCAAATCTAGGTCTTTATATTCATATAAAAGTCTTCCCTAATTCTAGATTTATTGAATCAAATAATCATGTAGCACATAAAATCAGATAAACATACAATTTTACGATCCATGAAAACATGCACGTTATCATGGATTCTCCATAAATCTTAACAATTAAATCTCTTCAGATCGTAACCATACATGACATTACAATTAATCATGCAATTTAATCTAAAGTTATCCCACATGTAATTTAGGGTTTCAAAACAATTCTCTTTTTCTATTAAAAATTCGGCCAAAACCCTAATTTTTAAAAAACAAAACCCCAATTTTAAGAAAACCTAAAAACATGTAGTTTTAACTCAAAACAATTATTAGTTAAAAAACTTTAGATTTTCGATGATTATAACATGTTAAAACAACTCTCGATGCCACTGATGGTTTATCAATATCATAACAATTATATAAAACCCTAGACGAGATCAAAGCACATATAACGGAAGCGATTTAACAAGATCATAATAATAACACAATTATAATTAATCTACTTAGGGTTACATACTTTTACGCTAAAGCAAATCCAAAAGACGAAGAACGAATCACCAATTCGGGCTTATACCGTATATCACCAAGATATAGTCTAAAGTAAAACTATATTACGATATTGTACAAACGTAATACAACGAGCTAACCGCGATTATAACACGTGAAAACCGAGCTACAACGCTTGTAAATAACCTACCCAAAAATCCTAGAGAGGGGCTAGGACTAGATTGTAAGTAAAATGATCAACCAAGAAAACCAACCAAACCCCCTTTGTGGTTTACTATTGTGATCGACCAAGAGAAGATAGGGGAAAGATTTATTGTGATCTCCTGAACTATGAAGAGAAGGATTGTTTATATAGGCATAAGCTTGTATCCAAAAACAAATAAAATTTTTTCCCCTTCCTTTTTCTCCCCCATAACCGACCTACCAAACACCCTCATGGGCTGTTCCGAAATCTTCTAAACTTCTTTCTTTATATTTACTTAATATATATTTATTTAACACTCGTTAATACTTAACTATTAATTAATTAACGATCGTTAAAGTTATGTCTCGGTTTAAATTAATAAATACATAAATATATATTTATTAAATGGTTGGATGTCTCATTAATCTTGTTGTTCAAAATGGTTGGAATTTATTTCAGTTAGATGTTAAAAATGCTTTCTTGTTTGGTGAACTTGATGAAGATGTTTATATGATACCACCCCCAGGTTTCTTTGATAAAAATGAAAAAAGAGTTTGCAAGTTGACTAAATCTCTTTATGGTTTGAAACAAGCCCCCTAGACAGTGGAATAAAAAGATTGTTGAAGTTCTTTGTGAGACTTGTTTTAGACAGAGTCAAAATGACTATTCCTTGTTTGTTAAAAATAAGGATAATATTTTCAGTGCACTTCTTGTTTATGTTGATGACATTGTGTTGACTGGTAACAAGCTGTCTGAAATTGATAAAGTGAAATATCTTCTCAATAATAAATTCAAAATCAAAGATCTTGTTGATCTTAAATACTTTCTTGGATTTGAAGTTTTGAGAACTCAAAATGGTTTGAGTATAAATCAGAGAAAGTATTGTATTGAATTATTGCATGAGTATGGTCTTCTTGCTTGTAAACCTGTTACCACTCCTATGCCTGAAAATAGGATTCTTAATCACAAAGAAACTTTTGATGATAAATATCTGAGTAATATTACTGCTTATCAAAAGCTTGTTGGGAAGCTGATTTATATGCGTAACACTAGGCCTGATATTTCTTATTATGTGCATTGTTTGAGTCACTATATGCATGACCCTTTACAATCTCACCTTGAGGATGCATTAAGAGTACTTAGGTACTTGAAGTGTGCCCCTGGTGCTGATCTTAACTTCACTAAGACTAAGAGTAATCTTTTTAAGGCTTATGCTGACTCTGACTAGGCTAAGTGTAAGCTCACTAGGAGATCTATCACTGGTTATTGTGTCTTTGTGGGTGGTAATCTTGTATCTTGGAAAAGTAAAAAGCAGAGTACCTTGTCCAGGTCTTCTGCTGAAGGTGAATATAGATCCATGGCATCTGTTACTTGTGAAATACTGTGGATTATTAAGATTCTTAAAGATCTTAATATTGAGAATGTTATTCCTGTTTTCTTGTTTTGTGATAACAGCTCTACCATACAGATTGCTGCTAATCCGGTTATGCATGAGAAAACCAAACACTTTGATCTTGATGTCCATCTTATCAAAGAAAAGTTGCTTCAGGATTGATTTAAACTGTCAAGGTTGACTCTGAAAATGAAATTGCTGACATTTTGACTAAAGGTTTGGGATCCTATCAACATGGTGGTCGTGAAACTTGCCTCCTCGTACCATTCTGTTGATTTCTGAAGTGGTGTGCTCACCATCGCCTCTAGCTCCCTCATTCTATCCTGTGCAGTGACAATAACACAAGATAGTAAATATATTAGTCGGGTTGCTAGATTATTAATCAATGATTCATTAAATTGTATTTTGAAAGAATACTTACATACATCCGGAGAGCGTCCGGATCTGTAAATACACCGTTTGCATCTGTGTGCAAACGATAGAACATATCGATCTCTGAAGGTTCCTGTTGGGTTTCTGATGCCCTTTTATGTACATGAACACGCATATAAGATCAATCTAATTAAAAACGACAAATCTTAACACACCAAAATGTATAATAAGATATATATGTATGTAAAATCAATAATAATAATAAAAATAAAAATAAATTAATAAAATAAAAATAAAAACAACAATAATAATAATAATAATTACCATGAGCTGTCGAGTGCGAGGGATTGACCGAGATCCATGCCGGGAGGGAAGTGTTGCCTTGGGCCGATTTTGGCTGTTTGTTTCGGATCGCTTATTCTTGGAAGGAACAGTCCAAAACGTGATTTGTTTCTCCCACTCGTCAACTGGGTACTCGTCGGGTCTGTCCCGCCTAATCCAAGCCACATCGTATTCTCTAGTCTCGGGGTATTTTTTACAGTATTGTCGCTTCAGAGCGACCTTGTTGATGTTGTATGTCTTTTGAAACTGGGCAATAATGGTATCATAAATACGCGTCCACCGCTCGGATCTCCTGTGCGGCTCGAGGTTGTATTTTTGCTACAATCAAATACAGCACATTGAAAATAGAGTTAGAAATATAATATATTTATTTAAATTTGTTTATTTATTTATATGATATAAATAAATAAACGAATTTAAATAAATAGACACAATACAACACATTGAAAATAGAGTTAGAAATATAATTTATATATTTATTTAAATTTGTTTATTTATTTATAAGATATAAATAAATAAACGAATTTAAACAAATATACACAATACAACACATTGAAAACAGAGTTAGAAATATAATTTATATATTTATTTAAATTTTATTTTTTTATTTATATGATATAAATAAATAAACGAATTTAAATAAATATACACAATTATATAAATGAACATGATAATTAAATACAGATAAAATGATAACAGACCGAAAGAGCTTCCATGGCCGCCGCCTTGTTCCCTTCGGGGATCCCTCCACGAAGGGTAATACAACCTAACAACCACCCCGAAATAGTTTCCCCAATGATCCGCGAAGGGGCCGACAGGTGAAACTGTGTTATCTATAGCGTCTACGAAGTCGATCTCGACTGGCCGGTTCTGATTCGCGACCACCGCATCCAGTAATTTCAGGCAACGGGTCTTGTCTCGGGTGTCCCTATCGGCTTTCTTCCCGCCCAAATTGGGTTTTTGCTTTCCTTTTCCTCCAAAATCAAGTGAGTGATAAAGTCATAAAAGTTCAAGGCAAACAAGTTCAATATGTGTATCAAATTTATGCTTGTATTACAATAATCCAAAAATTCTTACCTCGGTTAACGAAGCAACCCTTGCAACCGAATGATGGAGGACGTGGACGTGAAGGATCCTCGCCACCACCGTCCCCGCCGTGTCCCCGTGCAACATCAGCCATCTGTACAGGTACAATTATGAAAGTTTCTGGACATAAAATTAAATAGTCGTGTGATAGGATCGAACTCGGGATTGCGGGATTACACACAATACGTAAAGGGTTAATTAGTTTTGATAATATTTATTATATTTATTAAATATAAACCGAGATTAACTTTAAATGATCGTTAAATAAACTAAGAGTTAACAATCGTTATGGAATTAAATAGAAGAGAAAGAAGAAGCGGAAGGTTCCGGAAGACACCCCAAGGGGGTGTCGACCGTCGGCAACCAAGGGGGCAAAGGGAAAGTTTTGTCTTTCCTATTTGGTTTATTACTTGGAGAATAAGATTTGCCAAGCCTATATAAACACCCCATAGCCTTCATTAATTTTTGTCCCTCACTTCTTCTCCTCTCCTACGGTCGCAGACAAACACCCCTCTAGGGTTTTCTATGGTTTTCGATTTAGCTAATTATCTAGTCCTAGCCCCTCTCGAGGGTTGTTGGGTAGATATTCCACAAGCGTTGAAGCTTCGGTTTGCAAGTGCTAGACTCACGATTAGCCCGTTGCATTATGTGTGTACAAGAGCGTAATATAGTTTTACTTTAAACTATATCTTGGTATCATTCTTCATAAACCCAAATTAGTGATTCATTGGTGTTCTTGTGAATTTTCTCTAGCTAAAAGGTATGTAACCCTAACTCGATAAAGGTATGTAACCCTAACTCGATTAATTATGAATGTGTTATTAATTATGATCTTGTTAAATCGCTTCCGCTATGTGTGCTTAGATCTTATTTAGGTTTTTGTATAATTTTTATGAACTTTATAAACCTTCAGTTGGACAAGAACTTTGTAAACCAAGAGAAATAATAATTTTGTCTTTAGCATAAATAAGAAGAGAAAGTTAGACAAGAACTCTTCTTATCTTTGGCATTGTAGAGTTGCCCATATTGGAAATACTCGCATACAAAAGCTTCAACGTGATGGTCTTTTGGAAAATATCAATGATGAATCATTTGATAAATGTGAGTCTTGTATCTCTGGAAAGATGACCAAGAAACATTTTAATAGCAATATTGAAAGGGCTACTGAACTACTTGGTTTGATACACACTGATGTGTGTTGACCACTTAGACATGTGTCAAGGAAAGGTGCTAGCTACTTCTTAACATTTACGGATGATTATAGTCGTTATTGTTATGTTTATTTACTTAAGCATAAACATGAGGTATTTGAAACATTCAAAGTGTTTAAAGCGGAAGTAGAATTGCCACTAAAAAAGTAGATTAAAGCTCTTCGTTCCGATCAAGGTGGTGAATATTTAAGTCAAGAGTTTAAAGATTATCTAAGTGAGAACGGAATTTTTCAGAAACTTAGTTCTCCATATACTCCACAACAAAATGGTGTATCTGAACGGATAATCGTACATTATTAGATATGGTGCGATCTATGTTTAATCTTAAAACTTTACCTTTATCCTTTTGGTACTATGCTCTAGAATCTGCTGTTCGTATTCTGAATATGGTTCCCACAAAGAAGGTTGATAAGACACCATATGAATTATGGCATGGCAAAAAGCCATATTTGTCATATTTAAAGATTTGGGGTTTTGAGGCGTATGTGAAATGTGACTCTGGAGATAAACTCCAACAACGCTTAGTAAAATGTATCTTTGTAGGTTACCCTAAGGAAACTATGGGTTACTACTTTTATTATCCGCCTAAGAACAAAGTTATTGTTGCTAGGTATGGAGACTTCCTTGAAAATGATCTTGTAAATCAAGAATTCGTTGGGAGAAAATATGATCTTGAAGAAATTCAAGAAGATACATTGCCTTCTGAAAATACTAGCGAAGAAATTCCAATAGAGCCAGAAAGTCTAGGAGCTCCACCGAAATTAATTCCTCCACGTAGGTCTGGAAGGACTATACGTGTGCCAAGAAAACTATGTCCTAACATAGAGGATGATAAGGAGGAAGTAGGGGATCTTGGTGAACCTGCCAACTATCCCTAATGCTTGATCCAGAAAAGTCTAAATGGATAGTTGCCATGAATGAGGATATGAAATCAATGGAAATCAATTATGTTTGGATTCTTGTTGATGCGCCTAAAAATGCTAAAGTAGTGAAAAATAGGTGGATTTTCAAGAAAAAAACCGACATGGATGGTGAAGTACAATCCTATAAAGCACGTTTAGTAGCTAATGGTTTTACTCAAACTTTTGGCGTAGACTACGAGGAGACATTCTCTACTGTAGTAGACTTAAGAGCTATTAGGATTCTCATAGCTATAGCGGCATACTATGACTATGAGATATGTCAAATGGATGTTAAAACTGCCTTCTTGAACGGTCGCTTAGATGAAGAAATCTATGTGCAACAACCGGAAGGATACGTTGATCCTAAATATCCAAAACGCGTATGCAAACATAAAAGATCTATTTATGGTTTGAAGCAAGCATCACGTAAATGGAATAAACGATTTGATGAAGAAATCAAAAAGTTCGGATTTATTCAAAATCGTGATGAGCCATGTGTATATCGCAAAGCTAGTGGGAGTGATGTAGTGTTCCTGATTTTATATGTCGATAACATATTAATCATGGGAAGTAACATTCCCATACTTAAGGAAGTTAAGGATTATCTTGGTAAATGTTTTTCTATGAAGGATTTGGGAGATGCTGCATATATTCTGGGAATTAAAATCTATCGAGATAGTAAAAGATGGTTAATTGGTCTTAGTCAAGATGCTTATATTTATAAGATATTGAAGAAGTATAACATGCATAACTCTAAGAAAGATTTTCAACCTATGGAGGTTAAGCATGAATTAAGTCATGAGTTAGATCCATCAACACCCGAAGAGGTGTCTTACATGCAGAAGGTGCCTTATGCTTTGGCTGTAGGATCTATTATGTATGTTGTAAGATGCACAAGGCCTGATGTGGCGTTTGCTCAGAACTTGGTCAGTCGTTACCAATAGAATCCAGAGAAGCTCTGCTGGACTGCTGTTAAACATATAATAAAGTATTTGAGGAGTACGAAATATATGTTTTTGGTATTCGGGGGTAAACCAGACACAGAACTGAATGTTACAGGTTTATGTGATGTGTCCTGGCAATGTGATAAAGACGATACAAAGTCTCAGACGGGTTACGTGTTTGTCATCAATGTAGGAGCAGTTGACTGGAAGAGCAAGAAGCAGACAACAATTTCAATGCATGATACTCAATCTGAGTACATGGCTGCTTCAGAAGCTGCAATGGAAGCTGTTTTGGATTAGGAAGTTTATTGAAGATCTTGGAGTGATGCCTTCAATTAAAGAACCTATTGATATATATTGTGACAATTCTGCTGCAATTATATTCGCCAATTATTCTGGAGTCATGAAAGGCGCCAGACACTTTAAACGTAGATATCACTACGTTCGAGAAGAAGTTAAAGCTCGTGAAATAAAATTAATAAAAGTTCACAAAGATGATAACGTACCTGATCCTTTTACTAAGGCTTCGCCTAGACCAAAGGTAGTTAAGCATGCCAAGGCTATTGGGCTGCAACTAGCTACCGATTTCATGCAAAAAAATCTGTGATTAGTATTTGGATAAAGGATGTTAAGTCATTATTGAATTGATGAAATAAAGATTGAGTTTCGTTTATTTTCTGTTATTTGATTTTGTATCCTATTTTACATGTTTTAATCCATGAATAAATTGTTATGTTCTAAATGTCCGTTGTCAATTAATAATATGGGAATATTATTAAACTAAGACAATTCAAAATAGTGACAGAGTATACTTGAAAGTATATTGGTCAATTTTAGATGATATTTGATGAATCAAATATTGGACTTATCCCAACTATATGATTTTACTTTATGGATATTTGTCATTAAGTAAATCATAAATAGTTATCCTTAGACCTGAGATACCAGGAAACTTTCACGAATGTAGTGTGTTTCTGTTAGATAACCAGGAAACTTTCACGAAGTGTTGCAAAGTTCGTAAGTTTCGCTTGTAGTCAAAATGGGATTTGTTTCCTTCAAATTATTTTGAAGTATAATACAGCTGGTTCCTCGGGGGAGTAGTAAGATGTTTGTGTGGCCGCACCCAAATTTGTTTAGGTAATCTTGCTATATCCGTAAACAAGAAACGAAATGGTTAATGAATGGAATGTCTGAGATCCATATCCTATTAACGTTGTATTTGAAATGAAAGGATAATAATAATGATGAATCATTAAAAGGTTTTGGCCAGGAGACCTTACTCGAGTTGTACTAGTGACATTGCTAGTGTAACTAGACGCTAGTCAATGTAATCACGATATTCGAATTTTGTCCAAGTGGGAGCTGAAAGTTTATGGACATAAAATTAAATAGTCGTGTGATAGGATCTAACTCGGGATTACAGGATTGCACACAATACGTAAAGGGTTAATTAATCTTAATAAATATATTTATTGTATTATTAAATATAAACCGAGCTTAACTTTAAACGATCGTTAAATAAATTAAGAGTTAAGTATAACAATCGTTATGGAATTAAATAGAAGAGAAAGAAGAAACGGAAGGTTCCGGAAGACACCCCAAGGGGGTGTCGACCGTCGGCTACCAAGGGGGGCAAAGGGAAAGTTTTTTTCTTTCCTATTTGGTTTATTACTTGGAGAATAAGATTTTCCAAGCCTATATAAACACCCCATAGCCTTCATTAATTTTTTTCCCTCCCTCTCTTCTCATCTCCTGCGATCGCAGACAAACACCCCTCTAGGGTTTTCTTTGGTTTTAGATTTAGCTAATATCTGGTCCTAACCCATCTCTAGGGTTGTTGGATAGATATTCCACAAGCGTTGAAGGTCCGGTTTGCAAGTGCTTGACTCATGATTAGCCCGTTGTATTACGCGTGTACAAGAGCGTAGTATAGTTTTACTTTAAACTATATCTTGGTATCATACTTCATAAAACCTAATTCGTGATTCGTTGGTGTTCTTGTGAATTTGCTCTAGCTAAAAGGTATGTAACCCTAACTCGATTAATTATGAATGTGTTATTAATTATTATCTTGTTAAATCGCTTCCGCTATGTGTGCTTTGATCTTATTTAGGGTTTTGCATAATTGTTATGAACTTTATAAACCTTCATATTAGCATAACATGTAGAAATTCATGAACAAATTAATACAAGCATGCACAAATCAAAAAATCAAAATAAATTTACACATTTAAACAATCCACAACAATTTCATTCATTCATTCATTCAAATATTTAAGTGTATTTTGCAAGTTACAACACAAAGTTAATCTTCTTCGTCACTAGAATAAAATTTCTCAACACCATCATCATCTTTGATGAGGTCTTCAACATCGGAATCTGCTAAATCATGAGGGAGGGGGTTTTCATCATCAGTAATATCATCGTCTTTGCCCGGAACATCATCGATATCTAGCGGTGCGTCAACCTCCGTTGATTCACCATCTATATGCAAATCTATATAGAAGGTGAAATTACCGAAATCATTCCCACTAGTAGGGATGGCAACGGGTCGGGTTTGGGTCGGGTTTTAGTGAACCCGTACCCGTTTATAATATCTGTACCCGTATCCGCTCCATCACTCGACGGGTACCCGATTAGTATTGTCCATCGGGTTTTCGGATTTTATCCGCGGGTATCGGGAATCCATAATTAAATTTTCATCGGCCATTATTGTACGTAAAATGTTAATAAAAAACACTCGAAAACAACCAAAATACCCTAATATATTTTTAAGTGTTTAGAAGATAAAAAAATACTTTTTAATATTATTCACGTGATTTAATATATCGAATAAATCATGGTTTATATTTTAAAATTCAAGATCCAAATATACTTGAGCACAAACATGTTAATACACACAAAATGTAACTAATATGATCATTTAATTCGTTTAACAATCTTCGTCTACTATTTCACACAAATGTAGAACTTATATAAAATAGCAACAAAATCGGGTACGGATTCGGGTAAACGGGTACGGACTCGGATACGGGTAAACGGGGTGGGTATTAGTAGAACCCGTACCGAACCCGTACCCGCGAAAAAAAGAATATTCAAACCCGAACCCGTATCCAAACCCGCCAACCCGACTCCGAACCCGACCCAACCGGTTCGGGTTTCGGTTTTCCCCATCGGTTTCGGGCGCTTTTGCCATCCCTACCCACTAGTAGAAGGTGGGAGATCACTAGTAGAAGGTGGGAGATCAGATGAGTTGTCCAAATGTATAATATCATGTTCGTTCTCAAACTGCTTATTTTGATAAGCTTATCTGGGTAAGCTATTTCAAACAGTTTATCCTAATAAGCCTATCAAAATAAGTTGTTTAAAAACAGCTTATCCCGATAAGCTTATCAAGATAAGTTGTTTTCAAACAGCTTATTCCGATAAGCTTATCGGAATAAGCTGTTTCAAACAGCTTATTCCGATAAGCTTATCAGGACAAGTTGTTTCAAACAGCTTATCCTGATAAGCTTATCAGGATAAGCTATTTGAAAACAGTTTATTCGGATAAGCTGATAAGCAACATAACGAGTGTTTGGGTTTGCGTTTCACACAGTTAAAGAGTGTTTGGATTTACGTTTTACACAGTTAAAGAGTGATAAGCATAATAACGAGTGTCGCTGGGGAAACCAAAATGATAAAAATAAGTAAATAAGTGTTATCAGTTAGAATTAAAAAAACATACTTGTTAGTTGTGGTGGTCGGCTGTGATCGGTTGATGTCGGCTGTGGTCGGCTGCGGTCGGCTACAATAACATAAAACATTTAATTAAAAACCCAATTACACACTCAGTCAATAAAAACTATGAATTTATATAAAAACCTTGAATTGAAAAACAAACAAAATCCACCACCACCAAACTTGTTTAAAGAATTATCATTTAGAAGGTTAGAAAAAGAATTATAAATTAGATATGAGAGTGGCTGTGGTGGTGGTGGTGGTGAATCCGGCAGTGGGTGGTGGTGGTGAGTGGTTGTGGTGGTGTTGATGGTATGGCTGTGGTGAGATGGTGGTGATAGCAGTAGTCATGTTGATGGTGGTGATAGCAGCGGTGGTGGTGAGTGGTGTTGATGGTGGTGATGAATCCGGCAGTGAGTGGTGTTGATGGTTGTGGCGGGGATGAGTAGCGGTGGTGGTGAGTGGTGTTGGTGGTGGTGATTAGAAGCGACGGCAGTGAGTGGTGATGTGATGATTTGGTGTTGGTGTTTTATCGCATAGAACAATGACGAAAAGAGATAGGGATGTATTTGTTTCTGAGATTCGTTCATGTGAGGATAAGAACTGATCAAACTCTCCCCAGCGACATGTCGCTAGGGAAAAGTTATAATTTTTCGTTTGTGCCAGCTTGTTTATTAGCTGGCTGATGCTAACAAAACAATCCCCAACGACATGTCGTTGGGGAAACCTTGAAGTTTGTCGTTTTGTGAAAGAAGCGCGTTAATAAAAATTTTGGAAGGATTTATGAAAATATTGGAGGAAAGGATCCCCGGCATGTCGCTGGGGAAACGTACTTTTTATATAACATTTATGATATTTAGTTTAAATAATTAATAATAATGAGACTAAATTTTAATAATAACTAAATTGTATATATTTTTAATAATAACTAAGTTTCATAAATAATAACTAAATGTTTTTTTTATTATTCTTTATATAATGATTCGGCTTCTCGATTTATTCTGGTAGAGTAAACTGGTTCGTTCGGTTTGGTAGGGTTCAACATTATAGGTTCAATGTATTAGATAGGGTTATACATTAAAGGTTCAATGTATTAGATAGGGTTATACATTAGAGTTCAATGTATTAGATAAGGTTATACATTAGAGGTTCAATATATTAGATAGAGTTACACATTAGAGGTTCAATGTATTAGGTAGGGTTCAACATTATAGGTTCAATGTATTAGATAGGGTTCAACATTAGAGGTTCAATGTAACAGATAGGGTTCAACATTAGAGGTTCAATGTATTAGATAGGGTTCAACATTAGAGGTTCAATGTATTAGATAGTGTTCAACATTATAGGTTCAATGTATTAGATAGGGTTCAACATTAGAGGTTCAATGTATTAGATAACATTATAGGTTCAATGTATTATGTAGGGTTCAACATTATATGTTCAATGTAGAGGTGGCAAAAAGGGCGGACGGGCGGGCACGGGCACCGGCCAGAATGGGCACGGGTTAAACAAGCTATTTTTTTAATTTTAGGTTAAACGGGCGCGGGCTAAACGGGCACAGACTAAACGGGCGCGGGCCAAACGGGCGTGGGACAAACGGGCATAGGGCAAACAGGAAAAATAAAGGATATTGCAATTTGAGACCAATTATTAAAACTTAGTTTTCGTCAGTATTTTTTATGTTTCGTCGGTAACTTACGTTTGCGTCAGTAAACTTACATTTTCGTCAGTAAATTTACGTTTTCGTCATTAAACTTACGTTTTCGTCAGTAAACTTACATTTTTGTCAGTAAACATACGTTTTCGTCATTATTTTTACATTTTCATCAGTATTTTTACGTTTTCGGAAGTAAATTTATGTTTTAATCTGTAAACTTAAGTTTTCGTCATTAAACTTACGTTTTCGTCTGTAAATTTACGTTTTCATCAGTAAATTTACGTTTTCGTCAGTAAATTTACGTTTTCCTCAGTAAATTTACGTTTTCGTTAGTAAATTTACGTTTTCGTCAGTGAATTTATGTTTTTTCAGTAAATTTACGTTTTCATCAGTAAATTTACGTTTTTCATCAATAAATTTACGTTTTCGTTAGTAAACGTACGTTTTCGTCAGTAAATTTACGTATTCGCCGTAAATTTACCTTTTCGTCAGTAAATTTATGTTTTCGTCAGTAAATTTACGTTTTCGTCAGTATTTTTAACGTTTCGTCAGTAAAGTACGTTTTCGTCAGTAAGTTTACGTTTTCGTCAACAAATTTACATTTTCGTCATTAATTTTACGTTTTCGCCAGTAAACTTACGTTTTCGTCAGTAAACTTACGTTTTCGTGAGTAAACGCCCGTTTTCGTCATTATTTTTACGTTTTCGTCAGTATTTTTTCGTTTCCGTCAGTAAATTTACGTTTTAATAAGTAAACTTAAGTTTTCGTCAGTAAAATTAAGTTTTCGTCAGTAAACTTACGTTTTCGTCTGTAAATTTACGTTTTCGTCAGTAAATTTACGTTTTCGTCAGTAAATTTACGTTTTCCTCAGTAAATTTACGTTTTCCTCAGTCAATTTACGTTTTCCTCAGTAAACTTACGTTTATGTCTGTAAACTTACGTTTTGGTCAGTAAATTTACGATTTCATCAGTAAATTTACATTTTTCGTCAGTAAATTTACATTTTCGTTAATAAACTTACGTTTTCGTCAGTAAATTTACGTTTTCGTCAGTAAACTTACGTTTTCGTCATTAAATTTACGTTTTAATCAGTAAACTTATGATTTAATCAGTAAACATACGTTTTCGCCTGTAAACTTACGTTTTCGTCTGTAAATTTATGTTTTTTTTCAGTAAACTTACGTTTTCCTTAGTAAACTTACGTTTTCGTCAGTTAACTTACGTTTTCGTCAGTAAACTTAAGTTTTCGTCAATAAACTTACGTTTTCGTCAGTAAACGTACGTTTCGTCATTATTTTTACGTTTTCGTCAGTTAAGTTACGTTTTAATTAGTAAACTTACGTTTTCGTTGGTAAACTTACGTTTTTGTCGGTAAACTTACCTTTTCGTCAGTAAACTTATGTTTTTGTCAGTAAATTTACGTTTTCGTCAATAAACTTACGTTTTCTCCATTAGTAAATTTAATTCCGAAAATGTAAAAATACTGCCAAAAATGTAAATTTACTGACGAAAACGTAAATTTACTCACGAAAACGTTAGTTTACTGACGAAAATGTTAGTTGACGGACGAAAACCTAAATTTACTGACCAAAACGTAATTTTACTTAAGAAAACCTTAGTTTACTGATGAAAATGTAAGTTAACTGACGAAAACGTAAGTTTACTAACGAAAAGGTAAGTTTACTGACAAAAATGTAAGTTTACTGAGGAAAACAACGTAAATTTACTGACGAAAACGTAAGTTTACTGGCGAAAACGTAAGTTTACTGACAAAAACGTAAGTTTACTGAGGAAAAAGTAAGTTTATTGTTTAAAACGTAAATTTACTTATGAAAACGTAAGTTTACTGACAAAAACGTAAGTTTACTGATAAAAACATAAGTTAACTGACGAAAATGTAAGTTTACTGATTAAAACGTAAATTTACTGACGAAAACGTAAATATACTGACAAAAACGTAAAAATAGTGACAAAAACGTAAGTTTACTGACAAAAACTTAAGTTAACTGACGAAAACGTTAGATTACTGACGAAAACGTAAGTTTACAGACGAAAACATAAGTTTACTGAGGAAAACGTAAATTTACTGATGAAAACGTAAATTTAATGACCAAAACGTAAGTTTACTGACGAAAATGTAAGTTTACTGACAAAAATGTAAGTTTACTGACGAAAACATAAGTTTACTGTTTAAAACGTAAATTTACTGACGAAAACGTAAATATACTGACGAAAGCGTAAAAATAATGACGAAAACGTAAGTTTACTGACGAAAACGTAAGTTTACTGACGAAAACGTAAGTTTACTGATGAAAACGTAAGTTTACTGACGAAAACTTAAGTTAACTAACAAAAACGTAAGTTTACTGATGAAAACGTAAATTTACTGACGAAAACGTAATTTACTGACCTAAACGTAAGTTTACTGACAAAAACATACATTTACAGACGAAAACGTAAATTTACTGACGAAAACGTAAAAATAATGACGAAAACGTAAAAATAATGACGAAAACGTAAATTTATTGACGAAAACGTAAATACACTGACAAAAACGTAACGAAAACGTAAATTTACTAACAAAAACGTAAATTTACTGGCGAAAACGTATGTTTACTGGCGAAAACGTAAGTTTACGGACGAAAACGTAAGTTTACTGACGAAAACGTAAATTTACTGACAAAATTATAGAATTACTGCGAAAACGTAAAAATACTGACGAAAACGTAAATTTACTAACGAAAACGTAAAATTACTGAAAAAGCGTAAAGTTAATTATGGATGGGTAAAAAGTCTAACTTAACAACTTAGTGCCTAAAAGTATTCATTAGTTTACGACTAGTGCCAAAAAGTGTCCATTAGTTTACAACTAGTGCCAAAAAGTGCCCGTTTGTTTACAACTAGTGCCAAAAGGTGCCCCTTAAATTACAACTTAGATTACAACTAGTGCCAGAAAGTGCCAATTAGTTGATATTGATGCGGCAAAAGGTGATCCTAATTTTAAAACTAGTGCCAAAAAGTGCCCATTATTCACATATCGGGCAAGATTTGCCACCTCTAGTTCATTGTAGGAATGTATTAGATATGGTTCAACATTAGAGGTTCAATGTATTAGATAGGATTCAACATTAGAGGTTAAATGTATTAGATAAGGTTATACATTAGAGGTTCAATGTATTAGATATGGTTACACATTAAAGGTTCAATGTATTAGATTGGGTTCAACATTATATGTTCAATGTATTAGATAGGTTTATACATTTGAGGGAAAACATTGGCGGGAAAATATTGACGGGAAAACACTGGCAGGAAAATGTTAACCATTTCTCTCATTTTTTTTTTCATAAAAAGACATATAATTTTTTTTAATGGTAAAATAGTATTTCACATTTTTAGAACTATATTTTTCTTATATATTATAATTTTTCTATTTTATATATAATTTTAAATATATATTACATTCGGAAATTAAAGATTGCATGTGAAGTATCCCCAACGATATGTCGCTGACTTTTTGTCTGTCGTTTTGTGAAAAAGGGCGTTAATGAAATTTTTTGGAGGGATTCCTGAAAAGTATCCCAGCGACATGTCGCTGAGGAATCTTATTAGCAATATTGAACAATACATTCATTAACACTAATCACTCTGCTTAGTCTACGAAACAATTATCCACAGCGACATGTCGCTGGGGAAACCTTGGCGGGATAATTTCCCGCTTATATTTTTGTTAAAGTATTTGGTCAAATATTGGTCAAGTTTTCCCCAGCGACATGTCGCTGGGGAAAATTTTCGATAAAGTTTGACCAAATATGCAACGAGTTAAAGTGCCACGTCAGATTTGTTTTGTCGTTTAGTGGGTTTTTCCCAGCGACTTTGTGTCGTTGGGGAAATGCTCGGTAGAGAATGGGTGGATTGTTGTAGTGATAGCGCCTATTGTTTTTTATTTTTGCGTATGAGATTAGCATTTTAACGAACGCACACCTTGAATAATGATTTAAGAGAGTTGGAGCATATTAATGAACGCAGACCTCGAGA
Source organism: Glebionis coronaria (assembly GCA_025667525.1). Lineage (NCBI taxonomy): Eukaryota > Viridiplantae > Streptophyta > Magnoliopsida > Asterales > Asteraceae > Glebionis > Glebionis coronaria. The sequence continues at coordinate 52,239,591 of CM046879.1, read as the reverse complement.
GCATATATATATACCACCTGCTTTGTTGCGAAAATTATTTTAAATCATCATTTTGGCCACTTCGATATTCAATTAAGATCTCAATTTATCCGTAAAATAATCAGTTTGATACTATTTCAAACCAAATCTTCTTATTTACTAGGGGCCAATTGCTGTATTATAAGTAACCATCAATTATTAGGTCAAGGGCAAGGTTATACAGACCCCCCTAAAACTCTATATATACTCCCCGAATTTTGAATATTTTTTTTTTTTTTTTTAATTTTGGTTTTGTTATAAAAGTGTGAAACATAAAATACGGAATGAAAAAAATAAAGTTTAACAGGTTAAAACTGTTAAACTGACAAAAATACGGAACAAAAACAGATAAAAACACTGTCTAGAAAATAATCAGGGGACAAAAAGTACACAAATAGTGTATTTTTTTTTTTGTCCTTTTTAGTGGGCCAAGGGATATGTATAGTATGACCCATACAAAATAGGCCCCTTAAACTTGAAAAAATAATGTTATGTTGACACTTGGATTTAAATATTTAAATACATAAATAGAAGGTGAAAGATTACACCGCATTTAAACAACATAAATGTAACTGCAGTTTAATTTCTTGGGAGATTCATTTCCATAAAGTTTTGATTGGTGCACCTATTACATTAAAAGAGAAAACCTAATTAGGCATCATAGTCTTTTGCCAAATAATTAGGGGGGTTCGTTGATACAACTTTAGTTACACAGTTATGATTCGTGTATAGTATGGTACACATGATGTATAGTTTCTATTCATTATTGTTTTAAGGCCACTTATGTCATAATACTTAAATACACATGCAAATTAATTTTTGCTTAACTTCTAAATCTTTGGAACGAAGTATTTGTTTAAATATCAAACTAGTAATATTCAGTATTTAAGACAAGAGGAAACACCAGGGTGGATCCAAAACACAAACTCATCAGGTGGACAAATGTTTTTTCAAATTTACAAAAGAAATAAAACAGAGATAAAATATCTGCTTTCATTCGAAGTGGTAAAAAATTAAGAACCTATCTCCTAATCAGTCCCCTACGATCATTTATACCGAGGAATCACATACATACAACCTCACTAGTAACTTCCATAAGTTATTCTTTTTCTATGGAATTTAAAGTAGTGTCGATTGCATATTTAGGTTGTGATTATTGTGGCAAGGTATTTAAAAGAGTGTCGATTGTAATCGGTGAGGTAAGGTATTTAAGAGATGGTCGATTGTAGATTTAAAATAGTGTCTGATCATATATTTAGGTTACAATTCTTGTGGAATATCGTTAGATACGTTTATTTTTTAACATTCTCTACAAATATTATCACTTTCTGTTGAAACTTTTCTTTTTAAATGAATTTCAATCTTAGCCTATAATTCGCAAGCTAGTGGTTCAATATTGACTAAAAATTAACGATTAGCAAACATTTATATAAAATGTAACTAAGAAAGTGAAAAAAAATACAAACATCTGAAAAAGGAAGCAAACATTGAAACCAAAATACATGTTACATCTTGTTGATGGTTTAGTGTATCTATGGTTGTAATATGCCTATTTAACAACTTTTGGGTGCTTTTGACAGATTTTTAAAAGCAATGGGTCGTTTTTGCCCCACTCTTATTTCTTTATGGGCGAATTGGGCGGAAGTAATGATACAATGGGCTAAGTGGGCGGTACTAATAAATAAATGGGAGAATATTGCCCAAACGGGTTTTGTCCATTTTTCTCTTTATGTACGTCGTTTCTAACTTTGTTATTGCCTCTTTCTGACTTTCTCTTTATCAAGTTTCAATCTAACAGGTACATTGTATCTACTCTTTTAATGATACACCCGAGGTTGTGTGGGTTGGACCGAACGGGCCATTACTATGTATATTAAGGTTAGGGTTTTATTATTATGTTTTATAAATATCATGTCATTGTTATCAGTATAGTCAATCAAATGAATCAATAAAATCTTCAGTTTCTCTTCTCTAATTCGTTCTTAACGAGCCAACACACGCTTGAAGTGGTACCCTATCCCGATACTACCCGAGAGGGTCGTATCAATTGTTGCTTTAATTGAGAGCCCTCAACTCGTTGAGGGGTTTTGATCTAAGATTCCAATTCCAAAAAAAGAAAAACACTATTCATCGTTAGAGTACAGTTCATCGACGGTTACTATTCATAAGTATTCGAAGCCAACAACATTAGGGGAAGCCTTCTACTTAGCTCGTATAGTAGAGACTCGTCTTCAGGAAATTGTAGAAAAAAAACACACCGTTGAAAATAAGGTGTCTTATTCTTCTACAACATTAGAAGTTGCACCCACAATTACACGAGAATTCGTACCAACAACAATTGCCCAGGAAGGTTTAGCTACTGATCCGGGCGAGGGTTTAAAAGTAGTGGGTACACATTCATTGAGTTGTGATGAGGTTACGCGAGAATGGATGGCGGATTTTGAATTAATAAATTCTCTGTATCACCTTGAGGGCAAGGTGATTTTTGAAGGAGTGAAGAGTAATACGTCATGGGAAGTGGTAACCGAAAGAAAGGTGTTTTGTTACGTCCTAGGAAGCGGAAGAAGAAAGAGGAAAAAAGTGTTGGTCGCGGGAGGAAGGAGATCTACAGCCGTGAAAGCGTTAGGATTAGGATTGGCAAGGTGAATTTTGATACGACAAGTGGATGTGAGTTTTTGCTAAGTGGCTAAGAGCGAATGTTGATACGACAAGTGAAACATTCATTGAGTTGCTATTTAGAAGATGTTGCAATTGAAAGAAGGTTATGGGATCCCGGAATCAAGTGTTCTTTTCTAGACATCACCTTGAGGGAAACTTGGATTCGAAGGAGTGGAGAATGATACACCCGGGGTTGTGTCGGTTGGGCCGAACGGGCCATTACTATCTATTTTAAGGTTAGGGTTTTATTATTATGCTTTATAAATATCATGGCATTGTTATCAGTGTAGTCAATCAAATGAATCAATAAATCTTCAGTTTTTTTTCTCTAGTTCGTTCTTAAGGAGTCAACACACGCTTGATGTGATGCCCTATCCCAATACTACCGAAGAGGGTCGTATCATTTTAATTAATACGTTCATATTCAATTTAATACACTATTTTATATAAACTATATTTTATTATTTGGAAAAATGTTATTTAAATTTTATTTGCAAATTCCATTTAGGAGTTTTATTCAAAATATATTTTTTTTATTTTTTAACGTTTTACATTATTAACTTTCAAGTTTTAAAAGTTATAATTATAACATGCAAATTAGAGGTGTGCAAATTTTACCTATTTGAATAAATATAAGCAGTTTTTTGCATTTTTCAAAAAAAGATAAGACACTTTTTGGTTATTTATTATTTTTGACAGGGTAAACAGACACACATGTAAGAAATTAAATAGTTTAATAGGCGTATATATAAAATACTAATTAAACAACTCGTCAAATCTTTTATATTTAATTTTTTATCCCCGACTTTAAACAAGTATTATTATTTTTTATATTTACGTTTATATATATTTTTTAGCGTTTTAGCTTGCGCCCGTTTAACCCGGCTATTTAGCCCGTCTCCCGTTTAGCCCACGCCCGTTTAGCCCGTGCCCGTTTTGACCGTCACCTGTTGCCGTGCTCGCCCGTCCGTTTTGCCACCTCTACTCCTAACTAAAACATTTTCACTTAATTAAATTTTTTCATCTAAACATGTTTATTGGGCTTTTAGTAATATCGGATTTTGAATAAATCGAGACTTTTAGCAAAAATTTACATTATGTGACGTGCTATCGGTTCTCGTGAACCTTCGGAAACCCTCCTGGGTCCACCCCTGGGTAGCAGGGTGGGTATTTCTAAAACCTGTGGATGATATTACCTGAGTATCCAACAGGTAACGAGGCAGTTATTGCTAAAACCCATAATGTATCCGACAAACTTTTTTATCGATATCGCATTCACAAGTGCCAACCCTTCTCCGACACGACCCAATCGGTTCGAGATTCCTTTGTCCCCATCCGTTTCACCCATTCGGATGCTTTTGCCATCCGTATCTAAGTCGCGTGAGGCAATTTCACAATTGGTTTTTTCTTAGGCCAATTCATGTAACAAGTGTTCACTTTGAGACATTTTTTTCTTTTTAGAGAATCTAGTTGGCTTTTCACATAAATATGTGCCTATTTAAAGGATCATGGGCCTATCACACTTCTACACAACTCATCATTGTAATTTCTTCAAACATAAACTCTTTGTTTGATTCATATTCACATGGATTTCCTCCAATACCCCAGCACTCTTTTTCTACTTTTCATTTCGATGTCAAGCTTAATATTCATATATAAACGGCAGCAAAAGAAAAATGTTATCGCTACAAATTGGCCGATTCTTGGTATGCTACCAGGGCTCCTTGTAAACTCCCACAGACTACATGATTATGCAACTGAGCTTCTGACGCATAGTGGTGGTACATTCATGATTAAAGGACCTTGGTTCACCAACATGGACATGTTTCTAACCACCTATCCATAGATGTCCACCACATTCTAAGCAAAAACTCAACGAATTACCCTAAAGGTGACAAATTTCGCCAGATATTTGAAATCCTAGGAGATGGGATTCTTGCTAATGACGGTGAGATATGGGAGGTCAGCCATAAGATCATGATGTTTATACTTAACCATGTAAGATTTCAAAGTATTTTGGAAACAATCATTTAGAACAAAGTGGAAAATGGGCTTTTACCCACACTTGAATCCATTTATGCGCATGGCACTGAAATGGATTTGCAAGATGTATTTCAAAGGTTCTCTTTAGATACCACATGCAAGTTGCTCTGTGATGAAGACCTCAAAAGTTTGTCTCCTGATTTTCCTTACACTCCATATCTAAAAGTGTGGAGAAATGCTGAAGAAGTTGTCTTGCTTAGGCATATTGCACCCCCATTCCTTTGGAGATTGCAACGACTCCTAAGAATTGGTAAAGAGCATATGCTAAGTAATGCAAGGAAAACTCTTGACCAATACGTACACAAGTTTTTAGACGAAAAACAAAACAAGTACAATAACATAAACCCTAAACACCAAGAAGAGTTCTCATTTTTCACAGCTCTTCTAAGAGGGTTCCAACTTCATTGTGGTACTTCTTTGAGTCCCACTAAGTTTCTACGAGACACGTTATTAAATTTGATGGCTGCTGGAAAAGATAGTACCAGCAGTGCTCTATCTTGGTTCTTTTACTGTCTTATGAAAAATCCCATTGAAGAGGATAAGATCTTTAAAGAGGTTCAAACAAATTTAAAAGCGAGAATTGGTGAGCAATGGCATGTAAATGAATTAGACAAATTGGTATACCTTCATGGAGCATTATGTGAAACCTTAAGGCTTTTTCCACCTATTCCATTTAACCACAAGTCTCTGATACATACAGACACCCTTCCAAGTGGTTACAAGGTTAATCAAAACGCCAAAATCATTTTACCTTTTTATTCCATGGGAAGGGTGAAATCAATATGGGGCGAGGATTGTATGGAGTTTAAGCCCGAAAGGTGGATTTCGGAGAAAGGGAGGATTAAAAATGAGCCATCTTACAAATTCGCGACATTTATTGCTGGACCAAGAACTTGTATAGGCAAGAACATTGCTATGTCTAGCCTAAAGATAGTGTCAACCATGATTATTTACAATTATCACATGGAGCTGGTTGAAGATCATCTTGTGCGTCCAGCGGATTCTGTTGTCCTTCAAATGAAACATGGTCTCAAGGTGAGACTAACTAAAAGAAATGACCTAAACTAAAATATGGATTATCGTCTACCACAAATCATCTATTTCACAATTCATATTACGTTTTTCGAATGGTACTGATTATGTCGAGTGGTTCATGGGTTATTTGTGTCTTTGATTTGTGTTGGTTATGTTTATGTATCTATTCATGTTGTTTTATATTTGTGGCTTTCGTTGCTGTTTGTAACATTGAAGAAATATACTTTATCGGTTAGTTATACTTTTGATTTTTGAATTTGAAACTAGTTATCATTGTTATTATGGTATTACCGTTTATATTTTTGGTGTATTGTAACCTTTTAGCTTCTACTTTAGATTAAGCCATGGGCTAAATTTATAACTAAAGTGAAACTGAAACTGGGTCTGGTCCGAAGACCAGCTCTGGTTAATGTTCTAAAAAGATTTGCCAAATGAGAATATGGGTGTAGTTGACTGTTGAGTCGAATCAAAGTCAATAACTATTTGATATTGGTTAACGAATACTAGCCATTGACGGGGCTAACGTGTTCGAGTGTAGTTTGAGTTCTAGCTACTTGAATAAACTTCCAAAACAAAAAAGAATAACCACAGTCACTACCAGAAAATGGAGCAATAGCGACGGTGTTTTCCGTCAGAAATCAGTAAGTGTAGGTCCTTTCCAATGGATTTGCGACGAAAATGGTGTGTCGCTAAATGCTTCTAGCTAATCCCTATCAGCCGGAACTCTGTCGGAAATACCGACGAAAAAAATGCGTCGGAATTCTGTTGGTATTAATTTCTCTCGGAAATCTGTCGGTAAAAATAAATAAAAAAACATGTCGGAAATTCGTCGATAAAATGGCCCTCGGAAATTTGTCAGAAAATTTCCATCGGTAAACAGTCACAAATCTGTCGCAGATATAAAAATTAATTTGCAGCTTAATGCTCAAATTTATATAATCCGGTATCTAAAATGGTTAGAAAAATGAATAATTCATGACCAAATAGTTCAATGACCAAATCTCAATTTACAAATAATAAAGATTACACATTCACTAGAAATGGATAATTCAATATTAAACAATCGTTTAGGATTCAAATAACAAGTTATAGTCGAACTGAACGAGTCAAATAAAATATTCAAGATGAAACTACTAATACAAATATTCAAATACTATGATGTTATCAAGCTAAGGTGAAGGACGGGAATTCATTAACTTTTTTAAGACCAAGTTAATGTCATTCATTTTCTGTTGCCATTCTCTCTCGAGCTTGTTCACGAGCATCCGCCTCTACCTCTTCCCTTGCTTCTACTACCATCATAATCTGCATCTTGATTACCAAATCCAGATACATCGCTACTATCACCACCATTTCCTATATTTCCACTTCTGCCCTATCTCTTCCCCGGCCCATTCCCCTACCTATGTTGTTATTTCTAGCTATGTTTCCTGCATAACGTGTCCAATAAACAAAGATTAGCAAAGATAATGAACGAAACAGGAAAAGCGTTAAGGAATTATAGTTTAAATTGATCTGCATGTAAAATACATAAGAGTAACACCTTTCATTATCTTTTATATTCCGATTTGACAAATATTCAATGCAAATCAGTGTACCCATTAAGGTACGACGAACCAATTGATATTGGTACGCATTACCATTTTTTACTTGTGCTACCTTACTATAGTCATCACTCATAGTATCTAACAAGTAGTGTAATATTTTTTATAGCAAAATCAAAAGTATGATAATTGTAATTGTTTCTAATATGATAACAAAAAAAATGTGGAGACCAGCAACTAAACGAGGATTAGTCTGCAATTATATAAAACGGGTTATGTTGCAAGCGTTAGACGAAAATAAGCTATAATCTAAGGTGTTCCAAACAACTTTTTTTGAGCTATAATCTAAGCTTAATCATCACTAATCCTTCCTAACAACTAACTAAATTATATCACTTGTTTTGAGATCACAATCAAACTTCATTTAGCATTAAGCTCATATAATCAAATCCTAACTGAATTAATCACTTAATCTCATATAATCAAATAATTTAGAGCAAAATTAAAATCGATTTTGACCTTTAAATTAGGGGAATCGACGACGAGCGATGGTTAGAGACGATGGCGGTCGATGGCGGGTGGCAACGATGGTTGGAGACGATGACGGTAGTTGGAGACGATGACGGTGGTGGGAAACGATGGTGATGGTTGGGAGACGATGTGTGAAATGAAAATGGAGATGTAAAAAGTGACGATGGTCGGAGATGTGTGAAATGATTTAAGTTTAAGTGTAAAAGTGTGTAATAAGTTTAACTGTAATTTTTTTTATGTAAGTGTTAAGTTTAAGCATCGGTTCAAAATCGAACCGAATCGATCCAAATATAGCCGAACTGAACGAAAATAGATTTTGATAAAAACTCTAACCGAAAAACGATTTTGAGAAAAACTAGAACCGAAGCAAAACCGAAACTGAATCGTACTTAGAAAAATCGAACCGAATATATAGTATAGGTGTACTTTTCGTATTTTTAACCCGATACCGAATCATAAATATACAAAAGCAAAAAACGAACCGAGTATGGTTGGTTCGGTTTTCGTCGGTTGGTTCAGGTTAGTTTTCGGGTTGTTTTGCTCCGTCCTACTAAATAGTGTTTGTAAAAATTTAAGTGATTTTATGCTAAGTCCAATTTTTATTTTATTTGTAAAAAGTGATTTTATGCATAGTTTATTTTTTTGTAAAAGTGATTTTATGCAAATTCTTTTTTTTTTGAAGTGATTTTATGCATATTCTATCCTTTTTTAAGCAACAAAAATTTTATGAGTTTAAAAGTGATTTTGATAATAATTTTTGGTAATGAAAAATGTATTTTACTTAACAAAAATTTACTTTACCATACTACTAAATATCCGTCGGAAGTACTTCGCAAAATGATTTAGTTTCTGAGAGCATACCGACTGAAAATTCAAATCATAAGATAATATAACAATTTCCGACCGAATAGCGACGGATAAACAAAACTCTTTGTAACCCGTCGGAAATTGGTCGGAATAAAAGTTATTTTCCGACGGATTTCCGTCGATAGTATTTTCCCTCAGAAATCCGTCAGAAATCTATCAGTAAAACATTGCAAAAAAATTATCCCAACATCAGTCATTAATATGTCAGAATTTGGTCGGAAATTTGCGACAGAAATATATTTGTCGGAAAATCTGTCGCTGTTTGTCACTTTTCTAGTAGTGAGTGCATATAATGTGCACACAAGTAAAAAAATATACAGTTCAATGTGAAATAATCATACACGAATTTATAAATATGACAAGCGAAACGGGCAGTTTGATCACTAAAATAGATTCATTATTCATTAGTCACACGTTTTTTCTTAACGTGTTTTAAATTGAAGCAAATACATAGAATTCCCATTTAAATTCATTCACCTGCATATTTCTATTTGAACAAAACCTACATTTCTTTTACACATGTATTTTGTGATCTCTAATTTCCATTAACACAATTCGGCTCAAATGTGTGGCTAAATTCATACCGCTGGTTAGACTTTTTGGTTTAACAACAAATTATATTATTTTTCGTAAATCTATCGAGTAGAGGTGGAACACTATGTAATTAAGACATACGGTTAACGTAATTATGTACTCTAATATTTTGATATAACCAACCCAACATGTACCGTAATAATAGAACTTTAAAGCAAAGAAAACCTTGTAAATTGAAACCGAACCATAAACACAGAAAAACAATCAAGTAGTCAAGTCTCTACCAATACCGTAAAAAACACTCACTTGCTTTAGCAGTAGCTAATACTCGTTGTACCACATTCTTGATTTAATAGCCACATCACTGTTCACAAGCTCCCATCTGACATATATCGTGAGTAGCACTGCCATCGGCCATCACTTATGTGATCCTTGGTTCTTCTAACTTCGTAATTGTAGTCTTCTCCACCACCATAATTTCCATTCCCTCTATGGCCTAGTTATTATATAGATACCCCTTCAGAATGGAAACTATCCACACGATCATGCTAAATTCATGTATTTACGTACATCATAGAGTAAGGATAACCTAAGAAACTATGAGCATTTTGCAATTGCTAGAGAAAAATGTCACTACTAGAAATTGGACTTTCAGTGACGGAATTTCCGACAGCCACAAATCCGTCGCTAATTTACCGACACCTTTCCATCAGATCAGCGACAAACATGTTTTTCCGACTGGGTTCCGACAGATTTCCAAGAGATATAATTTCGTCGGAAATTTGTCACTAATTCACGTTACTTTCCGTCAAATTTCCGACACCATTCCGACGCATATCTGTATATGTCACTATTCCGTCGGAATTACTTTATTTTATGCTATTTTTAAATTCTCTCAGAAATCGATCACAATAGATTATAATTTCCAAGGGAGTTCCGACAGAAAATAAAAAAAACATGTTGTTTATTATTGCTAGTTTGAATGTGTAATACTATTTGTTATGTGAAACATATTTTTTTTTTGAACAGCAAGTTAGTAGTTAGTGGTTCGAGCTTACAGTGACATCTAATTGGGCAGTATGCAAGCCTCGAACCTTCTCCTTAGGGGATAAATCCCACTCCTGCTTCTTAATTCGGGCCTCTAAAGGTTCTTGGTGAGACTCGAACTCGAGACCTCTCCAAGAATACCTCCCCAAGATTACCTTAGTGGCCAACTGAGCTTAGATCAGTTGGTTGTTATGTGAAACATATAAACGTATTGACAAATTTTATGTCATTTAATCAATTTGTGTCAAACGTTGGTTTTTAATTGTTTATTGAATAAGTGTCAATTTGTATCAAATTAATTACTTTAAACTATTCAAATTATTTTTAGTCTCCATAGCCATTTGATTAAATTGTACCAAAAATCAAGGTGAATAATAAAAAACAATACCTCATAACTGAAAATCAAACCTAATAACACGAATTATGTAACATTTAGTCAATTAATTATTTTTCTTTCGAGCCAAGTAAAAACTATATTAATCAGGCTAAACATACATCCAGGGGTGGAAACGAGCCAAGCCGTACTCGAGTTCATTTAAATTTACAAAGCTCGAGCTCGACTCGTTTCGAGTCTTATCATTTAGGCTCGGACTCGGCTTGTAGTATGCTGGAAAGGCTCGAGTTTGGCTCGTTCATATGATTGAAAATGTAAAATAACACTTGAATCGAGCTCAACTCGCAATATATCAAAATTAGGCTCGTTAATAAATTTTTTATTAATCTTGTTAATAAGCTTGAATATAATAAACATCAGGCTCGTTTAAGCTCGCGAACCCAAACAAGCTTTGTACGTAAATCTCGGGCTCGAGCTCATCTATTAAACGAGATGAGAATTAGGGCTCGAGCTCTGGATCGAGCTCATTTAGGCTCAACTCGTTCGAGTTTTTTATCGATCTGATCTTGCACTTCACAAACAGCTCGACTGATTTTCACCCCTAATCAAAATAAAATACATTCGTATTTTATAACTTAAATAAAATACCTTGATATTTTAAAACTTCATTAAAATACACTTAAAACTTAAATAAATAAATAAATTATATTCATTCCCACTAAACTTAAAATACATTCAGATCTCGTAGAAAAACTAGAACTCCTACTGTTCCATCGTCATCACCGCCGCCCGAAACCAACCGCCGTTTCCACTGGTCCGCCATCGCCACTGGTCCGCCATCGCCACTGGTCCGCCATCGCCACTGGTCCGCCATCGCCACTGGACCACCATCGCCACTGGTCCGTCGTCGCCAAGGTTGATTCGTACTTATTAAGCTTATTGTGTTACTGATTATTAAGCTTATATGTTAATTTGATTTGATTTGTTAAGCCTATGTGTTACTGACTATTAAGCTCATGTGCTACGGATTATTAAGCTTATCTTTTAATCTTGTATTTTGATTTGATTTGATTTTGATCAATTGTTAGGATAGTGTGGTTGTAGTTAGCGTAGCCGGTACATCAATTGCTGAAAGGTAGTTGTATATGTAAGCGATCTAGATTAACTTTGTGGAAATGTTGGTAGTTGATAGGTAGTTGTATATGTAGCGTGGTTGTAATTAGCGTAGCTGATACATCCTGAACATTGTGGAAATATTGACGTCAACTTTTCAAGTTAAGAATATCTAAAAAATGGATAAGAGTTTATACGGGCCGGGCTGTGATCCGAAAATGATTTTTCCCCTGATTAATTTATATATATTAAACTAAAACAATATTAATTAAAGTTCCATGTTCAACGCTCACCATCTCATCACTTAGAATTGAACAGGTTAGCGATTTTAAGTAGATAAGTACTTACATTCACAATAATTTCTATTTTATACTAGAAACGTGTTCAATTCTAAGGTCTATGCAGATAAGTACTTATGATTAGCACATCCAAGTGCCCTCTTACGTTATCGAAACTGTGTATGTGTTAGTTTTCCAAGTGTTTGGATATAAGTAACTGCTTATGATGGCCAGGTTATTGAAATTGGCTATGTGTTAGTCTCTCACCCTTCCGGTTCTAAGTTTTAGTGTCTATAATGAGACTATTGTATAAATCTGCTATGAATAAGACTTGTAAGTAAAAGATAATTTGATCCAGTAGGTCTAAGATAGCAAGGTAACCATTGTTTTTAAGGTCTATAAGATAGAAAGATAACCATGATATGGGATGGGGTAAGCTTGTATTCTATTTGGGTCAATATTTGTTTGTTAAAACTTATTATACGTATCCTCTATTGAAGCTTACCTAGGTAGAGTAACACTGATGGGCACATGCTGCCTTTAAGCTTTCTGCAATATTTTAAAAGTGGCTAGGTGGTAGTCGAGTTGTCAACTCCCTTGTAGCTAGTAATCGGCTTAGGCGGGTACTTGGGTAGTGAGGTAGTGATTAGGGAGTACCCGGGATGGAATTTTCTGTATATAAATTTTGAAGTTATATGTACGAGTGTATGACATACACATAATACTTCAAATACTTTAAAGTTCATTATCAAATTCGAGTCTTAAACATAAATTATTAACAAGTTGTTCAAACATAACGAATAATCAGTTTTTGAAATTAAATCAAACCGAGCAATGGTTACACAAAATTAATCTCGTAATTAAATACATGAACATACTCTCGATTAGCCTCAAATCGAGTGATGTTTTTTCAGTATCCATATTTGAGTTATTGTGATCTGATTATGAGAATCGGGTTTAGAGAAAAATGTTGAAAGAGAAGCTTGACAAATGCACAAAGGAGAAGTTGTTTGATTTTTGCGATGTTATAAATCTTCAAATTCACAAGTCAGTTAAGAAAGTATGCATTTTTTGTGCATATGATTTTCATTTATTTGTGTAGAAACAATCTGGCGAGAAGCGCAAGCGCTCATCCAAGTCTCAAGAAGAAGACAATGCGGGAGAAGACAATGACGAAGAAGATGCAGGCTTAGAGAGTGAAGGTGCTGAGTCTCAGGAGGAAGATGCTAACAATACCCCTTCAAAACCAGAAAGTGAGGATGAAAAGAATAAGTCAGATGAAGGCGGTGAAGAGGAAGAAGACAAGTCAGAAGACGAGGAGGAGTCAGAGCCAGAGTCAGAGCCAACACCAAAAAAGTCCTCTGCAAACAAGAGTGCTAAGAAGGATTCTGGTGCTAAAACTGGAGAGAAATCAAAAACTGTTAAAAAGGCTAAAGTGAAAACACCCACTAAATCCAATAAAAAGTCTTCTGCTTCGGCTTCCAAGAATGAATCATCTGGTAAGAAATCTGAGGTAGAAAAGAGTAGCAAGAAGGCAGAGACAAAGGGCTCCGCTAAGAAAGAGTTTGTAAAAGAACAAGGTATAGGCATGTCTTTTGCTTTATTTTTTAAAAATTATTCTTGTATGTTTATTGACAATCAAATGTTTTTACAGGCAAAGGAAAAGCCAACAAAAAGGCAAAAACAGAACCAACTAAGACAGAACCAACTAATGAAGAGATGCATGTAGTTGTAGCTAGCATCTTAAAGGAAGTTGATTTCAACACTGTAAGTGAATCCCATTGCGACTTCTTTTTATTTTTACCTAAATCAAGTCAATTTTGGTAACTTAATATATAATTCTTATGACGCGGGCTACTTTGTCCGACATCATCAAACAACTTGGTGAGTTAACCCATCTTTTTTCCTTGTTTTATGGTCAAGTATTCTGCAAAACTTATCTAGCATGAGTTTAACATATATAATTTCTGTGGATTTAGGTGTCCACTTTGGTCAGGATCTATTGCATAGAAAGGCCGAGGTGAAGGCCATAGTAACTGATGTGATAAATAACATGTCTGGTGATGAATATGAGGAGGAAGAGGAAAAAGAAGCCGAACCAAAAGCCGAAGTAGAAGGCGGTACTGATGAAGTAAAAGCAGAAGCAGAAGGTGGTAGTGACAAGGATGAAGAGGGTGGAAATGATTCATAGGGAGGGGGTGATATAGGCGTTATATGTAACATTTAGATGAACATGTCAGAAGGAAAATATGGAGGCTACATGAAGTAATCGATGTACAGGCAGTTTCTGTGCGGGAATACTAGGTGTTCTATGACTTTGACTTCCATTATTAGTACCATAGATCAGCGGAGAAGCTTCACCCTTTGTTTCGGTATTTGAAGATGCTACGGGGGGGGGGGGGAGAAGAAGGGTAAGTTAGTCGGGATGGGTACAAGAGGGGTTTCGAGGCTCATGGTGACCCGTACATCAACAACGTCTAGTTCCAGCTCCACATCTAACAAACAGGTTTGTTTGCCCACACTTCGACCTTCTTGTTGGAAACTAAATAAGAGGTCTTTTGTAGCTAGCTATTCATACAAGTTTTCGTGTGTTGATTGGAGCGTTTAGAAAAACTAGGAGTGCTAGTTGCTTGTTTCCAAACAACCATTCTGATTGGAGCGTTAAGGCTGCTTTTAGAAACTTTAAAACATAGAAGATACTGAGAACTGAGAAATTTTCATGTTTGATGTGTTTTCTCACCATTATTTATATTACCTTTGGGATGTGGAAGATCAGTAGGCTTTATAAGGCTTTAAGTAGTCCTGACTCCTTACTAAGATATACTTTACTTAAGCTCGTACATAGTATCTATTTGTTAAATAATAGAACTGTGTAAGTCACTTGCTGCAGGGATTATAAGGAACTTGAAGAAGTTAATTAGAGATCTGTATAGTATTTATTGTGTGCAGAATAACGTTTTACCAAATGTCCCTAGCTAATATTGATCTAAATTATAGCATGTTCTCTGATCATTATTGCAGCAAGTGACTAAAGTGCGTTTATACAGAGTCTGTATATAAAACATGGGCATGAATGGCGAACCTCATAACCTACATGTATATGTGTATGATTTTGTAAGAATGTTATACTGAGCATATGTGCGAACAGTTTGTCACTCCATGGATACTATCTACAGTCATGATTTTAGTAGCCTTATTTTTTTGGGTGTTACTATTGTGTTAAACAAATAGGAAGAGCGAGGGCTCTTTGTTCTCATTCTGTAGTCTGCACAGAATGTTTGATGCCTAACGCCTGCACGAAATCGGATAAAAGTATGCGGCATGCTATTTAGTTATGATGACACAAAAGTCACTATATAAATTCTTTAAAAGAATGCAAATATCAACATTCTTTTTGCACCTTATTTACATCTCTTTAGGTTTGCCAGTGGATTACAGCCTAGACTCTTGGTGAAATCAAGCACGTTTAATGGCTCATGAGCAGCTCTCTGTGATGGTATAGGTACCTAGAAAACAAACTATGATATGGTCGCGAGTTCATAAATTTCAGTCATGCCTTAAGCACAATAACTAGCCTTTTGATAATATGACTTGCGTTAGAGCATGCCGAAAATATTAAGTTTGATATTGCTTGATATAACACTATGATCTTGTTTGGGCATAAAGGTAATTAAACCTGTGACTGCTTTTAGATAGTTTCTATCGTTTGTGTTATGGTTCATATGAGTGGCTATCTGTGGATACGTAATTATGTTATACGGATCTGAACTTAGAGTTTCTGTACGGACTTTGTTTCTTAATTTTTCTCGTTTCTGTGATCTGAACTTAGAGTTTCTGTACGGACTTTGCTTGGTCGTCTTTCAATTTGTGAATTAACCGTTTCAAGTTGATAATCGACTACTGTACTTGGATATTGTTTTTGTCGTGTGTCTTTAACTCTTATTTGATCTGCTTATTTGCGTGAGTGTGTTCTGCTGTGTTGAGATAAACATAGAGGCCTTATTTGACTAAGAACATGTGTGATAGGATGATATGAGTGGGATTTAGTTTACTTGTATTCTGGATCATGCATTGTATAAGTTACTCGCCAACTGTATAACGGGATATTATTCTATTTCTGCTTGTTTCCGCCTTATTTTGTTCTGTATTTGTGGGAGTGTATTATATTGTATCTTAAGGAGGATATGTGTTTTAAGGTTTCTGATAATGTAGGTACAAACTTTAGAAGAGACGATCAGAAGATTGCAAGTGGAGAATGCAGAAATAAGAGCACAATCCGAAAGAGATATGCAGATTGAGATACAACGCCAAGTGGAGAATCAAGTTTAGAGCACATGAGACGATGAGAACTCGAGGCGGAGGCTCGTGAACAAGCTCGAGAGAGAGAATGGCAACAAAAAATGAATGACATTAACTTGGTCTTAACAAGTTTACCGATTCCCGCCCTCCCCCTTAGCTTGATAGCATTATAGCATTTGAATACTTGGATTACTAGTTTCATCTTGAATGTTTTATTTGACTCGGTCAATTCAAGTATGACTTGTTATTTGAATGCTAAACGATGTTTAATCTTGAATTATTCATTTAGTCGTAAATTATCATTTCTTTCTAGCCATGTAGATACTGGATTCATAAATTTGAGCATTAAGCTGTATATTAATTTTTATCTCTGCGACAGATTTGTGACTGTTTACCAACAGAATTTTTCTGACAGATTTCTGAGGGACATTTACCGATGATTTTCCGACAGATATATTACGTTTTTCTAAATTTTTTTACTGAGAGATTTCCGAGGGAATACCAACAGAATTCCAACGCATGATTTCTGTCGGTATTTCCGACAGAATTCCGAATGTTAGATTAGCTAGGAAGCATTTAGCGACACACCATTTCCGTCGCAAATTCGTCGGAAAAGAATTATACTGACGGATTTCCGACAGAAAACACCGTCGCTATTGCTCCATTTTCTAGTAGTGTGTAACCTGGAAGTTCTGAGATAATTTGTTGACTTTTCAAGGTCAATTTTCAAGAATTGTTTCTTCTCTTTTTGCAGCGAATATAATCTGATGTACAGATATGAATCACAACTAAAATATTAGGCCATATATGTGGGTGCAAATAGCTCAAATCATTCAATGGAATATGTCACTGAGACTAGCTTGTAGATAGTTGTGTACGTAGAAAAGAAGTTCGGTAAATTTTAGCCTCTAGAAATTCATACAAACTGAAAAAAAGGTAACTCAACAAAAGATGCCACATTCCAGGTCGTAATATGTTCCAATATGCTTAATTAAGATATTTTGAGATACGTTCCAATGTGATTGAGCAAGAGAATTGGTCTTGAAATATGATGTAATAAGTGCTCTGCAAACATTTATAGACATTTTAATATACTTCAGGTTAAGATGTTTTGAATCATCTATTATCTTACTACTTTATAAAAGATTTAAGACTTTTTCTATATTTAGAAATCTTAAAATATTCAGCCTAAAACATTTCTTTATTAAGAAATATATACAAAGTGTTAGAATCAATAAAGATTAATAAAATATTTTAAATTTTGTAACAGCTTCCAGCTTTATAAACTGTTATAAAATATTGAATAATATCAATCAATTTCATATTTGTAACAGTTAAATAACCATTCCACATTTTAAGCCCAATAACATTATATAAAGAAATACGTGTATAAAAAACCATCCATCCCGGACAACCAGTGGTGCTGTTGATAATTATTGCTCAAATGTAATGTCTGAGACTAAAAAGGTTGCTGATAATGTGCAGACTTCTATGGGCGACTGGGGCAGTGCACGAATGGATCAACAGGTGAAACCCTTAACCAATGACAGTTTGTTCTATCACACATGTTTGTTTCAAGTTGTACACAAAAAATGTTTGGTCTAATGATTGTATTCGTTTTTCTTTAATTTATTTGTGATATTGGCCACAATATATGATTGATTATATGCAGCAACATCACTTGGAATATATAGGTGTGGATCTATTTTAGTTGTTTTTATGATCTTCATTTCTTTACGAAGTCTGTTTTGTTTTCTGCACTTACACGAACAGTACATCGTGTAACACTGTAATTTTTGTATCTTACTTTGTTGTTTCTATAACTTTATAAGACTAGATAGGATTGTATATATCAGTTTATACGTTATACAGTAATATAACTTTAGGTGAATCTATTTAATATCTATGTTGTACAAGGCTTAGGTGAAAATACTCCCCCCGATTTAAAGAAACAAGGACCATTGAACCTCGTAAATTCGACATAAACTCAATTGTGTGGAATAATGCAGCAGGTACATAGGTAATTCTTAATTGTTGTAGTATTGTTCCAAAATATACAGCTAAAATCTATAAGTAGTGGCTAGGAGTTGCTTATTTTTTAAATGTTGACTCAGAAATCGTAAAAGTCGTTCCGGCTAATGCTTATACTTCCCAAGAAATTTTCTACTTCACAACTATATATTCGAGCATCTAAAT
The DNA here is from genome assembly GCA_025667525.1 of Glebionis coronaria. Taxonomy (NCBI): domain Eukaryota; kingdom Viridiplantae; phylum Streptophyta; class Magnoliopsida; order Asterales; family Asteraceae; genus Glebionis; species Glebionis coronaria. Next base: position 52,221,094 of record CM046879.1, on the reverse strand, counting down.
ATTATGACTTCACGCAATATTGCAAAATATTCAGGTATATTCAACGTCACAAAGCTCGACAGGGAGTGTTAGATTGTTGATTTCGATGGTGCATTGTTGATCTATGGATTTGGTTATATCTATTATTCAGTAGATTTAAGAAGTTGGAGAGGTATATGGATCAAGTTAAGAACATAAAAAGAAAGGCATGTAACCGCGGCTTTCTTTTCTTTGATCATTAGGCATAAAACAAACCTTATTAGAGTTGTTGTATGAAAGTATATAAAAAAGGGTCTTAATCAATTAAGGTTATTGATTATGGAAGGATGTCATGTATGTGTCTCTATTTAGCATATTTAGTTCTACATGATTGACGGATTGCAGGGACACTTGGTTTCTAAAACCGTAATTATCATCCTCAAATATCGCAATGGATAATCAATAGGTCGTTTATACCTCAATATCGAGGAAGATTATCTTGAGATCCATGTACATTACCCACAATGTAATACATAAATATATCTGATACATACATAATCATGTATCAATATATATCTGTGTGTTTCCATGATGTTGTATACACAAACGAATCGAAATTGGTCAGGAGGAGAGTCACACACATATCAAATTTTGCAAGTTATAATATTTTATTTAAAATAAGAATAAGAATATAATGTGGGCTTTGTACTTTTTAATTTAGACTATTAATAATTACAAAAATAGATATTGCACGTGTCAATAGAAAAAGGAAGCTTTTCGAGCAAGATTCTATAGCACTACAAATACAATATATCTAAAAGAAATTATTTACCGCTAAAAACGTTGACGTCTAACTGAAAAACATATGCTCACTAGAAAATTAGTCATCGAGTACACGCCGCCGCATTGCGCGGGTACTCGACTATCTTAATACTTTATAAAAGATTTAACCATTTTTTATATTTAGAAGTATTAAAATTTTAAGCCTAAAACATTGCTAAAAAAAGAAAGTTATATATGATCATTTTCATAATCAGTCTAGGTTTTAATGCATATACGTTTTTTCAAACTACATTTAATAAGTATTTTAAATGACAATATGAATTAATAATAAATATGAATCAATAAGAGTTTATGTTATTTATAAATAATTTAATGAGAAATTAAATAATTTAATGAGAAATTATGTAATCATTTTATGAATACATGTAACATAAAACTACAATTAACTTCTTATTGATATACATTAAAATATTAGTTACGAAATCTTAATATAAAAAGAATTCATAATTTATTAAAAGACGAAAAAAATACGCAAAAAAGATTCAGCAATCAACGTTCCTCGAACTACCAATACTATCTGATTTCTGAATCGCTGCCACCACCACCATTAGGATCCTCACCAACACCGCCGCATATATTGATAATTAGTGGTGTTTGAGTTTGGGTGTTTTGGTTGATGTTTTTGTAGTTTCGGTGGCATTTTTATGTTTTTGGTTTGTTATTGCGTAAGTTACTCTGACTTAAAACTATAATCATTTCTACAATTACTTTCTCGAAACATATATAAACATAAAACATTACACGCTATAAATTTTAATTTTAGGGTACCCGCCGCCGCATTGCGCGGGTACCCTGCTAGTACTTAATAAAACATTTATCATTTTTCTATTTTTAGATGTCTTAAAAGTTACAGCCTCAAACATTTCTTAAAATGGAAATAAATAAGCCATTAGTCTCAACCTACTACGATGTTGTTTTCAAATTCAAAATAAGGTCAATAACAACTTAAATGTCACAAAAAGAAAAAGTTATGAGCTTTAAATTTTGTAACAATCTTAATATGATAAAGCCCAATTCAAATCTTGTAACAACCTAATAGTAATACGACCCATTTAATAACTTGGAAGTTGTAACATCCTTTATCGTAACAGCCATTAATCTTAGTTATGAAAATAATTTATTGATAGATATTACTACTAAAAATATCAATTATGAAATCTTAATACAAAAAGAATTTCATGATTTATGAAAAAAAGACTCTGAAAAAAATGTAGACACAAAAGATTTGCCCATCAAGATTCTTCGAACCACCAATAAAATGTATTTATTCGCCGAACAATTTAGTTACCGGGTATCCGCCGTCGCATTGTACGGATACACGGCTAGTTATTAACAAAACTCTACAAAATGGGAACGTTATTGGAGGCAACTGCTTAATTACAGATGTGGTGCACCGGAGTGAGAGGAGGGTGAAAATGATTAATTATGAAATACATGAAAATTCAACTTACATCTATTAATAGATTGTGTACAATCAAAAGAAGGCTAGAAAACAAAAATAGCAATTTCTAACACCTTATTACATAATTTAATATTCATTAAAACTAATTAATAAATAATAATTAATACACACTTGAAAATAAAAATAATTAATACTACTTAATATATAATTAAAACGCACCATTATTTAAGAATACAAGTGTGTATTCACATTGTATAACAACTAAAGCATATTCTACGTACCGAAAATGATAATGTATATAGGTTTAAAAATCAGACGAGGCCAAGGGTTTAAACCGGGGACCGGAGTCACCGTCGATTAGGCTTGCCATTTACATATAGTTACCCAAACCTCAAATTGTCGTTGTAAGAAAAACATAGAATTAAAATATAATTTGTCGAAAATTATGTTAAAAGGTACCTGTAACTGCAACGCGCGAATACCTGCTGGTATATAATCAGTGGCGGATACAGGATATTCATTTATATGTGGCACTATTATCGGCTCGTTCACTTCGTTAATATGTTTTCGTGTTTTTTTGTACCCATGATGTTCGAAATTTGGCTGACTAACCACATGGTTCAAACCCACCGTAACACACATTAAAATCACGTAAATTATTTTTTTTATAAAGTTGACGTGACCACTTCAATTTAACACGTATTATAAAAAAAGTATAAACATACTGAGTAAGAGGGCAGGGAGTCATGGCTCCAAGTGAGCCGTTTTTTGGGTGCCACGTCATCGAAACTCACTCACTCACTCACAAGAAAAAATATGCAGAGTCATGGCTTGGAGTGATGGGTGAATGTGGGTCCCACAATACCCCTTTCTTCTTCCCCAATACACACACAATACACAAAAAAAAAAAAAAAAAAAAAAAATTTCTTCTTCCACGCCAAGTGGGTTTACCCACGTAGGGCTCCCACGCCATGGTTTTTTCCGCTCGTCGGAATCATCACATCAACCACGCCGTAAGTTTGGCACCCCACGGCATTACGACTCCCTGCCCTCTAATAGAGTAATGGGTAAGTGAAAAAGTTAGTATTTCGCATGCATATGTATATGAAAATATGTTTTTGCTAATTCTAAAAGCTTACAACATTTACCTTTTATCAACTCTTTTACAAAATAGTACAGTAAGCTTTTAAATAAGAGTCCGGTTATTTAAGATACCTTGTATCCTTTGGATACAAGGGGACAAATCTGGACCGTCCATCTCATCTCATCCAACAACTCATATTAAAAACAAAAAAAAAAGCGGAGGGGTAGTTTCGTCATTTTACCCCTCCCACTAACACCACCTACCACTCTCACAAATCTGGGATCGATTTCTTCTTCTTCTTCTCTTTAAAACACACATAAACACACACACACACACACACACACACACACACATATTTACATCTTAATTTATCAACACAAACATCAAATCCATCGATCATCACCATCACAAATCGATCATCCTCTTCATAAATAAGGTAAAGTTCATTCGATCTGTTTCGATTCATCTTTTTTAGCTTATTCGATCTGAATAAGCTTATAACTCATCTTATTTTTTATAGCTTATTTGATAAGTTACATGAATTTAACATGTCAAATGATAAGGTAACTTGATGCTTAATGTGAATAAGCTTATTGATAATCATCACCTTTATTATGATGAATTATAAGCTAACTTATTAGCTTATTTTCATGAATTATAAGGTTTTTTAGCTTAATCTCGCTGAACATATTTAGTGTAACCTGTTTGTGAAGTATCATATATGATATACTATATCATATATGATATAAGCTAAAATATCATATATGATGAGATATATCATATATGATAATGTGGTTGAAAATTGAGTTAACTCTTTTTTTAATGGATTAATCTGGCTGAACATATTTAGTATGACTTGCTAATGAAGTATCATATATGATATGCTATATCATATATGATATAAGCTAAATATCATATATGATCAAATATATCATATATGATTATGTGCTTGAAAATTGAATTAAATCTTCTTTTTTGTGTAGAGAAGGTTGTTTACAAGGCGTGTTGAACATTACAAGCATCCAAAAGGCCAAGAAGCTTAATGAATAAGCTCGTGAATTTTTCTTTTACGTTTATTGTTTGTTTTTTCTTGTAATCTCCTAATGGAGTTTTGAAGTATATGGACGATTTTGTAATCAATTGGTATCTCGTACAACATCTTGTTAATATGATTTAACTTTCTTGGTATTATGTCATGGTGGTTTTTATAAATTAAGTCATACGGAGTATATGATCATGCACTATCATATATGACACTCAAGAAAAACTTGGATTTATTAAATAAAGAATCTGATGAATTCATGATTACAACAAAGAGTATGCACAATTAATAATCAAACACTTGTTCATAACATAAAAATGTACTTTTGAACAGAATCATATATGATAATTCAAACCGAACGTAACCTAATGTAAAATCATATATGATATACCTCTGATATCATATATGATAACAATTTATACAAAATCAAAAAAATGGAAAAAAAACAGATTATCAGATGATGAATTCATGAACAACGCCTACTCCGTCTTGATCCTTAAAACATATCCATGCACATCCTCTTGTTATAATCAACATCCCTCTCTGCTTTGCTCCAAAGCTGCCAATCGCACCATCTCTGTCTGACTGCATTTATAAAAGATAAAAAGAACATATTATGCAACATTTTAACACCAAAATAAATTACTCATATATATGATAGAAGACAAGTTTCAAGAGTTTATATTGATTTTCTAAAAAATACTCATACAGAATCTGTTTTTTCCTATGGTTTATTTGATATATCATATATGATAGTTATATCATATATGATATATCATCAGTTATCATATATGATATATCTATCATATATGAAAAGTGGTGATATATCATATATGATATATATATATCATACATGATATATCAAGCTTATTGCAGCCTACATCAGCAAACTTAATCCAACTTACATAAAATACCTTACGATTTGTCAACCTAAGCTAATAAGCTAGCTTATTCATAACTCTCGTGTAATTTGTAAGCTTATTCACATAACTCCTATCTAATTCTCAAGATTATTTATAACTCTCATCTAGTTAAAAATCTTATTCAAACAAATAAGCTTATTCACATAAATCACCTAATTAAAAGCTAATTAGAATAAATTGATCAAAATAAGAACTATCAATCGGCATATTTCGTTCAACAAAGCTAATGAAAATAAACTAATAAGCTTATTCAAAATCAAATAAGCTAAAAAAAATAAGCATAGATTATAAGAATACAAACCTGATATGAATTCATGTTAAGTTCGATCTAATTAATCGATTGTGATGGATTCATGATGATGTTGTGATTGTTCGCTTCAAATTTTAGAGAGAGAAAGTAGATCGGGGTAGAGAGAGAAGTGAAAGAACGGGTGTGTGTTTTTATGAGAAAGAAAGGAGAAAGTTGTGTAAATTGGGGATTTAATCTCAGCCCTTGAATAAGATGGAGATGGATGGTGGGGATGAGTCCCCTTGTATCCTAGAAAAACTTTGGTATCCAAAAGAACTTAAATCTTTAAATAAACAATAAAGAATAAAAAAATAACAAGTAGAAAAATATCCAAGCATATGTTGCCACGTCTAAAGAAAAATACCAAGTTGACAAGTCCATATCTATGCATTGAAAGAAAAATACCAAAAGCGTATAAGACAAAAATATCACTGTGGATCTTCTTCTTTCACCTCTCCATATTTTTCTTTCATAAACAAAACTCAACTATATATATGTCTGTCAAGAATACCAATGTTTTCAGACCCGGGTTGACCCGGCCGGGTCAACCGGTTGAACCGGTTCCGGTCGAAAGAACGGGTCATATTGACCCGGGTTTCATATTTTCGAAACCCGGCTTGACCCGGGTCAACCCGTTTCTCAAGACCCGCCCGGGTTTCGAATTTTTCGGATTTTTTTGAAAAAAAATTTAAATTTTAGGTATTTGCGACGAAAGTTTATTTTTAAATATTATATTGGTTATATTTTCAATATACGTAAGTTTTTATGGTTTTTTTAAGTATAATTTTATTAATTATTTAAAATATAAAAAAAAAATTTTTTTTTAGAAAACCGGGTTAACCCGGGTTGAACCGGGTCGACCCGGGTTGACCCGGACCCGACGACTCGACCGGGTCGATCTAAGACCCGGGTTTTAAAACATTGAAGAATACGTATAACACTTTCAGAAGATTAAAAAAATCACAAAAATTACACTACATCGGCAAAAGTTATGTGTGGCACGTGCTACATGTGGCCAATAAGTGGATCCGCCCCTGTATATAATTAATAGTATAGTGTAATGTTTAAGTTTCAAGTTAAGGCAAGCATGACTATATGTATATAAATTCGAACAAGGACTTGCAAATGGTTCACTAACATGTGTACTTCAACGGCAGATTTCAACGGCTAAAAGTATAAATCTAGAATATAAATTTATCTATACAGAAATCCGCAACATATCATCACATATCGCAAATCAATCAACCATGCAAAACATCTGTTCTTTGGTGCCGTTAATTAATTTAGGACTTGTTATTACAAAACATCCTAAATCATCACTAAGAGCTGTTAATACCACCTCTTGTACCAAAACATATATCCATAAACAACCATCGACCAAACGCTCACTAGTAGGCTCAAAGCAACTAGAGTACATCAAAAATAAAGTAACCAACAAATTAACTTCATTTTTAGTTTGTTTAATTGATAGCATAACGAGGTTATGACACTTGCAGCGTGTTCATGTGACTTGTCATTAACCTATATCGGATCGACCAGATCTATACCTCGATTGAGGTCGGCCCTGTAGATTTCAGCTTGCACACCTCGATCTCAATGCACTCACAGGTTGTATAAGCAGGGCCGGATTTGAGGGTGTGCAGAGTGATCAACCGCACAGGGCCTTCAAATTTTTGGGGGCCCCGATCTTATAGATGCAGGGTTGATTTTATATATGATTTGACGTAATAGAGAAGAATATACAGTCTAGAACTCAAGGTTTTTAGATTATATTAGTAGAAGTGGAAGAAGTATTTGTTTCCATAGATTTAGAAAGTTGACAGAACAAGAGTTGCAGAAAAGATATACGGGTGGGGAAGATGATTACACTATGGCCTATATTCACTTTTAGACCCTATAGTTTATATATACTTCGATTTCATTTTACCTTTTTTTAGTTTCAATTTTACATAAAAGTATAAGTGGTTTATATATTTACACTTTCAACTACTGTATAAAATATTCTTATGTTATGTAAAAAAAATTTATGTTTATAAATGAATACATGTTTTAAAAAAAATTAGTTACCATATATAATTGAATTGTGCTTTTAGAGAGGCCGATATTGTTAGATTCGCACAGGGCCCTCAAAATCCACGGGACGACCCTGTGTATAAGTGTCTGATGTTGAGAATATGAAAAGGATGTAAGCTATAAAGTACACACAAAACTTGCTTACTTTATTCACCAAAAAGGGGATGGCTATATATAGCCTTACACACTAAACGTGGGAGCACAAAATACAGGAACAACCTAATGGTTGTTACCACCTTAAGACTAGGATAAAACAGACCCACTCTCCTAGTATTTCCTAAATACCAGGTCCTAGTACTTACCCATTCAAACTAGTTTAATTAATCCAATAACTAAGATACCAAAATACTGATTCATTCAAGATTAAAGCCAACATTCACCCCCTTAATCTTGAATCTTTCACGATCTCGGCTCTTACGTTCATAAGCACGAACACCGTCTCTTTCTCAGTTCCACGGTCATCTCCGTCTCACGTTGGAACTCACTTTCCTGCCACGATCAATCTTTTCTTCTCGTCTTTCTTGCCCTTGCTGCTCACCACTCTTTTTTACTTAATGTCTTTCTCGTTCTTGCTACATGCTACGATTTCCTTTCTTTAGTTTCCTGCTCTAAGAAACCAGAAACCAGTTCTTGCTATCATTCTTGCTTGTCTTTCTCGACTCTTGCTTGTCGAGAATCTTGCTTGTCGGCCCTTGCTTGCCGACCCTTGCTTGTCGACCCTTGCTTGCCGACCTTGCTTGTCGACCCTTGCTTGTCGACTCTTGCTTATCGACCCTTGCTTGTCGATCCTTGCTTGTCGACCCTTGCTTGTCGAATCTTGCTTGTCGACCCTTGCTTGTCGACTCTTTCTTGCTTACTACTTGCTATAAACATAAAACATTCAACTTGCTTTGGTTGCCTCGCCTGCTACTTGCTACAGACAGTGTGGCAACCTTCTTGCTTGCTACTTGTTACGATTTTGTTGCCTGCTACTTGCTACAGGCTACGCGACAACCTGCTAACTTGCGAAAACATGCTGCCCTTTTTTCTCTTGCTGATGATTCTTGCTTCTTGCTCGCTTCGTTCTTTGAGAAAGCGCTCCTTGCTATACTTCTTGCTGCGTTCTCTTGTTGCGTTCTTTTGGTCACCCGCTGCGATCAAAAGTTGTTGCTTGCTTTCATCTTTTTTTGTTTGCTACCATTGGACAACGTGCTCCTTCTTTCTTCTACTCGACCTGATTGCATAGGGTTGCAATCGGACCTTTGTTTCTTGCCTGCTCACTCGGTTCCTTGCTGTGTCAGCCCTTGAGCGAAGGGCTACACCCTTTTCTGAAACCGACTCTCAAACCCGCCTTCGATCGACCTCAGCTCTGATACCACGTGTAGATTTCAGCTTGCACACCTCGATCTCAATGCACTCACAGGTTGTATAAGTGTCTGATGTTGAGAATATGAAAAGGATGTAAGCTATAAAGTACACACAAAACTTGCTTACTTTATTCACCAAAACGGGGATGGCTATATATAGCCTTACACACTAAACGTGGGAGCACAAAATACAGGAACAACCTAATGGTTGTTACCACCTTAAGACTAGGATAAAACTGACCCACTCTCCTAGTATTTCCTAAATACCAGGTCTTAGTACTTACCCATTCAAACTAGTTTAATTAATCCAATAACTAAGATACCAAAATACTGATTCATTCAAGATTAAAGCCAACAGGCCCTCCTTCCCCATATGACCCACATACCCCATCTGACTCACCTTCAGTAACTGACCCATCTACGTTAGCCGCTGACCCACCTAACTTCTAAACTAACTGTGGCCTTGTTTCTTTGAGTGTATGGGTGTATATGTAAAACTTGGTGGATCCCATATATAGTGCCCTCGGTTACTTTTCGTACATAAGTCATATTTATTCTAATATCATCAGTTTGATACTATTTAAAACCAAACCTTCTTACTTAGTAGGGCCAAATTGATGTTTTATGAGTAACCATCAAGTATTGGGTCCATTATCTACTGCCTGCGTAATAACCGTGCTGGTAAGGCCGTACAAGTATTCGCGATGCCCTAAATACAAATTAGTTACCCCCGTGTTAAACTTGAAAAACAATTGTATGCACCAACATTGTTTATTGTTTTTAATTTTTGCATATGAGATGAGCATATTAACGATTGCAGACCTTGAATAAGGATTTAAGAGAGTTGGAGCATATTAATGAACTCAGACCTCGAGAGCATATATATACCACCTGCTTTGTTGCGAAAATTATTTATATCATCATTTTGGCCACTTCGAGATTCAATTAAGATCTTAATTTAACCCGTAAAATCATATGTTTGATACTATTTCAAACCAAATCTTCTTATTTACTAGGGACCAATTTCTGTATCATAAGTAACCATCAATTATTAGGTCAATTATCTACTCCAAGCTTGATGACTGTGCTGGCCAGGCCGGATTCATAATACCGTTAATACAAAATAGGCCCCGTAAACTTGAATAAAAAACTATATGCACCAAATAGCGTGTAATGTTTTAAAGTTTTACACAATGAGATAAGCATATTAACAAATGCAGACCTCGAATAAGAATTTAAGATAGTTGCTAACTATTGGAAAGTCGTTCTCATATTAGGTGAATATGTTTTGCTCTTTTTTATTGGAGGCCCTGGGTTTAAGACTGAAGCGCCGTTTTCCTTCACCAGCCCTACTTACTGGCATGGTGTGTAACTGGCCGGCTGTTTTGGTTCCAGCAATCCAGGTTCAAAAATTTTCAAAAACACAAATGTTTTGATTGATTCTGAATCAGACTACATCTATTTAGTCTCAGTACCGTCTGATCTTATTTGATTCTGGAGTGGTTTTGACTTGATAAATACCCCGACTTCATGATCTAGCTAGTGCCTTTGTTAAACGGTAAAATGAGAAAATAATGTTATGTTGACAGTTGGATTTAAATACATAAACAGAAGGTGAAAGACTACACCGCATTTAAACAATATAAATGCAATTGCAATTTCTTTGAGACTTTTTCATTTCCATAAAGTTTGATTGGTGCACCTATTGCCTTAAAAGAGAAAACCTAGCTTGTTAATACAAGGTTAGTTACCAAGTTATGATTGCCATTTATGTCATTTTACTTGTACAGTTGTAGCTACTAACATGAATTGTTGCCAAACATTCCATAAACACACATGACAATTAATATTTGGTTTATGTTAAATCTTAGGAACGAAGTATCAGTTTTAATATCAAATTAGTACTATATTCAGTATTTTAGACAACATGTAACATCAGATACAATCATTTAGAGAAAAATTTTTGGAAATACAAAAGAAATAAAACAGAGCTAAAATATATGATCGATTTCATTCAAAGTAGTAAAGAAATTAAAAACATATATGCTAATCAGTTCCCCTACGACCTTTCATACCGAGGAATCAATTACATACAACCTCACTAGTAACTTTCATAAGTTCTTCTTTTTCTACGACATTTAAAAAGGAGTGTCGATTGTAGAATTAAGTTGTAATTCTTGTAGTAAGGCATTTAAAGGAGTGTCGATTGTAATCGGTAAGGTAAGGTATTAAAAAGTATTTAAAGGAAGGTCGATTGTAGATTGACTAAATCGAGATTTTTAGGAAACATTTACGACAAAGTGCCATCGGGATCCCGTGAACCCCTAAAAAACCCCCTGGGTACGGTTGTATTACTAAAACCCATGGATCATATTAGCCGGGTATCCAACAAGTAACGAGGCAAGTATTGCTAAAACCCATTACATACCCAACAAATTTTTTTATCAATATCAAACTGGCATCAAAACCCGCCAATCCTCCTCCGAACGCGACCCAACCGGTTCGAGTTTTGATTTTCCTCATCGATTTCACCGTTTCAGATGCTATTGCCATCCGTATCTGAGTCGTATTGGCAACTTCACAATTGTTTTTTTCTCAGGCCAATTCATGTAAAAAGTGTTCACTTTTGTGGCATTTTTTCTTTTTGGAGAATCTAGTTAGCTTTTCACATAAATATGTGCCTATTTAAAGGACGATGGGCATATCACAATTCCACAACACTGATCATTATTGTAATTTCTTCAAACATAAACACTTTGTTTGATTCGTATTCACATGGATTTCCTCCAATACCTCAGCACTCTTTTTCTTCTTTTCATTTCTATGTCTTTCTTAATATTCATATATAAACATCAGAAAACGCAATATGTCATCCCTACAAATTGGCCGATTCTTGGTATGCTACAAGGGGTCCTTGTAAACTCCCACCGACTACATGATTATGCAGCTGAACTTCTGGCGCATAGTGGTGGCACATTCATGATTAAAGGACCTTGGTTCACCAATCTGGACATGTTTCTAACCACCTATCCTTTAGATGTCCATCACATTTTAAGCAAAAACTCCACGAATTACCCTAAAGGTGAAAAATTTCGCCAGATCTTTGAAATTCTAGGAGATGGGATTCTTGCTTCTGATGGTGAGATGTGGGAGATCAGCCATAAGATCATCATGTCTATACTCAACCATGTAAGATTTCAAAGTATTTTGGAAACAATCATTTGGAACAAAGTGGAAAATGGGCTTTTACCGACACTTGAATCCATTTATGCGCATGGCACTGAGATGGATTTGCAAGATGTATTTCAAAGGTTTGCTTCAGATACTACATGCAAGTTGCTCTTTGATGAGGACCTCAAAAGTTTGTCTCCTGATTTTCCTTACACTCCATATCTGAAAGTATGGAAAAATGCTGAAGAAGCTGTCTTGCTTAGGCATGTTGTGCCCCCATTCCTTTGGAGATTGCACTAACTCCTAAGAATTGGGAAAGAGCATATGTTAAGTAATGCAGAGAAAACTCTAAACCAATACCTACACAAGTTTTTAGACGAAAAACAAAACGAGTATAATAACATACACTACAAGAAAGTTGAGAACAGATGACGGGGGTTTCCCTGGCGACACAATGTCGCCAGGGATAACCCCTTTTCCCTGGCGACAACGTTGACGTGGCGGTAAAGTAGATTTACTTTTTGGTCAAAGTTTGACTAGGGTTTCCCTGGCGACATGTCGCCAGGGATAATCGGTCCAAAATCAGATACCAAGTGAAGGAGCGCGAAATTTTCCCTCCAAAGTTTCCATGGCGACACGTCGCCAGGGATACTTTGCCCCAACTTATCCCTGGCGACATGTCGCCAGGGAAAACTCGTCCATCGTATTTAAAAAAAACTATGTTTGCTAATTACATGTCAAGATTATCCCTGGTGACATGTCGCCAGGGAAATCGTTGCCATTTGTGATTAGTTTCAAAATTAAAAACAAATGTTTAATTACATGTCAAGAATGTGTGGCGGGCTTTTACCCGCCAAATCCCAAATGTTTCCCTGGCGACATGTCGCCAGGAAAACTCCATGTCATATATTTATTTAGTTTTTGCTTGTTAATTATTATTTTAACTATCGATCCGATGTTATTTAATTTTTGCGACGTTTATATAATAAAAATGAGACATTTATAAAACAAATATTTATTTATTCCAAATAATTATTATATTAACTATCGATCCGATGTTATTTTATTTTTGCGACGTTTATATAATAAAAATGATACATTTATAAAACAAACATTTATTTATTCATAATATTATACATAGCCCTTGTGGAATCAAATGGAAAACTTAAAAACAGACATTACTAATCAACTTAAAGTTCGTGAAGTAGTGCAGCCGATTACTACTCAACGCTAAGATTTTTCATCTCATTTAAAAGCTCATGAAGTATTGCAGCCGATTGACATGCGTGGTCTTCAGGATGCCTTTTCATTTCTAGTCTTGCCTCTAACATCTTTATCTTTAGATCTTTGATCTTGCAATTTGAGCACTCAGTGGGTGCAGATTGAGGAGGACCTGTAGAAGAACTTGGATGTGAACTTTGAGGTGTTGAAGATCCAGGGGAAGATCTTATACGGAGTTCGAGATCAAAATCATCCTTCCATTTAAAATATTTACATCCATAATCATCTGTTTTTGGTTGTTACAAAGTAAACAAATAACATGACATGTCATTTTAATAATCACACGTATTACATAACTAAAACATTTGATTGTTTACCTTCGAAAAAGGACATGCATAGTAGAGTTTACCAAAGCTATGAGGTTGATGTGACTGTCTCAACACAATATATCCCTTTCTACATGTACACTTATAAGCTTCACGGGGATCCATCTGCTACCAAATCAGGTGGTGGTGGTGGTGAGTTTGGTAGGAGATGATAAGTGTGTGTGTGTGTGTGTGTGTTCTGCTGATGATAAGTGTGTGTGAATCCTTTTATGGTCAAAAAGTGAGGGAAATGGTTAACATTTTCCCGCCAATGTTTTCCCGCCAACGTTTTCCCGCGAATAATTAAACGTTGGATGTTCAATGGATGACCCGGTTTGTTATGGTTATACGTTGGATGTTCAATGGATGATCCGGTTTGTTATGGTTATACGCTGGATGTTCAATGGACGACTCGACATGTGTTGGTTACACGTTAGATGTTCAATAAATGAGTCGGCATGTCTTGGTTATACGTTAGATGTTCAATAAATGTGTCGGTATGCATTTGTTAAACATTAGATGTTCAATGGATGAGTCGGTATGTTTTGGTTACACGTTAGATGAGCTGGAAACATAGCTATGTTGAGCTGGCAAATGACTATACTTGTTGTGTAAGCTATTTTGGTGAGGTTACATCATATGAAAAGCTTCTTTCTTTTGTTCAAACTTACGCGAAAGCTTCTGATATCCCTTATTTATCTCCACCTAATGCTGTTGTAACTACTATGTCATCTCCGTTAACTAAATCAAATACGTTCTTGCTTCTAAACTGGCTTAAGATTTTAAGGACAACCGGGACTTGTTTGCCGGAACTCTTTTTGTCATCGATTCAAAACGGAAGCTGGTTAAAGATTTATTTGAATGGTTATGACATATGCTTCTCAGTTTAGTGAAGTGATAGCGGACGGGATGTTGTGTGAGAATGAAGAACATGTAACCAAGCTTGGTTAGACGTTAGATGTTCAATGGACGACTCGACATGTGTTGGTTACACGTTAGATGTTCAATAAATGAGTCGGCATATCTTGGTTAGACGTTAGATGTTCAATGGATGAGTCGGTATGCATTTGTTAAACATTAGATGTTCAATGAAAGAGTCGGTATGTTTTGGTTACACGTTAGATGTTCATTGGATGAGTCGGTATGCATTTGTTAAACATTAGATGTTCAATGGATGAGTCGGCATGTCTTGGTTACACGTTAGATGTTCATTAGATGAGTTGGTATGCATTTGTTAAACATTAGATGTTGAATGGATGAGTCGGCATGTCTTGGTTACACGTTAGATGTTCAATGGATGACCCGGTTTGTTATGGTTATACGTTTGATGTTCAATGGATGATCCGGTTTGTTATGGTTATACGTTGGATGTTCAATGGACGACTCGACATGTGTTGGTTACACGTTAGATGTTCAATAAATGAGTCGGCATGTCTTAGTTACACGTTAGATGTTAAATGGATGAGTCGGTATGCATTTGTTAAACGTTAGATGTTCAATGGATGAGTCGGTATGTGTTGGTTACACGTTAGATGTTCAATAAATGAGTCGGCATGTCTTGGTTACACGTTAGATGTTCAATGGATGACTCGACATGTCTTGGTTACATGTTAGATGTTCAATGGATAAGTCGGTATGCATTTGTTAAACGTTAGATGTTAAATGGTTACCGAATTAGAATAAATCGAGAAACTAAACGGAATAAATCGGAATGAATTTAGAAATTAAACTGACCGGGATGATATAGTTATTTTATAAATAATAATTATTTTATAAATTTTAATAATAATAATTATTATTTTATAAATAATAATAATAATAATTATTATTTTATTACTAATTATAATAATACATAAGTAACAAGAAATTTTATTTTCACAAAAATTATCCCTTGCGACATTTTTTACTATCCCTGGCGACATGTCGCCAGGGATAGTTTCTCTGGCGACATGTCGCCAGGGAAGGGTTGGGAGATACGACAAAACAATTTAGGTACGTGTATATGCGTTGAAAAGTCAAAGGTATCCCTGGCGACATGTCGCCAGGGAAGGTTTGGGAGATACGACAAAAGTTATAGGTACGTGTATATGCGTTGAAAAGTCAAAAGTATCCCCGGTGACATGTCGCCAGGGAAACTTTTTCAACCCCTCCAAAATGTTTCATTCACGCGCGCTTTTGGCTAAACGACAAACGTCAAAAGTATCCCTGGCGACATGTCTCCAGGGATTGTCGCCGGGGAAAAAAACCCTTTATTGACCAGATATCCTTATCTTTTCTCACAACACTTATAAAAAAAAAACTTCATCTCCTTTGCTGTTGCTGCTGTATCACCACCACCACCACTCTCCTCCACACCCTTCGCTGCTATATCACCACCACCACCACTCATCATCACTCTCCTCCACACCTGCACACGTGCACTCACCACCATCTCTAGTCGCCAACACCACCACCACGCCATCTACATTCATCGGCACCACCACCACCGCAATATATACTAAGGTTTTTTATATAATTTATATTTTAATTGTTAAGGTTTTTTTATATAATTTTTTTATAATTTATATTGTAATTGATTTTTTTATATAACTTATATTATAATTGATAGTATATTTGGTTTTGTTTTTACATATCCGGTCACTGCAGCCGAGTCCCGACCGTAGCCGAGCCCGACCACAGCCGAGACCCGACCGCAGCCGAGCCCCGACCTCACCAGCGCCCCGACCACAGCCGAGACCCGACCACTCTTTAACGGTATGTTTTTTTAACTTTTAATTGTAATTGATAATACATATTGTTTTTTTTAGTTTTTTTTAGATTCCCTGGCGACATGTCGTCGGGGATGTTTAAACTTGTTAATTTTTTTAAACGTAAATCCAAACACTCCTTATGTTACCTATTTGATGAGAATAAATTCTAATAATCTTTTTTGGATAAGCTGATTTCAAACAGGTTAACCTGGCTTATCAGAATAAGCTGTTTGATAACAGCTTATCCTAATAAGCTTATCAGGATAAGCTGTTTGATAACAGCTTATCCTGATAAGCTTATTAGAATAAGCTGTTTAAAAACAGCTTATCCTTATAAGCTTATCAGAATAAGCTGCTTATTCTGATAAGCTTATCGGGATAAGCTGTTTTCAAACAGCTTACTTTGATAAGCTTATCGGGATAAGCTGTTTTCAAACAACTTATTCTAATAAGCTTATCAGAATAAGTTGTTTGAAAACAGCTTATTCTGATAAGCTTATCGGGATAAGCTGTTATCAAACAACTTATTCTAATAAGCTTATCAGAATAAGCTGTTTGAAAACAGCTTATTCTGATAAGCTTATCGGGATAAGCTGTTATCAAACAACTTATTCTAATAAGCTTATCAGAATAAGCTGTTTGAAAATAGCTTATTCTGATAAGCTTATCGGGATAAGCTGTTTGAAAACAGCTTATTCTGATAAGCTTATCAGAATAAGCTGTTTTTATTATATGATATAAATGTTTTATTGGACTAAGCCTTAGGAATGTTTTAGGATTTTAGCGATTAATTTCGGAAAATTCCCGTCTGAAATTGATCAACCTATAGAAAACCCGTCCGAAGTTAATTTATTAGGAATTAACTTCGGAAAGTCCTCTGTTTGGGACTGCTTTTTGAATGTTTTGTCTCATTTAGGGTATGAATGCGTATAACCGATTTAGTATTTGAGATGATTTCGACAGTGTTTCTCCTTTACTCCTACGAATATGTCTTTAAACACATATTTGGGGAGTTGAGGGGAAATGCTGCCGAAATTTTCTCAAATAGTAAATCGGTTATACGCATTCATATATGAGACGAAACATTCAAAGGGTGGGTTAGGATTGCCTTCCATAGTTGCACTAGGTGAACATACTATTTTCTATACTTGATAATTATATCTTTTAATAAATATTATTATATAATTATATACTTTATAAATAATAATTATATATTTTATAATTATTTTTTATAATTTGATAAAATACATATTATTATTTATGAAATATATAATAATTATTTTTTAAAATTCCTTGTGTTAATTAAGTTGCATATAATAACTAAATGTATCGTTAAAACACAGTTATGATACTCATTGATAAGAGTTGGACACGGTTAGAGCGTCATCAGCCAGAATATATATTGGGTCTTGCCAGTTTTGTCAAGCATTCTAGAAAGTTTGTGAATCGTTTGAATGAGATACCATGTCCATGCAAGCGTTGTCGAACAAGACTCCTGGTAGATATTGACCTTCTTTCGAACCACGTTATGAAGTCCGGGTTTGACAACAGTTATACAACATGGGTACACCATGGTGAACCGGCTCCTCCTACACCTACACCTCCTCCACCACCACCACCACCGCCACCACTGCCAATAATAGATAACACAAGACAACCTTTTATAACTGACATGACATCGTTACTTGATGATCTTACCTATATTCCTCCAGACTATATTCCTCCTCCACCTCCTCCCAACTCAAGTAACAGACGGACTCAAGCTAACGAGTTTGAAGAGTTATATCGCAGTGCCAATGAGCCGCTGTACCCTGGTTGTGTAGAAGCGACTCGATTAGACTTCATGGAAAAGTTTACACATTATAAGGCCAAAGGTAAAATCACCGATACCATATTCAATGATATTCTAGAGTGGTTCCAAACTATCTTTCCCCCAAGCAGAGGATTCAAGCTCCCACCGTCATACTATGCAATAAAGAAGACATTTAAAACGATCAGGTTAGGGTACGATTCGATACATGCTTGTGAACACGATTGTTGCTTATTTCGGGAAGGATACGTCGATTTGGATTTCTGTCCGGTGAGTAATACAAGTAGATGGAAAGACACTAAAACGCCAGGGAAGAAAGTTCCTAAGAAGGTGCTGCGTTACTTTCCGATCATTCCTAGACTACAACGTTTGTACAAGTCTAGTAAAAGTGCAAAGGATATGATTTGGCATGCTACTGGAAAGTGTACGGAGCCCGGTAAGATGCAACACCCGTGTGATGGTGCGGCTTGGAAGAAATTTGATGCCAAGTATGGTGATTTTGTAGTAGAACCAAGAAATGTTCGATTAGGGTTGGCTACTGATGGTTTCAATCCATTCGGCAACCTTAGTCAGACTTACAGCATGTGGCAGGTGATATTGACAACATACAACCTGCCTCCGTGGTTGTGTATGAAAGAGAGTTCTTTAATGCTGACGCTCTTAATTCCTGGCCCTAAATCCCCGGGCAAGGACATTGATGTTTACTTGAGACCTTTAATTGATGATCTAAAACTTTTATGGGATGGTGTGAGTACTATAGACCAAGCTACAGGCGAGGCATTCACCATGAGAGCGATGCTCTTATGGACCGTCAATAATTTTTCGGCTCGAAGTAGTTTGTCTGGGTATAGTGGGCAAGGTTACAAGGCTTTCCCTACATGTAATGACGACACTCTATCTCTTCATGTGGCAAGCAAAATAGCTTATGTTGGCCACAGAAGATTCTTACCGCCCCGCCATAAATCCAGGACTTCACGTTTATTCAATGGTAAACCCGAACACCAGCCCCGTCCAAGAACATTTACCATGGACCGGATTAACGAGCAACACGCTTCACTGCCAAATCGACTGCCCGGTAAACATAAGCTGTTTGGGGGTGTGAAGATAACACGCAATTTTCGTGTTGAGCCTAACTGGTCTAAACGGTCTATTTTTTACGAGCTTGAGTATTGGTCTTTTCTTTCACTAAGACAAAATTTAGACATCATGCATATCGAAAAAAATGTGTTGGAGGCCATCCTGAACACTTTGTTGATGAATGCCAAATCTAAAGACACTGTCAAGGCAAGACAATACTTGGAAAAGTTGGGAATTCGAAAAAGCTTGTGGCTCACCCAAAGTAAAAACGGGAAGTGCAGGAAGCCTCAGGCTTCGTATTCCTTCACACCAGAGAACAGGAAAAAGTTTTGTCAGTACATCAAAAGTGTTAAACTACCAGATGGGTTCGGATCCAACTTCAAGCACAAAGTGACCGATAACGATACCAATATAACGGGCATGAAGTCTCATGACTGTCATATAATGATGCAACGTTTACTTCCTTTCGCACTTCAGGAATACTTGCCTGTTGAGATTGCAAGACCACTGATCGACCTATGTAACTTGTTTAAGCAACTCTGCTCTGCAACTTTAATGGTGGATGACATGTTGACTGCTGTAAAAAAGGTGGTTGACATTTTGTGCGATCTTGAGCTCATATATCCTCCTGATTTCTTTGACATTATGGTTCACTTGGTTATCCATTTAGCTGATGAGGCCATTGAAGGCGGGCCTATCCGCCCCCGGTGGATGTATCCATTTGAAAGATACATGAAAGAGCTAAATGGTTATGTACGAAATAAAGCTAAGCCAGAAGGTTCGATTACGGAGGGTTATGTTGCACAAGAAGCATTGACTTTCTGTTCTAAGTATTTTTGGGATGATGTTACCACTAAATTTAATTGTCTCGACCGTAATGTGGACCCCCCTCCCCCAGCGTGTCAGTTTCAGGTGTTCCGATCGGTATGTAACTCGCTTGGGAAAAAGTCGTATATTCCGTTCCCTTATCAAGAGTTCAAGAAAGTGGAATGGTATGTACTAAACAACAGTCCTAAAATCGACAAGTATATTTCCGAGTTCAAGAGGTACGCGTTTTTTATTTTATTTTGAAACTTCTTTTTCTTAACAATAGCGACTTATTCTAATACCATGAATGTTTTTCAGATTATATCCTGACAAAGACAAGAAAAAAGAATTCTCCGCGTGGTTTGGGAAAATGGTAAACTTAGACTTATCTTGTGTACTTACCTGTAAAAAAATAATATTATTATAAATAGTTTTCTGTACCTAATCCTTTATTCCTCATAGATCCGTCAACGTCACGTAGACAATGACAAAGATCCAGAGGTTATCCAGACCAGTGAGTTATTCGCTTTGGCTTGTGGACCATCACCGCATCCAATCTCAATAAACTCTTGCATAGTCGACGGTGTGAGGTATGTCGTGCACAATCGCGATGAACGTCGTACAACTCAAAACAGCGGCATTTGTGCGCCTGGCCCTGAGAACACAATGGCTTATGGTCAGCTTCAACAGATCCTCGTGTTTCGTTATTTGTCGTTCAGTGTTGTGTTGTTCAAAGTTAAGTGGTTCGACACTCGCCCCATGTTACATAAAAAACGTCTTATCTATAGAAACAACATGACTCAACTCACCGACACAAGAGCTGAGTATTGGAAAGATGAACAATACATTCTCACAACACAAGTCAAACAAGTCTTCTACATTGAAGATCAGAACAAACCCAACTGGAAGGTCGTTGAACATGTTAATCATAAAAAGTTTTCCAACGAGGGTGTCATAGTGTCAGATGCCGTTCCTGATATTATACATTTCGACAACTCATCTGATCTACCACTTTCCACTGATTTGAATGACTTGGGTGATGTGACCTTGAATATAGATGGCCACGAAACGGAGGTTGATGCACCGCCAAATATCATTGATGTTGATGATGAAGACGATGGTATTACTGATGATGAAGACGTCCCTCATGATTTAAGTGATGAAGAACGTGTGAATGATGATGATGGTGAAGACAGAGTTTATTCTAGTGAAGAAGAAGATTGATCTTTAGTTGTAACTTGCAAAATACACTTATTTGTTTGAATTAATGAATCTAATTGTTGTAGATTTTTTAAATGTGTATATTTATTTGGATGTGTTGTATTTGGATTTGTGCATGCTTATATTATTTTGTTCATGAATTTGTCTATGTTATGCTAATTGTACTTGTACAGATGTCAGCAGATGTTGCAGGATCACACGGTGGTGACGGTGGTGGTGAGGATGGACCTCCTACGCCAAACATCTGCAAAATAAAGGTAAGAATATTTGGATTATTGTAACACAATAAAAAATTTGGTGCATATATATGTTGCTTGCCTTGAATTTTTATGACTTTGTCACTCACTTGATTTTTGCAGGCAAAGGCAAAAGAAAAGAAAATTTGGGCGGCAGAGAGGCCGATAGAAAGACTCGGGGCATTAGACGATGTATCGATTTATTGGAGGAAGTTGGTGAGCATGGCCCTGTCCCGATAGATTTTGAAGAAAAATCTTTCCGGCCTCGCGGTACGCATGCTCAACATTTATCTAATTACATCGGGGATTGTATCAGGAGGCTCGTGCCACTGTACTATCCAAGTTGGAATGATGTCCCTGATGAGATCAATACGTTGGTTTGGGCGAACATAGAGGTCAGTTATCATTTTTATGTTCATAACATTATTGTGTTTATTTATTTAATGGTGTATATATTTAAATAAATTTGTTTATTTATTTATATCATATAAATAAATAACAAATTTAAATAAATATACAAATTGTATCTTATTTATTTATATAATATAAATATTTTTTAAATATATATAAAAAATTCGAATAAATATAAAAAAATTTAAATAAATATATATTTGATGAGAATAATGTAATAAGCTTTTCGGATAAGCTTTTTCAAACAGCTTATCCTGATATGCTTGTCAGAACAAGCTGTTTGAATACAACTTATCTTGATAAGCATATCAGAACAAGCTGTCAGCTTGTTCTGATATGCTTATCAGGATAAGCTGTTTTCAAACATCTTGTTCTGATATGCTTATCAGGATAAGCTGTTTTCAAACACCTTGTCCTGATAAGCTTATCAGGATAAGCTGTTTTCAAATAGCTTGTCCTGATAAGCTTATCAGAACAAGCTGTTTTCAAAAAGCTTATGCTTATCAGGATAATTTGTTTTTATTATAAAAAATTAAATAAATATATATGCCATTAAATAAATAAACAAAATAATGTATAAATTATATCTCTAACTCTAACTCTGTGTTTGTTTTATTTGTTGTATATGAATACAGGATAAATTTAATTTGACGCCACACAAGAGTGATCCTGGTAGATGGAAGGATATACGTGGCGGCATCAATCAAATGCTTACAAGAAGTTACAATTCTCGAAAAAATACGCTCAAGACAAAGCATTGGGTCCGAGACATCGATACCGGCAGGGTAGATATCGACAGAGTCCGCAGCGAACGTCTAGAGGAAATTACTTCAGAGGACTGGGAAAAACAGATCACACTTTGGAGTAATCCGGATTACGAGAAAAGATGCCAGACGAACTCCCAGAACCGGTCTAAGCAGAAGACGCCGAGTCGGCAGGGATCCCGATCGTTGGCACGCCTTCGAGACCAAGTGGTGAGAAATTCTATAATTAATTTACATACATATATGTTTTTGATTATATGTTTTGGTGTGTTGTGATTTTTTGTTTTGAATTTGCTTCATTCTATATATGCGTGTCTATGTATGTACAGACGCAAGCTGCAAATGAAGCTGATGTGCCACCCCCGATTGTCATTGATCACTTCTTCATTGCGCACACCGACCAGGATGGGAATTTTCCTTGCGATGCGGACCGCGTTATGTATGTAAGTATTTTTTTTAAAATTAATTAATTAATTAATTTTTTTTTGGATATGCCTTGGTTTTTTACTATTCCCTGCCGATAAATAATGTACCAACCCGACTAATAAATAATATACTAACTGTCGTTTGTTTTTGTGACTTCATTAGGAGGAGATGCTTGCGATGAAGGCTGCAGGAAGACATACGGACGACGAGATCAACCGTATCGTCCGAGGTGGAAAGCAGCGAGGCCACATGCCCGGTGTCGGCCAGATAGTGCCGAGAAGGACTGCTCACTATATTCCTCCTCCTCCTCCCATCGACCCACGGTTGGAACAAGCGTCTCAAGTGTTTAACTTTCTGAGAAGTGACGATAGATTTGCCGATGCGTTCTCAGCATTTCAATCGGGTGGTGCTAGCGGGAGTGGCACGGGAGGCAGCAGTAGTGGCGCCGGTGGGAGTGGTAATGGGTAGTATGCTTGTCTTATTTTTCCTACCTTAGCATGCAAGTTTAATAATTGTAAACCCCGAATTGCAAGTTTAATAAGTGTAACTAGGAACTTTGTACTCAAGTTGTGACATGTATTTGTATTGATCGAGAGGTTACATGTTATTGTGTTTTGGTACTAGATTCGTGGTAGATTTTTAGTATTTGTATCTTCAGGTTTTGTATTTGTATTCCCAGGTTTTGGTAGATTTTTTCCGGAAAAA
Organism: Glebionis coronaria; assembly: GCA_025667525.1. Classification (NCBI taxonomy): domain Eukaryota; kingdom Viridiplantae; phylum Streptophyta; class Magnoliopsida; order Asterales; family Asteraceae; genus Glebionis; species Glebionis coronaria. Next base: position 52,197,170 of record CM046879.1, on the reverse strand, counting down.
TTCCGGAAAAAATCTGGAAACAGCCTGCTGTGCAGGCAGCTAAAAAAAATGTCAAAGTTTCCGTGGCGACATGTCGCCAGGGAAACTTGGGCTCACTTGACTTTCTAAAAATTCAGCCAGTCGCCAGCGAAACTTGGGCTCACTTGACTTTCTAAAAAGTCAGCCATGTTTCCCTGGCGACATGTCGCTAGGGAAACTTGGGCTCACTTGACTTTCTAAAAAGTCAGCCAAGTTTCCCTGGCGACATGTCGCCAGGGAAACTCGAGAAAAACATTGACTTGTCAACGCCAGGCGTTGACTTGTCAACGTTACGTATAGTTTCCCTGGCGACATGTCGCCAGGGAAAAGTGAGGTTTAATAACCTGTTTAACTTAAGTTCCTTAATCAGCCAGCTTTTCCCTGGCGACATATGTCGCCAGGGATACTATCCCGCACCAACTCCAGCGTGGCACCAATTTTTGAACCAAAGAGTTACGGGGCCCACTTAGTCGCCAGGGAAACCCTAATTTGTCGCCAGGGAAACAATCCCGCACCAGCCTTTCTTGGCGAGGTTTCTCTGGCGACATGTCGCCAGGGATTCACCTTCCCTTGCGACATGTCGCCAGGGAAACATCGCGAATTTGGCCAGGGAAGGGGTCGAATATTGTAGTGATAAACCCTGAACACCAAGAAGAGTTCTCATTTTTCACAGCTCTTCTACGAGGGTTCCAACTTCATTGTGGTACTTCTGTGAATCCCAAAAAATTTCTTCGAGACTCGTTACTAAATCTGATGGGTGCTGGAAAAGGTAGTACCAGCAGTGCTATGTCTTGGTTCTTTTACTGTCTTATGAAAAACCCCATTGAAGAAGATAAGATCTTTAAAGAGATTCAAACAATTTTAAAAGCAAGAATTGGTGAGCAATGGCATGTTAATGAATTGGATAAATTGGTATACCTTCATGGGGCTTTATGTGAATCCTTAAGGCTTTTTCCACCGATTCATTTTAACCACAAGTCTCCGATGCATACAGACACCCTTCCAAGTGGCTACAAAGTTGATCAAAATGCCAAAATCATTTTACCTTTTTTATTCCATGGGAAAGATGAAATCAATATGGGGCAAGGATTGTATGAAGTTTAAGCCTGAAAGGTGGATTTCGGAGAAAAGGGAGGATCAAACATGAGCCATCTTACAAATTCGCATCATTTAGTGCTGGACCAAGAACTTGTGTAGGCAAGAACATTTCTATGTCTAGCCTAAAGATAGTGTCAACCATGATCATTTACAATTATCACATGGAGCTGGTAGAAGATCATCTTGTGCGTCCAACGGATTCTGTTGTCCTTCAAATGAAACATGGTCTCAAGGTGACACTAACTAAAAGAAATGACCTAAACTAAAATATGGATTATCGTCTACCACAAATCATCTATTTCACAATATTCATATTATACGCTTTTCGAATGGTATTGATTATGTCGAGTGGTTCATGGGTTATTTGTGACTTTGATTTGTGTTGGTTATGTTTAAGTATCTATTCATGTTGTTTTATATTTGTGGCTTTCGTTGCTGTTTGTAACATTGAAAAAATAAACTTTATCGGTTAATTATACTTTTGATTTTTGAATTTGAAACTAGTAATCATTGTTATTCGGGTGTTACCGTTTATATTTTTGGTGTATTGTAACCCTTTTAGCTTCTACTTTAGATTAAGCCATGGGCTAAATTTATAACTAAAGTGGAACTGAAACTGGGATTGGTCCCAAGACCGGCTCTGGTTAATGTTCTAAAAAGATTTTGGTGTAGTTGACCTGTTGATCAAAGTCAATAACTATTTGATATTGGTTAATGAATACTAGCCATTGACGGGGCTAACGTTTTCAAGTGTAGTTTGAGTTCTAGCTACTTGAATAAACTTCCAAAACAAAAAAGAATAACCACAGTGAAATAATCATGCACACAAGTAAAAAAATATACAGTTCAATGTGAAATAATCATGCACGAATTTATAAATATGATAAGCCAAAACGGGCAGTTTGATCACTAAAATAGGTTCATTATTCATTAGTCACACGTTTTTTCTTAACGTGTTTTAAATTGAAGCAAATACATAGAATTCCCATTTAAATTCATTCACCTGCATATTTCTATTTGAACAAAACCTACATTTCTTTTAGTCATGTATTTTGTGATCTTTAATTTCCATTAACACAATTCGGCTCAAATGTGTGGCTTAATTCATACCGCTGGTTAGACTTTTTGGTTTAACAACAAATTATATTATTTTTCGTAAATCTATCGAGTAGAGGCGGAACACTATGTAATTAAGACATATGGTTAAAGTAATTATGTACTCTAATATTTTGATATAACCAACCCAACATGTACCGTAATAATAGAACTCTAAAGCAAAGAAAACCTTGTAAATTAAAACCGAACCATATCATAAACACTGAAAAACAATCAAGTAGTCAATTCTCTACCAATACCGTAAAAAACACCACTTGCTTTAGCAGTAGCTAATACTAGTTGTACCACATTCTTGATTTAATAGCCACATCACTGTTCACAAGCTCCCATATGACATATATCGTTAGTAGCACTGCGACCCATCACTTCTGTAATCCTTGGTTCTTCTAACCCACGTAATTGTAGTCTTCTCCAAAACCATAATTTCCATTCCCCTATGGCCTAGTTATTATATAGATACCCCTTCAAACTGGAAACTATCCACACGATCATGCTAAATTCATGAATTTACGTACATCATAGAGTAAGGATAACCTAAGCAACATTTTATAATTGCTAGAGAAAAATGTAACCTTGACGTTTTGAGATAATTTGTAGACTTTTCAAGGTCAATTTTCAAGAAATTTTTTCTTCTCTTTTTGCAGTGAATATAATCCGATGTACTGATATGAATCACAACTAAAATATTAGGACATATATTATCATGCAAATAGCTCAAATCATTCAATGGAATAGGTCACTGAGACTAGCTTGTAGATAGTTGTGTACGTAGAAAATAAGTTGGGTAATTTAAGCCTCTAGAAATTCATACAAACTGAAAGAAGGTAACTCAACAAAAGATGTCACATTCCAAGTCCTAACATGCACTACAACATTCGAGCCCTACCCCAGCGATATTTTTGGTGTTTCCCCAGCGACATGTCGATGGGATACTTTTCCCCAGCGACATGTCGCTGGGGAAAATTCGCTGGGGTATGCTTGTTGTTAAAAGTACCCCCAGCGACTTACTCCAGCGACATGCGGGCCTCACAGACTTTTCCTGGAAGAACAGATTGCCACGGTGGAAACATTTTCTCCAACGACATGTCGCTGGGAAAAATCCTTATTAAATAAAAAAAATTAAGTTGAACTTAAGCATTTTAGCTAATTACAAAGTTTCCCCAGCGACATGTCGCTGGGGAATCTTTCCTTATGTTTGACTTGTCAACGCGTTGTCGTTGACTTGTCAACGATTTCCCAAGTTTCCCCAGCGACATGTCGCAGGGGAAACTCTCGATACGTTTGACTTGTCAACGCTTTGCGTTTGACTTGTCAACGATTAACCAAAGTTTCCCCAGCGACATGTCGCTGGGGAAGAATCTGCAGTTGTTTTTAAAAATTGCCTGCACAACAGGCGTTTTCCATATTTTTTCCGGAATTTTTCCGGAAAAAATCTACCAAAACCTGTAACAAAAACCTGTATTTGCTCACCAAAAGACACATATAAAGTAAACATGGAATACAAATCAACACAAACACGGAATAAGTTCAAACTTGCACCAAAATATAATATAACGTTCTAATTTAGTCAAGGATACTAGGAATAAGTCGGGATAATTAAGGATACTAGGGAAACAAGCGTTCTAATTTAGGATAATATTAGGGAAACAAGTCAAGATGAACATAAAGAAACTATGTACCATACTAACAAACACATATATGACACGACTAGCTTGCGTCATCGCCACCATCCTCGCCACCCTCCCGATCCTCATCATCATCAACGTATTAGATAGGGTTCAACATTAGAGGTTCATTGTATTAGATAGGGTTCAACATTAGAGGTTCAACGTATTAGATAGGGTTCAACATTAGATGTTAAATGTATTAGATAGGGTTCAACGTTAGAGGTTCAATGTATTAGATAGGGTTCAAAATTAGAGGTTCAACATATTAGATAGGGTTCAACATTAGAGGTTCAAAGTATTAGATAGGGTTCAACATTAGATGTTCAATGTATTAGATAGGGTTCAACATTAGAGGTTCAATGTATTAGATAGGGTTCAACATTAGAGGTTCAACGTATTAGATAGGGTTCAACATTAGAGGTTCAACGTATTAGAAAGGGTTCAACATTAGAGGTTCATTGTATTAGATATGGTTCAACATTAGAGGTTCATTGAATTAGATAGGGTTCAACATTAGAGGTTCATTGTATTAGATAGAGTTCAACATTAGAGGTTCAACGTATTAGATAGGGTTCAACATTAGATGTTCAATGTATTAGATAGGGTTCAACATTAGAGGTTCATTGTATTATATATGGTTCAACATTAGAGGTTCAATGTATTAGATAGGGTTCATCATTCGAGGTTCAATGTATTAGATAGGGTTCATCATTAGAGGTTCAATGTATTAGATAGGGTTCAACATTAGAGGTTCAACGTATTAGATAGGGTTCAACATTAGAGGTTCAACGTATTAGATAGGGTTCAACATTAGAGGTTCATTGTATTAGATAGGGTTCAACATTAGAGGTTCAACGTATTAGATAGGGTTCAACATTAGATGTTCAATGTATTAGATAGGGTTTAACATTAGAGGTTCAATGTATTAGATAGGGTTCAACATTAGAGGTTCAACGTATTAGATAGGGTTCAACATTAGAGGTTTAACGTATTAGATAGGGTTCAACATTAGAGGTTCAATGTATTAGATATGGTTCATCATTAAAGGTTCAATGTATTAGATATGGTTCAACATTAGAGGTTCAATGTATTAGATAGGGCTCATCATTAGAGGTTCAATGTATTAGATAGGGTTCATCATTAGAGGTTCAATGTATTAGATATGGTTCAACATTATAGGTTCAACGTATTAGATAGGGTTCAACATTATAGGTTCAACGTATTAGATAAGGTTCAACATTAGAGGTTCATTGTATTAGATAGGGTTCAACATTAGAGGTTCAATGTATTAGATAGGGTTCATCATTAGAGGTTCAATGTTAACCATTATTGGCGGGAAAAAATTGGAGGGAAAACACTGGCGGATAATGTTAACCATTTCCCTCACTTTTTTTACCATAAAAGGACAACCACACACACTCCTTATCATAACAACCACCAGCAGATCACACACACATACACACACACACACACACACTTATTATCACAAACACATTGTTATTATGAAGATGTTGAAGCATGAAGCTTTTCCGTGCAAGTGTGGAGATGGAGATGTAGTTCTTCGAGAATCGTGGCAAACTGAATCCTTTGGTAGACTGTACTATGCTTGTCCACGTTCACGGGTTCAACGTCCAGTTTCATATGGATGCAACTTTTTTTATGAAAAGACGAACGCGTGCAACTACTAATCAACTCTCTTGGATGTTCAATGAGTTTTTCTCCTCCAAGCTCTTCTTCGAGACCTTCAACGAGCTTTTCTCCTCCAAGCTCTTCTCCCAGACCTTCAACAATTCCAATTTCTTCTCCAAGCTCTTCAACGTGTGCAAACTGTGTGCGCTTGACTGGAATGATAAGGGTACTTGAGAGTACAGTAGAGTTGTACAAAAATTGCGATAGGCACACAATAGAATTAGCTGCACTACTTCACGACTTTTACGATGGCATGGGGAACATTCGTTTGAACTAGTTTATGATGTATCTGTTTTCGTGTTTATGAGTCTATTATCGGTTTAATATCCATGTTTAATTAAGCGCGTGTTTAAGTGTCCGTGTAGAATAAAGTTAGGTTTAGGCGTGTCTGTTTGTAAGCCTCAATGAATGTTAACAATTTTTAATTAATATTAACAATGAATGTTAACAATTATCAGTGAATGTTAACTTTTGGCGGGCAAAATGTTGGCGGGAAAATATTAGGGGGAAAACATTAGGCGGGAAAATTAACACTTTGTCTCACTTTTTTTTATCATAAAAAGAGATATACTTTTTTTAAATTTTAATAACTATATTTTTTAATATATGTTTTATATTTACTAAAATATTATATAAACATTACACTTTTTTGTGAAAATTGGTGGTCAAATTGCAGTCAACGTTTCCCCAGCGACATGGCGCTGGGGAGACTTTTGTTCGTCGTTTTGTTAAATACGCGCGTTAACGAAAAACTTTTGGAGGAATCCTAAAAAGTTTCCCCAACGACATGTCGCTGGGGAAACTTTTGGCCATAAAATAAACAATGCATTAACACTAATCACTTGGATTAGACGTGGAAGAAAGTTTCCCCAGCGACATGTCGCTGGGAAAAGTTGGCGGGTTAATCTCCCGCTTGCATTTTTGTGAAATAGTTTGGTCAAAATTCAGTCAACGTTTCCCCAGCGACATGTCGCTGGGGAAATTTTTCTTTATTTTTTGGTCAAAATTTTTACGAGCAAGTTTGCCACGTTAGACTGATTTTGTCGTTGTCGCTGGGGAAAACCCCGATGGGGAAGGGCTGAATTGTTGTAGTGATGTTCCTATGTACTTAATTAAGATATTTTGAGATACGTTCCAGTGTGATTGAGTAAGAGAGCTTGGTCTTGAAATATGATGTTAAAAGTGCTATGCAAATGTTTCCATGAAATATACATTTTATTAACAAACCTCTACAAAATGGGAACATTATTAGGCGACTCCTTAATTACAACCACGGTTGCATTGAAGTTGGAGGAGGGTGAAAATGATCAAGACGAGACCGAAAAGTATACTTTTGAAAAGTAGTTTGCTACTATTATATAGAACCCTACAATATAGTACTGTAACGTTTAAATTTCATGTTAAGGCAAGCATGTATATATAAATTCGAACAAGGACTTGCATGTTGTTCAATAACATGTACCTCAACGGTAAATTTCAATGGCTAAAGTACAAATTCTAGAATATAAATTCCACGATACAGAAGTCCGCAACATATCATCACATATTTCAAATCAATCAAGCATTCAAAACAACTATTTTTTGTCATTTTTGTGCTTTTGAGCTCACCCCTTGCTGCCATTAATTAATTTAAGACCTGTTAATACTACCTCAATTATCAAAACATCTTAAATCAATACTAAGAGGTGTTCCTGTACCAAAATATATATCCATAAACAACCATCATCCAAACGCTCAACATAACCACTTCAACATTTTAATTAATCACATCTCAAATAACCATTGACTAGTAGGCTCAAAACAACTACAGTACATCAACATTAAAGTAACCAAGAAATTAACTTCTAGTTTTGTTTGTTTAATTAATAGCATAAAGAGGTTACGACTTACGACACTTGCAGCATGTTCAAGTGACTTGTCATTGACCCGTATCGGCCAGACCAGATATACCTCGATTGAGGCCGACCCTCCTTCCCCATTTGATCCACATACCCCATTTGACCCATCCGTATCATCTGACCCGCCCTACCCCATGTGACTCACCTTCCCCAACTGACCCATCTACGTTAGCCACCGACCCACCCGACTGCTAAACCAACTGTGACCTTGTTTGCTTTAAGTGTATGGGCGTATATGTAAAATTTGGTGAATCCGATGGTGCCCTCGGTTACTTTTCTCACATAAGTCATGTTTATTGTAAAATCATCAGTTTGATACTATTTCAAACCAAACCTTCTTATTTAGTAGGGCCAAATAGATGATGTTTAAGTATTGGGGTCCATTATGTACTGCTAACTTAACTATAGGCCGTACTAGTATTCACAATGCCATAAATACAAAAATTACGCACGGTTCACCCTTGATTTTAATTTTTGCATTTCTTTTTGGTAAAAACGGTAAACTTTTTTATTAATTAAGAAGAGTGATTACATCTAATCCTTCGTACAGAAAGAAACAGATACATGACCAAATTAAAAATATGTATCACCATAACAGTCTTATCAGACATATAGGATAGGATACACTTCAGTACATTCCTTTATCACAAAAGCATATCTCCAAACTCTTCACCTTGATATAGTAGCACACTTTCCTTATCTGTCTTGATCTCCCATATGAGATGAGAATATTAACGGAGGACCTTGAATAAAAATTTGAGAGAGTTGACCTTATTCAGGGACGGATTTGAGCATGTACTGAGTGAGCAACGGCACAGGGCCCCCAATTTTGAAGGGGCCTCCGATTTTTTAAAGTTAAAGTTGTTTATAAAACCAGTTTTAGATGATCTGATCATGTCATATGTGTTTTATCATCGGAAGTATAAGTTTCATATGATTATTAAAGAAAAAAAAAACGACACTCATACATGTATATTAATGAACGAGGACATTCAATAAAAATTTAAGAGAGTTGGACCATATTAGTGGACTCAGACCTCGAGAGCATATATATACCATCTGCTTTGTTGTGAAGATTATTGTATATCATCATTTTGACGTACCAGTTTGAGATTTAATTAACATCTTAGTTTTACCCGTTAAATCATCAGTTTGATACTATATCAACCAAATCTTCTTATTTACTAGGGGCCACATTGGTGTTTTATAAGTAACCATCAATTATTGGGTCAATTATCTACTCCCAGCTGGATGACTGTGTTGGCCAAGCCGTACCATAGATTCATAATGCCATTAATACCAAATAGGCCCCGTAAACTTGAATAAAAATTTTATGCACCAAGCAATTGGTATCCGATTGAAGCATAGAAATAGATTCGTGTAATGTTTTCAATTTTTGCATAATGATATAAGCACATTAGGGAGCACACGATAATATTCAGTATGTAAGACATGACTATGTATAGTAAGTTCATATAAAACGCAGTCTGCCTTAAGATCAGTATTACCTAACAAATAAAGAGAAACTGTACGAACATTAATCAAATTTCCCAACATGTTACAGTAATAAACATACGAAGCAAAGTTTGGTCAGACCATTTTAAGTATCACGTGAGTAAAGCCACCACAAAATATGACTAATTTCGATTAGCTTATGTACGTAAGATATAGATTCCAATTTTTAAGACATGACTATGTATAGTTATTAACACCAGTAAGTTCATATAAAATGCAGTTTGCCTTAAACAAGATCGGTATTTAACCTGCAGGGGTACCCATAATGCTATATAAAGAGAAACTGTACGTAGAACATTTATTCAAATTTCCCAGAATTTGTAATACCCCTTTAAGGCCTTCATACCCTTATTACCCTGTTGCAAAGTTTGGTCAGTTTCTTTTTCCGTCCCAGTTTTTTTAATTATCAACGGAGACTTATATGTTTTTAGCTTATGCACACAAGATATATAGATTCCAATTTGTTTAATTATCAACGGAGACTTATATGTTTTTATTTCTGTTCCAGTTTCTTTTTCTGAACTTGATATAGCAAGTGAAATTATGTTTGCAAGAAGGGGCTGAAATATTTAACTATTTTTAAGTTTTGACACAATCGAAAACAAATTGGCAAAATGAACAAAAACCTCATATACGACTGGTATCGCAAACCCTTTTTTGCTTTGATTTTTGTCCAAGTGGCATGAGGCAATTTCACAACTGTTTTTTCACGGGGCAATTCATGTTATAGAATCTAGTTACCTTTTCACATAAATATGTGCCTATTTAAAGGACGATGGGCATATCACAATTCCACAACACTGATCATTATTGTAATTTCTTCAAACATAAACACTTTGTTTGATTCGTATTCACATGGATTTCCTCCAATACCTCAGCACTCTTTTTCTTCTTTTCATTTCTATGTCTTTCTTAATATTCATATATAAACATCAGAAAACGCAATATGTCATCCCTACAAATTGGCCGATTCTTGGTATGCTACCAGGGGTCCTTGTAAACTCCCACCGACTACATGATTTTGCAGCTGAACTTCTGACGCATAGTGGTGGTACATTCATGATTAAAGGACCTTGGTTCACCAACATGGACATGTTCCTAACAACCTATCCTTTAGATGTCCACCACATTCTAAGCAAAAACTCCTTGAATTACCCTAAAGGTGACAAATTTCGCCAGATCCTTGAAATGCTTGGAGATGGAATCCTTGCTTGTGATGGTGAGATATGGGAGATCAGCCATAAGATCATCATGTCTATACTCAACCATGAAGGATTTCAAAGTATTTTGGAGACAATCATTTGGAACAAAGTGGAAAATGGGCTTTTACCCACACTTGAATCCATTTATGCGCATGGCACTGAGATGGATTTGCAAGATGTATTTCAAAGGTTCTCTTTAGATACCACATGCAAGTTGCTCTTCGATGAGGACCTCAAAAGTTTGTCTCCTGATTTTCCTTACACTCCATATCTAAAAGTATGGAGAAATGCTGAAGAAGCTGTGTTGCTTAGGTATATTACGCCCCCATTCCTTTGGAGATTGCAACAACTCCTAAGAATTGGGAAAGAGCATATGCTAAGTAATGCATGGAAAACTCTTGATCAATACATACACAAGTTTTTAGACGAAAAACAAAACGAGTACAATAACATAAACCCTGAACACCAAGAAGAGTTCTCATTTGTCACAGCTCTTCTAAGAGGGTTCCAACTTCATTGTGGTACTTCTTTGAGTCCCACTAAGTTTCTCCGAGACACGTTATTAAATTTGATGGGTGCTGGAAAAGATAGTACCAGCAGTGCTCTAACTTGGTTCTTTTACTGTCTTATGAAAAATCCCATCGAAGAAGATAAGATCTTTAAAGAGGTTCAAACAAATTTGAAAGCGAGAATTGGTGAGCAATGGCATATAAATGAACTAGATAAATTGGTATACCTTCATGCAGCTTTATATGAATCCTTGAGGCTTTTTCCACCTATTCCATTTGACCACAAGTCTCCAACACATACAGACATCCTTCCAAGTGGCCATAAAGTTTATCAAAACACCAAAATTATTTTACCTTTTTATTCCATGGGAAGGATGAAATCAATATGGGGAGAGGATTGTATGGAGTATAATCCTCAAAGGTGGATTTCAGAGAAAGGGAAGATCAAACATGAGCCATCTTACAAATTCGCAGCATTTGGTGCTGGACCAAGATCTTGTTTAGGCAAGAACATTTCTATGTCTAGCCTAAAGATAGTGTCAACCATGATTATTTACAATTATCACATGGAGCTTCTTGAAGATCGTCTTGTGCATCCAGCGGATTCTGTTATACTACAAATGAAACACGGTCTCAAGGTGAGATTAACTAAAAGAAGTGAGGTGAACTAAAATATGAGTTATCGCCTGCCACAAATACTTATTTTTGAATTTGTGTTTACGCCTTTTCGAATGCTATTGATTATGTTAAGTGGTTCATGGGTTATCTGTATCTCGGGTTTGTTTTGGTTATATATGTTTAAGTATCTATTCATATTGTTTTTGTTTGTGGCTTTCGTTGCTTGGTGTTTGTAATACTGAAGGAATAAACTTTGTCTGTTAATTATATTTATGCTTTTGAATTTGAAATTTGTTTATCTTGTTATATGGTCTTTCAGTTTGTACTTTTGGTGTACACCTTTTAGCTTCTTGGATAATTAAAATTAGGGTTATATGTTATATGTCGTCGTTGATTCAAAAGTGTTTAATATGTCGCAGTTGATTCAAAAGTTTCTATACGATTGTTTGCCTTGACATTCAGTTGTTATATCAGTCGTTATATGTGATTATTTATTGAATTGTTGCTGTTATGTTTTTTTTAACCATTATTTATGTTTTTTTAACCATTACTTTCCACATATTGTTCAACTAATCCACGGGGTTTATGTTTATTTTCTTTTGACATGTTCATCGTTCAAACTTTGAATTCCTTGGTTCGATATTCATCATAGAGCTAGAATGCATGCAGTAGAGCTGTATATATTAGCTTTTCAAGAAGCAAAAATATTAGAGTACCACTTATAGCTAGTTTGTCCAAAAAGTTTTTACCCATTGCGTCTTTACAAATCCTCCTCATTGCAAATGCCAATATAGAATTTTAGAATATGCTCTCAAAGAAGCAACAAATGTCGACATTTATCTGCTATATACACACATGCATTAAACTATAATGACCGTTTTCTTTAACGGAAATTTATATAAAAAAATAGCAAGAAGCTAGGACATACATAACCCAAAAGCAACAACCGGGAAGAAACTCCTAAACAGCCTAAAAACGCCTCACATGATTGAAATAAAGAACCAACACCTAAAATATACTAAACCTGAAGAAACACACTCGAAAACCAAACACCAAAATAAACGAACAAGCCATGACCCCATAAACAAACAAATTGACACGCTCCTTTAAGTAGCAACTTGAGGGTTTGGTTGATCTTAGTTTTTGAGTAGCATTTTTTCCCCTTCACCGACTTCTTGCAAATTCTTTTCTTAGCATGGTCAAAAAGGTTTACAGTCCTCATCTTTTACACATGTAGTTTGTGATCTTTAATTTCCATTAACACAATTTGGCTCAAATGCGTGGCTTAATTCATACCGCTTGTTAGACTTTTTGGTTTAACAACAAATTATATTATTTTTGGTAAATCTATCGAGTAGAGGTGGAACACTATGTAAGACCTATAGTTAAAGTAATTATGTACTGTAATATTTTGATATAACCAACCCAACATGTACCGTAATAAAAGAACTCTAAAGCAAACGAAACCTTGTAAATTAAAACGGAACCATAAACACTGAAAAACAGTCAAGTAGTCAAGTCTACCAATACCGTAAAAAAACACTCACTTGCTTTTGCAGTAGCTAATACTCGTGGTGCCACATTCTTGATTTAATAGCCACATCACTGTTCACGAGTATCACTGCCATCCATCACTTCTGTGATCCTTGGTTCTTCTAACCTACGTAATTGTAGTCTTCTCCAACACCATAGTTTCCATCCCCCCTATGGCCTAGTTATTATATAGATACCCCTTCAAACTGGAAACTATCCACACGATCATGCTAAATTCATGAATTTACGTACATCATAGAGTAAGGATAACCTAAGCAACATTTTTCAATTGCTAGAGAAAAATGCAACCTTGAAGTTCTGAGATAATTTGTTGACTTTTCAAGGTCAATTTTCAAGAATTTTTTCTTCTCTTTTTGCAGCGAATATAATCTGATGTACTGATATGAATCACAACTAAAACATTAGGACATATATTATCATGCAAATAGCTCAAATCATTCAATGGAATAGGTCACTGAGACTAGGTGGTAGATAGTTGTGTACGTAGAAAATAAGTTGGGTAAATTTAAGCCTCTAGAAATTCATACAAACTGAAAGAAGGTAACTCAACAAAAGATGTCACATTCCAAGTCCTAATATGTTCCTATGTGCTTAATTAAGATATTTCGAGATACGTTCCAATGTGATTGAGTAAGAGAGCTTGGTCTTGAAATATAATGTTAAAAGTGCTCTGCAAATGTTTCCATGAAATATACATTTTATTAACAAAACTCTACAAAATGGGAACATTATTGGAGGCGACTGCCACGGTTGCATTGAAGTTGGAGGAGGGTGAAAATGATCAAGACGAGACCGAAAAGTATACTTTTGAAAAGTAGTTTGCTACTATTATATAGAACCCTGCAATATAGTACTGTAACGTTTAAGTTTCATATTAAGGCAATTATGTATATATAAATTCGAACAAGGACTTGCATGTTGTTCAATAACATGTACCTCAACGGTAAATTTCAACGGCTAAAGTATAATTTTCTAGAATATAAATTCCACGATACAGAAGACCGCAACATATCATCACATATTTCAAATCAATCAACCATGCAAAACAACTATTTTTTGGTCATTTTTTGCTTTTGAGCTCACCCCTTGCTGCTGTTAATTAATTTAAGACTTGTTAATACCACCTCAATTATCAAAACATCTTAAATCAATACTAAAACATAACCAATTCTACTTTTTAATTAATCACATCTCAAATAACCATTGACTAGTAGGCTCAAAACAACTACAGTACATCAACATTAAAGTAAACAAAAAATTAACTTCTAATTTTGTTTGTTTAATTGATAGCATAACGAGGTTACGACTTACGACACTTTCAGCGTGTTCAAGTGACTTGTCATTAACCCGTATCGGCCAGACCAGATTTACCTTGATTGAGGCCGACCCTCCTTCCCCATTTGATCCACATACCCCATTTGACCCATCTGTACCATCTGACCCGCACTACCCCATGTGACTCACCTTCCCCAACTGACCCATCTATGTTAGCCGTCGACCCACCCGACTGCTAAACCAACTGGGACCTTGTGCTTTAAGTGTATGGGCGTATATGTAAAACTAGGTGGATCCAATGGTGCCCTCGGTTACTTTTCTCACATAGTCATTTTTATTGTAAAATCATCAGTTTGATACTATTTCAAACCAAACCTTCTTATTTAGTAGGGCCAAATTGATGTTTAATAAGAGTGACCATCAAGTATTGGGGTCCATTATGTACTGCCAACTTAATTACAGGCCGTACTAGTATTCACAATGCCATAAATACAAAAATTACGCACCGTTAAACTTGGAAAAAAATATATGCACCAATAACGTTTATTGATTTTTATTTTTGCAAAATTTTGGTGAAAACGATCAACTTTTTATTAACTAAAAAGAGTGTTATTTTGTGCATTCCTCCAAATGGTGCACTTAACTTGTAACATGTGATATTTGTGTTTTGTTTTCTTGTTGGGCTTATTCCTTGTTTATGGGCCTTGAGTCACTTTCTTGGGCCTTCTGGCCGTTGGAGCGCTTGTTGTGTGATTATGCATATATTACCCTAGCAATTCATTTGCTAGGGTTAGCATTCTCTCTCTAACTCACACACTTATTGTGTGTGTTTGACTGCTCTCTTTCTCCATCTAACCATTATTGGTTATGGGAGGTTTTTCATCTGTTTCATCTTAATTATCTTGTGTGATTGAGTGAATCTTGTAGTGAGGGAGATTAGATCAACCTAGTTGGGACAATCTCACATTTATCTTGTAATCGTTCGACTAGCATCCGTTTGGGGACTAGTCTTTATCTTTTTGTTTCGTACTCTGATTTATAATAAAAATACACCAAGGGGTGGTTGGTTGGGTGTAATATCTACTTGTTTTGTTTTGATATTATGTTTTTTACATGGTATCAGATCACAAGGTTGTAGTTCTTTCAGCCTATCTAAGCTCTCTTGTGGGTTTTTTGCTTTATCAGTTTTTCAGTTTATGAAACCCTAATTTATTTTTAGGGTTTTACCTTTTTGTGGTGTTCTATAGCTTTCTCTTTGTTCCTGGAAGCTTTTATTGGTGGTGCCGTTCTTTATCCCAAAGATTTGTCTTAGGGTTTTCACAAACCCTAATTTAATTTTTGGGGGTTTTGCTTCTCTGGTGCCCTGGAAGCTTTGTTTGGTGGTGCCGTTGACTATTTTTGTGGTGCCGTTGAAAAACTCGAAAGATCCAATTAGGGTTTCTCAAAACCCTAATTTGATTTTTGGGGGTTTTCTTCTTTGTTGGTTTCCTGGTATCACTCTTGGTGGTGCCGTTACCATTTGTGAATTATTTACTCAGGTATTATTTATTAGGGTTTGCTAACCCTAATTTATCTTCATTTTTGGGGGTTTTCTTGTGGTGGCTCACCCATCCTCTAGACTAAGTGAATCTAGAGATTGGGTGGTTTTTTGTTTCATATTGGCTCTTTTATTGCACTGTAAGTCCTCTTTCATTTTCTTTCTCTCTATCTCTTAATTACTTTGTGAGCTACTGTTGTTTGAGTTTGTGGGTGCAAACGGATTCGGTTAACATCTTGACCCTCCAGCCTTGACTGGTGTGGATACCTGCTCTGGCCAATCCCAATTCACAACTTAGCATTTCTGGTGCTCACCTTCTGGGTGCTTATTGCTTTATTTTTTACTCTTGCTTCTTGTTTGTCTCTGGTTTTTTGCTGGTTACTTGCTTTTTTTCTTGCTCTTATCTGTTGGTTTATTATTGTTCTGCTTGCTCTCTCTTTTGTTGTGAATCATGAGTGCTAGTGGTGCCCCTCCTACACCGATGGTGGTAGAGGAAATGGTGGTGGTGGAGGTCCATCTGAAACCACTCCCACTCCTATTGTTCTTATAAGCAATTTGGATGCTGGTAATCCACTTCATATTCATAACAGTGATAATAGTAGTTCTGTGCTTGTTCCTTTTAAACTTCTTGGAACTGAAAACTATAGAATGTAGAATAATGCTATGAGGCTTGCTTTACAAGCTAGGAACACGTATGCTTTTGTTGATGGTTCTTGTTTAAGAGAGTCTTATACTGATGATGTTATGTGTGCTCAATGGGATAGATGTAATGTTATGGTTCTTACTTGGATTATGAATGTTGTCTCTAGTGATGTTTACATGGGTCTTGTTTATTTTGAAAATGCTGCTATTGTGTGGAAAGACTTGAATGAGACTTATGATAAAGTTGATGGATCTGTTGTTTATAATCTGCTTCAAAAAATTGGTTCTGTTAAACAAGGTGGTAGTACTTTGGCTGATTATTATCATAGATTAAATTCTCTTTGGAGAGAGTTTGATGCTGTTTCTAAGATTCCTAAATGTATTTGTGCTGTTAAGTGTGCCTGTTCTGCTAGCACTGAGTTGGCACTGCATCAGCAGATCATGAGACTCATGCAGTTCCTTATGGGCCTTGATGACTGCTATCAGCCTGTTAGGACTGCTCTTCTCACCATGGACCCTCTCCCTGATGTGAAGGAGGCTTATGTCACTGTCTCTAGAGAGGAATCCCATAGGGGTATTCCAGAGACCTCTAGTCAGACTGAGGCAAAAATGAATGCTACCTCCTTTGTTGTCAAAACTTTTAATCAAAATAGGAGAGGTAATTCCACCAATAGTAACAACAACACCTCTAACAGACCTCCTTTTAAGGGCAATAGTACTGGAAATTTTAGGGGTCCCAACCCTAATCTTCTTTGTACTCATTGCAATCAAACAGGCCACACTATTGATAGATGTTTTGAGTTAAATGGTTATCCTGCTTGGTATAAAAAGAATGGTAATGCCTCTAAGCAATCTGGTTTTAAACATAACTTCAATGCCAATTGTGATCTAAAAGTTGGGGATAAGCAAAATTCCACTTGTGAATCCCCAACTTCTTTCACCAGTGATCAAATACAGAAACTTCTCAGCTTGATAAATGACTCTCCCAGAAACACTCAGTCCAATATGGCAGGTAGAATTTCCTTTTTAATGCTAATATTTGGTTCAATATTCATTTCTCTAAATTTTTTGTGGGAAACACCAAGTTTACTACCAAAACCATTACCTTGGGTTGGATAATTGACTCTGGGGCCAACCAACATCTCACCACATCCATTTGTGGGGATGACTAATGTTGTGGATATTTCCAATCTCAACATTTCTATTGGTCACCCTAATGGGACTATTGCCAACATCAGTCACATTGGTAACCTTAAATTATCTAACAATGTGATTCTTCATGATGTTCTTGTTGTTCCTGGTTACTGTGTTAGTCTGCTTTCTATCAATAAACTTATAAAAGACAGCAAGTTATTTGTTGGTTTTGATGAGGATAAGTGTTATATTCAGGACTTGGACAAGGGGATCATTCTGGGGACTGGTAGTGAATCTGAGGGGCTCTATTTGTTTGATGACTATAAGACCCAGAGTTTAGGTAATGCTAACTCTTCCATGACCTTTCATACCTCCAAAGACCTTTGGCATTGTAGGCTTGGTCATCCTTCTGATCATGTCCTTAATATTCTTAAGACTGACCTTCACCTGTCTAAAAATACCACCATATCTGTGTGTGAAACTTGTCATAGGGCCAAACAGACCAGAGAGCCCTTCCCTTTGAGTGATCACAAATCTAACCATCTTGGTGATTTGGTTCACTTGGATCTTTGGGGCCCTTACAAGGTTCAGAGTAAGGAAGGGTATAGATACTTCCTTACCATTGTGGATGACTACTCTAGAGCAGTATGGACTTATCTTTTGAAAACTAAAGATGAAGTTTTTGACTGGCTTAAACAATTCATAAGTCTTGTTCAAAATCAATTTGATTCTAAAATCAAAGTTTTTAGATCTAATAATGGGACTGAATTTGTTAACAACAAGCTTCATACTATGCTCTCTACTATGGGTATCATCCATCAGACCTCTTGTCCTCATACCCCTCAGCAAAATGGTATTGCTGAAAGGAAACATAGACACCTTCTTAATGTTGCCAGGAGTCTTATGTTTCAGGGAGGGATTCCTATTAATTTTTGGTCTGATTGTATTCTTACTGCTGTTTCTTGATCAACAGGCTCCCCTCTTCTGCCTTAAATGGTAGATCTCCCTATGAATTGCTCTATAAGAAAAAACCTAATCTCTCTCACTTAAAGTGTTTTGGCTGTCTGTGTTTTTCTACTTGTCTGAATAACAGTGACAAGCTCACATCTAGAGCTGAAAAATGTGTTTTAGTTAGTTATTCTTCTCTAAAAAAGGCTTATAAACTTTTTAGTTTGGATAACAGAAGATTCTTTTTTCAAGAGATGTGAGGTTTTATGAAACTGTTTTCCCTTTTAAGATGAAAAACAATACAGGAAGTGAATTGGATGATGTAGTTGCAAGTGATTCTGATCTCTTATCCTTTTTTGATAATCAAACTCTTTTAAGTCCCAATGATGATGAGAGAGCAACACCTGTTTTGGATGGTAGAGTTAACCCCACCAATGAGGATGCCTCAGTGCATCCTCAGGAGGATGACTCTGCAACCATCATAGGTGAAAACCAGCAATCCTGCTCTGAGGGCACAAATAATCTTTTTCATTCTCCTGATATACCTTTAGAGCAAAATGAGATCACCACTGAGCAAGTAGGGGAACTTGGTGTTAGAAGGTCTTCTAGACCTACCAAACTTCCTGTTAAGCTTAATGATTTTGTTCTTGATAGCAAACTTAAATATGGTATTGAAAAACATGTCAATTATTCTACACATAGCACTATCAATTTTTGTTTTGCTACTACCTTGAATCAATCTTTTGAGCCCACCTCTTATTATGAGGCTGTTAAGGACAATAGGTGGGTTGAAGCCATGAACAATGAGATTGAGGCTCTCTTAAGGAACAATACTTGGACCCTTTGTGACTTACCTGTTGGGAGAAAAGCCATTAGCAACAAATGGGTTTATAAGATCAAATACAAATCCACAGGCACTGTTGATAAATTTAAAGCTAGAGTTGTTGCTAAAGGGTACAGTCAAAGAGAGGGCATTGACTTTGATGAAACATTCAGTCCTGTTGTTAAAATGGTTACTATTAGATGTCTTATTTGCATTGTTGTTTCTAATGATTGGCCTCTTTTCCAACTTGATGTTAATAATGCTTTTCTTTATGGGGAGCTGGATGAGGATATTTACATGACTGTTCCTTTGGGTTTTAACTGTCAAGACAAGAACAAAGTATGTAAGTTGAACAAAGCCCTCTATGGACTTAAGCAAGCCCCAAGACAGTGGAATGCCAAGTTAACCACTGTCTTGGCTGAGCATGGCTTTGTCCAAAGTAAAAATGATTATTCTCTCTACATCAAACAGTCTGATAAGCTTTTCATTGCACTTCTTGTTTATGTTGATGATTTTATCATCACTGGTAATAATGTTAAGGAAATTGATAACCTCAAAATTTTCCTTAAAACTAAATTCATGATAAAAGATCTTGGGATTATGAAGTATTTCTTAGGAATTGAAATTTTTGAAAATACCAATGGTATTTGCATGACTCAAAGAAAATATTGTCTTGAGCTTATCTATGAATTTGGTATGTTGGCTGCTAAACCAGCAGCAACACCTTTACCTGAAAATTGTGTGCTTGCTGTTGATGAGAGTGAGAATGATAAATTACTTAACAATGTTTTTGAGTATCAAAGACTCTTAGGGAGGCTCATTTATCTTACCCACACTAGACCTGACATTTCCTATGCTGTTCATTGTCTTAGTCAGCATATGCATGCCCCTTACAGTCTCATCTGAAAATTGCTCTCAGAGTTATTAGATACCTTAAAAACTCTCCTGGTACTGGCATTCAGATTTATAAAGATACTTCTTTGAAGGTTTCTTGTTTCACTGATGCTGATTGGGAAAAATGCCTTAGAACCAGGAAATCTGTTTCTGGGTATTGTGTTTTTTTGGGAAGGACTCTTGTATCCTGGAAAAGTAAAAACCAAGCTACCATTTCTAGATCTTCTGCTGAAGCAGAATATAGATGCATGGCTAGTGCCACTTGTGAAGTCATTTGGATAACCAATCTTTTGAATGATTTTCTGATTAAGTGCTTGTTTCCTGTTCACTTATATAGTGATAGTAGTTCTGCCATACAGATTGCTGCTAACCCTGTTTTTCATGAAAGGACCAAGCACTTTGAGGTTGATGTTCATTTGATTAGGGAAAAGGTTCAAGATGGAGTCATTAAGACTTTCAAGGTTGCCTCTGCTGATCAAACTGCTAACATTTTCACAAAGGCGCATGGAATATCTCAACACTTGAAGCTTTGCAACCAATTGAGGCTTGTGAACATGTTTGGGAAATAATGCTCTCTTCTGCTCTCTCATTTTTCGGATTGAGGAAGGGTGTTATTTTGTGCATTCCTCCAAATGGTGCACTTAACTTGTAACGTGTGATATTTGTGTTTTGTTTTCTTGTTGGGCTTATTCCTTGTTTATGGGCCTTGAGTCACTTTCTTGGGCCTTCTGGCCGTTGGAGCGCTTGTTGTGTGATTATGCATATATTACCCTAGCAATTCATTTGCTAGGGTTAGCATTCTCTCTCTAACTCACACACTTATTGTGTGTGTTTGACTGCTCTCTTTCTCCATCTAACCATTATTGGTTATGGGAGGTTTTTCACCTGTTTCATCTTAATTATCTTGTGTGATTGAGTGAATCTTGTAGTGAGGGAGATTGGATCAACCTAGTTGGGACAATCTCACATTTATCTTGTAATCGTTCGATTAGCATCCGTTTGGGGACTAGTCTTTATCTTTTTGTTTCGTACTCTGATTTATAATAAAAATACACCAAGGGGTGGTTGGTTGGGTGTAAGATCTACTTGTTTTGTTTTGATATTATGTTTTTTACAAAGAGCGATTACATCAAATAAAGGAAGGCATTAGACACATCAAATCATTCGTACAAAAAAACAGACACATGAACAAGAGAAGTGATTGACATGATTAAAATTCATACCTAATTTTATTCCTAAACATGTGATTTATTAGTTGTATCAACTAGACTCGCATCTTTACAATTCAATAAACAAGTGTCACATAATATATGCACAAAATTAGTCATCATATAAGATATGATATACTTCAATACATTCCTTTGTCACAAAAGCATATCACTCGAAGTATCCCTTACTTTCAGAGATGAGATTAGATTGACATTTCCCCATAATAATAGTTGCAGTCCCAAATTACATTTCCCCATAATAATGGGACCATACCATTCATATTCCAAACTCTTCACCTTTATATAGTAGCACACTTTCCTTAAGAGCACGCGGTACTGTTGAGCCGTCGTGCTCGTGTCGTGGGCAAAAAGTGATGCCACGTCACTTTTTACTCCCACGACACCAAAACTCCCCACGATGGCTCAACCCCCCTCCCTGGTTAACACGAGAATTCTCGTGTCGTCGTCACCCAACTTTTTTTTTCAACAATTAATTAACATAAACTTAAATTTTCATTAATAAAAAAAATACAATTACTAATAGAAAAAAAAACAACACGAAATTAAAAAAAAAATTACCGAAAAAAAACACAAATACGAAAAAAAAACTAAAAAATTAAAATATTTTGCACGCGCCTCGTCTTTGAGCTTCTCAATCCTCGCCACGTCTTGTGGACTTAATCCGGTAGTGTCGTATCGAAGGATTTGCAAATCCTCGTTCCTATTTTGAAGTGCAACCACTTCTAGTCTAGCCGCCACCTCTCGGTCCAATCGTTCCTTTTTAGTTTCACGATCGTATGACATTTGTTGTTGTAGCATATCCACCAATTGTTCTTTTTGAGACCCCGAAGTGGCAGATGAGCTTGTCGAGCGTTGAACCTTGGCCTTTCTTGGAGCACCGGATGGACGAGGGATCTCATCGTCATTGAAAAGATCCGGATCTTGATCGGCTATCTTCCCTCGTGCCCGGCGTGTTCCAGTTGAATCGGGATTTTTCCATTTATACTTGTCTTTCAAAACAAGCCAAGCACTTTTGTGTGGAAACTCCTTGTTCCCGTTTTCATCTCGATACAAACTCATCACACGAGTCATCAAATCGTCTTGATTTTCGCCACTTAAAAGTTTGGCGCTTTCATAAAACGAATTAAACCTATGAACCTCGTGGTTCAAATTCGTCCACTTCCCGGTCAACATATTTTTGTTTCGAGCTTTAAAACCCTCATCCTTAAGCCGATCGTTATACAAATCCATAACTTGGTACCAAAACGTATCGTGTGGTTGATCGGTCCCGACCTTCGGGTATTCAGATACTTCAATCCAACACTCGGCCAAAACTTCTTCCTCACGTTGGCTCTAAAAAGAACGGTCCGACTTCGGAGGTGGTTGTGTAGCCGCGGCCACGCCTTTGTTCTTTGGATTTTTTTTAGCAACACTTTTCTTCCTCGAACCTTTCTTCGCTTGTGCATCGACTTGTTCTTTGGGTTCTTCGGGTTCATTGTTTTGTTCGGGTTCTTCGGGTTCTTGTGAAGAGTGTTGAGGAAAGGTTTGGAATTGTTGTGATTGTTGGAAGATTTGTGATTGTTGGGATTGTTGCAACCACATATTAAATTGCTCGGGTGTACAATTAAGAAATGGGTTTTGTTGTGATTGTGGGAAGTTAGTGAATGGATTTGGGAGTTGATTATAGTTGGCGAATGTTCGTGAAGTGCTAGATGTTGCGGATGAGGGAGTATTCGGGTTAGACGAAGAAGACGAATTCGGTAGTTGAGTAGAAGGAATTTGATTTTGAGGATCGGAAAAGTAATTGTTTAACCATTGATTCGGGTATTGGTTTGGGTTATGATTTTGACTCATGGTGGATAGAAAAAATAGAGAAATTAGATGTAGAAGAAGGTGTGAGTTGTGGGTAATTTGAGGTAGAATTTATAAGAAAAAAAGATGAAAAAAGGGGTTTTTTTTCACCCTCAAACGGTCAAAAAAACGGGAAAAAAAAACGTTACCCAACGGCTATTTTTTTTTATTTTCAAAAAAAAAAAAAAAAAAAAAAAAATTAAAAAATCCGACGACGCGAGCCACGGTGTGGTTGGCGCCGCCGTGGCCTCGCGCCGTCGTGACCAGCCCCCCACCAGCCCACCGTACCGCATGCTCTAAGTATCTGTCTTGATCTCCCATATGAGATGAGAATATTATCGGAGGACCTTGAATAAAAATTTAAGAGAGTTGGACCTTATAAAGCAGACCTCGAGAGCATATATATACCCTCTGCTTTGTTGCAAAAATTATTGTATATCATCATTTTGATCATACCAGTTTGACATTTAATTAACATCTTAGTTTTACCCGTAAAATCATCAGTTTGATACTATATTAAACCTAATCTTCTTATTTAGTAGCGGCCACATTGGTGTTTTATAAGTAAACATCAATTATTGGGTCAATTATCTACTCCCAGCTGGATGACTGTGTTGGCCAAGCCGTACCATGGATTCATAATGCCATTAATACCAAATAGGCCCCGTAAACTTGAATAAAAAATTTATGTAGCAAGCAATTGGTATCCGAATGAAGATTTTTCATAAGGCGTAGTAGCTCGATTTACACATACTAGACTTACGGTTAGCTCGTTGTATTACGTGTGTCCAAGATCGTAATATACTCTTATCATAGATTATATCTTGGTGATCTTACGTAAACCCTAATTTGGAGAATTAGGTTTTGTTCGAGTGGATTGCTTTGCAAAAGGTACGTAAACCCTAACTCGATTAATTATAATTGTGTTAATTATGATCATCTTAAATCGCTTCCGATTTATGTGCTTTCATTTCGTTTAGGGTTTTAATAATTATTATAAATAATAAACCTTCAAGACTTGTTAATATCACCTCAATTATCAAAACATCTTAAATCATCACTAAGATGTGTTCCTGTACCAAAACATATATCCATAAACAACCATCATCCAAACGCTCAACATAACCAATTCTACATTTTAATTAATCACATCTCAAATAACCATTGACTAGTAGGCTCAAAACAATTACAGTACATTAACAATAAAGTAACCAACAAATTAACTTCTAGTTTTGTTTGTTTAATTGATAGCATAAAGAGGTTACGACTTACGACACTTGCAGCGTGTTCAAGTGACTTGTCATTGACCCGTATCGGCCAGACCAGATTTACCTCGATTGAGACCGACCCTCCTTCCCCATTTGATCCACATACCCCATTTGACCCATCCGTATCATCTGACCCGCCCTACCCCATGTGACTCACCTTCCCCACCTGACCCATCTACGTTTGCCACCGACCCACCCGACTGCTAAACCAACTGTGACCTTGTTGCTTTAAGTGTATGGGCGTATATGTAAAATTTGGTGAATCCGATGGTGCCCTCGGTTACTTTTCTCACATAAGTCATGTTTATTGTAAAATCATCAGTTTGATACTATTTCAAACCAAACCTTCTTATTTAGTAGGGCCAAATTGATGATGTTTAAGTATTGGGGTCCTTTATGTACTGCTAACTTAACTATAGGCCGTACTAGTATTCACAATGCCATAAATACAAAAATTACGCACCGTTAAACTTGGAAAAAGATATGTGCACCCTTGATTTTTATTTTTGCATTTCTTTTTGGTAACAACGGTAAACTTTTTTATTAATTAAGAAGAGTGATTACATCTAATCCTTCGGACAGAAAGAAACAGATACATGACGAAATTAAAGCTATGTATCACCATAACAGTCTTATCAGACATATAGGATAGGATACACTTCAATACATTCCTTTGTCACAAAAGCATATCACTCCAAGTAAGTATCCCTTACTTTCAGAGATGAGATTAGATTGACATTTCCACATAATAATACTCCCAGTCCCAAAATACACCGATAACGGGACCATTCATATTCCAAACTCTTCACCTTGATATAGTAGCACACTTTCCTTAAGTATCTGTCTTGATCTCCCATATGAGATGAGAATATTAACAAACGAGGACATTGAATAAAAATTTAAGAGAGTTGGACCATATTAGTGAACGCAGACCTCGAGAGCATATATATACCATCTGCTTTGTTGTGAAAATTATTGTATATCATCATTTTGACGTACCAGTTTGAGATTTAATTAACATCTTAGTTTTACCCGTTATATCAACCAAATCTTCTTATTTAGTAGCGGCCACATTGGTGTTTTATAAGTAAACATCAATTATTGGGTCAGTTATCTACTCCCAGCTGGATGACTGTGTTGGCCAAGCCGTACCATGGATTCATAATGCCATTAATACCAAATAGGCCCCGTAAACTTGAATAAAAAATTTATGCACCCAGCAATTGATATCCGATTGAAGCATAGAAATAGATTCGTGTAATGTTTTCAATTTTTTCATAATGATATAAGCACATTAGGGAGCACAGACCTCGAATAAGGATTTAAGAAAGTTACTAATTATATTAAAGTCGCTCTCATATTAGGTAAGTATGTTTTACTCTTTGTCCTACACCAACCCTACTTATATGAAAGTCGCTTTCATAACAGAGATATGCATGGTTTAAGACATGACTATGTTACCAAAACTTCTAAATCTTAGGAACTATATATTTGTTTTGAAATCAAAAGATAATATTAAGTATTTAAGACATGACTATGTACATGTATAGTAAGTTCATATAAAACGCACTCTGCCTTAAACAAGATCAGTATTACCTAACAAATAAAGAGAAACTGTACGAGCATTAATCAAATTTCCCAAAATCTTACAGTAATAAACATAAGAAGAAAAGTTTGGTCAGACCATTTTAAGTATCACGTGAGTAAAGCCACCACGAAATATGACTAATTTCAATTAGCTTATGTACGTAAGATATAGATTCCAATTTTTAAGACATGACTATGTATAATTATTAACACCAGTATAAGTTCATATAAAATTCAGTTTGCCTTAAACAAGATCAGTATTTAACCTGCAGGAGTACCATAATGCTATATACCTAACAAATAAAGAGAAACTGTACGTAGAACGATAATCAAATTTCCCAGAATTTGTAATACCCTTATTACCCTAAAATGTTAATAAACATAAGAAGCAAAGTTTGGTCAGTTTCTTTTTCTGTCCCAGTTTTTTTAATTATCAACGGAGACTTATATGTTTTTAGCTTATGTACACAAGATATTGATTCCAATTTTTTTAATTATCAACGGAGACTTATATGTTTTTATTTCTGTCCCAGTTTCTGTTTCTGAACTTGATATAGCAAGTGAAATTATGTTTGCACGAAGGGGATGAAATTTTTAACTTTTTTTTAAGTTTTGACACAATCGAAAACAAATTGGCAAAATACCACGTATAACTGGTATCGCAAACCCTTTTTTGCTTTGATTTTTGTCCAAGTCGCATGAGGCAATTTCACAACTGTTTTTTTCACGGGGCAATTCATGTTATAGAATCTAGTTACCTTTTCACATAAATATGCGCCTATTTAAAGGACGATGGGCATATCACAATTCCACAACACTGATCATTATTGTAATTTCTTCAAACATAAACACTTTGTTTGATTTGTATTCACACGATTTCCTCCAATACCTCAGCACTCTTTTTTGTTCTTTTCATTTCTATGTCTTGCTTAATATTCATATATAAACATCAGAAAACGCAATATGTCATCCCTACAAATTGGCCGATTCTTGGTATGCTACCAGGGGTCCTTCTAAACTCCCACCGACTACATGATTTTGCAGCTGAACTTCTGACGCATAGTGGTGGTACTTTCATGATTAAAGGACCATGGTTCACCAACATGGACATGTTCCTAACAACCTATCCTTTAGATGTCCACCACATTCTAAGCAAAAACTCCTTGAATTACCCTAAAGGTGACAAATTTCGCCAGATCCTTGAAATGCTTGGAGATGGAATCCTTGCTTGTGATGGTGAGATATGGGAGATCAGCCATAAGATCATCATGTCTATACTCAACCATGAAGGATTTCAAAGTATTTTGGAGACAATCATTTGGAACAAAGTGGAAAATGGGCTTTTACCCACACTTGAATCCATTTATGCGCATGGCACTGAGATGGATTTGCAAGATGTATTTCAAAGGTTCTCTTTAGATACCACATGCAAGTTGCTCTTCGATGAGGACCTCAAAAGTTTGTCTCCTGATTTTCCTTACACTCCATATCTAAAAGTATGGAGAAATGCTGAAGAAGCTGTCTTGCTTAGGTATATTACGCCCCCATTCCTTTGGAGATTGCAACAACTCCTAAGAATTGGGAAAGAGCATATGCTAAGTAATGCATGGAAAACTCTTGATCAATACATACACAAGTTTTTAGACGAAAAACAAAACGAGTACAATAACATAAACCCTGAACACCAAGAAGAGTTCTCATTTGTCACAGCTCTTCTATGAGGGTTCCAACTTCATTGTGGTACTTCTTTGAGTCCCACTACGTTTCTCCGAGACACGTTATTAAATTTGATGAGTGCTGGAAAAGATAGTACCAGCAGTGCTCTAACTTGGTTCTTTTACTGTCTTATGAAAAATCCCATCGAAGAAGATAAGATCTTTAAAGAGGTTCAAACAAATTTGAAAGCGAGAATTGGTGAGCAATGGCATGTAAATGAACTAGATAAATTGGTATACCTTCATGGAGCTTTATATGAATCCTTGAGGCTTTTTCCACCTATTCCATTTGACCACAAGTCTCCAACACATACAGACATCCTTCCAAGTGGCCATAAAGTTTATCAAAACACCAAAATTATTTTACCTTTTTATTCCATGGGAAGGATGAAATCAATATGGGGAGAGGATTGTATGGAGTATAATCCTCATTCCTCAAAGGTGGATTTCAGAGAAAGGGAAGATCAAACATGAGCCATCTTACAAATTTGCAGCATTTGGTGCTGGACCAAGATCTTGTTTAGGCAAGAACATTTCTATGTCTAGCCTAAAGATAGTGTCAACCATGATTATTTACAATTATCACATGGAGCTTCTTGAAGATCATCTTGTGCATCCAGCGGATTCTGTTATACTACAAATGAAACACGGTCTCAAGGTGAGATTAACTAAAAGAAGCTAAGTGAGGTGAACTAAAATATGAGTTATCGCCTGCCACAAATTACTTATTTTTGAATTTGTATTTACGCTTTTCGAATGCTATTGATTATGTTAAGTGGTTCATGGTTTATCTGTATCGCGGGTTTGTTTTGGTTATATATGTTTAAGTATCTATTCATGTTGTTTTTGTTTGTGGCTTTCGTTGCTTGGTGTTTGTAATACTGAAATTAAAATTAGGGTTATATGTTATATGTCATCGTTGATTCAAAAGTGTTTAATATGTCGCTGGTGATTCAAAAGTTTCTATACGATTGTTTGCCTTGACATCAGTTGTTATATCAGTCGTTATATGTGATTATTTATTGAATTGTTGCTGTTATGTTTTTTTAACCATTATTTATGTTTTTTTAACCATTACTTTCCACATATTGGTCAACTAATCTACGGGTTTATGTTTATTTTCTTTTGATATGTTCATTGTTCAAACTTTGAATTCCTTGGTTCGATAATCATCATAGAGCTAGAATGCATGCAGTAGAGCTGTATATATTAGCTTTTCAAGAAGCAAAAATATTAGTGTACCACTTATAGCTAGTTTGTCCAAAAAGTTTTTACCCATTGCGTCTTTACATATCCTCCTCATTGCAAATGCCAATATAGACTTTTAGAATATGCTCTCAAAGAAGCAACAAATGTAGACATCTATTGCTATATACCCACATGCATTAAACTATAATGACCATTTTTTTTGAACGGAAATTTATATAAAAAAACTAGCAAGAAGTTAGGACATACATAACCCAAAAGCAACAACCGGGAAGAAACTCCTAAACAGCCTAAAAACGCCTCACATGATTGAAATAAAGAACCAACACCTAAAATATACTAAACCTGAAGAAACACACTCGAAAACCAAACACCAAAATACACGAACAAGCCATGACTCCATAAACAAACAAATTGACACGCTCCTTTAAGTAGCAACTTGAGGGTTTTGGTTGATCTTAGTTTTTGAGTAGCATTTTTTCCCCTTCACCGACTTCTTGCAAATTCTTTTCTTAGCATGGATAAAAAGGTTTACAGTCCTCATCTTTTACACATGTAGTTTGTGATCTTTAATTTCCATTAACACAATTTGGCTCAAATGTGTGGCTTAATTCATACCGCTTGTTAGACTTTATGGTTTAACAACAAATTATATTATTTTTGGTAAAATCTATCGAGTAGAGGTGGAACACTGTGTAAGACCTATGGTTAAAGTAATTATGTACTATAATATTTTGATATAACCAACCAAAACATGTACCGTAATAAAAGAACTCTAAAGCAAACGAAACCTTGTAAATTAAAACGGATCGGAACCATAAACACTGAAAAACAGTCAAGTAGTCAAGTCTACCAATATCGTAAGAAAACACTTACTTGCTTTAGCAGTAGCTAATACTCGTGGTGCCACATTCTTGATTTAATAGCCACATCACTGTTCACGAGTAGCACTGCCATCCATCACTTCTGTGATCCTTGGTTCTTCTAACCCACGTAATTGTAGTCTTCTCCAACACCATAGTTTCCATCCCCCCTATGGCCTAGTTATTGTTATGTTTAGTCATAGTATTAGCCTAAATCGATGTCTAGGGTAATAGGAGTCTAGTTTTCTAATTAGCAAGAATAAAGGTCGGTTGGCAATGTTTAAGCCCAACCCGACCCAGAGTCATTGTAAGAGTCGGTTCCCCCTCATCTCTATAAAAGGAGGTGAGGGGGAACAAACCAAACACGTCATTCTTTCAATAAACTAATCGTAATCGGTTAGGGATTTACCTTGTGGGCGTGGATAACTTTTCTGTCGATTCGATTCTGTTTATGTGTGTATACTTCACGATCGTCTTTTCCGCATCTAGTAATCAGGGTTGTAGGGATTAAACCCTACAAGTGGTATCAGAGCCAGGTTCTTCGAGCGCTGGTTATCTAGGATCGATCGAGAAGGATTGGTGATCGTGTTTAGATCATCAAGGTAGCAGGTAGATCGGCATTAAAGGTGTTTTTTTTGGTTTTCGATAATTGAAGACCAAAAAGGTTGAGCGTCTGTGTTTTATTTTTGTTCTTTCTCATCGACAGAGAGAGAGAGGTAGAAGACGGCTAATAAGATAAAGGATACAGTAAAAGGGTTTCACTTATCACTTTTATATATTGGGCCACTTTGTATTAAACAATTATTGGGCCAGTATATTATAATTTGATAATTACTTTTGTTTTTACAAAAACAAAAGGGTTATTACTGTATCTGTACACAAGGAGACTTCGTAATTAGTGATTGTGAGGTTTAACGTATCACAAGGTTTAGCGAATTATCGAAGGGACTTGTCGGTTTGTGATTGTGAGGGTTTATCACAAGGTTTAGCAAATCAACAATGGGACAAAGAATGACGGGAGCCGAATTTGACATCGAGAAATTCGATGGAACTGGAGATTTCGGTTTATGGAGAATCTAGATGCGTGCTTTATTAATCCGGAACGGATGTGAAGCAGCTCTGGAGGTTTTACCCGCGAATATGCAAGCTGAAGAGAAATCTAAGCTTGACAAGAAAGCTCACAGTGCCATGATTTTGTGTTTGGGTAACAAGGTCCTGAGAGAGGTTACCGGGGAGACGACTGCAGCGGGGGTTTGGTCAAAGCTCGAGTCTTTGTACATGACAAAGTCATTGGCCACCAAGTTGTACCTGAAGAAGAAGTTGTATACATTCTACATGCCGTCTGGACGAAAGATTTCCGAGCATATAGATGAGTTCAACAAAATCGTTCTTGATTTATAAAATATTGAGGTAAAATTCGAAGATGAAGATCTTGCTTTATTGTTACTCACGTCTTTGCCAGCATCATACGAATACTTTGTGGATACCTTGCTTTATGGACGGGAAGATTTGACTTTGGAGGACGTGATGGCCACACTAAATTCAAAGGAAATCAAAGAAAGGTTCAAGGCGAAGGGGGATGATGGTGAAGGGTTATATGTGAGGGGAAGAACTGATCGCAGGAATTCGCATCAGTCAAAGGGAAAGTCAAGATCGAAATCTCAAGGTGGAAGACTCAAATGCTTTATTTGCCAATCTGGGGAGCACTTGAGAAGAGACTGTCCGAAGAATAATCACAAGAATTCAAAAGGTTATGTCAAGAAAGATAATCAACCAAGCTCCAGTGGTTCGATTTACGACGATTCTGAGGTGATGATGGTGATGAGTGCAGAAAGGCTGCAAGATTGGATCATGGATTCAGGAGGTTCATATCACATGTCACCCAGGTTAGATGTATTTTTTGATTTTCTGGAATGCGATGGGGGCAGCGTACTGTTGGGCGACAACAGGGAGTGCAAGATCAGGGGTATTGGCAAGGTAAAGGTACGACTGAAAGATGGGTCAAGTTTTGTGTTACACAATGTCAGGTACATTCCTGAATTGAAAAGAAACTTGATATCGCTTGGAACTCTTGAAAAAGAGGGATATACCGTAAAATTGCTGTCGGGCAAAGTTAAGGTGATTAATGGTTCTAGGGTTATTATATCTAGAACCAGAAGGGAGAACTGTGTGTACTCTTTGGATGGCTATGCATTGGCCGGTGAGCTTAATGCTAGTGTTGAAGAAAAAGACAGTCTTGTGCAGGTTTGGCATAAAAGACTGGGACATATCAGTGAGGCGGGACTACACGTGCTGGAAAAACAAGGTTTGTTTGGCAAGAAGAGTCTAGGTAAGCTCGATTTTGTGAGAATTGTGTTCTGGGAAAGTCACATCGAGTCCGTTTTGGTGTAGGAAGGCACACTACTTAGGGAGTGATAGACTATGTTCATTCAGACTTATGGGGTCCGTCTCAGGTGGAATCATTGGGAGGTAAGAGGTATTTCTTATCTATTGTCGATGATTATTCCAGAAGGGTATGGGTTTATGTTCTCAGGTTCAAACATGAAGCATTTGAGAAGTTCAAAGAGTGGAAACAGTTAGTAGAAAATCAGACTGGGAGGACGGTTAAGAAGCTTAGGACAGATAATGGTCTTGAGTTCTGTAACCGGGAGTTTAATCAGCTATGCACTGAGAGTGGGATTGCTAGACATTTGACAGTTGCCGGGACGCCGCAGCAGAATAGGTTAGCAGAACGGATGAACAGAACTCTCATGGACAAGGTACGCTGTTTATTAATACAGTCTGGATTGCCCAAGACCTTCTGGGCGGAAGCGACATGTACGGCCGCATATCTTATAAATAGGTCACCATCGACAGCGATTGAGAAGAAGACACCTGTGGAGATGTGGTCGGGACATCCTAGTGATTATGGGATGTTGAGGGTTTTCGGTTGTGTCGCGTATTCACACGTTAAACTAGGTAAGCTCGAGCCGAGAGCGGTAAAATGCGTTCTTTTGGGGTATCCTGAAGGTGTGAAGGGGTACAAAGTATATAGGCTTGATAATGAATCCCCTAAAATAGTCACAAGCAGGAACGTGGTCTTCAATGAAAGTGTCATGTATAAAGACACGTTGAAGGATACTGGTGCAGGTAAAGATAAGTCTGTTGAGGAATTGCAGTTTGAGGTGGAACTGCAGAGGTTAAATAATCATACGCCTGAGGAAGACCAGACAGGTCAGGAAGATCAAACAGGTCAGGAAGATCAGACAAATCAGGAAGACCAGACAGATCAGGAAGATGGCTATGATAAAGGTGCAGGGGTTCAAGAGATTGATCATCCACCGGATCTCACAGATTATCAATTGGTTCGGGATAGAGAACCAAGGACAAGAACGAAACCGACAAGGTTTCGGGATGAGAGTAATATGGTTGCTTACGCGTTCGCTGCAGCAGAGGAAGAAGATACTCATGAACCATTGACATACCATGAAGCAGTTGCTTGTGAAGACAATTCTAAGTGGAAAGCTGCTATGAAAAAAGAAACGGATTCTCTGAAGAAGAATAAGACCTGGGTGTTAGTAGATCATCCAGTTGGGCAAAAGCTGGTGAGCTGCAAATGGTTGTACAAAATAAAGGAAGGGATTGAAGGTGTTCAAAAGCCTAGGTACAAGGCAAGGTTGGTAGCTCATGGATTCACACAAAGGGCAGGTATTGATTACAATGAAGTATTTTCGCCGGTAGTTCGACACACATCAATTCGGGTTATACTTGCATTGACTGCGTGTAAAGATTATGAGCTGGAGCAGCTTGATGTAAAGACGGCGTTTTTACATGGAAATATTGAAGAGGTGATCTACATGAGGCAACCACCGGGATTTGAACAAGGTAACAAGGTATGTTTGTTAAATAAATCTCTTTATGGTTTGAAGCAGTCACCTAGGCAATGGTACAAGAGGGTCGATGAGTATATGCTGAGCAACGGGTTTAAGCGTAGCAGTTAAGACAGCTGCGTATATTACAAGAGTTATGCACCAGGGGAGTATATCTATCTATTGTTATATGTAGACGATATGCTGATTGCTTGTAAAAGCAAGGCTGAGATCGCGGCTACCAAGTCTTTGCTTAAAAGGGAGTTCGACATGAAAGAGCTCGGGGAAGCAAAGAAGATTCTTGGTATAGAGATCGTCAGGGATCGGAGTCGTAAGATTCTGAGGGTGTCACAATCTGGGTACGTTTCTAAAGTTTTAAAAAGGTTTAGAATGGACAATGGGGAGTCGGTTCAGACACTATTGGATGGGCAATTCAAGCTGTCGTTGAAGGATTGCCCAGTTAGGGATTATGATGTTGAAAGAATGAGTAGGGTGCCATATTCAAATGCGGTTGGGAGCTTGATGTACTTGATGGTATGTACGAGGCCAGACATAGCATATGCAGTAAGTGTTGTTAGCAGATATTTGGCGAATCCGGGTAAACTCCATTGGGAAGCAGTGAAGTGGATTATGAAGTATTTGCAGGGAACCGTAAACGTGGGTTTGGTGTATGGGAAAAATCGTGGCAACCATGTGGACGTAACAGGTTTTGTTGATTCAGACTACGCTAAGGATCCGGATAAAGGTAGGTCTCTCACTGGTTACGCATTTTTAGTACATGGATGTGTTGTAAGCTGGAAAGCAACGCTACAACACGTGGTGGCTCTTTCAACTACAGAGGCAGAGTATATGGCCCTTACGGAGGTTGTGAAGGAAGCTATTTGGCTAAGGGGACTCTTGGAAGAGTTGGGCGTGAAGCTCAACAATGTTGTAGTTAATTGTGATAATCAGGGCGCGATTCACTTATCGCGGAATCATGTTTTTCATGAAAGGACTAAGCACATCAATGTGCGTTATCACTTTATCAGAGAAGTCTTGGAAGCAAAGACGGTTGAAGTTCTGAAGGTGGGTACTGAACACAATGCTGCGGATGCCTTAACGAAGGTGGTACCTAGACGCAAGTTACAACACTGCTTGGAATTGCTGAGTGTTGGGATAGGCTAATATATGCCTAAGGTGGAAATTGTTATGTTCAGTCATAGTATTAGCCTAAATCGATGTCTAGGGTAATAGGAGTCTAGTTTCCTAATTAGCAAGAATAAAGGTCGGTTGGCAATGTTTAAGACCAACCCGACCTAGAGTCATTGTAAGAGTCGGTTCCCCCTCATCTCTATAAAAGGAGGTGAGGGGGAACAAACCAAACACGTCATTCTTTCAATAAACTAATTGTAATCGGTTAGGGATTTACCTTGTGGGCGTGGATAACTTTTCTGTCGATTCGATTCTGCTTATGTGTGTATACTTCACGATCGTCTTTTCCGCATCTATTAATCAGGGTTGTAGGGATTAAACCCTACAGTTATTATATAGATACCCCTTCAAACTGGAAACTATCCACACGATCATGCTAAATACATGAATTTATGTACATCATAGAGTAAGGATAACCTAAGCAACATTTTGCAATTGCTAGAGAAAAATGTAACCTTGAAGTTCTGAGATAATTTTGTTGACTTTTCAAGGTCAATTTTCAAGAATATTTTCTTCTCTTTTTGCAGCGAATATAATCTGATGTACTGATATGAATCACAACTAAAATATTAGGACATATATTATCGTGCAAATAGCTCAAATCATTCAATGGAATAGGTCACTTAGACTAGCTTTTAGATAGTTTTGTACGTAGAAAATAAGTTGGGTAAATTTAAGCCTCTAGAAATTCATACAAACTGAAAGAAGGTAACTCAACAAAAGATGTCACATTCCAAGTCCTAATATGTTCCTATGTGCTTAATTAAGATATTTTGAGATACGTTCCAATGTGATTGAGTAAGAGAGCTTGGTCTTGAAATATGATGTTAAAAGTGCTCTGCAAATGTTTCCATGAAATATACATTTTATTAACAAAACTCTACAAAATGGGAACATTATTGGAGGCGACTGCTTAATTACAACCACGGTTGCATTGAAGTTGGAGGAGGGTGAATATGATCAAGACGAGACCGAAAAGTATACATTTGAAAAGTAGTTTGCTACTATTATATAGAACCCTGCAATATAGTACTGTGACGTTTAACTTTCATGTTAAGGCAAACATGTATATATAAATTCGAACAAGGACTTGCATGTTGTTCAATAACATGTACCTCAACGGTAAATTTCAACGGTAAAAGTATAACTTTCTAGAATATAAATTCCACTTGTATCGTCCGCAACATATCATCACATATTTCAAATCAATCAACCATGCGAAACAACTATTTTTTTGTCATTTTTGTGCTTTTGAGCTCACCCCTTGCTGCCGTTAATTAATTTAAGACTTGTTAATACCACCTCAATTATCAAAACATCTTAAATCAATACTAAGAGGTGTTCCTGTACCAAAACATATATAAACAACCATCATCCAAACGCTCAACATAACCACTTCAACATTTTAATTAATCACATCTGAAATAACCATAGGCTCAAAACAACTACAGTACATCAACATTAAAGTAACCAACAAATTAACTTCTAGTTTTGTTTGTTTAATTGATAGCATAACGAGGTTACGACTTACGACACTTGCAGCGTGTTCAAGTGACTTGTCATTAACCCGTATCAGCCAGACAAGATTTACCTTGATTGAGGCCGACCCTCCTTTCCCATTTGATCCACATACCTCATTTGACCCATCTGTAACATCTGACCCGCACTACCCCATGTGACTCACCCTCCCCAACTGACCCATCTACGTTAGCCACCGACCCAGCCGACTGCTAAAGCAACTGTGACCTTGTGCTTTAAGTGTATGGGCGTATATGTAAAACTAAGTGGATCCAATGGTGCCCTCGGTTAATTTTCTCACATAAGTCTTTTTTATTGTAAAATCATCAGTTTGATACTATTTCAAACCAAAACTTCTTATTTAGTAGGGCCAAATTGATGTTTAATAAGAGTGACCATCAAGTATTGGGGTCCATTATGTACTGCCAACTTAATTACAGGCCGTACTAGTATTCACAATGCCATAAATTCAAAAATTACGCACCGTTAAACTTGGAAAAAAATATATGCACCAATAACGTTTATTGATTTTTATTTTTGCAAAATTTTGGTGAAAACGTTCAACTTTTTATTAACTAAAAAGAGCGATTACATCAAATAAAAGAAGGCATTAGACACATCTAATCCTTCGTACAAAAAAACAGACACATGAACAAGAGAAGTGATTGACATGATTAAAATTCATACCTAATTTTATTCCTAAACATGTGATTTATTAGTTGTATCAACTAGAATCACATCTTTACAGTTCAATAAACAAGTGTCACATAATTTAGGCACAAAATTAGTCATAAATTATAGGTCTCCCAAGCTATAATGTGTATCACTATAACAGTCTTATCAGACATATAAGATATGATATACTTTAATACATTCCTTTGTCACAAAAGCATATCACTCGAAGTATCCCTTACTTTCAGAGATGAGATTAGATTGACATTTCCCCATAATAATAGTTGCAGTCCCAAAATACACCAATAATGGGACCATACGATTCATATTTCAAACTCTTCACCTTGATATAGTAGCACACTTTCCTTAAGTATCTGTCGATCTCCCATATGAGATGAGAATATTAATGGAGGACCTTGAATAAAAATTTAAGAGAGTTGGACCTTATAATCCTTATAAGTGAACGCAAACCTCGAGAGCATATATATACCCTCGCGAAAATTATTGTATATCATCATTTTGATCGTACCAGTTTGAGATTTAATTAACATCTTAGTTTTACCCGTAAAATCATCAGTTTGATACTATATCAAACCTAATCTTCTTATTTACTAGGGGCTACATTGGTGTTTTATACGTAAACATCAATTATTGGGTCAATTATCTACTCCCAGCTGGATGACTCTGTTGGCCAAGCCGTACCATGGATTCATAATGCCATTAATACCAAATAGGCCCCGTAAACTTGAATAAAAAATTTATGCACCAAGCAATTGGTATCCGATTGAAGCATAGAAATAGATTCGTGTATTGTTTTCAATTTTTGCATAATGATATAAGCATATTAAGGAGCGCAGACCTCGAATAAGGATTTAAGAAAGTTGCTAATTATATGAAAGTCGCTCTCATATTAGGTAAGTATGTTTTACTCTTTGTCCTACACCACCCCTACTTATATGAAAGTCTCTCTTATAACAGATATAACCATGGTGTAACTGGCCGGCTGTTTTGGTTCCCCATAACAATTGAATAAAGTTTGACTTATGTTACCAAAACTTCTAAATCTTAGGAACGATATTTGTTTTGAAATCAAAAGATAATATTCAGTATGTAAGACATGACTATGTATAGTAAGTTCATATAAAATGCAGTCTGCCTTAAACAAGATCAGTATTACCTAACAAATAAAGAGAAACGTACTGTACGTAGAACATTAATCAAATTTCACAAAATTTGTAATAACCCTTTAATTAAGGCCTTCATACCCCTATTACCCTAGAGCATCATCATTAAAATGTTACAGTAATAAACATAAGAAGCAAAGTTTGGTCAGACCATTTTAAGTATCACGTGAGTAAAGCCACCACGAAATATGACTAATATCGATTAGCTTATGTACGCAAGATATAGATTCCAATTTTTTTAATTATCAACGGAGACTTATATGTTTTTATTTCTGTCCCAGTTTCTTTTTCTGAACTTGATATAACAAGTGAAATTATATTTGCAAGAAGGGGCTGATATTGTTAACTTTTTTTAAGTTTTGACACAATCGAAAACCAATTGGCAAAATGAACCAAAACCACGACTGGTATCACAAAACAACCTTTTTTGCTTTGATTTTTGTCCAAGTCGCATGAGACAAAACTGTTTTTTTCACGGGGCAATTCATGTTATAGAATCTAGTTACCTTTTCACATAAATATGTGCCTATTTAAAGGACCATGGGCATATCACAATTCCACACCACTTATCATTATTGTAATTTCTTCAAACATAAACACTTTGTTTGATTCATATTTCACATGGATTTCCTCCAATACCTCAGCACTCTTTTTCTTCTTTTTCAAAGTTTATGGACATAAATTTAAATAGTCGTATGTTAGGATCGAGTTCGGGATTACGGGATTACACACAATACGTAAAGAGTCAATTTATTTAATAAATATATTTATGTTTATTAAATTAAATCGAGCAATAACTTTAACCGTCGTTAAATTTAAGAGTTAAGGATTTAACGGTTAATGTGGAATAATTAACAAGAGTTAAAGAAAGATCCGGAATACCCTTTGTGGGTTGGGCCGGCAGTGGAGAAAAGAAGGAAAAGGAAGAAAAGATTTCTTGCCTTATTTGGTTTATTACTTGGGCTCCAAGATTTGTTAGCCTATATAAACACATCAAAACCTTCATTATTTTTCACCCACTTTCTCTTGTCTCCTTTTGGCCGATCAACTCCCACGAAACCCTAAGGGGTTCGTTTGGTTTTGGTTTGGTGTTTTAGGTTCTAATTGCGATCAACACCAAAAGAAGAGTAATATTGCCATTCTTGTCTCTTCCAGTCAACTTCCTGCTGTTCCCATTCAGAATAATCTTCCAAAGGTCTTGATCAGTGTTGGTGATCCACCATTCCATCTTCATTGCCCAGCTATCATACTAGTCCTTTTTCAGAAGAGGAAACTTACCATTTGTGTTGGAAACCGTAGCAACGATCTGTTGAGGTTGCAGAGTTTTAGGAGTACTTTCTTCTCCTGTTTGAGTAGAACTTGAGGCAGACATGATTAAACAAAAATGTTAGTAATAAGAAAAATTGATTCTTCTTGTACAGAGACTCTCCCAGGCTCTGATACCACTTGTTGGGTCCACTAGATGTGGATCTTGCAGCCTGTCAGGAACGGTGAACGACTTCTGTAATCACAAGTCTATTCACAGAGAGACTCTATACACAATATAAGTGTGGAATACAAATACTATAAAGAAGAACAGAATAACTATAATGACTTGATCCTTTTCTAAGGATTTATAATATTGATAATGACTAGAATTATGTTTGATGAAGGTGTCCATAACCCTTCTGCCTAAGGTTCCTTTTATACTACAAGGAAACCCTAATACATCATTAATCAAAACGTGTAAAACTGATATGCATATCCTTTCCTAACATATCTCATGCATATCTTAACAGAATAATAAGTAAATAATAAAGTTTAACTTTAACTAAGACCAGGAGCACGACTTGCTCCTACTATTACTATGACCAGGAGGAACTACATACCTCCTAGTCTACCTATTACAATTAACTATTCCAATGGTCCTAACAACTTCTGAAAGCGACCTCCAAGTCTGAATCACAAAATTGCCCAACTGAGAACAAATTATGTCTCAAGCCATCAACAAAAGAGACTCTGGTGATGATTATTTTTCCCCAATGAAGATCACCATAGCCTAGAATTGCTGCAACATGATCATTTCCAAATCGAACAGTTCCCATCAAACGCCATACAAAGTTTTTGAGAAGGCTTCGATTCCCAGTCTTATGTTTGGAACAGCCTGAGTCCACGCACCAGAGACAAATTTCAACAGCCTGCCAATGATAAGAGAAGAAAATATTTTGGCAACCGATGAAATAGGTTCCTATGGGGTTAGATGATAATTAAGCCATATCACATACTAACGTTTCACTGTCAGTATGAGATCTACTAGTGTCGATAATTTTGCCACTATAGTCAAAATTTCTACCAGTAGGCAACCATTTAGAGGTGAATCTAGGGCTACTAGGCTTAGCAAGACTTTCTGTGGACCCTACATGCATACTTTTTAGAACATACACCTTAGCCTTGGGAGTGCGTTGTTGTTCATTGACTGACAGCTTGTCAATTCGAGTGTAACCACCATAATTCAACCCATTCATAGTTGTTGAATCCAAGATCTTTAGACTCAAATAGTAAAAACCATTTTATCTAGGATGATAATTGTACATGTGATAAACACAACGGAATTACACAATTAACATGAATAAAGATGTTTAACAAAGACGAAGAATTCCCAAAGGGTTTGTATCATTTGATTAACACAAACCACTCTAGGTGTGTGTACATTGAATCCCACACCTAGAGATCATAAAAGCAGTAGGTTACATTTTGTGTGTTGGAACTAATGAATAAAACATATGTCTGGTGGTTCCTTTTATAACTTAAGGAACCCCGGGATACATGGAAACTAAATAAAGTGATAATGACTAAATCAAAACTGATTTATTCATTGTTATCCTGTGTTGACCAAATCTTCATACTTATCACTAGCAGTGGGAAGTACACTAGCAGGGGAAAGTACTCCAGGAGGGGAAACTTGCTCTAGTAGGGGAAAGTACTCCAGTAGGGGGAACTCCAGCAGGGGGATCTCTAGCAGTGGGAATTCTAGCAGTGATAATGTCCTATTTGGTCTTTCTTGTTTCCGTAGTGTTTTGACTCATCAACTTTGACCCAACAATCTTCTCCTAGTTAATGATGTCAAAACACTTCCCCTTAAACATACAACACCAAAGATCAACAGGCTGAACATTCTTTGTAGACAACATCCCCTTTTTGACCTGATCAAATAGGGGTCTTCTATGTGAACAACCTTGATTTTCAACTAATACTAACCAATATCATCCATCAAACCCAAGTATTCTACTTTTCAAAATACCCTACATGAAGCACATAGGGGATAGTGTTCCTAATAAAAAATGATTTTGAGCAGTAGATACTCACACTAGTTGTAGTAATACCAATGAGAAGTAGCAAAAATCTTCACCTTGACGTCGTATGTGAATGACTAACACTTTATCAAATGAGCTTCCCCTCAAAGTGTGCTAGTCATTTATGAATCTTCAATTCTGTAGGCTTTGTATAATGATTACATATGAAGAAAACTGATTATAACTTACTTGAGGATGAAGAAGAATAACCCGAACATGCATTCTATAACTTACACTAACCACGTGACGAAGAGAACCTATATACAAAATCCTCATTTTCCAAGAAAATGAGACACTGAGCACGATAATGTAACTCCTTCAAGTGATAGAAAATATGTGCATAGAGTACCATAAGAGAGATCACATATTCCTAGATCTTGTATCACTTTGTCACTAAGCGTGTAAGCATAAAACACATACCCGCGAAAATCTCCTTCATCTTCAAATAAATGCTAAAAACTTTTCTTCGTAATCAATAAAATTAAATCAAGCCTTTATACCTTTAAACCAGTTGCTGTGAATGTACCAAACTCCAAAACCTTGCTGTCCAAAAACTCATATCTAACAGCAGGGGAAACTTTCAAAAACAGTGGGAATCTATTAATGAAAGCAGGGGGGTCTATTGAAGGCAGGGGAGATCATAGCAGGGGCTTCTTTTAATGAAAGCAGGGGGAACTTTTAATGCCACTGTTTTTGTTATTAACTGTGTCAAACCCACACATAGTGGGAATGAATTTATAACAGAAGAATAACAAAAAAAATGGAAATAAAAGTCACCTATAATGCAAACGTACCATTTTTTTGTGCAACCATCTACATACTATACCCACATGATACAGCAACCAATCATAATCAAGTTGCAAATAGCCAAAACATGAACCCCTGGCTATACACTATCGATTTGCATACAATTGTACAAATATCATTACTTTTGGGTCTCCACTTGAACTCCAAAGTCACCATATAGCAATATTAAACGAGACATGGACCATGAGCAACATATTATAATCTTGTTCATATGTGAGAGCAATCCCACGTTGACTAAACTATGCATACAGTAGCCATAATTAAAAAAATACTTGCCTCTGACCCCACGAAGTAAACAATATATATGCGAGTATTTGTGATTGGTGCTAAGATCCAATAAATCTTCACGTCTTATATTCTCCATTTAAATTGGATTCCTTTTCACCAATATTAAATGTTCGAAGAATAAATACCAATCACTGTTTTAATTTACCTCGTCACCTACTGGTCCTTTTCAATATCTGGCCCATAAAATAACTTCGCTGCAAAGAGAGATGCCCCAAGATTCTCTCTCTATTCCTTTCACACGAGCAAAGAAAATATAATTGCGTAAACATTAAACTTGGGACCACATTCAAATAAAAGAAAACAGCAAATTAATGCTATTCCTTTCACACGAGCAATAGGTGGCATTATTTGCATCTTTTGGTAACCTTCACGAACAGTCGCTATCATATAGTTTAAACACAAAATACATCACGTATCCTTTCCAAATACTTTTTATGAATTCATTGTCACATGAATGGACCGTGTAAACATATCCAATACTTTAAAAATTCATTACGTGATGCAATT
Organism: Glebionis coronaria; assembly: GCA_025667525.1. Classification (NCBI taxonomy): domain Eukaryota; kingdom Viridiplantae; phylum Streptophyta; class Magnoliopsida; order Asterales; family Asteraceae; genus Glebionis; species Glebionis coronaria. The sequence continues at coordinate 52,153,988 of CM046879.1, read as the reverse complement.
TGGTCAAAAGTATTCACACGAATAGAATATAATCCAGTGTGACTGTTTCGTTTCTTGACAGCAACAATAATTAATTATTTTAGGGTTTCAGCATAAACCCTAGATCTTCACAGCAACCAAATTAAACACCTTGATTCTCCTAGAAATTGAGAGCCACCCGCTCTAATACCACTTGTTGAATCCAAGATCTTTAGACTCAAATAGTAAAAACCATTTTATCTAGGATGATAATTGTACATGTGATAAAAACAGCAGAATTGCACAATTAACATGAAAAGATGTTTAACAAAGAGGAAGAATTCCCAAAGGGTTTGTATCATTTGATTAACACAAACCACTCTAGGTGTGTGTACATTGAATCCCACACTAGAGATCATAAAAGTAATAGGTTACATTTTGTGTATTGGAACTAATGAATAAAACCTATGCCTGGTGGTTCCTTTTATAACTTAAGGAACCCCGAGATACATGGAAACTAAATAAAGTGATAATGACTAAATCAAAACTGATTTATTCATTCTTATCCTGTGTTGACCAAATCTTCATACTTATCACTAGCAGTGGGAAGTACACTAGCAGGGGCAAGTACTCCAGCAGGGGAAACTTGCTCTAGCAGGGGAAAGTACTCCAGCAGGAGGAACTCCAGCAAGGGGATCTCTAGCAGTGGGAACTCTAGCAGTGATAATGTCCTATTTGGTCTTTCTTGTTTCCATAGTGTTTTGACTCATCAACTTTGACCCAACAATAGTCAAACCACAAACATCATGACTAAAGGTAAAGAAACATTTATTACATTTAGCATAAATAACTTCAGATTTTTCATTCTGAATGGCAAGCTTAAAGTCATTACATTCAGATGAATTAGGTTTCTGATTATGATTAAAAAGCGGTAAATTCCTAGGGTGTTCTTCTACTTCCACATTATTGATCTTGGGGCGACTACTTCTAAAGGCAAAAGGGACCCTATCATTCCTTGTATTTCTCGTAGGCTGTGGCCTTCTGCTCTTACTGTAGTTGTTTATTCCTGTAGAAGAAGACACGCGTCTATTAGAATTAGCACTTTTTAAATCAATAACTTGTGGTTGAGTTATAGTGATCGGTTTTGTCCTAACGCTTGCTTTATGTTGTTTGCTAGGCACAGAGTGAGAACTAACACGAAACATTCCTGGGGCAATCACAGCAGTTTCGTTCCAGCAACCTTGGGAAAAGGTGTCACAGCAATACGAGTGGGTCTCGAGGTTGCTGGTTTCTAGATCATCGTATCTACAATCGAGCTAGGTTCAGAAGTCTTATCTTTTAACAAGGCCTTCAACTTACAGTTCTCACAGATTTTATCAATAAGTTTCTGATAGACAGACTTACTTTGTTCGACAACCCGCTTATATGAAACAACAACAGATTCTAAATCTGCAATCTTAGCCTTAAGCTTCTGAACATTACCATCACTAGCACTCTCTAACCCTGAAGAGGCCAAATTCGTTTCCGTAACCCCTCCTAACTGAGCCTGCAACCGTGCGATAGTTTGTTGCATTTCATTGTAAGCTTTTACATACGAAATCTTGTCATATTTGCATTCATCACATTTTTTGACAAATTTATTCCAAAGGTCGGTGAATTTGATGAGACTGCTTTTATACATAGTCTCATCGTCCTTTTCGGGCTTAAAACGGTTAAATATATCGTAAAATACCATAAAATGTGCTCGTATTCGTTTGTTGTGTGTTTTAGGTATTGATATCAAGAGAAAGACAAAAAGATCACAAGAACAAAGCAAAAACGAACACGGGAAACGAAGCTGCACAAAGAACCAGACCCGAATCATGAGTTTCAAAAATGCCCTTACTTTGAAGATTGTATAAGTTTGGTCCCTCAAGTTTTGAAGATTGACACTTTATACCCCTAAGAATCTCAAAATTACTTTGGGGTCCCTAAATTATGAAGACTATACAAACTGAGCCCTTAATGTTTGAAGAGAATGCAACATTAGTCCTTAAATCCAAAAGTTAACCAAAAGGACTAACGGTGCAATTGCTAAAGGACTAACAGTGTCAAGGGGTAAGGACTAATGATGTGAAGGCTGTTAAGGATTACTGTTAGTGGAGGGACCTAATCTGCCAATATCCTGAACTTTACTAACCAAAATACCCAACATCACCATTAAACCCAACAGCCCAATAACCCTACCCATTTGTCACATATTGGTTAATATACTAATTTCAAATTAGTATATTAAATTGTTTCTAAAATTTGCCTAACAAATACTGTTTACCCACCAAGGATTAAAACCCCATTCATAAGAACAAAAACCCTAATTTGGGTTTGTTCTAAATTCGTGATGATTGGTTACCATCCTTTCCAGAAAGCTTATTAACCTTACCTAATCCTATTCCCATCCCCAAAACGTCACCCTCAACCCCCTGACCATCCCACATGATACACCTGCCCCACTTTACACTCTCAAACAAAAGGGGACAGCAAGATCAACGAATATGGCCAATTCCTTCCTCCCTACTCATATTTTAAGGGTTGAGATCGTTTGCTACAACTACACAACAGCAGGAAGTCACATGGTGACATTGGACCATGTTTGAAGATTTTCAAAATTCAAACATTCAAGAGTACATTTGGAATGTTACACATTAGGGTTTAGTCGTTTTTGTTTTCTAGAAAGAATTTGTACCCGTCTATATAAGGGGCATAGGTGTTTATTTTTGTTCTCTTGTTCCAGATTTTCTCTCAATCGTAATCCTTTTTAAGTTTAATGAAAATTGGTATTTTGAGATAAATGTAATTCCGTTTCAATTATTTTAAAGTTGGTACACTGAGGAGATAAATCCGAGTTCCAATTTTTTTTACAAGTTTGTTTTGAGGTAGTTTTCTGTTTGAGAAAGATTTCAAGGAGGTTTCAAGTGTTTCAAGTTTGTGACAAAAAGTTTTCTGTTTGAGTTTTCAGAAAGTGAAAAATCGGTTTGTTGAATTTATTGTTGTGTTACCGTTCATGTTTGTTAATCTTTTCAGGGTTTGGATGCTTGTAATCGTGCGATCACATAAGCTCGAACACCTAGGGCATGGATGTATGCCCTAGAGGTGCACCACTTTTCTCTCTTTTATATAATCTGTCAAAAAAAAAAGATTGCATGTGTTTTCTTTGTTTTCAGTGATTAAATGAGAAATATGTGGATGTAATATGTATGTTGAGTGATTTTTATTTGATATCAGTTAAAAGATTGTTGGTTTGTGAAGTTTTAAACAAAAATCTTTTGAAAAAATCTTGCCATAAACTTAAAAAGGTGTGTTTGGGAGAACTTGGTGTGGACTGTGTATTCCACGTCCAAGCTAAGTTGAATTCGGCACATCTTTAAGGGGTGTAGGGTATTTGGTTTTATCAAAAAGTTGAGTAGGTTTAGTGAAAAAAGTTGGTTTTACATGATTTATGAAAATCTGCCATGTGTAGTAGTAACCTGCCAAGTGTTCATTTTCTTTGGTGAGTTTCTGTTTAGAATTGCTTAGGCTATGGATATTGTTGAAGTTTAAGGTTTCGGGTAATCTTGTGGCTTATAGGAGCCTTAGTAAGCCTATCATAGCCACTATTGAAGTAAGGAGAAGGTTTGAACTAAAGATAGCTCGCTGTATGCTTTGAGAGCATATAGTTTGTTGATTTTGGAAACCAATAGCTGTGTTGTAGTACTTATTGTGATTGTTGTTTGTGGTGGGTGGTTGGAGATACACACAGCAACCATAGGATACCATACAGCAAACCTAAAATCCAATTCGACCAAAAACCTTATTCACTATTTGATTATGGAAGTAATAGGGGGGCATTTGGCCTGAATACTTGTTGGTGTGTTGATTCAGTTACGGTGCGCATACAACCATTTGTGGCGTTTGGGCGTGATTTGAATCTCAATAGAGTGTTCTCGAAGTGTTTGTGCCGTGTGACCTAAGTGCCTGCTAGTTTTTAGCCCACTATCAAAATAAAACAGAGATAAACGGGTGTTAGCTTGACTACAACTAGACCTATTCTGCATTCTAGGAATATAATTGGGATACGATTTACTGATTCTAGGTACTGTATCTTAGCTTGTACTTATTTGGAGAGCAACCAAAATAGCCAACTCACCAATTCTGTATAACCAATAGCAGCACTGCCACATAAGTAGCGATAGATCTGTTGGTATTTTTGGGAGTTGCACCTTGACTGATTAAGAAGTGCCTGCTTTCCACCCATCTTCATTCTGCTTGTTGGTTAATCGGAGTTTGTTTATTTGTTATTCTGTAAGTAAGAACACCAAGTAAACCAATTAAGTGTGCGCCTGCGAGTTTGTGGCGAGTTAGTTTGCTTATCCTCCTATCTGCCTATTTTGAATGTGCTTTTGTCTGTTTTGACTGAATGTGATCAAAGCTGCTCATCTAGTGTCTAGTTTATTTGATCTGCATATATATATATTTTTTTGGCGTGATTAATTGTTGAGATTAGAATTCTGGATTGTGTTAGTGTTAGTACTCTGTGCATCATAGCTAACCAGCAAAACAAGTAAAAAATAGGGGTTAATTGTGCTTGTGATATATTTGTTATGTTTGATTTGTAAATTATGAGTTTATGTTCGTGTTTACTTATCAAATGAAACACATCCATCTGCTGATACTATGATTCTGCCATAAATATCCAAAAGCTGTTAAAAAATATCAGTAAAAGAAAGAGGCCGCAAGTGGGAATTTAACACTAGAGATGCACATAAACGTACAAACGCAACACACAGCCCCTTACCATCTGATCTACTATAAACTTTTGTTTAATAGATTCTTTTATTTCATTTTTATACTCTTTTCATCCCGTTTTTTTATAACTGTGCAAAAAGAGGAATCAGTGGGACTCGAAACCCTGACCCCTTGTCCACAGTTACAACTGCATAACCAACTGAGCTAGGCATGTTTTCTTGTTAGTCTTTCCATAAGCATTTAGTTACCCTTTATTACGTTTTTAGCTTAATAGATTATATAGCTTATTCGCAGCTTAATTGTAGCTTATATTTTAGATTATTAATTTTTCTAGCTTTAGAATAGTATGTAGTTGTTACTGCATTTTTTTGGATTTTTAGAAAAATTATTTAATATTTTTAATCATTTAATTAGTTTATTTTCGTTTTTAATTCATAATAAATAATTTAAAAGTCGAAAAAATGTAATTCTTTTTTTCAAAATTTTCTTTTGTCATTTAAAATGTAGGAAAAATCAAATTTCTTTCGTAAATTTTAAAATTTTTTATTTTATCCTTTTCTTAGTTATTTTATTTTTTTAGGATTTCTATTTAATTTTAATAACTAATAATAAATAATTAAAACACTTTCCTACATTTAAATGTTTTTAGGATTTCGAAGATTGAACCTCGCTAAGAAAAATATATAACCCAAAAAATTTGAAAGTGTTTTAATTATTTATTATTAGTTTTTAAAATTAAATAGAAATCCTAAAAAATAAAATAACTAAGAAAAGGATAAAATAAAAAATTTTAAAATTTACGAAATAAAATTGATTTTTCCTACATTTTAAATGACAAAAGAAAATTTTGAAAAAAAGAATTACATTTTTTTGACTTTTAAATTATTTATTATGAACTAAATACGAAAATAAACTAATTAAATGATTAAAAATATTAAATAATTTTTTCTAAAAATCCAAAAAAATGCAGTAACAACTACATACTATTCTAAAGCTAGAAAAAATAATAATCTAAAATATAAGCTACAATTAAGCTGCGAATAAGCTATATAATCTATTAAGCTAAAAACGTAATAAAGGGTAACTAAATGCTTATGGAAAGACTAACAAGAAAACATGCCTAGCTCAGTTGGTTATGCAGTTGTAACTGTGAACAAGGGGTCAGGGTTTCGAGTCCCACTGATTCCTTTTTTTGCACAGTTATAAAAAAACGGGATGAAAAGAGTATAAAAATGAAATAAAAGAATCTATTAAACAAAAGTTTATAGTAGATCAGATGGTAAGGGGCTGTGTGTTGCGTTTGTACGTTTATGTGTAGCTCTAGTGTTCAATTCCTACTTGCTGCCTCTTTCTTTTACTGATATTTTTTGAACAGCTTTTGGATATTTATGGCAGAATCACAGTATCAGCAGATGGATGTGTTTCATTTGATAAGTAAACACGAAAATAAACTCATAATTTACAAATCAAACATAACAACTAATATCACAAGCACAATTAACCCCTATTTTTTTACTTGTTTTGCTGGTTAGCTATGATGCACAGAGTACTAACACTAACACAATCCAGAATTCTAATCTCAACAATTAATCACGCCAAAAAAAAATATATATGCAGATCAAATAAACTAGACACTAGATGAGCAGCTTTGATCACATTCAGTCAAAACAGACAAAAGCACATTCAAAATAGGCAGATAGGAGGATAAGCAAACTAACTCGCCACAAACTCGCAGGCGCACACTTAATTGGTTTACTTGGTGTTCTTACTTACAGAATAGCAGATAAACAAACTCCGATTAACCAACAAGCAGAATGAAGATGGGTGGAAAGCAGACACTTCTTAATCATACAAGGTGCAACTCCCAAAAATACCAACAGATCTATCGCTACTTATGTGGCAGTGCTGCTATTGGTTATACAGAATTGGTGAGTTGGCTATTTTGGTTGCTCTCCAAATAAGTACAAGCTAAGATACAGTACCTAGAATCAGTAAATCGTATCCCAATTATATTCCTAGAATGCAGAATAGGTCTAGTTGTAGTCAAGCTAACACCCATTTATCTCTGTTTTATTTTGATAGTGGGCTAAAAACTAGCAGGCACTTAGGTCACACGGCACAAACACTTCGAAAACACTCTATTGAGATTCAAATCACGACCAAACGCCACAAATGGCTGTATGCGCACCGTAACTGAATCAACACACCAACAAGTATTCAAGCCAAATGCCCCCCTATTATTTCCAGAATCAAATAGTGAATAAGGTTTTTGGTCGAATTGGATTTTAGGTTTGATGTATGGTATCCTATGGTTGCTGTGTGTATCTCCAACCACCCACCACAAACAACAATCACAATAAGTACTACAACACAGCTATTGGTTTCCAAAATCAACAAACTATATGCTCTCAAAGCATACAGCGAGCTATCTTTAGTTCAAACCTTCTCCTTACTTAAATAGTGGCTATGATAGGCTTACTAAGGCTCCTATAAGCCACAAGATTACCCGAAACCTTAAACTTCAACAATATCCATAGCCTAAGCAATTCTAAACAGAAACTCACCAAAGAAAATGCACACTTGGCAGGTTACTACTACACATGGTAGATTTTCATAAATCATGTAAAACCAACTTTTTTCACTAAACCTACTAAACTTTTTGATAAAACCAAATACCCTACACCCCTTAAAGATGTGCAGAATTCAACTTAGCTTGGATGTGGAATACACAGTCCACACCAAGTTCTTCCAAACACACCTTTTTAAGTTTATGGCAAGATTTTTTCAAAATATTTTTGTTTAAAACTTCACAAACCAACAATCTTTTAACTGATATCAAATAAAAATCACTCAACATACATATTACATCCACATATTTCTCATTTAATCACTGAAAACAAAGAAAACACATGCAATCTTTTTTTTTTGACAGATTATATAAAAGAGAGAAAAGTGGTGCACCTCTAGGGCATACATCCATGCCCTAGATGTTCGAGCTTATGTGATCGCACGATCACAAGCATCCAAACCCTGAAAAGATTAACAAACATGAACGGTAACACAACAATAAATTCAACAAACTGATTTTTCACTTTCTGAAAACTCAAACAGAAAACTTTTTGTCACAAACTTGAAACACTTGAAACCTCCTTGAAATCTTTCTCAAACAGAAAACTACCTCAAAACAAACTTGTAAAAAAAATTGGAACTCAGATATATCTCCTCAGTGTACCAACTTTAAAATAATTGAAACGGAATTACATTTATCTCAAAATACCAATTTTCATTAAACTTAAAAAGGATTACAATTGAGAGAAAATCTGGAACAAGAGAGCAAAAATAAACACCTATGCCCCTTATATAGACGGGTACAAATTCTTTCTAGAAAACAGAAATGACTAAACCCTAATGTGTAACATTCCAAATGTACCCTTGAATGTTTGAATTTTGAAAATCTTCAAACATGGTCCAATGTCACCATGTGACTTCCTGCTGTTGTACAGCTGTAGCAAACGATCTCAACCCTTAAAATATGAGTAGGGAGGAAGGAATTGGCCATATTCGTTGATCTTGCTGTCCCCTTTTGTTTGAGAGTGCAAAGTGGGGTAGGGGTATCATGTGGGATGGTCAGGGGGTTGAGGGTGACGTTTTGGGGATGGGAATAGGATTAGGTTAAGGTTAATAAGCTTTCTGGAAAGGATGGTGACCAATCATCACGAATTTAGAACAAACCCAAATTAGGGTTTATGTTCTTATGAATGGGGTTGTAATCCGGGTGGGTAAACAGTATTTGTTAGGCAGTTTTTAGAAACAATTTAATATACTAATTTGAAATTAGTATATTAACCAATATGTGACAAATGGGTAGGGTTATTGGGCTGTTGGGTTTAATGGTGACGTTGGGTATTTTGGTTAGTAAAGTTCAGGATATTGGCAGATTAGGTTCCTCCACTAACAGTAATCCTTAACAGCCTTCACATCATTAGTCCTTACCCCTTGACACTGTTAGTCCTTTAGCAATTGCACCGTTAGTCCTTTTGGTTAACTTTTGGATTTAAGGACTAATGTTGCATTCTCTTCAAACATTAAGGGCTCAGTTTGTATAGTTTTCATAATTTAGGGACCCCAAAGTAATTTTGAGATTTTTAGGGGTATAAAGTGTCAATCTTCAAAACTTGAGGGACCAAACTTATACAATCTTCAAAGTTCAAGGGCATTTTCGAAATTCATGATTCGGGTCCGGTTCTTTGTGCAGCTTCGTTTCCCGTGTCCGTTTTTGCTTTGTTCTTGTGATCTTTTTGTCTTTCTCTTGATATCCATACCTAAAACTGTTAGGACCATTGTAATAGTTAAATATAATAGGTAGACTAGGAGGTATGTAGTTCCTCTTGTTCCTAGTATTAGTAGGAGCAAGTCGTGCTCCTGGTCCTGGTCAAAGTCAAACTTTATTATTTATTTATTATTCTGTTAGGATATGCATGAGATATGTTAGGAAAGGATATGGATATCAGTTTTACACGTTTTGTTTAATGCTGTATTAGGGTTTCCTTGTAGTATAAAAGGAACCTTAGGCAGAAGGGTTATGCACACCTTCACCAAACGTAGTTCTAGTCATTATCAATATTAGAAATCCTTAGAAAGGATCAAGTCTCTATAGTTATTCTATTCTTCTTTATTATATTTGTATTCTACATTCATATTGTGTATAGAGTCTCTCTGTGGATTGACTTGTGATTACAGAAGTCATTCACCGTTCCTGACAGGCTGCAAGATCTACATCTAGTAGACCCAACAAGTGGTATCAGAGCCTGGGAGGGTCTCTATACAAGAAGAATCAAGTTTTCTTATTTCTGACATTGTTGTTTTATCATGTCTGCCTCAACTTCTACTCAAACAGGAGAAGACAGCACTCCTAAAATTGTGCAACCTCAGCAGATCGTTGCTACGGTCTCTAACACGAATGGTAAATTCCCTCTTCTGAAAAAGGATGAATATGATAACTGGGCAATGAAGATGGAATGGTGGATCATCAATACTGATCAAGATCTTTGGAAGATCATTCTGAATAGGAACAGCAGGAAGCTAATTGGAAGAGACAAGAATGGTAATATTACTCTTCTTGACCCTAAATCTCATGAAGAAATCATAGCTATTCAGAAGGAGGTCAAAGCAAAAACGATTTTGCTTCAATCTCTTCCTGAAGATCACATGGGTGACTTCTACCATTTGGATGATGCCAGAGAGATCTAGAATGGTATAAAAGCAAGGTTTGGTGGGAATGAGGAGTCAAAGAAAATGCGAAGATCCATGCTGAGAGATGAATTCACATAATTCAAAATCTCAGAAACTGAAGGTTTACATCAAGGGTATGACAGGTTTCAGAAGATATTAAGCCAATTGAATCAACTTCGGTCAAAGCCTGATGATGGTGATATTAATGCAAGGTTTCTTAAAGCCTTACCCTACTCATGGAATCAGGTGGTGATCTCTCTCAAAGCCAAAGGTGGGCTTGACTATCTCAACTTTGATGATCTGTTTCATAAGCTCAGAACTTTTGAACCTCATGTGAGAGGATTTACAAGTGACTCTTTTCCCACTCCTGCTAATTCTGCCTTTGTGAGTTCTATGGCATCCAGTCCCATGTCATGTGCTAGTAGCCCAAGCAATACTGTGTCCTCTCAACATACTTTTCAGCATACTCCTGCTCCTGATCCTACTGCCAAGTCTGGTAGTATGGTAGAAGCTGTTCTCCATTCTTTTGTGGCTGATGTTGATGCTCAACAACAACTTGCTTTTGATGACTTCAAACAGGTCGATAAACTTGACCTGGATGAAATGGATCTTAAATGGCAGATGGCCATGCTCACTCGTAGGGTTCACAAGTTTGAGAAGAAAGCAGGACAGAAATTTAATTACAACCATCGGGAGCCAGCAAGATTCAATAGAAGTAAAGTTCGATGCTATAACTGCCAGCAACAAGGTCACTTTGCAAGGGAATGCCCTAGCAAGAATGACCAGGAGAAGAGCAGGTACTCAGCTTTTAAGGTTCAGGAGGTAAAAGATGACAAGAAGGCATTGGTATCTGTTGAATCTATGGTCAACATGAATGATCATCAGGCTTCTACTCTGCAATCAGCTGAGTCCTCGACTGATGTATTTGCAATGATTGCTGGGAATCTCTCTGATGCAGAAGAAGCAGACGAGTTTGCTCTTATGGGCATCTCACCTCAGGTACAATATTGTCCTCTTGGTTGTCATGATAAATACTCAGAATTGTTGTCCCAATTCAATGAAGTAAATGATCAAAATGATAAGTATTTTTTAGAGGTTCAAGCCTATAAGGCTTCTTTAAACACATTGGAACAACAAAAGAGGTGGCTACAAGATACTCAACGTGAGTATGAGGATAAAATTCAGATACTAAGCATCGATTTAGAAAACACAAATAATATGCTTAAATATACAGAAAAAGTAAGAGATACCAGTATCAAAGAAAAACAGGAGATGCAAGAAAAATTAGATGCTACAATGCTGAGATTTGAAAAATGGCAAAAGGCACCTAAAAATCTTTCAAAATTAATTGATAGTAGCATGTCTGGCATGACTAAAAGAGGATTAGGATTTGATAAGTATATTGATTCAGAAGATGTGTTTGATTTATCTTTTTCGAGTGTCTTTGATGCCGACAAAGAGGACGAGGGAAAACCTAGCTACAATAGGTTTAAACCAGCAGCAGAAATGCATGTTGTCCCTCCCCCTCTTACTGGAACTTTTATGCCCACTTCTTGGCATAATGACTTGGATGGATCACAGATGCATGAGTCCCCAAAAAGTTCTACTAATTCTAATGACTTTGTCTCGTGTAATTTCAGTGACAAAGCCTGTGACTCTGCATCAAGTGATTCAAGTGAAGGGTCAAGACCTATGAGTTCCAAGTCGAATGATCATGCTGCTACTGGTGCTAGGATGTGTGAAGAAAGTGTTGATGTTAAGTCAAGTGTGTCTGGTCCTATTTTATTAAGTCCTACGAAGAATGTTTCTCCTAGAATTGTGTGTAATAATGTAGGCAGTATGAAACAATCTCATTCTAATAAAAGGTCTTTTAAAAAATGTTTTGTTTGTGGAAGTGCATTTCATTTAATTAAAGATTGTGATTTTTATGACACACATGCTTCTGTTAATCATGCTTTTCCTTCTCCTGGTCCACCATGAGCTGCCCCATATACTTCTAGTAGACTCAATCCTAGTGCTCAATCGTTTTCTTCTTCTAGAAGGTCCTCTCCTTTAGTTCTTGATCATTGGAGAAACATTGGCTTACAAACCACTAGTAATTATTTTCAAAATTTTAATCCAGTTTATCCACATAATTTGGACCACACGTATTTTGGTTTGGGAAGTTTGGGAACTGCTGTTAAGCCCTCAACAGGTTGTTCTTGGTCAAATAATAATACCCATATGATGCATTGGCAACCAAGGAACAACGGTGGATCTCATCAATCTTCTTGGCACTCTACTAAAGACCCACAAGGCAAGCTCAAATCTAAAAAGGTTTGGGTCCCCTTAAGACACTAACTTTTGCATTTTTATTATCTTGTTGTTGTAGGTTACTCCATACCAAGATCCTAGTCTAGGCATTGTTGATAGTGGTTGCTCTAGGAGCATGACAGGAAATAAAAGTCTTCTCTCTAACTTTGTACCCTTTCATGGAGGCAAGGTCTATTTTGGTGGGGTGAAGGCAGGATCACTGGCAAAGGAACAATTAAGACGCCAAATCAAAATTTTGAGCAGGTCTACTATGTGGAAGCACTTCAGCATTTCAACTTGATATCTGTCTCTCAGATTTGTAACAAGAAGTAGTTTGTTCTCTTCACCGATACTGATGCACTTGTGCTCTCCAAAGACTTTCTGCTTCCGGATGACTCACAAGTTCTGCTCAGAATCCCTAGAAGACACAATCTCTATAGCATCAAGCTGAATGAAGTCAATCCTACTAGTAAGCTAGCATGTCTAGTTGCTAAAGCCTCAGAAGATGAAGCCACTCAATGGCATAGAAGGATGGGGCATGTGAACTTTAAGACCATTCACAAACTTGCGAATCTGAATTTGGTCTCTGGTTTACCTCCCAAGTCGTTTAGAAATGATATAAATTGTATTGCTTGCAGCAAAGGCAAACAGCACAAAGCATCCTTCAAGGCCATTACTGCTCTTAGTCTTATTACTGAACCATTGCAGCTACTACACATGGATTTATTTGGTCCTACTTCCATTAGGAGCATTGACCACAAACAATTCTGTCTGGTGGTAACTGATGGATATAGCAGGTTTTCGTGGGTGTTCTTCATGGCTGCCAAGAGTGAGACCTACTCAATTCTTAGAGATTTTCTTACCCTTATTGAGAACCAGTTGACCAAGAAGGTTAAAGGTATTCGTTGCGACAATGGAACCGAGTTCAAAAATAAAGACCTCATAGCACTTTGTAATGCTAAGGGCATCAAAAGAGCTTATAGTGCAGCAAGGACTCCTCAACAGAATGGCGTGGCAGAAAGAAAGAACAGGACACTAATAGAAGCAGCAAGAACTATGCTTGCTGATTCCAAGCTTCCAACCATGTTCTGGACAGAAGCTGTTAATACTGCAAGTTACGTTTTGAATAGGGTTTCTATTACCAATCCTCACAAGAAGACTCCTTATGAGCTTCTAACAGGCAAAGTTCCAAATATTGCTCATTTGAAGCCTTTTGGGTGTCCAGTCACCATTCTGAATACTAGTGACTATTTGGGGAAGTTTGATGGCAAGGCAGATGAAGGATACATTGTGGGATATTCCGCTCACTCTCGGGCTTATCGTGTCTACAATCTCCAAGCCAAGTGGATCATTGAAACAATAAATCTCAGGTATTTTAAGGAGAAGTCAAACATCCAAGGCAAGGGTCCTGAATGGTATTTTGATCTTGATTATCTTAGTGATTCGTTAGGATATTTTCGTTTCAAAACTAACCATGATGCAGGTCCACAAGTGTTTGCAACTTCTAGTACAAGTGTTCCTTCTAATCTTTCTGATTCAAATGAAGAGGATGACATTTTTGTGGTTCCATCCTACTCCACCATAGTCTCTCCTACTCCTCCTAGTGATGCAACTCCATTGGATGTACTGGATTCCCAAGTAGCTCTTGATACTCTACTCAAACAACAACAAGAAGCTACTACTGCAGCTGCTCAAGGTGGTTTTGAGTTTCCCTTGGATAAGCCTACTGACAAAGCTGCTCCTGGTACCCCAGCTTCTGCTCCTAGTGCTAGCTTATCACCTACTGGTACTCCAGCTAGTGAGTCTGTTTCCAATACTCGTTTCTCCAGTCCTTCTGATTTGGGGAACCATCAAAAGAAGTCTTCTACCAAGCTGGATGATATTCATAAACAACCAGTAGATGGGATTTTCAACACTGCTTCATATGATGCTGACTTTGTTGGTGATCTCAATAACTTGGCACCAGAAGTGGAGGTCTCTTCCAATCCAGTCTTGCAATCACACAAAGATCATCCTACCACTCAAATCATTGGAGATCCTGGTTCTACTGTCAAGACACGCAGAATGCAGCAGAAGGCCTCGTCTGATCATCATGCTCTTGTGAGCTATATTGAAGATCAAAAGCGTAATAATCATACGGACTTTCAACACTGTTTGTTAGCTTGTATTCTTTCACAGGTGGAACCTAGGTCAGTTTCTCATGCTCTTGAGGATCAAAGTTGGGTGGAGGCTATGCAGGAGGAAATGCAGCAATTCTTGTTTCAGAATGTTTGGGTTCTGGTTGACTTACCAGATGGAAAGACAACAATCAATACCAAATGGATTCTAAAGAACAAGAAGGATGCACGGGGTATTGTCGTAAGGAATAAAGCAAGGCTTGTCGCACAAGGCCACACTCAAATTGAGGGCATTGACTACACTGAGGTTTTTGCTCCGGTTGCAAGGATTGAGGCCATTCGTCTGTTTTTGGCTTTCGCTTCTTATGTGGGCTTTACGATGTTTCAGATGGATGTCAAGAGTGCATTTCTCTATGGCTAAATTGATGAGGAGGTGTATGTCACTCAACCTAAGGGCTTTGTAGATCCACTTCATCCCAAGAAAGTCTACAAGGTGGTCAAGGCTCTTTATGGATTACATCAGGCTCCTAGAGCTTGGTATGAGCGTCTTTCAACTTTCTTGTTAAAGAATGGCTATAGAAGGGGTACTATTGACAAAACACTATTTCTTCGGAGGAATACCAAGGACATTATCCTTGTTCAGGTTTATGTGGACGACATTATCTTTGGTTCTACTAGGAAAGAATGGTGTGATGAGTTTGAACACTTGACGAAAGGCGAATTTCAGATGAGTGCGATGGGAGAGCTTTCTTTCTTCCTTGGTCTTCAAGTCAAGCAACAATCGGATGGGATTTTCATCAGTCAAGATAAATATGTTCATGAGATTCTTCAGAAGTTTGACATGGATCCTCTTAGACCAGCAGCAACTCCTTATGAAGTTGCTAAAGTCAAACTTAAGAATGAGCCAGACCCCCCAGTCAATGTTCACATGTACAGGTCTATGATCGGCTCCCTCATGTATTTGACTGCATCATGTCCGGATATCATGTTTACAGTAAGTGCTTGTTCTAGACACCAGGTGACTCCAACGGTTTCAAACTTAAATGCAGTAAAGAAGATTTTCAAGTATATCAAGGCTCAACCTAAATTAGGCTTATGGTATCCTAAAGAATCACCTTTTGTTCTAGAAGCCTATAGTGATAGTGACTATGCAGGTGCTAATAATGACAGGAAGTCTACTACTGGTGGTTGTCAATTTTTGGGTCGTCGACTTATTTCATGGCAATGCAAGAAACAGACAATCGTAGCTACTTCTTCAACAGAAGCTGAATACGTTGCTGCTGCTAGTTGTTGTGGACAGGTTTTGTGGATCCATAATCAGATGTTGGATTATGGTTTCAATTTTATGAACACCAAAATTTTTATTGACAATCAAAGCACTATCTGCATTGTGAAGAATCCTGTTTTTCATCAGCGAACAAAGCATATTGAAATTCAGCATCATTTTATACGGGATGCCAATGAGAAGAAGCTGATACAGGTTCTTAAAGTCCATACGGATGATAATGTTGCTGATCTGCTGACTAAAGCATTTGATGGTCCTCGCTTCAACCACTTGGTGGTTCACATTGGGATGGTCAATCCTTGAGGTCTAGGATTGAGGGGAGGCTAAGCCTAAGGGGAGGCTTTGTGTACATATTCTTAGGACAGACTAACGTATTGGTAGATGTTAACAACTTATTACATTGGTTCTTGTGGTGTGTGTTACTCCTGGTGGAGGATTTTGCTCACTTCTGGTGGTTATGGTCTTGCATGACTGGCTTCTGGTCCTCATTTGTCAGCTTCTAGTCATAATTGGTTGGCTTATGGTGGTCCAAAATCCTTCTTTGTCAAGTGGTGATTGGTTTCTGGTACTGGTCTGAGACACTGTTCATTCCTTTTGTCCTTTTGTTGACCACATTTTGCTTCTGGTCTGACCATTGTGTGCTTTGACTTTTGGTCAACGCTCCCAATTCTGGTATTTACATTTTCAATTAACTATGGTAAATTGGGAGTTGGGAATTATGTTAAAAGGGGCAAGTGGTTACTATGCAATTATGTCTAATTTGAAAGGGCAACCCCCCATTAATAGGGGTCAATGAACAGTTACTATTTTCCTTATTAATGGTAAACTTAACCCCATTGACTCAATCATTCCATTCATCACCCACACAAAACCGATCCTACTCTCTCAACCCTAACCAAAATCTTCCTTCATCCAATTAATCAAGATCCATGGCTGCCCTAGTTTTCCAACCTGCTCACAACAAAGTTGCCTATCTGGGTGATGGTCCACATCGTGAACACTTTGCTGACATTCTGGAATTCATTGAAGCTTCCAACCTAAGGTATGCGTTTATTGTATGTCCCACTATTTATGATAGTGTTATTCGTCAATTTTGGGCATCTGCTCGTCTTGTGGTTGTGGTTGGTAGTCCACGTGAACTCCATGCTACCATAGATGGACGTTCATACGTGGTGACTGAGGCTTCTATTCGATCTTCTCTTCATCTTCAAGATGAAGGTGGTGTTGAGTCCATCCCCAATTTGGAGGTATTGGAGGGGATGGCTGCTATAGGGTACAATCATGGGGGGAAGTTTAACTTCCAGAAAAATAGGTTTTCCCCCCAATGGAAGCTTCTGGTGCATTTTCTGATTCATTGTATGAGTCCCAAGTCTGGGAGTTGGGATGCTTTCCCTACTCCCTTGGCTACTGGTCTTATTTGCTTAGCCCAGGGTAGGGTATTTAACTTTTCTCATTATCTATTTGAGGGGATGGTTAGTAATCTATCTAATGCTGGTTCTAGAAAGAAGTTTCTTATGTATCCTAGGTTTTTACAACAAATACTGGTTTGCATTCCTCGTGATAGGACTGAACATGTGCCATCTAAGCTTACTTCGAAAGTGTATTATAATATGGTCCATGGGTTTACCGGGGAGTGGAGGCCCCTTACTGAGGCCATGCTTGGGCTGGCTCAGGGTCCTATGGGGGGGAGGAGGAGGCTCCTGAGTTTGTTGTAATTGATGATGACCCTATGGAGGAGGAGGCTCCTACTGGTGGTGCTTCTCATGTGGTTGAGGAGGAGCTGGTTGAGGAGGTGGTTGTTGAAAAACCATCCCCTTCCAAGGCTGGTCCTTCTTCCGTACCACAAAAGTCTCCATTTATGGAGACTCCACCTCCTAGTCCTGCTCCACATTCTGCTGATAAACCTTTTGGTGCTAGTACTCTACATGTTGACCCATCTGTTGCTTCGGGCTCTAATGACGCCTTCCCTGACCCAAGTCCTCTTGGTGGGCAGGCGGAGGAGCCTACTACACTTATGTCATTACTTGATATTATGCATAGGTATAATGGGCGGATTCTTTCTTTGGAAGCTGATTTGAATCAACACCAGAAACTTACTAGGGAGTTTGTTCTTCCTCTGGCTGATCGCATCAAAGCATTAGAGACTCAGCAAAGACAACGAAAGAAGCATGTGATCCACTCTGATTCTGATGAGGAGGGTACGGAGCGTGTTGAGGATGGTTTGACATTGTTGGCAAAGGCTGCCTTTGCTGATAAAGTGTATGATGATTTGCCGGTTCCTCCGACATCCTCCAGTGTTCCTTCTCCTACTGCTATTCCCACTCCTATGGATGGTGATTCTGGTCCCGCTACTGGTTCCAATGCTGGTCCATCCCATGATTCAAAGGGGAAGGCCCCAATGACTGATGCTCCCTCACCACCTCGCAAACGTACCCGCAGACAGCTTGAAGAGGATAGGCTAGGTGAGGAGGCTGCTCCACGGATTCAAGCTGAGATTGATGAAGCTGATAGGGCTGCGGAAGAGGCGCTTCAATAGCGGAGGCGTGAACAAGTTCAGCACGATGCCATGCATTGGAGTGATAGTGATTGGATGCGGGTATTGACTATTCTTACCAGGGATTATGCCCAGTTCACTGATCTTTTGGGTGACGTTGTGGATGAGCATAACTGTATTCCAAGAGCCATGGTGTTGATGCGCAAGCAACAGTTGGCTCTTGCTGCACAGCTTCGTGAGAAGAGAAAGAACAGACCTTTATCAAGAACTGAGGAGAGCAAGAAGATGCATCGCTATGTGAAGTATCAGTCCGCTGCTTATTTTAATGCTCCTTGGACGTGGGACAGGGTTCGGGCTTTATCTTTTGATGAGCTCAAGGCACTTTATGAACGTATGGTTAAGCGTCAGAGTCAACCAATTTCGGAACAATTTATCTACCGTCCTCGTGTGGTGACCTCTTCTTCGCCTGCTGTGACTACTGGTCCTTCATCTGATCCTACTCCTGGTTCTGCTGCTAGTCCATCAGTTTTTGTTGCTACTTCAGTTGGTACCCCTACTTCTCCTTTGGTTGCTCCTTTGGGTTCTTCTTCAGGTCCTGCTGCCACCACCACACATGCTGCCACCACCACACATGCTTCCACCACCACCTTTGCTACCACAACAACTACAACTGCTACACCTGATATGTCATCCCCATCACCACCGGTTCCTAGAACTCAACCAATTCCTACTTCTAGTGCAACTCCTATTGATCCCATGGGTGGGCAAACTAATGAGTCTACTTCTCCTGCTCTCCTGCTCCCATTGTTAGGACAACTGTAATAGTTAAATGTAATAGGTAGACTAGGAGGTATGTAGTTCCTCCTGGTCCTATTATTAGTAGGAGCAAGTCGTTCTCCTGGTCCTGGTCAAAGTCAAACTTTATTATTTATTTATTATTCTGTTAGGATATGCATGAGATATGTTAGGAAAGGATATGCATATCAGTTTTACACGTTTTGTTTAATGTTGTATTAGGGTTTCCTTGTAGTATAAAAGGAACCTTAGGCAGAAGGGTTATGCACACCTTCACCAAACGTAGTTCTAGTCATTATCAATATTAGAAATCCTTAGAAAGGATCAAGTCTTTATAGTTATTCTGTTATTCTTTATTATATTTGTATTCTACATTCATATTGTGTATAGAGTCTCTCTGTGGATTGACTTGTGATTACAGAAGTCATTCACCGTTCCTGACAGGCTGCAAGATCTACATCTAGTAGACCCAACAAAAACATACAACAAACGAATACGAGCACATTTTATGGTATTTTATGATATATTCAACCGTTTTAAGCCCAAAAAGGACGATGAGACTATGTATAAAAGCAGTCTCATCACTCCCCCATACTAGACCATTGTCGTGCCCTCACGCAATGCTAGAATTAAGTATCTTAGCACCTCCAAAATTCATTTTATGATGACATTTATTGAAAACGTAAACTTAAATAAACTACTACACGTGTTTTAGACATAATGTATGATTTTCATCACGAGAAAGTGACTTTTGGGATCATAGAACAAGAACACGTGAATGCTTCGTTAGAAATAATTTCGTCGTCCTCGATTTTCACCCAATTCCATGCTAAGCGTGCGACGAGATCATTGTTATTATAAGTTAGCAACACGATCATATCTCATGAGTGTTAATTATGAACCTAAACTCCCTTATTCCTACTTGGTATCTCTTATATTTTATTTTGTCTTAATGATCACGAGGATACATCATTGACTTATGCGTGAATAGATATTAAGTCTAAAAAAAGAGTTTTAACGGTGTAACCAAAATCATTAAATTAATAATTCACCCTAATAGACAACGATGTCAAAAAATTAAGTCAACAAGAAGAATCGATAAACACGGTTTTATAACGGTTTTGAACATGAGACTTATTACCAAGACTTTTATACGCCCCCTAACGGAAGGGCCTTATTATTTTGGTTTACCTCCATCTTTTATTCAACTTCGCCATGAAGCTTTTATTATGACTTCGGTCTTGCCTTGTGATGAGATGGCATTTATACATGATCTCATCGTTCTTTTCGGGCTTTAAATGCATAAAAATGTCATAAAATACCATATATATGCTTGTGTTTGTTTACTTGTGTATTTTAGGTATGGATATCATGAAAAAGACAAAAGATCACAAGATACAAGGAAAAACGGACACGAGAAACAAAGCCGTACAAAGAACCGGGCCCTAATTCATGAAGAATTTCAACAAATACCCTTGAAGACTTGAAGACAAACAAGATTGATCCTCATTTATTGAAGAAATGACACTTAAAACCCTTTTATATTAATAATTACAAGTTTGGTCCCTTAAGTTTGTCAAAATTACACAAAAGGTCCCTCAACTTTAAAGAAATGGCAAGATTAGTCCCTCAACAAATTCAAATTGTCAATTATGGTCCCTCATCAAGCCAAAGATACATTGAAGACCTTTGAAGATCAAGAATGTCCAAAATCAGTCCTTCAAATATACAAAAGTGGCAAAAATAACCCTTATAAACCTTTTTGGAAAGTTTTGTGACAAAAGTGTCAAGTCCTGAAAGTTGTTACAAAGGATTTGGGCGCCGATACACTTTTATTCACAAATGAAAGAAGAAGGGAAGAAAAAGGACCAAAGTTGCCAAGTTTAGAAGTTTAAACTTAACAAACACGCGCCAAACACAAAATCCCCACTAAATTCGGATCAAACGTGGCACTGTTCACACGTATGAACCCAGATTTAACTTTTTACCAGCAAGGGGGTTTTTACAATTACCTACATCAAAACACAATTAACCTTCACACGAATCAATCCCATGCCTAAACTCACACTCCCACTCACCCAAAGGACCCCACCATTCAAACCGTTTCACCTATCACATCACTACTTAACCTCCAAGTTATCTGACGTGTCCAAATCAACAGCCAAGGATCATTGCTTCATTCCAAAGCTAAAATGAACATCCAGGATCACTTTGGATAGCTCACACCCAGAAAACGTCTAGAAGGCTCAAGGACAAATAGGGAATTTCACTTCTAGGGTTTGTGAATAGTGCTAGCCTTGGCATTTGCCTATATAAAGACTCCTCAACCTGTGAGAGAGCTTTGTTCCATATTTTAGCTTTTAAATATTTGTAATTCCTTTTTATGAAATAAAGTTTGAATTTCTTAAAATTTTGTATTCTAATCTGTTATTTATAAAAGTTTGGTGTTTGGTAAGCTAAAATCTGAGTTCCCTAATCTTGTTTGAAGGTTTTTGAGGCAAGGTTTTAAGTGATAAAGCTTGTGCATCAAAAATCAGAAAGTTTGGTATTATTTTGATCTCACTTTGTGGTTTGTTCTTCTTAGCAGCTTGGAAGCTGGTACTTGTTCTGCTAGTACCTCAGCTCAAACAATCCAGGGCCTAGATGTAGGTCTTGGAGGTTTGCATCCTTCTCCCTTTTCATTTTCTCCTTTATTTTTATGAATTTGGTGATTATTGCATGTTTATGCTTGAATCTGAGATACTGTGGTTGATTATTGTTTATTTGTGTTTTTTTGATGTTTATGAAGTGTTATTGATCTGATTTGTGGGTAAAATCTGCTTAAGCCTTTGAAAAATTGTGAAAACAAGTTTTAAAAGGGTGTTTGGGTTTACTGCATAAATTGGATTTGTGGTTTGTTAAGTGGTTGTTTTGTGTAAGCATTTGGTGGTATCTGTTTGTTAGGTGCTATAGTTCATCTGTTTGTAGGTTTGAAGGTTTGAAACACATAGATTCATAGATTGGCTATAAAATCTTAAATACTTGGTAAAATTGGCTAGGATTTTGAGGACACCTAGATCTAAGCATAGGCTAGGGCTAACAAGTGCTAAACCTTAGTTAATCACACCAGGGAAGAAGGATTTGAGGCTTGAAATTGGATCTGTGGTCAAATAGATCAGCAAACTTGTTTCTGCATATGTTCATTGTTCATCAGTAACATTTCATGATTTGATCTTGTTGTTTACTTTGATTCAGTGTTTGATTCTTGTTGCTTTGTGTTTATTCTTAGTTTATATAGCTTGTGTATGCATCCTGTTAAGTTTGGTTGGCTTATTCTTGCTAAATCTGCTTATTAAGTGCTTAACTGCTTATTTCCATATCTGGGCTATATCTGGCAACTGTTTGATTGATTGTGGCTTATTGTGTGAACCAATTTGTGATTTTCTTGTTGCTATTGACTCCTTGTGATTCACTGATCACAAGGGTGCCTTTGTTTCCAATTGAATCCAACCAGAACTCTCAAATAAGCTTGGTCAAATAGTCAAAGCAGTGGGAACTCCTTTCCCCTGCTAGTTACCACTGATAGTGTAAAATTGGTGTCAGCTTATCAATAAGCTATAATAGCTTATTTTAACCAGCAACAACTTTGTTTTTGTAATAGGTGCTCATTATTTGACCCATTTGTTCATACTGGAGCATTTGGTGGGTTGACTTTAGGGTTTGACTAGAAAACCAACTTCATTGACTTTTTCATAAGTTCATTTGTGCTTATTCTGGCTTATTGGTTGTGCTTATTGGATTTTTGTTGATTGATTTGGCTTATTGAGTCCATTTGTGATCTTTTGCAAGTTGAATCAAGTCCTGAGGTGCCTTATTTCTCAAACCTGACTATTTTGTCGTTTTGTGAAATAATACTTTGCTTATTTTTGGCTTATTGACTGAGCTTTTTCAAAATTTCTTTTTACAGATCTCATAAGCATCCCAAAATAAGGTTGTGTGTCAAATTAGAGCTTATGGCATTAGCTTATTGCTTAATGGGCTGAAAAGCCCAATAAGAATAAGCTGTGATAAGCTCATATTTAGTTGTTGGGCCTTTAGAGTTTTGTTCTTAGAAATGAGTTTTGAGTCAGATAAGGCTTTTCCAAGTCAATTGGGCCAAGTTTGACTTTTTGGGCCCAAAAGCCCAATTGTGTTGACTGTTTTTGGTTTTGGCCCATTTGAGGGCCTAATAGAGGTATTCTGGTAATTTCACTTTGATTTTCTGATTATTTAGGTTAAAATAAACTAGTTTGCAAGTTTTTAGAATTTTTTATAATTTTTGAATTTTTAATATTATTTTAATATTATTTTATTATTTTTCAAATTTCACATTTTCCGAATTTTTACATTTTTCTTAGCTTTAATACATTAAAATAGGAATTTAGAAACTTTTAGAATAATTTTATCTCTTTTAGATTAGTTTTTATAATTATTTTAAATTTTAATAGTTTTTAAATCATTTTAAATAGTTTTTATTAGTTTAAAAATTTCTAAAAATAGTTTTTAATCTTTTTAGGTCATTTTAGAGGTTTACCAATTGAAAAATCTTTATTTGGGCTTTTTGATAATTTATTTGATTTTTAGGGCTTTAATTAGCATTTAAAAATTGAATATTTAATTATTTAAAAGGTTTGAAAAGGTTTTGATCATTGGTAAACTCTAAGTTTATTTATTTTAATTTTTGGTGAATTTTTGGTAATTTTTAGAATTAATTTTTATTTTTGTGGTTTTTAAGGTTTTACGTTTTAACTTTCTAGTAGTAATAATTTTTATTTTTACGTCTTCGTCATCTTCTTTTCTCATCCCCTTCTAAACCAATCATTAATGACAAACATTTAACAAGTTTTTCACACACATATACCTCCTTTTGAAAAGAACTTTCACACCATAAGGGTCATTAGTGCTTGATTTTCCTAAATCATCACTCGATACTTTCCCTATTTACGCTCTTTTCCTAAAGAGTAGTAAAACACTACAATCATTTTGGCGCCGCTGCCGGGGAGGTGTGTCGTGATTAATTTGTATTGTAGTTTTTAATATTAACCATAAATAGTATTTGTATTAGTAGAACTCTACTAATACGTATTATCGGTTTTCTTGGTTTTTCTTGTAAAAATATTATTACTATATTCTATTAAGTATCACAACAAATAAACAATATCTCCAAAAGTGTGAAAACACAACCGTAATTGGGATTTCATCACTCAATTATTGTATTCGTATCTCAAACAAAAAGAAAAAGGCAAAAATAGATAAATACTTTCGTGAAGCTCGATTTTGAAAAATACAAACTATAAGGTAGGTATAAGGCGGGTATTATAAAATATACCCTAAGGAAAAAGGCTCTTAAGTGCTTCGCGCCGCCTCGTTTCCCCGCTTGCTTGTGAGTATTTTGAGATTGAAGGCTAATCGAGAGTTTTGCCGCCCAAAGTATTATTACGTATAATATATTTGCTTGGTTTCTTTGTGATTAAACCCTCTTGAACAATTTGGTTTTCACCAAAGTTCTAAAGTCATTCGAAGGCGTTCACTCCACGTGATCGTTTTCATTCCTTTGAGGCTTCTTTAATCAAGAGTTTGATTCGACGAGAGATTTTCTAGATTGTTGTCTACGAAGATACACCAAAATCCAAAAAAAAATAAATAACATCAAAAACACAAAAAAATTGAAAATTCACAAAACACCCAAAAAGAATCTTCTTTGCTCACCTCCCATTCTTCGTGAAGTTTATGATCACTCGTAATCAAGCAAAACGAGCTCGTAAATGTCTTCAAAAGCAAGCCAATCAAGAGACGTTGATTGAAGAACAACCTCCAATTGTTGAACCTATTGTAGAACAAGAAGTCGTCATGGATAATCGTACTATGATGGAGTTGCTACAAGCACCCACCGAGGGTTTTGGAGAGGCTATTGTGATTCCCGCCATCCTTGCGGAGAATTTCGAGATTAAGACGGGTTTAATGTCGATGTTGCAAGCAAATAAGTTTAGAGGTCACGAGAAAGACAACCCGCACTATCACATTAGGAATTTTAACCGTCTCACCGCCACTAGCAAGTTTAAGGATGTTCCACATGACGCCATTAAGATGATGTTGTTTCCATACTCTTTAGATGGACCCGCAAAAATTTGGCTCGAGAAAGAACCGCCAAATTCGATTTTGACATGGGCCGATCTCGTTTCTAAGTTTGTGAACAAGTTTTTTCCACCATCTAAAACAACACATTTGAAAAATGAGATTTCACGATTTGTGCAAAGAAATAATGAAAGTTTTTCAATGGCATGGGAACGATTTAAAGAAATGTTACATGAATGTCCACACCATGATTTTACAGAATTGCATCAAGTTGATACTTTTTATAATGGGCTTAATGATCATGAACGAGATTATTTGAATGCCGCCGCGGGTGGTAATTTTTTGTGCAAGACGACAAATGAGGCTTTACAAATCATCGAGAATAGATCTAAGGTTTATAGCCCTCGTAACACACCGAGTGTTGCCAATTTGGGTTCGTCATCATCGTCACAATCGTCTCGTAGCATTAATGCCTTACATGATGAAGCTAATGAGGAAAATCGGGTTTTTGATAGATTTTCTAATCTAATGTCCCATTGGAAAGCTCAAGAAGCTTCAAATTCCGCTTCGGTTAAAGCGGTTGCTAAGAGTTGTTTGTCTTATGGTGGAGCTCATGATCTTTCCGAGTGCATTACCGTGGATGGTAACACTTCGAGTGCTTATGTAGCAACGGGAACTTACAACCAAAACGGTCAAGGTTCCCGCTAAAATCAAGCTCCACCAAACCAAAATGTTAATAACTATCGAAACAACAACCAAGGTAATTACCAAGGCAATTCAGGTAACTACAACAAGGGGAATTATCAAAATGGGAATGGACAAATTTCTAATCAAAACCAAAACCGTGATTTTCAAAACACTACACAAGGTTTTCAAAATGCTCACACTAAAAATTTGCAAGGAGAATTTTTGGATTATGCTAAAGCAAATGATGCTAAATTTGATAACATGCAACGTGAGATGATTAGCTTAAGATCCGAGTTAAAAAACGAGCTTAAAAATGAACTTGCTAATGAACTTAAAACTCATGCAAACAAAATAGAAGGAAATGTCCAACGTCTTCAACAAAACCAACAAAAGATGGAATTAGGACAACATGAGATTAAGCAAGAGTTATTAAAAGCGGATGCTAGGCAATAAAAATTTGAGGACCGAATGGCTAAGATGTTTGAAGCAATCATGTGTAAACCCTCTTCCTCGGGTGGTCTTCCTAGTGATACCATTGCAAACCCGAAGGGAGAAATGAAGGTTGTTACTACACGAAGTGGTAAAACTTTCAAGGAACCAATCTCTCGTCCAAGTACTTCTACGGAGAAGGAAATCGAGAAAGAACCCGAGGTGATGGTCGAAAAGGAGCACATTACAATCCCACGAAGTACCGCTCATACCACACCTACGGTTGAACCAATACCAATTGTGGAACCCGAGTTTCCAAGGCCGTTGCCTAATGACCAACCCACACCACCTTTACCCTACCCTTCGAGACGAAACAAAGAGAAGTTGCAAGAACGTAACAAACAACAAATCGAGCTTTTTATAAAAATGTTTCAACAAGTGCATTTTGATGTGAGTTTAGCCGACGCGTTGTTGTATATGCCTCGTTTCGCTTCCACTTTTAAAAGTATGATGAGCGATAAGGAAAAGCTTTCAAAGCTTGCTAATTGTTCTTCGGTTTATCTTAACCGCATACCGGAAAAAGTTGGTGATCCCGGAAAGTTTCTCATTCCTTGTGACATACAAGATATGAAAGAATGCCTCGCCTTGGCCGATCTTGGTGCGAGCATTAATTTGATGCCATTTTCCATTTGGAAATCGCTTTCGCTTTTGGCTCTTATTCCTTCGAACATGTCCATCGAGATGGCCGATCATTCTACGATTATGGCATGTGGAGTAGCCGAAGATGTTTTCGTGAAAGTGGGGAAGTTCTACTATCTCGTTGATTTTATAGTAGTTGACATCCCCGCGGATCCTCAAGTTCCTCTAATATTAGGTCGTTCATTTTTAGACACTTCGAGATCGCTTATCGATGTTCATGCAAGAACTATCACTTTGAGATTCAACGAAGAGGAACTTGTTATAAACGCTACTCAAAACTCGAAACCTTCTCATGTTTATGCAATCGCTACCATCAATCACATTGACATCGTTGATGTGGTTTGCGATGAGTTTTCACAAGAAGTGTTAGGTTTTTCCGATAGCTCGTCAAGTGGCAATCCCAATATTTTGGATCCGATTCTTGCTAATTCCACACCAAATCTCACTCCATTCCAAGGAGGCGATCTCACTTCAAATGAAATCGACAATGAAGATGAGGTGTTGATTAGTGATGATACTTCTATTCCACCATTTCTTTCGCCGATGGAAGTTATGAGTGTTGAACCAAAATCTTCAATCGAGGAACCACCTATCCTTGAATTGAAAGATCTTCCTTCTCACCTTGAATACGCATTCTTAGAAGGTGATGACAAGTTGCCGGTTATTATTGCAAAAGGTCTTGCTAATAATGAGAAAACAGAGCTCTTGAAAGTTCTTAAGGCTCATAAAGGGGCAATTGCGTGGAAAATATCCAACATTAAGGGTATTGACCCAAAATTTTGTACTCACAAGATTTTAATGGAGGAGGACTACAAACCCGCAATTCAAAGTCAAAGAAGGGTGAATCCCAAAATTCACGATGTCATTAAAAAGAGGTCCTTAAACTCCTTGACGCGGGAATGACTTATCCTATATCTGATAGCCCATGGGTGAGCCCAATCCATTGTGTCCCTAAAAAGGGAGGAATGACCGTTGTGCCTAATGAAAACAACGAGTTAATTCCCACTCGTGTTGTGACCGGTTGGAGGGTGTGTATTGACTACCGAAAGTTAAATGACGCCACTCGTAAAGACCACTTTCCTTTGCCCTTCATGGATCAAATGTTGGAGCGACTTGCGGGGAATGAATTCTATTGCTTTTTAGATGGTTTTTCCGGTTACTTTCAAATCCCTATCGACCCTCGTGATCAAGAGAAGACTACATTTACGTGTCCTTATGGAACGTTCGCTTATCGTAGGATGCCTTTCGGACTTTGTAATGCACCCGGTGCATTTCAACGGTGTATGATGGCGATTTTTCACGATATGATCGAGAAGTCGATGGAAGTGTTTATGGATGACTTCTCGGTGTTTGGCAATTCGTTCACATCGTGTTTATCTAATCTCGAGCAAATGTTAAAACGTTGTGAAGAAACCAATCTTGTGCTTAATTGGGAAAAATGTCATTTTATGTGTAAACAAGGAATCGTCTTAGGACATAAGGTGTAGAAGGCGGGGATTGAGGTCGATAAAGCTAAGGTAGACGTCATCGCCAAGTTACCTCATCCCAAAACCGTTAAGGGAGTTAGGAGTTTCCTAGGCCACGCGGGCTTTTATCGTCGTTTCATCAAGGACTTTTCGAAAATCTCTCGACCTATGACACACCTTCTCGAGAAGGATGCTCCTTTTAACTTCAATGAGGATTGTGTTAGAGCTTTCGAAACTCTCAAAAGGAAACTTACCGAAGCTCCCATTCTTGTTGCTCCTAATTGGGAATTACCCTTTGAAATCATGTGCGATGCAAGTGATTATGCTATAGGGGCCGTCTTAGGGCAACATCCTGACAAACACTTCCGTCCCATCCACTATGCTAGTAAGACGATGACCGAGGCTCAATTAAAGTACACCACAACGGAAAAGGGATTCCTTGCCGTGGTCTATGCTTTTGAGAAATTCCGACCTTATCTCTTCTTGACTAAAAGCATTGTGTATACCGACCATTCGGCTATCAAGTATCTCTTAGCTAAGCAAGATGCTAAGCCGAGATTGCTTCGTTGGATGCTCCTCCTCCAAGAATTTGATGTCACCGTGCTTGACAAAAAAGGAGCCGAGAATCTAGCGGCCGATCATCTCTCTCGTCTAGAAGATCCTCACAAAGATGTTTTTGAGAACAAGGAAATCACCGAAACATTTCCTCTTGAGACTCTCGGTGTAGTGAATTCTAAAGACACCACCCCATGGTTTGCCGACATTGCAAATTACCATGCGGGCAATTTCATAATCAAGGGTATGACGACACAACAAAAACGAAAATTCTTTCGTGACGTCAAGTTCTATTTTTGGGACGACCCTTATCTTTTTCGAGTTTGTGCGGATCAACTCGTTCGACGTTGTGTTTTTGGTGCCGAAGCTTCTAATATCCTTAGAGATTGTCACGAGGGACCCACGGGTGGTCACCACGATGCTAATCTCACGGCTAAGAAAGTGTTCGATGCCGGTTTCTTTTGGCCTTCTATCTATCGTGATGCACACGCACTTGTAAAGTCGTGTGATTCGTGCCAACGTCAAGGAAAATCGTCTCAACATGATGAAATGCCGCAAAACATAATTCAAGTGTGTGAGATTTTCGACATATGGGGAATAGACTTTATGGGTCCGTTCCCATCGTCTCATGGCAACAAATATATCCTCGTCGCGGTGGACTACCTTTCTAAGTGGGTGGAAGCTAAGGCTTTGCCTACTAATGATGCTCGTGTGGTAGTGAAGTTTTTGAAGCAACTATTTTCTCGGTTCGGAACCCCTCGTGCTATTATAAGCGATCATGGAACCCATTTTTGTAATGACCAATTCGAAAAGGTTCTAAAGAAATATGGAGTTACTCATCATCTTTCTACGGCTTATCACCCGCAAACGAGTGGGCAAGTCAAGGTTTCGAACCGAGCTTTGAAGAGGATTTTAGAGAGGTCAATTGGAGAAAACCGTGCTTCATGGTCCGACAAACTTGATGACGCTTTATGGGCCTTTAGGACCGCTTATAAGACACCTATCGGTTGCACTCCTTATAAGTTAGTCTATGGGAAGAATTGTCATTTGCCCATTGAGTTGGAGCACAAGGCATATTGGGCCCTTAAACATGCAAACTTTGACTTAAAGACCGCAGGAGATCACCGGAAAATACAATTGAATGAAATGGATGAATTAAGAGATATTGCTTATGAAAATTCATTAATTTTTAAAGAAAATACTAAAAAGTTTCATGATTCAAAGATTAAAAACCGGCTTTTAACATTGGTGATCAAGTGTTGCTTTTTAACTCTCGTCTTAAGATATTTTCCGGGAAATTGAAATCTCGTTGGTCGGGTCCGTTCACCATTACACAAGTGTTTCCATATGGGACCATTGAGCTAGCTCAAGATGATGGTCCTAATTTCAAGGTGAATGGACATAGGCTTAAGCCCTACTTTGGTGGGGAAATTCCTTCAATGGTTGCCCTCGACCAAGTCACCTTCCCCAATGATAATTAGCATTGAGGGGATCGAGTCGAGCTCATGACTCGGTAATCAAAAACGAGGTGCCTCGTGGGGGAGATCCCATGCTTATCCTTTATGCTTACTATTCACTAATAAGGGGACTTGTACCCTTTCAACTCGTTGTCTCGTGGTTGTTTATGATTGTGTTATCTAGATCATCATCATCATCTACGATTGAAGACTCTCGTGTTCGTATACGTGAGCCTCCATCGTTCGTTTGAAGAAGTTTTTCACGAATCCATGACATATCCTTTATTGTTCTAACAATTGTCTTTTAGCATACTTAATAAACGGCTTTAGATATATTGTTGATCACCCTTTCCATGCTAGATCCTAAGCATTCGATTCTTCGTCTCTGGTATGGGGGTGCTCCACCTTTAGACTCGAAACATTGAGGACAATGTTTGCTTTTAGTATGGGGGGTGAATAGGTACTTGCTTTGCTACGCCCTCACGCTTTCCAATTTTCAATATTTTGTTGCTAATAAGGCTAAAAATGGCCAAATTTTAAAATTTTTCTTAGTTTTCATAAGTGTTTTTAAGACACGAATGTATATTTTCCGATGGGTAGAATAAGAGTTAATTTTTGACTTGATGGGCATTTGGAGCCATTTACATTCCTTAACCCGCTCAATTCAAGTTTTGCTAGACTTTTATATAGGGAGCTTTAAAACGCGAAAGTCTTAACTCATACGAGTTAAGAACAAGAACTTTTCGCAAGTTCCTATAATTGATCCTAGAAAGTCACTTATCAAGGGAACTTTAAAACGCATTCTCTAAACTTGAAAAAGTCCAAGAAAGTGCAAGATCCTATAGGTGGCTTGAAAACCAAAACTTTGATTTGATATAGTCTTAATGAAAGCTAATCCAAATTTGGCTTAATTTTGACTTGCATGGCTAAGTATTCACGAGTCTCTTTAATTAGAGGTCTTTATATAGTGAAGAACGAGAAATGATAGAGTTAGACAAGTGATCATGCTAAACGTAGAACATGAAAGTGTTCTTTCAAAAACTCATATGTTTTTAATTGTGGCTTTTTCTTCCCATAAGATCAATGCATTAGGAATAAATCATAATTGCAATAAGTAAGGTCGTACGATTTGAAAGGTTACCTAGCCTCTAGCGCAAGATCGTTTAAAAGTTGCTCGGGGTTGAATAGAGTTCATAGCTGTTAGAAATACGTTTTAACGTATATTAGAAGTATCGGTCACTCCACAATATTATTTATGTTGTAATAGCTCGTAGTTAATGTTACTTATTAAGTTAAGTAAGAAACCGACCCATGGGCTTGTCATGGGTCGGCCCAAGCCCAAATAGTGGCCTTGGATATAAATACCCCTTTCCACCATGGAAAGGGGTTGGTTGTTGATCATTCTACATTTTCATTTGAATAAAAATCACATAGTTCTCTCTCACTTTCTCTCTCTAGTTTCTCTCTCTAGAAATCTTCAACCCACTTCATAGATTCATAGGTTATCAATATTCTACAATTGGTATCAAGAGCTATGGGGTGATTTAAGGTAATGATTTGTGTTGTTATTTAGTTTTTGATTGTATTAGTATTCTTTAAGAAGATCCATCTTGATTCTTGGAGTTTTTGGTGATTTTGTGATTGGGATTAGTAGATAAGTATTAGTTTTTACTTATTTTAGTAGAAATCACAAAACTTTTTGGGTAACTTGGTAAAAATCTGGGTTTTTTTCTTCATATTTTTGATCGACTGTTACTCGAACAAAGTTTCTGATTCCCAGTAAAGTTCCGAACCAAAAAGTTCCGGATCAAAAAGTTCCGGATCAAAAAGTTCCGGATCAACAAAAGTTCCGGATCAAAGGAAAGTTCCGGATCAAAGGAAAGTTCCGGATCAAGGGAAAGTTCCGGATCAAGGGAAAGTTCCGGATCAAGGGAAAGTTCTAGATCAAAGGAAAGTTCCGGATCAAAGGAAAGTTCCGGATCAAGGGAAAGTTCCGGATCAAAGGAAAGTTCCGGATCAAGAAAAGTTCTGAACCAGTACTTCTGAACCAAAAGTTCCGGATCAAGAAAAGTTCCAGATCAGTTCTTCCGAATCAAAAGTTCCGGATCAAGGAAAGTTCCGGATCAAATCTTCCGAACCAAAAGTTCCGGATCAAGGAATTCCAAGCCAAAATCTTCCGAATCAACACTTCCGAATCAACAAAAGTTCCGAACCAAGGGATATTTTTACTTGTTTTTTCGACGATTTCTTAGAGGATTTAATCTTGGTTTCTTACACAAAAACTCAACACAACTCACAAACTTTACTTCACGTCTCGATCAACCGATAATCTTTGTCTCTTTGAAGTGAACAAAATGAATCTGAATTCATTGATGCCTCAAATGACATCCCTTACGGATATTTCCGTCATTACGGGTACGGATAATCGCCCTCCAATGCTCATCAAAGAAGTCTTTGAAGCATGGCAAGGCCGTATGATGTCTTACCTTAAGGGAAAACCGACATATGGGAGGCTTATGGTCAAGTCAATTCTAAATGGTCCACTTGATTATGGTACCATCGTGGTTAACAATGTGACTCGACCACGAGAATTTGAAGAACTTATAGCAGCTCAACAACTCGTTACCGATGGAGACGAAAAGGCTCTTCAAACCATTCTCCAAGCTCTTCCACATGACATCTATCGAATGGTAAGTCAGTCACGGTGGCAAAGGATTTATGGGAACGTCTAAAGGTGTTGCTAAAAGGTACGTCTCTTACCAAATAGGAAAGGGAATGTCAGTTGTATGATTTGTTTGATAGACTCACGTACAGCCCAGGGGAAACGCTTCACGACTATTACTTCAGATTCACTACTCTCATGAATGATCTGAATGTATACAATCTCGTGATTGCTCCATTCCAGGTTAACACCAAATTTTTGAATACTTTACCTCAAGCTGAATGGGGTGAGTATATTACCGATGTTAAGTTAACCAGGGATTTGCATAAGTGCAATTTGGATCAACTCTATGCTTTTCTTCAGCAGCATGAGAAACACGTGATCATGCACCGTTCGCCTCGAGGTATGTACCCTGATTCTTTAGCTTTGATGGCGAATCAACCAAGCTTGTCACACAACAACACTCCTTATATCTTGGGACACCAAGCCTATCATCCATCACCTTACATGACACCAAGCTTCCCCCAATATTCGATTCTACCGCAACCACCCACCTCACATCAGTAACAAGGTTTAATGCACCTTCATCACAATATGCTTCACAACCTCACCCAGCAGCATTGCACCTTATGCTCAGCCTTCATATTCTTCTTATCAAGAGAATGCAGCATATCCATCAAGCTACTCTGACCACATGAGTATTCCTTCTAGTGCTTATGCAGCTCAACAAGACCAAGCAATGTATTATGATGATGATGAAGTCCCCATTCCTGAATTCAAACAAGGAACTGGCCCAGTTGAAGTGTTAGCCACTATGTCTGCTTATCTCATAAGAACATTAAGCAAACGAGGATTTAGAGGATCTACTCCTACTAACAATCAGCTAAGGAATTCATCCAATTCTCGCCAACAAGCTACTATTGAGAATGGTAGGGTAATGGTTCAACCTATTCAACCTTATCAGGGGAGACCTACTACATCAACCACCAATGCACGCACGGTCAATCCTGCTCCAATGGTCAACACTCCTCCACGGGCTAATTCCACAGGCAAGTTGAGAATGATTACATGCTACAACTGTAAGGAAGAGGGTCACATGTCCAGGGATTGCAAAAAACCCAAGAGGAGAAGGGATGGTCAATGGTTTGCAGAGAAGATTTATCTGGTGAACGCTCAGGCACAAGGAAGGGAACTTGATGAAGAGGAGCTTGCATTTCTTGCTGATCCAGAGATTGCTGAACAAGACGTTGTCACTACACAGAATGCAGCATACCAAGCAGATGATCTTGATGCTTATGATTCAGACTGTGATGATCTTCAATCTGCTCAGGCTGCTCTGATGGCAACTCTCTCTAGCTATGGGTCAGATAAAGTATCTGAGGTACCGACTAATACCACTGATACTAGTATTCAACCACATCAAGTTGTGCAAGAGAGTGCTGATTCGAATGAGTCTTCGGTGGTGAGTCTTTCAAATGAGGAGACAATCAATGATAGTAATATCAATGTGAGTCCCTAGACTTTGAGTGAAACACAACCGGGAGTCATTTCGCATACGCGTACTCCTGCTCAACAAGATTTGGTCATGGTTCCTGCTACATTACTTAGCCAAATGAATGTTGCACTCTTAGAAACCCTAGCTAAGAATAAGAATTTGTCTGATGAGCTTGCCTTATGCAATGAGAAAGTTCAAACTTTGGAATTAGTTCCTTCGTCCAGTGTTCTAACAAATCCCGAGTATGATCATTTTTGAAACAAACAAATGGGTCATTTGCAAGAAATAGAAACCTTAAGAGTAGATCTTTCTAACGAACTTAAAGAAAAAGAGTTAGTGGTCACTAATTTTCAAAAACTTCAAACGGATTTTAGTTACTCGAGTCTAAAAAGAATGAAATGGAAATTAATGCTGCTAATAAGATTAGAAGTCTAGATTATTTGCTTTTAAGACAATACGCTGCCTCTCAACTAGTACACTTATTTGATGCATCGTTTAGAGAGTTTAACTTATCGCATCAGAAAGGCCTTCCCCCTAACCCACGGTATGCAAAACAAGCTTTTATCCATAGTCCTAGACTTTATAATGCAACCCAATTAGGATTGGTCTTAGACCCGATTGTTATTTTCGAGGCTCGCACTAATAAGGATCTAGTTGATGAGAATCGGTCATACAACTTTGCAAAATATCCCGATTGTGATTATTTTAAAATGAATCAGGAGCTTGCAAAAACGGATTTTAGAATTCGCTTCCATATGGACAAAGATCTCATCACAGCACCAACCTACATGTTAAATGAAGAAAACCCTAGTACACTTCCTACACTTGTCAAAATGGAAGGACCTAAGGATATTCCAAAGGATCTTCCACCTGTTAGCCCTGTATGGTTAAACTTGCAAGAGATTAATCAATACTTTACTAATTTTGACAAGGTCATTTTGGAATGTACGACTTCAAATGGCCTAAACGCCGGAGAATGGGCTTTCGAACACATGAACGAGGTGTTTAAAAATGAGATCAATCCGTTTGTCGAAAGTCTAAAAGGAAGTTTTGCATCTCTTAAGGAAAATCTTGAATTTGAAATTGGAGAAGTTCAAAAAGTGTTTTATGAAATGGACACCGCTTATGAACTACAATTAATCGAAAAGGAAAAGATTTTATCCGAATATGACCGATTCTTGTCTCAAGTAATTTCGTGTGATGTGCTTACTACTGTAAATGTCAATTATTCGAATGAGCTTACATCCGCTATGATTAAATGTGATGATGTGAATATTTGTGATGATGTGTGTGATCTCTCTGTAAATGTTGCTGATACTGTAAATGAGGTAGATAATCATTCTTGTCACGAATCTAACGCTGATTTTTTAAAGCTACAAGATTCTTACAATTTACTTTCAAAACGTTTTAATCAACTTGAACAACATTGTATATCTTTAGAATTAAAACAACAAACTCAAAATGAGGATCTTTTGATAACAAATGGTTGTGAAAACGGTGTTGAGACGAGTGACAAGATGATTGCAATAGTTAAGGAATTAGAGGAAGAGATTATGAGATTAAAGAGAGATGTGTCATCAAATGAAACACTAAAATTGGAACTAGAGGCTGCAGAGTCTAAAAACCAGGACTTAGAAATTAGACTTTCGTCTATTCTAGGGGAGATGGATCGTGCAAGACAGGGAATGTCCAAACTTTATGGTTCATTAGAAGAACGCTTCGCTTTTAATGCGGCACGGCAACAATCTTATGTTGAACAATTGAACAAAAAATGTGAGGAAATCTCTGACTTAAACATCCAGCTCATTGACAAAAACATGGTTTTGGCCGAGTTAAAGGAGACACTTCTTCTCACCCGACAAGAAGCTGTTGATAACTTAGCTACCAACTCTACACCGTCCTCTAGTGCTCCAACAACCAAGTCAGTAGTGCTTTATAAGAACCCGATCCATAAGAACAACCCGGTTACCTACGATGATTATATGAGGAATGCCATTAAGCATGTCGATCTTCTTAGGGAGATTTTAGATGATTTATATGCGTTAGATCCCTCACGCAGCGACTATTACTCAGCTCATGAATATATTGAGCGAGTTAAATATTGCTTAGCATATTTGTAATACATAGGTAAACCAGGTTCTGCACTACTCACTAATCGACCCATTGCTGTAACGCCATTCAATAAGACCCCAGGAGCAAAACCGTCATTGGCACCATCAAGTAAGGCACCTTTAAAATCTGTTGCTAATGTTCCCACTTTGCCTTCTACAGGAGTAAAAGAGTCTACTAAGGCTAATGGATCGTCACTCAAGAAAGATAAGATCAAGCCCTCCACTAGTAGAACCATCAAGAAGAAAGTAGAAGCTCACACTAGGAATATCAGTTCAGATTTAAATAAAAAGAATCATGTTAAGACTAAAAGCTCTGCGCCTGTGCAGAAGCCTAAACCATTTGTGAATTCTAATTTGAAATGTTGGAATTGTAATGAATGTATGTTTTCCCAACGTCATGATTTGTGTCTTATTGATCATGTGAATGAAATGAATGCCATTAGGAATAATCTTGAATGGAAGCCCACTGGGAGAACTCGTACCCAAGTTGGCTGGCAATGGCGTCCCACTGGTAGGACCTTTACATTAGATGGAAAAATGTGCCCTTTAACTAGGAATGCATCCATTAGCGTTAGGTCTGAGCGTCCTTTAGTTAGGCACACTAGCACTAAAGTATGGAAACAGCGCCCTTTAATTAGGTCAGCCCCCACTATAGTGCCTATCAGTGAAGAAATACCTCAGGATTTAAGCCAACTAGAATCTACACCACCAACTAGGAACAAGAAGGCTAGGAAATCTAAGAAACCTAAAGTTAGCAAATCTAAGATTATTAAATCTGTACCTGCTAATAACAAGGAACATTCAGATTCTGATACCTCTACATTGTCCTCGTCTGGTGATATTTTCAGGTGGTCCAAATCATCCTCTGGTATTTGGACTCCGGTTGTTCAAAGCATATGACTGGAGATCGCTCGATGCTCCGAAATTTCGTCAGCAAGTTTCTTGGAACGGTTAAATTCGGTAATGATCATATTGCAAAGATAATGGGGTATGGTGAATATCAGATTGGAAACATTACGATTTCAAGGGTATACTATGTAGAAGGTCTTGGTCATAATTTATTTTCAGTAGGACAGTTTTGTGATTCCAACCTAGAGGTTGCTTTTCGACAACATACTTGTTTCATCCGCAACTTGGAAGGAAAAGACTTGTTGAAGGGTTCTCGTGGTGCAAATCTTTATACGTTGTCCCTACAAGACATGATGGCCGCCTCTCCAGTATGTCTTCTCTCCAAAGCATCTAAGACCAAGCCATGGTTATGGCATCACAGATTATCTCATCTCAACTTTGATGCTATCAATCATTTGGCTAAAAACGAATTAGTTCGTGGTCTTCCAAAGCTCAAATTTCACAAGGACCATTTATGTTCCGCGTGTTGAAGGGGGAAAAGCACCAAGAAATCATACAAGTCCAAAGCTGAAGACACCAATCAAGAAAAACTTCATCTTTTGCATATGGATCTGTGTGGGCCAATGCGAACCGAAAGTGTGAGCGGTAAGAAATTCATTCTTGTTATTGTGGATGATTTCTCCAGGTTTACATGGGTTAGATTTCTACGTACAAAGGATGAAGCACCGAAGGCTATCATCACTTTTCTGAAGTTCGTTCAGGTACGTTTAAATACTACTGTCCGCCGTATTCGTACAGATAATGGAACAGAGTTCGTCAACCAGACTCTTCGTGATTACTATGAAGAAGTTGGTATTTCACATGAAACATCCGCTGCACGTACTCCACAACAAAACGGTGTCGTTGAAAGACGGAATCGTACGCTTATGGAAGCTGCTAGGACTATGCTGATTTATGCGAACGCTCCATTGTTCTTGTGGGCAGAAGCTGTATCTACTGCATGCTTTACCCAAAACCGTTCTATCATTCGGAAACACCATGGAAAAACACCTTACGAGCTTCTACATGATCGTAAACTCGATGTTTCCTTCTTTCATGTGTTTGGTGCTCTTTGTTATCCAAACATTAATAGTGAGAACTTGGGCAAACTTCAACCGAAAGCTGATATAGGTATTTTCATTGGTTACTCACCCTCCAAGAAAGCTTACTGAATTTACAACCGTCGTCTTGGTAAGATTGTAGAAACTATGGACACAGATTTCGATGAGCTGACA
This sequence comes from Glebionis coronaria, assembly GCA_025667525.1. NCBI lineage: Eukaryota > Viridiplantae > Streptophyta > Magnoliopsida > Asterales > Asteraceae > Glebionis > Glebionis coronaria. The sequence goes on along the minus strand of CM046879.1, from coordinate 52,115,277 downwards.
GCGATGGCTTCTGAGCAACGCAGCTCTGAACCCGCGCTTCATGAGATGGGAACCGGTGCTATTAGTTCCGGATTAGTTCCCAATAATCCTACTTCTACATCATTTTTACCACCTACAAGGGTCGAGTGGGATAAACTGTTTCAACCGTTGTTTGATGAATTCTTTGATCCCCCAAATGATGAAGTTCCAGCACCTGTAGTGATAGCTCCAATCCCTGAAGTTGTTGCTCCAGCTAATGAAGCTTTATCAAATGCATCTTCAATTAACATTGAACCGGATGCACCTCTACCAAGTGATTCTCAAACTACACCTAAATCGTCACCCTTACTTGTGCCTAATGATGTTGAAGAGGATTCTACTGATCACGATTTGGAATATGCTCACCTACAAGAGCTTCCTTTCTTTGGTGTAGCGATACCTGAAAACCCTTCAGCCGCGTCTACCTCAGAAGAAGCTCCTTCAATTGTTCACTCCAGACCACCACGGATTGAAAAACATAGCACCAAATGGACAAAAGATCACCCAATTAGGAATGTCATTGGAAGTCTCAATCGACCAGTCTCTACACGCCATCAATTACAAGAGAGTGCACTCTATTGCTATTTTGATGCATTTCTCTCCGAAGTTGAACCTAAAAACTGGCAACATGCTATGACTCAATCATCTTGGATTGAAGCCATGCAAGAGGAACTAAATGAATTTCAAAGACTTGAAGTATGGGAATTAGTTCCTCTCCCTGACAAGGTTAACATCCTTACTTTGTTGTGGGTTTATAAGGTAAAACTCGATGAGATGGGTGCAGTATTGAAAAATAAGGCTAGATTGGTTGCTAGAGGATACAAACAAGCCTTGGGTATCGACTTTAAAGAATCTTTTGCTCCTGTTGCAAGATTGGAGGCTATTCGACTATTCATTGCGTATGCTGCTCATATGAACATGATCGTCTATCAAATGGATGTGAAGACGGCATTTTTGAACTGTGAACTAAGGGAAGAAGTCTATGTTAGTCAGCTGGATGGGTTCGTTAGCACGAAGTTTCCTAATCATGTGTACAAGCTTAAGAAGGCTCTCTATGGGTTGAAACAAGCTCCACGCGCATGGTATGATCTCCTTTCAACATATCTCATCTCGGAAGGCTTCTCCAAAGGCAAGGTGGACCCCACTCTATTCACTCTCAAGGAGGACAACGACATGATACTGGTACAAATTTATGTTGATGATATAATATTTGCTGCCTCTAACATAGAATTGTCAAAACGCTTTGAGAAGATAATGTCCACACGCTTTCAGATGTCAATGATGGGAAAATTTTCATTTTTCTTAGGATTACAAATTTCTCAGAATCCCAGAGACATCTTTATTAATCAATCCAAATACGCTCTAGAATCTTTAAAGAAATATAACTTTGAAAATTGTGACCCCGTGGACACTCCAATGGTGGAGAAATCCAAGTTAGATGAAGATAGGAATGGGACTATTGTCGATCCAAAACTTTACCGTGGGATGATCGGCACCCTTCTCTATCTGACTGCTAGCAGGCCTGATTTGCAATTTGCCGTATGCATGTGTGCCCGGTATCAGGCTCGGCCTACCGAAAAGCACCTATATGTTGTTAAAAGGATCTTTCGGTATCTCAAAGGAACACTTCATCGTGGTCTATGGTATCCGAAAGATTACTCTATTGCTTTAATATCATACGCAGATGCCGATCATGCTGGGTGTCAAGACACGAGGCGTAGCACTTCTGGGTCTGTGCAACTCCTTGGAGACAGATTGATTAGTTGGTCTTCAAAAAGGCAGAAAAGCGCTGCAATTTCTAGCACGGAGGCTGAATACATCGCCATGTCCGGTTGTTGTGCTCAAGTCCTTTGGATGAGATCACAACTAACTGACTACGGTTTGGGATTCAACAAAATCCCGATGTATTGTGACAACAAGAGCGCCATTGCCCTTTGCTGCAACTATGTTCAACACTCCCGGGCCAAGCACATAGACATTCGCTACCATTTCATTAAAGAGCAGGTGGAGAACGGAGTGATCGAGCTGTATTTTGTCACTACTGAGTATCAGCTGGCAGATATGTTCACCAAAGCCTTAGATCGAGGACGAATCGAGTTTTTGATCGACAAGCTTGGCATGAAATCATTCTCTCCAGCGACTCTCAAAGAATTGGCAGAAGAATCAACTGAATAGTGGTGGTAAACTATTCAGGCGTATCTTTTGTTCGTGATCATGTACATTATCGTATATATATAAACCACAAAAAGAAAAATACAAAAATATAAAACCAAGAAAAACCATAAAAAATATAAAACCAAGAAAAACCATAAAAATTATAAAACCTATAAAAACCAGAAAAATTATAAAATCAAGAAAAACCAAAAATATTTTTCGTTTTTTAAATCGGGCATGTCTTTTAGTACGGTAATATTTACGGCTTTAGAAATGTCGATCAATATTGACACGGCGCCATAAATAGAGTCCGTATAAAAGTTGTACATTTTTAAAACATGCCCATTATGGCTTGTAGTTATTTCAGACTGCAACCCGGATTTCTTTTTAAAGTCACGTATTTCCTTGGAAAATGTTGGCTCACAACGGGAATTAATTTTCTCGGGCATGATTTTCAAGCCAAATCATGCAAAGGATCAAGTTTACTTTACAACTTGGTCTAACACGAGTTAGTGTACGTCTTAGTGCCTTAATTTGTCAAAATAAGAGAAATCTTATTGCCACCACGAATCAATCTTTTGAAAGACATTAATTGGAAATGTTTTCATCAATATTTAACTCTTTAAACAATGACTACAGCTCTTTAAATAGAAAACGGGTCATCGTTTAAGGGGGAGAAAATATTAAATCATCTTCGTCATCAAAACGATTTTCAAAAGTGTTTGTGGAAAATTATTTGGCTAATGAGTGGTCTTGCTTTAGAATACGACTTGTGCTCGCTCAATGTGATAGGAATTGCTTTAAGATCTTGGAGATTTACTAATAGGTTGTGATGCTTAAGTTGTGTAAAGGTTAAGTTGGCGAAATTTAACAATGGTTAGGGAGACAAGAAAAGAAAAATGAAAAGATACGGAATAAAAAGGGAAAAGGAAAGAAAAGTGTAGGGTTAAAAAGGACTAAGGGAGAAAAGTTGTAAATTTTTTTTTGACCTAGTCAAACCAACCCCCCCCCCATTATTTCTTCTTCACTGTTATTATTGCCGCTATTGACAAACACAAAAACACACATACAAGCTTTCAAAAACTCTCGATTCATTCACTCAATTCGTTTCCTTCGATCTAAAAGGTAATAACATCGAATCTTTAACTTATAATTCGCCTAATTCATCATTTAAATCAAGTTAATTGATTCGGGTAATCAACTTTATCAAATTAGGGTTCGTTTGCCTAATTAGGGATTAATTGACTAGGGTTTTAGGTGGGTTTTACTCGGAATATCATTAGATTGTGTTAAGTTGCCTTAGATTGCCTTAAATCTCACACACGCGCCTAGAATAATCATTTATAGGGTGCGTTTAGAACTTCCGGATAAACAAGGATAAACTTCCGAATGAAGGAAGTTCCGAATGAATTTCCGAATGAACTTCCGAATGAAGGAAGTTCCGAATGAACTTCCGAATGAAAGAAGTTCCGAATGAACTTCCGAATGAAGAAGTTCCGAATGAACTTCCGAATGAAGAAGTTCTGGATGAACTTCCGAGTGAAGAAGTTCCGGATGAACTTCCGAATGTAGAAGTTCCGGATGAACTTCCGAATGAAGAAGTTCCGGATGAACTTCCGAATGAGGAAGTTCCGAATGAACTTCCGAATGAAGAAGTTCCGAATGAACTTCCGAATGAAGAAGTTCCGGATGAACTTCCGAATAAAGAAGTTCCGGATGAACTTCCGAATGAAGAAGTTCCGAGTGAACTTCCGAATGAAGAAGTTCCGGATGAACTTCCGAATGAAGAAGTTCCGGACGAACTTCCGAATGAAGAGTTCCGAATGAAGGACTTTCGAATGAAGAGTTCCGAATGAAGGACTTCCGAATGAAGAGTTCCGAATGAAGGACTTCCGAATGAGAAGTTCCGAATGAAGAGTTCCGAATGAAGAGTTGTTGGATTGATAGTTGTTTGCCTGTTATAAGTACTTGTTGAAATGAATTATGCTTAGAAGTCATAATGATATATATCTATATATTTTTTTGTGCATCAACCTTTTATGTCTTATCTTAAGCAGATACGATGACAAATCCAACAGTACAAGCACTCCAAGATGCTAGAACAGCCACAATTACCGAAGCAAGAACACTCAAGTTCATACCAAACAATTACCGGCTGAAGCAAGTTTCAAAATCCACTCACCATGGATTCAAAGTAGCCATAACAATCCTTGATGACTCTCTCTTTAAGAATGCTTTAAGGAGTACTGCCTCGGTGCCATATGATTACATGTATGAGTTCTAGGCTACCAAGGAAAGTACTTCAAACAAGATCACCTTCACTCTCGACAACAAGCAACAGACACTCACAGTTTCAGACTTCCGTAAGATATTTGGAATACGGGATACACCCAAAGGTATGTCATTTTCGAGGGATCCCACCAAAGACGAACTCATGGAGATGTTCGAGGCTCTTGGATGTCCTGACATACGAGTTGTGTCTGAGTTTACCACCGCTAAAGTGGGTCAACCTTGGAGAGCAATCTTGGGTATTCTCAGTAGATGTCTTACACCTAAAACAAGTGGGCATGATGCTTTGTGCGGTCCAATTATGAACATCTTTCATGGAATGTACAAAGGATCAAATGCAGATTATGCGTTATTGTTGTGGGAAGAATTTAACTTTCAACTCTTCCAAAACAAGAAGCTGAAGACTAATTTCTTTCCTTACCCTCGGTTTATCAAGCTTATTATTAATTATTTTATGAAGAATGATGTTACTATTGATAAGCGTGCAGCAAGTCGTCATCACACTGAAGAGGCTGATCACACTGTGGATCTAAGACATGAAGGACCATCTGGTGCTGTTATTCCTGGTCATATTCCCGATTATCTTTTGACGGATAGAATTAAAGCTTCTGCTGATTACAAACTACTGCTCCTAGAAATCAAGAAGCTAAAAGCAAGCCTTCAGACGGGAGAAGACTCGTCTACTACGGTCAAGAGTAAAGGTAAACGCAAGCAAACAGTTGCTTTATCTGAACCCGAAACCAAGAAGAAGAAGACTGAGGCTAAGAAGGGAAAAGGCACTGCTGATGAGTTTGTTCTACGTGACGAAGAGGATGTTGATGTCGATCCTACTCTTGACAAGGCTGAGAGAAAATTAATGAAGATAGCTATTGAAAAGAGTAGGAGAGACACTGGAGGTAGTGGTTCGGGTGCACAGAAGGATATTGAAGAAGAGTACGAGGAGCCAGAGGATATTGATGAGTTTGGATCACCTGAACGGTATTCTACTTCGAAGGAGACATCCATCCCTGTTTCAGCAAGTGGTGAAAAAGAGTCAGGTGCTCCTACAATCATGGTACCTACCCAGCCTTTAGTAACTCAACCTCCACCAATCCAGCCCTTACCAATCCGACCGGTTTCAACACCATTCCTTCCACCTCCAATAACCTCCATCCTTAGTACTGTAGTCACAACCGAGCCTCTTCAACCAACCCAGAGCAGCTCTGCATCATCTTTAATGGCTGCATTTGTAGTGGCAGAAATGTTGGATAAACACACAGATAATCAAAGAAGAGAGATGAATGATCTTCGAGAAGAGCTACTTAGATGAGTGCAAAGTGAAGAAGCCTCAAAGAAATCCCAAGAAGAGATGCTTGCTAAGTTCGCTGCAGAGATGGAGACGACACGTAAAGCTCATGCAGAGGAACTTGCTCAGGTCAAAAAGGCTGAAGCTGATAAGTATGCAGCACGAATCACGAGACTTCAAGCTATGAAGGATAAATACAAGGAGCAGAAAGAAACACTTGAAGCTTCTATTGAGGAGAGAGTGAAAGAATCCGTTGAGTCCCTTATGCCAAAACTGCGTGATGAGTTGAAGACACTCGCGGCCGATAATTTGATGATTAAGTCGTCAAATCCTTCTCAATCCGCCTACAAAATTGCATATGACTTGACGGATTTTGAATTAAAGAAGATCCTCAAAGCTCGTATGAGGGAAGTTGGATCTTTTGATAAGTCTAAAGTTCAACAGACTCTCTACAAATCACTCAATGACGCTATCATGGAGGATGATCGGTTATTCAAAATGTTTGGAAGTGTGGTACCTTACCACATTCTGCCTGAGGAGGAAAAGGATGATAGTGAACAAGAAGAGGGTGACGGTGAAGAAGAAGAAGAGGAAGAAGAAGAAGATGATGATGGTGACGATGATGGTGATGATGATGAGGATGATGATGATGATGATGGTGATAATGGTGGTGATGGAAATGAGGAGAGTGCTAAGGGAAGCAACGAGGATAGCGATGAGGATGATGATGGTAAACAGCCTGAAACAGGGGATAAGGTTGCCAGCATAAAGAATCCTTCTAAGTCTGGAACCAAGTCTAAGAAAGATGATGCAGAAAAGGAAAAATCCACTTCAACGGAATCAAGACGATCCAAGTGGCGCCATGATGAAATGCTACTACGGCGTCATCGATTCCCGGTACATCTATTGCTGTGTCTATACCTGTTACCACTAACCCTGTTAGTTCTGTTGTTTCTCCTGTGATTGCAGAGTCAGTAACTGAACCTGAAGCTGCACAACACTCGCTGGTTCATGACACCGCCGAGATGCCTGAATCAGAACCAACAGATGTTCATGTTTCTACTCCTCTACAACAAGAACCACAATCTACTGTTCCCGAGTCAAGCACACGGGACTGGGCGGACACATTGGAGATTGATGAAACTGCACCGCCACAAGCTTGGATCACGGCAGCTGCTAAATATGATCCAATCACAGACGCTGACAGAGATGTTCTATATCTCCGTATCCGTAGTCCGATTGACTTGTGTGCATTTCTGGCTCATGAGTATAAGTCTTCGGTCACTCCGTCTTTGGTGAAGAGAGCGCTAAAGGATAAGAGAATTCGCGCCAAAACCAGGTTAACCCGAATGGAGTACGAGTATTATGCTGACGAGGTCCTGAAAGCTCTGAACACCGTTCAAAGTCCAGGCCTCCATGAATCAGAAAGAGCTCCACCTCCACTTGATCCTTCTCAAGATAATCAAATTGCTCTCGACTTCTTCGTCACCTTTGATCTTGATTATCTCCTCAAGGGTTCATCAAAGTACGCAACCTCCCTGACCTTGCTGAAAGATGCTAACTGGGGGACAATACCCTGGATCGAGGAAAAGGTAAACCGACTCTGGGTCCCAAAGGTAAATCGTAATTATGATATGTATGCTGTTATAGGTGCATCACATTGGGACGAATGAGTTCGAAGGGCGTACAGGGGTTGCTGCTTAGCCAATTCAGGAAGTAACGTTAGATCCGATATCCGCATCTCCAGTATTTTAGGGCTGAAAACTGAAGCCAAGAATGGCTATTATCATGTGACGGAGATTCGTCTAAAAAGGGAGGATGACAGAGAATACACAATCCAGCAGGGAGATTTTTCTATCATTCGCCTTGAGGATATCGAAGACATGTTCCTTATGAGGACCCGGGATCAACTCACCCATATTGCTCGTGAAGACATCATTGCCTTGAATACAGCACTTCGTATGTTCACACGAAGCGTTGTTATCAAGAAACGAGTTGAAGATCTTCAACTGGGAGTCGAAAGCTACCAAAGGAAGCTTAACCTCACCCGTCCACTGAACCAAGTTCTACCTCAACATGTCACAAGATGTCCCTATAACGGCATTTCTGTTCCGAGTTACGGGATTTTCTACTTGAACAGTCGAGGGATAATGAAGTTTATGAGGGTGGGTGAGCTTTATAAGTACAGTGATGGGACTCTCATATACGTCAGAGGAAAGTTGGAGCATCTTAATTTGGGTGGGTCTTTACCAGAGATGACTGAGGATTGGCATCAGGGTTATCGGCAAATGGCGAAGTATGTGATCAAGAAGATTGATCAAAAGCTCCGGGAACGTAGATTGATGAGGAGCTTAGAAAGGTTCGTTGGTGGTAGACCATATGGAGTGCACCATAAGTTACTACAACGATCCATCTAATGGGTCGTACATTTCAGGTCTACTTTATATTAGTTTTTTAATTGTGAATATGTAAATTTGTGAATATTGTGCTTTTACGTCTTGATGTAGTGTTAAGGTATGATAATTTTTCAAGAATTTCACACGAGATTCTAAATCTTTCAAAATATATCATACTAAAGCACTACAACTATCCCTTATTAATTTAAGGGGGAGCATTAACATGTTCTATGGCCAAACATCGATTTCATTTTTACCCAAAGACCGGTTAATCCATTCAATATCCCAAATATTAATGGTTAACATTTTGGATAAGGGGAGAAAATGGGATTAAGGAGACTTACATGATACTTGGCTAAAAGATGAAAAAGACTTAACGATAATCCAACTTAATATGTGTAAAGCACGTGTTAAGGGAGAGCGTTTTTTTGATGAACAAAACACCTAAGGTACAAAACTTTTGATTTCAATCTCACAAGTACCTTAAGTGATTTTCAAGGATTTTTCATGGTGGCTATACCTTCCTAAAACACGCTTAATTCACGACGAATGTGGTGACAAAAGGGTGGTAGGCATAGGTTTAGTCCAATGATTCATCAGAGCCGATGGAATCTTCCCAAGGACAATTCCCTAGATAGAATTAGAAGTCCTAGGAAAGATGGAGAAAGATTGTGAACGTAGTTGAGTACCGACTAATTACTGATGCTAGCACTGGAACAATCACAACAAGGTGCTAGTGATGATGTATTGGTAAGTACTGAAGGGGTTGAAGAATGAAAATGAAATGTAAAGATAAAGGGTGTAAAGAAAGAAGCCCTCCTTACAACTTTAGGCAGAAACCGGGTCAATACATATGCTATTAAGATCATTTTTGTTAATGATTCTCGATATTGAAGAAATACATCATGGACCCAGTGATGCAATGCACAACCCTTCCCAGCTAACTCAAATATCTCTCAAAAGTTATTTGTTTTAATCACACGGAGATCAACACGTTATCTATTGGTTTATTCACTCCGAATAGACTGATATTGAAAAGGTGGCACTCCTCTCCAGCCATCGCTCACTAAATCAAAACGCACTATCGAGTCTAGAGCCAAGAGATCATCAAAAGTCTCATTGGGACACTTTCCATTTATTCCTTGCTTTCTCACACACTGTGAAAAGTAAGAGATTTTTATGAGTCCTACGCAGTATTCTTGTAATATTGCCAGAACATCCGAGTAATACGCAAGTATTACAATGAAGATGGAAATCCTGCTTGAGCCAACATCAAACAAGCTCATGGTAGGTTACACGTGCGGTTCTTTTAGAACCAATCTTGTGAAAAACTGGAAAGAAACAGTAGTTTAATTCTTAATTGAACTTAAACTCGTTCCAGGCCTCTACGCATTATCATATGATCTTGCCAGAACACTCAGAGTGACACTCTTTAGTGTTCACAGTGACGAGTGGAAATCCTTCTAGTGTTAACATCAAACAGCACTTGGTAGGTAACAAGCAAGATTCAATTTGAATCAAGTTTGTGACAACTGGAAAGCAACGATGGTGAATATCTTAATTGAAATTCACTTGTTCCAGGTTTCATGAATTGACGGCTTCAATCATAAGGATTTTTAATCCAAATGATTCACTCTTTATGTTCGCAGTCAGCTTTGGACGGTCGAATAAAGAGAACGGGTTTACCCGCGAAATCCTGTCAGGAAGTTACTTAATTGAAACTATCCGTCACGGGTACGATATCTAATATCGCCCAACGGTCTTCACCGACCGGAGGTAAAATGCTACCGAATTAGAATAAAATGTCAAAGCCATTTTATTCGTGTCGTTGCTGTGTACCTGTTAAAGATGGTGGCGTTGCTGTGTACCTGTTGAAGTCGGTGGCGTTGCTGTGTACCAGTTGAAGACGGTGGTGTTGCGGTGTACCTGTAGAAGTCGTTCCCACATGCTTATGTTTTTCTGCATTAAAGTTCAGCAAAATTCAAGAAAGTGCAAAATGAAGTCTTCCGCTGTATCAAACTCTGAAGCTTTCAAGAATTCAACAAAAAGACATAAGTGTGTAGAACATGGAGTCACGAGGAGGCAAGATTCACAAAAAGGCAAAGATCGCACGTGATTGGTCAAAAGAACAATGCTCTCAAGCCAAAGCCTAAAAGATCAAATAAACATATTCACAACAAAAAGAAAGAAGAAAAGACTACGAGCTGAAGAACGAAGACTTAGTATAGTATGCTAGGTTTAGAACTTTGTAACGTGGAGTGACCTCCCTTAGGGGGAGATTGTTAGAAATACGTTTTAACGTATATTAGAAGTATCGGTCACTCTACAATATTATTTATGTTGTAATAGCTCGTAGTTAATGTTACTTATTAAGTTAAGTAAGAAACCGACCCATGGGCTTGTCATGGGTCGGCCCAAGCCCAAATAGTGGCCTTGGATATAAATACCCCTTTCCACCATGGAAAGGGGTTGGTTGTTGATCATTCTACATTTTCATTTGAATAAAAATCACATAGTTCTCTCTCACTTTCTCTCTCTAGTTTCTCTCTCTAGAAATCTTCAACCCACTTCATAGATTCATAGGTTATCAATATTCTACAATAGCCAAGGCATAACTTATTGAAGCGGGACGCGAAGATTGGCGATTATCCAAAAAGGCCCTAACAAGGCATGAGGAGCTCTATTTTTGCTAAAGATCCAAAGATGATGTGAAGTATCATTATTCCTAAATCAATATGAAGGATCAAGACACACGACGAAAAGCAATTACTCCCCTAAAGATCATGGAGAAAGTCTATCCAAAAAGACCCTAACAAGGTATGAGGATAAATATATCCAAGTCCAAAAAGGAGGCGCATCGTTGTATATCAAAATTCAAAGTAAAGATTGAAGAAAAATGATGAAGTCGTGGTCCGAATATGAAGAATCTCTCAAAAACGTCAAGTGAAGAAATTCCAAATAAATGAAGAGAAGACCATAATTTCAAGAACGTCTTCCCAAGATTTGAAGTATGAAGTACATGCCAAATATCGGTCCGAGAAAGGTCTCAAATCGTGAAACGAGTTATGCCAAGATATGAACTTAAGGAGATACACGAGAAGCCGTTTTAAAAGATTTTGTCCTTCGGTTAACTATCGATTAAATCGTGCTACTTTGCTTTCAGACTAATAACTACTCAAATAAGTCAATATGAATCACTTGTGATCCATGACAAATAGATAAAAAATGCTAGTAACCCATTTCCTTTTATAATAACTAGGATTGCGGGGAGAAAAAGTATTACACAATTTGGACGTATGAGTAGTGTTAGCATTGTGACTTGTACCAACAATGATCTCGTTTTTGCACTTAGCATGGAATGTATGACAATCAAGGATGACGAAGTTTACTCTAAGGAACATTTACTTGTTTCTATTCTTTGACCCTAAAAGTCACTTTTTGTGATGAAAATCATACATTATGTCTTTACACATCTTCGTATTATGTTGCAAGTCTTTTACTCTTCAATAAAGGTTAATAAAATTGAACTTTGGTGATGCTTAGATACTTTATTCTAGCATTGCGTGAGGGCACGACAATGGCTTAGTATGGGGGAGTGATGAGATGGCATTTATACATGATCTCATCGTTCTTTTCGGGCTTTAAATGCATAAAAATGTCATAAAATACCATATATATATGCTTGTGTTTGTTTACTTGTGTATTTTAGGTATGGATATCATGAAAAAGACAAAATATCACAAGATACAAGGAAAAACGGACACGAGAAACGAAGCCGTACAAAGAACCGGGCCCTAATTCATGAAGAAATTCAACAAATACCCTTGAAGACTTGAAGACAAACAAGATTGATCCTCATTTATTGAAGAAATGACACTTAAAACCCTTGTATATTAATAATTACAAGTTTGGTCCCTTAAGTTTGTCAAAATTACACAAAAGGTCCCTCAACTTTAAAGAAATGGCAAGATTAGTCCCTCAACAATTTCAAATTGTCAATTATGGTTCCTCATCAAGCCAAAGATACATTGAAGACCTTTGAAGATCAAGAATGTCCAAAATCTGTCCTTCAAATATGCAAAAGTGGCAAAAATAACCCTTATAAACGTTTTTGGAAAGTTTTGTGCCAAAAGTGTCAAGTCCTGAAAGTTGTTACAAAGGATTTGGGCGCTGATACACTTTTATTCACAAATGAAAGAAGAAGGGAAGAAAAAGGACAAAAGTTGCCAAGTTTAGAAGTTTAAACTTAACAAACACGCGCCAAACACAAAATCCACACTAAATTCGGATCAAACGTGGCACTGTTCACACGTATGAACCCAGATTTAACTTTTTACCAGCAAGGGGGTTTTTACAATTACCTACACCAAAACACAATTAACCTTCACACGAATCAATCCCATGCCTAAACTCACACTCCCACTCACCCAAAGGACCCCACCATTCAAACCGTTTCACCTATCACATCACTACTTAACCTCCAAGTTATCTGACGTGTCCAAATCAACAACCAAGGATCATTGCTTCATTCCAAAGCTAAAATGAACATCCAGGATCACTTTGGACAACTCACACCAAGAAAACGTCTAGAAGGCTCAAGGACAAATAGGGAATTTCACTTCTAGGGTTTGTGAATAGTGCTAGCCTTGGCATTTGCCTATATAAAGACTCCTCAACCTGTGAGAGAGCTTTGTTCCAGATTTTAGCTTTTAAATCTTTGTAATTCCTTTTTATGAAATAAAGTTTGAGTTTCTTAAAATTTTGAATTCTAATCTGTTATTTATAAAAGTTTGGTGTTTGATAAGCTAAAATATGAGTTCCATAATCTTGTTTGAAGGTTTTAGAGCCAAGGTTTTAAGTGATAAAGCTTGTGCATCAAAAATCAGAAAGTTTGGTATTATTTTGATCTCACTTTGTGGTTTGTTCTTCTTAGCAGCTTGGAAGCTGGTACTTGTTTTGCTAGTACCTCAGCTCAAACAATCCAGGGCCTGGATGTAGGTCTTAGAGGTTTGCATCCTTATCCCTTTTCATTTTCTCCTTTATTTTTCTGAATTTGGTGATTATTGCATGTTTATGCTTGAATATGAGATACTGTGGTTGATTATTGTTTATTTGTGTTGTTTTGATGTTTATGAAGTGTTATTGATCTGATTTGTGGGTAAAATCTGCTTAAGCCTTTGAAAAATTATGAAAACAAGTTTTAAAAGGGTGTTTGGGTTTACTGCATAAATTGGATTTGTGGTTTGTTAAGTGGTTGTTTTGTGTAAGCAAGTGGTGGTATCTGTTTGTTAGGTGCTATTGTTCATCTGTTTGCAGGTTTGAAGGTTTGAAACACATAGATTCATAGATTGGCTATAAAATCTTAAATACTTGGTAAAATTGGCTAGGATTTTGAGGACACCTAGATCTAAGCATAGGCTAGGGATAACAAGTGCTAAACCTTAGTTAATCACACCAGGGAAGAAGGATTTGAGGCTTGAAATTGGATCTGTGGTCAAATAGATCAGCAAACTTGTTTCTGCATATGTTCATTGTTGATCAGTAACTTTTCATGCTTTGATCTTGTTGTTTACTTTGATTCAGTGTTTGATTCTTGTTGCTTTGTGTTTATTCTTAGTTTATATAGCTTGTGTATGCATCCTGTTAAGTTTGGTTGGCTTATTCTTGCCAAATCTGCTTATTAAGTGCTTAACTGCTTATTTCCATATCTTGGCTATATCTGGCAACTGTTTGATTGATTGTGGCTTATTGTGTGAACCAATTTGTGATTTTCTTGTTGCTATTGACTCCTTGTGATTCACTGATCACAAGGGTGCCTTTGTTTCCAATTGAATCCAACCAGAACTCTCAAATAAGCTTGGTCAAATAGTCAAAGCAGTGGGAACTCCTTTCCCCTGCTAGTTACCACTGATAGTGTAAAATTGGTGTCATCTTATCAATAAGCTATAATAGCTTATTTTAACCAGCAACAACTTTGTTTTTTTAATAGGTGCTCATTATTTGACCCATTTGTTCACACTGGAGCATTTGGTGGGTTAACTTTAGGGTTTGACTAGAAAACCAACTTCATTGACTTTTTCATAAGTTCATTTGTGCTTATTCTGGCTTATTGGTTGTGCTTATTGGATTTTTGTTGATTGATTTGGCTTATTGAGTCCATTTGTGATCTTTTGCAAGTTGAATCAAGTCCTGAGGTGCGTTATTTCTCAAACCCGACTATTTTGTCGTTTTGTGAAATAATACTTTGCTTATTTCTGGCTTATTGAGTGAGATTTTTCAAAATTTCTTTTTACAGATCTCATAAGCATCCCAAAATAAGGTTGTGTGTCAAATTAGAGCTTATGGCATTAGCTTATTGCTTAATGGGCTGAAAAGCCCAATAAGAATAAACTGTGTGCTTAATAAGCTGTGATAAGCTCATATTCAGCTTTTAGGCCTTTAGAGTTTTGTTCTTAGAATTGAATTTTGAGTCAGATAGGGCTTTTCCAAGTCAATTGGGCCAAGTTTGACTTTTTTGGCCCAAAAGCCCAATTGTGTTGACTGTTTTTGGTTTTGGCCCATTTGAGGGCCCAATAGGGGTATTCTGGTAATTTCACTTTGACTTTCTGATTATTTAGGTTAAAATAAACTAGTTTGCAAGTTTTTAGAATTTTTTATAATTTGTGAATTTTTAATATTATTTTAATATTATTTTATTATTTTTCAAATTTCACATTTTCCAACTTTTTACATTTTTCTTAGCTTTAATACATTAAAATAGGAATTTAGCAACTTTTAGAATAATTTTATCTCTTTTAGATTAGTTTTTATAATTATTTTAAGTTTTAATAGTTTTTAAATCATTTTAAATAGTTTTTATTAGTTTAAAAATTTCTAAAAATAGTTTTTAATCTTTTTAGGTCATTTTAGAGGTTTACCAATTGAAAAATCTTTATTTGGGCTTTTTGATAATTTATTTTATTTTTAGGGCTTTAATTAGCATTTAAAAATTGAATATTTAATTATTTAAAAGGTTTGAAAAAGTTTTGATCATTGGTAAACTCTTAGTTTATTTATTTTAATTTTTGGTGAATTTTTGGTAATTTTTAGAATTAATTTTTATTTTTGTGGTTTTTAAGGTTTTACGTTTTAACTTTCTAGTAGTAATAATTTTTATTTTTATGTCTTCGTCATATTCTTTTCTCATCCCCTTCTAAACCAATCATTAATCACAAACATTTAACAAGTTTTTCACACACATATACCTTCTTGGGAAACGAACTTTCACACCATAAGGGTCATTAGTGCTTGATTTTCCTAAATCATCACTCGATACTTTCCCTATTTACGCTCTTTTCCTAAAGAGTAGTAAAACACTACAATCACCTTGCCTTTTATTATCCGCCTCATCGGTGGTTTTATTAGCCAAAGATGTATATCCTCACGCTAAGGCGAATTTTGGATCTTTAAAGCTTCGAAGATTAAAGCTTGATTCACTTTTAATTTGGGCATAGATTTTTCGGCCTTGTGAGCTTCAAATTTTTGCTTAATTTAGGTGAGCACTTGAAATCTTATTATTAGGTGAAGCTTTTGATTATTCGGGTGCCAATACTTCAAAACCGTGACGCTGGCGATACCTTAATGTTTTCCCAATTTAATTACATGGAAGCTACTAAAACAAATTAGAAACCAACAATAGTGACTAAACCGCTAAATCAATATTTATTAACAATTTATTATGCAAAAGCGTGGGGAGAATAAGCTAATAATTACTACACATGAGATCGTGAAAGATTACGAGACTTATAAATAACTCTATCATTTCTCGTCCTCATTTAAGAGACTTAGCCTAAAAAGTTAAGGAGTCGAAGCTAAGTGCTCAACACGCACGGTCGAGTCAAAAATTACTCTTATTCTCACCATCGGAAAACCTACATTCGTGTCTTAAACACTTATGAAAAACTAGAAAAAATTTAAAATTTGGCCATTTTTAGCCTTATTTTGCAACAAAACGATAAACAAAAAGATAAACTTTGGAAAGCGTGAAGGTTTATCAAGGCAAGTATCTATTCACCCCCCCCATACTAAAGTTAAACATTGTCCTCAATGTTTCGAGTCTAGGGGTGCAAACACCCCCATACTAGAGACGTAGTCGAATGCCTAATCTAGCATGGAAAGGGTGTAACCAATAAATTAATAGCCGTTTATGAAGTGTGCTATAAACCTAAGGTTAGAACATCAAAGGATAGATCATTTGGATATTGAGAAAGTCTTCAAAGCAAACGATCGAGTGCTCCCATAAAACGAACATGAGAGGCTCCAATCGCGAAGATCATGATTATCTAAAAACCACAATTCACAAACAACCACGAAACAAAGGTTGGAAGGGCACAAATCCCCTCATTAGGTTAATCTAAAAAGCAATAATATTTACAAGGATAAGCATGAGAATTCCCCCACGAGGCACCTTATTTTTGATAACCGAGTCAAAAGCTCGACTCGAATCCCCATAAATGTGATCATTTAGGGATTATCTTGGTATGGTCAATTTTTGGTGGGGCTTACATGATAAACAAGGCCCAAAAGCAACCGTGAATAAAGGCAAAGCCTTTATACAGGGATCGAAGATCGTATCCTCACATTTTGTTGAAAATAAAACACGCAAAGCCAGAGGATACGTCTTGTAAGGAAGAAAACTCCTTATGACGTAGGTAAATTCATCATATCCGAGGGGGTGGGTAGGTTCACTTTGAAATAAAGGTGAAATAGAAAAAGAATTATCGATAACAGGAGTTTCAAAATTTCCCCCCGGATCGAAGGCAAAAGCCTCATTAAAATCATCACTCTCATCGAGAGGCGGTCCATCGGTGAACCCCTCGAGAATGGAAACGTCATGAGTAGAAAGAGTAGTCTCTACCGTATGAGACGTCGGGAGGGTGACTAGCAAATCCGGCTCATCGAGTATAGAATCCTTAGAATCCTCACTCTCGATGTCCTCGAACGTCTCATCAAAGAGAGGATTTACGTCACCAAAAATGAACGCGTCATCAAATTCGAATAAAGGGTTCGAAAATATTTTAAAATCGGTATTTTGGACGTCCTCGTCGATTAGTGACTCGTCATCACTAGCGGCAAAATCATCGTCATCGAAAAGTGGGTTCGAGAAAGTCGTTGATTCTCTCCTCGAAGTGTCAATGGGAGAGACATCATCACGTGATATAGAGTCACACTCACTATTGTGATTTGCCTCGTTAGAATCTTCGTGGAAAAATTTATTGAGAGCAAAATCACTTACCTCATCTTCGGAAAAAACCGTAGGCTCACTTTGGATTGGAATAGGGATCTCGACACTAGGATTAGTGCTAAGACTCGTTTCCCCCATACTTAGAGAGGCATCGGTTTCCGTAGTGGGTATAGGAGTAAAAGGCTCTTCATTTGAAGATTTTGCCTTAGTAGTTTCGACATCGGCGTCGAAAAACGTATCAATATGAGCAAGGCCAACGGTGGACTTCTCACATGATAAATCCATAATCTCACATGGTGTGGGATTAGGAGTAAAAAGCTCGTCACGAGACATTGTAGCCTTGATGGTTTCAAATTGGTCCTTCGGAGGGATCAAATGCGGGTTCTCAAAAGACGTAGAAATAGTAGTAACGCGTCCCTCCGGAATTAAATTTTGATACTCTTCAAAAATCGAGGGGTCAATGATTCTCCTTAAAACCTTATCAATTTCTTCTTTTTCAAAATCACTTAACGGACTATCTTCGTCAAAATCTTGTGTATTTTGATTTCGAAAATCTTTGATAATTTTAACTTCATTAGAAAAATTAGGTTCCAAAGGTTTAACATTCATCGTTCCAACACGTGCTACGAGTTTTTCTTGTTGTTTATTTTCGAAAACATTTTCAAAAACCTCGTTCGTTGACACCCTAGTTTCCTCATTTTCGATGCTCTTTTCAACCTCTTCAACAATTGGGTTATTATTTCTTTCCATAATTAGTTGAAAGAGCATATCAATTCGTTCATTGAAACGATTAGAACTTTCGTCGATGCGACTACAACACTCGTCGATGCGGCTAGAACCGAGATCATCATCGAAAATATGTTGTGGAGATGATTGGTCAAAATTGGAATCGTAACATGGATCGAGATTGTATGGTGGGGCCTCAAAATTACCAAAAACGGAATTAGCGTATGAATTGGGTGCATCATAATCCATTGGTTGGCAAGAAAAAGTATCGTGAGGCCCCCCACAATTGTCGCAACGCGGATTTTGAGAAAAATCCGGTTCGTTGTATTGGTAACCAGCCCCATTGTTATAATTGTAACCCATGTCGTGTGATTCGTCAAAACCGGAAAATTGGTTGTCGAAAGACGTATTTTGGTTTATCGGTTGACAATCGTACCCATAGTGAGGTTCGTTTCCACAATTCTCGCACGACGGTGGGTATTGCGAAGATTGGTCAACGAAATTCGGATTCGGCTCGTGATTGTGACGATTTGGGTATTGAATTGGACACTCATAGTGCCAATGGGAAGGGCTTCCACAATGTAGGAAATGGAGGTGACGTTCTTCATTAGAAGTATACAAACAATTGGTCGGGTTACACGAGGGACAAGATCTAAAATCTACATAGTCGATATAATCTCCGCACCTTTCGCATATACACCATGGACATGTCACGGAACCAAACATTCGTCTCCCACAACCTAGGCAATGAATATCCATGAAGAATTGAAATTTAGAGGGGTTGAGAAAAAGAATTATGAAAATAGAGGGAAAAATCGAAGAATCTTTTTGTGTTTTTGGTTTTTTAATTTTTTTGGAATTTTGGTGTATTACGTAGAAATTAATCTACAAAAGTTATCCACTAATCAAAGGTCTCGATTAATGAATCCAAGAAGAATGAAGGTAGTTACGTGAAGTAAAAAACCCTCGTCGACTTTGAAACGTTGGCGGAACGCTAAAACGTTTCGAGGTTCAATAATTAAAACTCACAAATATAGATTAATAATACTTGATGTGGCAAACCCCTAATTAATCGTCACTTTCAAAATACGCACAAGCGAGCGGAGAAAACGAGGCGGCGCGAAGCACTTAAGAGCCTTTTTTCCTTAGGTCGTGAAATACAACCGCCTTATACCCACCTTATAGTTTGTATTTATCAAGATTAAACCAATTAAGAGTATTTATCTATTTTGCCTTTGATTTCGTTTGAATTCGATACAACAATAATGACCGGAACGCTCGACTATTGAGGTGCGATTTCTCGCGTATTTGGATAATTATTGTGTGTTAATTGTTCTACGTAATATATTATGCACAATAAAAACGAGAAAACGATTTTGTGTTAATAGAGTTCTATTTAACACTATATGTTTGTATGGCTAATAGTATAGAAAAATAAAAAGAAGTATTTACGATAAAAAAGTAAACACTCAAACAAACACGATAAATAAATATGGCTAAACACACCTCCCCGGCAGCGGCGCCATTTTTTATGTAGCGGTTTTTAGTTGTTTACTATCTTTTAGGAAAAAAGAAAGCAAAAACCAAAGTCGTTGGGTAAGTATTAATCAATACGTTTTAGGAAAAACGTAAAGACGACAATCGAGTTCGTTCTCGGTGGAGGTATGGTGTTTAGCCAAAAATTATAGACGTTATTTAATTGAGTGATTACGTTTTTGGAAAGAAAGAAAGAAAGGAAAATGGAGACGATTTACACTAAAAACGGTCGGAAAAGCATATACGTACGAACGTAAAAACGCGACTAAACGAAAAATTTCACCTAAAAATAATTAAAAATTACTAAAAATTCCTAAAAATTATAATTAAGAATAAAATATAAACTAAAAAATTTGAAAGCGCTTAAATTATTTTATATTAATAGTTAAAGTTAATTAAAAATCCTAAAAAATAAATTAACTAAGAAAAGGAAAAAATTCAAACTTTATTATTTGCAAACCTAGTTTATACTATTTAAAAACTAAAAATATTTTTTGAAAATTTTTCTATACTTTTTTCTATTTTTTTGTAACTTTTTTAAATTTTAAAATGAGAATAATCTTAGAAAATAAATAATAAAAATAAAATTATGAAATTTAAACTATACAAAAACAAATTTATTTTTCCTACGTCCTAAATGACAAAATAAACTTTTAGAAAAAAGAATTGTATTTTTTTTACTTTTTAATTTTTTTTATTTTGAATTATAAATACGATTTTAAACTAATTAAATTATTAGAAAAAAATCATTTTTTTAAAATGATTTAATATTTTTAATCATTTAGGACGTAGGAAAAATAAATTTGCTTTTGTATAGTTTAAATTTCATAATTTTATTTTTATTATTTATTTTCTAAGATTATTCTCATTTTACAATTTAAAAAAGTTATAAAAAATAGAAAAAAGTATAGAAAAATTTTCAAAAAATATTTTTAGTTTTTAAATAGTATAAACTAGGTTTGCAAATAATAAAGTTTGAATGTTGTCCTTTTCTTAGTTAATTTATTTTTTAGGATTTTTAATTAAGTTTAACTATTAATATAAAATAATTTAAGCGCTTTCAAATTTTTTAGTTTATATTTTATTTTTAATTATAATTTTTAGGAATTTTTAGTAATTTTTTAGGTGAAATTTTTCGTTTGGTCGCGTTTTTGCGTTCGTACGTATACGCGTTTCCGACCGTTTTTAGTGTAAATCGTCTCCATTTTCCTTTCTTTCTTTCTTTCCAAAAACGTAATCACTCAATTAAATAACGTTTATAATTTTTGGCTAAACACCATACCTCCACCGAGAACGAACTCGATTGTCGTCTTTACGTTTTTCCTAAAACGTATTGATTAATACTTACCCAACGACTTTGGTTTTTGCTTTCTTTTTTCCTAAAAGATAGTAAACAACTAAAAAACGCTACATCAGAATTCTTTATCCTTTTTAATGACATAAGATTCTATTTTCTATTTCATAAGATCAAGCTCAGCTTGAAGGTTTTCATTATTCACCACAGAGGTACCTAACTCAACTGGGCTACTATCAACACAATCACTTGCTTTAGAGAGGCGGTCAAGATCGTTTTCCAAAATTTTGATTTTATCAAGAGATTCATCAGCTTCTTTCGCCAAAGATTTAAAGTCATCAACAAAGTTGGCAATTTCTTTTAGAAAAGCGTTTTCCAAATTTCCTAACCGTGCATCAACTTGATTAATAATCAGATTAATATGGTTTTGAAGAATTTTCTGAACCTCAATCTGAACAGGTGATGTAAAATTTCCTCCGGTGATTTTGGAATTAACAACACGTTTAAGAATGACAAAGTTATCTTTAAGCTCGTTTAAAAATCGGCGTGTGATACTCGCTTTAGGAGGGTCATCAGTCAATTCCTCACTTGGGAGCAAAAGCATTTCAGTACTCGTTTTAGACCGAACAAAAACAGTTGGAGGATTAATTTTCGGGTAATAAACGGGTGTCACTTCTTTATCAAGCTTTTTCATTCTTAAGCGAGTCTCTACTGAAAGATCAGTCGTTTCCTCAGAATTATGCACGCTAGGAGGATCATGCTAATCAGACAAGAGCACACTACCATTATATAAAGTTTCATTAGTGGCCTGAACTTGCTTAAGATATCCGGGATTTGGAGGAAGAGAACAATCTAAAGCCAATTTGTATCTAGTGTAATTTATCTCATTCACTTTTGGTGCGAGCATATTTATCGTCTGCATAGACTGGCCACGTTTTACTAAAAGGTTGTCTAATTCTCTAATCATATCCTGCGCTTTGAAAAAGTCCTCAAGAAGCCCATCTTCTCGAATTTTAAAATCATGTTTAAGCTTTTCTCGTTCTTCTTTTAAATCCAAAATAAAAGATTTTTCAGTTGAAAGCTGTTTATTAAGAGAGGTGATTTCATCATTCAATTCGCTTATCTTTTTAGCACTACTTAAGTGTAAGGCATTTAATTTCTTAGTTGTGCATTTTTCTTGATAAACCGATGTAGCATGAGCTTGTTCAAGGTCCTTGATTTTAGCATGATGAATCTCAAAACTTTTCTCCCGTTCCTTATATCTCGCAAGCTCAGTGGTCAATTTGGCATTAGTTTCTCTAATCTTATTATTAACCACCGTAGCATGATCTACATCCTTAGCAAGCTTATCAAATAGAGATTTATAATACGCATGTGTCTCATCAGGAAGGGTTGTAGGCTGGGCAACTTGATCCACACTAAGGTCTACACTGGGCTCATTCGAAATAATATTACTATTATTCGTTTGGTCCCTGTGTGTCTCTATGTAGGGCTCAAGCATCTCAGTATACTCTTCCTCCTGATTAGACATACTATATATATCATTATTATCAAAACTTGGGTGTACCTCAGAGGGGCCGTCTGAATCATAGACGGGAGCTCTGTCATCCTGCATTCCTGAGGTTGATGCTTGCTGTAAGTTTGCCATCAAGATGTAGTTGGCATTCACCTCTTCTTCCTCATCATATTCTGCAGGAGAAGCCATAAGATCAAATTCCTCAGCTTGAAGTGGAATCCCTGCCTCTTCTTTTTGTGCTATGAGAAGCTGAGTCTGAAGATAAGCAGCATCCCTCTTCTTTTTGACTGTGCAATCTCGAGCATAATGACCAAATCCCCTGTAGTTGTAGCACTGAACCTGACGATTGTTGTTTCCATTTCCTGTACCAGTATTCTCAGCCCTTGCAGCCACAACGTTTCCCATCTGATTACCAACTGTTGGCACAACTATTAACCTATTGTGATTACCCACATTTGGAACATTCATATTCTGACCACGGATTTGTCCATACTGATTTGCTGCATTCCCAACATTCTGACCATATTGTGACCCCGTGTTTCCAGCAGCTACCAATTGGCGATCTTGATTCGCATTCATGAAAGGTTGAGCAATCTGTCTATTTCTAGTGTTCGAGGAGATTCTCTGATTGTTGTTGGTGGGGTTAATGGTAAATTTGAATGCCTTTACGAGAAGTGCAAGACCAGTATTAATCGCATGAGTAGGATCGGTGATGTCATCAAAACAGGCAATGGGTTGTTGTAAGTAGTTTACAGCAGCAGGAGGTTGATATCCATAAGATGTGAGTTGTTGTTGTTGTTGTTGTGGCAGAAAGTTACTTGATGAGGGTTGATGGTAGGGTACCATGGGATATGACTTAGATGATGGAGTGTTTGCCATAAAATCCAATGGGTCTTGTGTCTTGGCACGTCTTTCAGTCCTAACTTCGTTAGCTTCATCTTGATTCATCTTCAAATAATCATATACTTGAGCCTCACTCACATGAACTTTCCGATGGAATCAGTTGCTAGAACTTCGGAAAGATGAAACAAGAAATTTCTGAACTTTTGATCCAAAAGATTTGTGTTTTAACCAAAAACCAAGATACCCAAATCACTAATACACGAATAAAATTTGAAACTTTGGTAAAAAAAATTAAAAACTCACGAAATGCTTAAATACGAATCCCTTGGCGAATGATACCACTTGTAGGAATGATTCACACGACTATATAGGATATAGAAATGAAGGTAAAGATTAAACCAAAAAAAGAAAGATTAGATTAGATGAAGAAAAAGAGAAAAACAAAGATTGTGAATTCCTAGTGAGAGAAACACATACGTTTCTCTCTCTACAAACAATGGAATGGGAAACACACACAAATGAGGCTTAGGAGGCCTTTTATACTAAGTACCAAATGTTTAGGAGGCCATCCTCATTTGTGTGTTCGAGACTAAATCCCGTTACAAAAGAAGTAATAACTAAAAACTACCGACATCATTAAATGACATTTTTCACGAGCTTCGCAACGATATATTATATGACCATCACTTTAATTACTTCTAACAGTTACACATTAGAGGTTCAATGTATTAGGTAGGGTTCAACATTATAGGTTCAATGTATTAGATAGGGTTCAACATTAGAGGTTCAATGTATTAGATAGGGTTCAACATTAGAGGTTCAATGTATTAGATAGGGTTCAAAATTAGAGGTTCAATGTATTAGATAGTGTTCAACATTAGAGGTTCAATGTATTAGATATGGTTCAACATTAGAGGTTCAATGTATTAGATAACATTATAGGTTTAATGTATTAGGTAGGGTTCAACATTATATGTTCAATGTAGAGGTGGCAAAACGGGCGGACGGGGGGGCACGGGCACCGGGCAGAATGGGCACGGGTTAAACGGGCGATTTTTTAATTTTAGGTTAAACGGGCGCGGGCTAAACGGGCACAGACTAAACGGGCGCGGGCCAAACGGGCGTGGGACAAACGGGCATAGGGCAAACGGGCAAAATAAAGGATATTGCAATTTGAGACCAATTATTAAAACTTAGTTTTCGTCAGTATTTTTTACGTTTCGTCAGTAAACTTACGTTTGCGTCAGTAAACTTACATTTTCGTCAGTAAATTTACGTTTTCGTCATTAAACTTACGTGTTCGTCAGTAAACTTACGTTTTCGTCAGTAAACATACGTTTTCGTCATTATTTTTGCATTTTCATCAGTATTTTCACGTTTTCGTAAGTAAATTTACATTTTAATCTGTAAACTTAAGTTTTCGTCATTAAACTTACGTTTTCTTCTGTAAATTTACGTTTCATCAGTAAATTTACGTTTTCGTTAGTAAATTTACGTTTTCCTCAGTAAATTTACGTTTTCATTAGTAAATTTACGTTTTCGTCAGTAAATTTATGTTTTTTCAGTAAATTTATGTTTTTTCAGTAAATTTACGTTTTCGTCAGTAAACGTATGTTTTCGTCAGTAAATTTAGCTATTCGTCCGTAAATTTACCTTTTCGTTAGTAAATTTACGTTTTCGTCAGTAAATTTACGTCTGCGTCAGTATTTTTAACGTTTCGTCAGTAAACTTACGTTTGCGTCAGTAAAGTACGTTTTCGTCAGTAAGTTTACGTTTTCGTCAACAAATTTACATTTTCGTCATTAAATTTACGTTTTCGTCAGTAAACTTACGTTTTCGTCAGTAAACTTACGTTTTCGTCAGTAAACTTACGTTTTCGTAAGTAAACGCCCGTTTTCGTCATTATTTTTACGTTTTCGTCAGTATTTTTTCGTTTTCGTCAGTAAATTTACGTTTTAATAAATAAACTTAAGTTTTCGTCCGTAAAATTAAGTTTTCGTCAGTAAACTTACGTTTTCGTCTGTAAATTTACGTTTTCGTCAGTAAATTTACGTTTTCATCAGTAAATTTACGTTTACCTCAGTAAATTTACGTTTTCCTCAGTCAATTTACGTTTTCCTCAGTAAACTTACGTTTGTGTCTGTAAACTTACGTTTTGGTCAGTAAATTAACGATTTCATCAGTAAATTTACATTTTTCGTCAATAAATTTAGGTTTTCGTTAATAAACTTACGTTTTCGTCAGTAAATTTACGTTTTCGTCAGTAAACTTACGTTTTCGTCAGTAAATTTACGTTTTAATCAGTAAACTTACGTTTTAATCAGTAAACATACGTTTTCGTCTGTAAACTTACGTTTTCGTCTGTAAATTTACGTTTTTGTTAGTAAACTTACGTTTTCCTCAGTAAACTTACGTTTTCGTCAGTTAACTTACGCTTTCGTCAGTAAACTTACGTTTTCGTCAATAAACTTACGTTTTCGTTAGTAAACATACGTTTCGTCATTATTTTTACGTTTTCGTCAGTTAAGTTACGTTTTAATTAGTAAACTTACGTTTTCGTTGGTAAACTTACGTTTTCTTCGGTAAACTTACGTTTATTCAGTAAACTTATGTTTTTGTCAGTAAATTTACGTTTTCGTCAATAAACTTACGTTTTCTCCATTAGTAAATTTAATTTCAAAAATGTAAAAATACTGCCTAAAACGTAAATTACTGACGAAAACGTAAATTTACTCACGAAAACGTTAGTTTACTAGACGAAAATGTTAGTTGACGGACGAAAACCTAAATTTACTGACCAAAACGTAAGTTTACTTAAGAAAACGTAAGTTTACGTACGAAAATGTAAGTTAACTGACGAAAACGTAAGTTTACTAACGAAAACGTAAGTTTACTGACAAAAACGTAAGTATGTTGAGGAAAACAACGTAAATTTACTGACGAAAACGTATGTTTATTGGCGAAAACGTAAGTTTACTGACAAAAACGTAAGTTTACTGAGGAAAACGTAAGTTTACTGATTAAAACGTAAATTTACTTATGAAAACGTAAGTTTACTGACGAAAACGTAAGTTTACTGATAAAACGTAAGTTTACTGACGAAAATGTAAGTTCACTGATTAAAACGTAAATTTACTGACGAAAACATAAATATACTGACAAAAACGTAAAAATAATGACGAAAACGTGAGTTTAATGACGAAAACTTAAGTTAACTGACGAAAACGTTAGATTACTCATGAAAACGTAAGTTTACAGACGAAAACATAAGTTTACTGAGGAAAACGTAAATTTACTGATGAAAACGTAAATTTATTGACCAAAACGTAAGTTTACTGACGAAAACGTAAGTTTATTGAAAAAAACGTAAGTTTACTGACGAAAACGTAAGTTTACTGTTTAAAATGTAAATTTACCGACGAAAACGTAACTATACTGACGAAAACGTAAAAATAATGACGAAAACCTAAATTTATTGACGAAAACGTAAGTTTACTGACGAATACGTAAGTTTACTGACGAAAACTTAAGTTAACTGACGAAAACGTAAGTTTACCGACGAAAACGTAAGTTTACTGACCAAAACGTAAATTTACTGACGAAAACGTAATTTACTGACCTAAACGTAAGTTTACAGACGAAAACGTAAGTTTACTGACAAAGACATACATTTACTTACAAAAACGTAAATTTACTGACGAAAACGTAAATTTTACTGGCGAAAACGTATGTTTACTGGCAAAAACGTAAGTTTACGGACGAAAACGTAAGTTTACTGACGAAAACGTAAATTTACAGACGAAATTATAATATTACTGCGAAAACGTAAAAATACAGACGAAAACGTAAATTTATTAGCAAAAACGTAAAATTACTGAAAAAAGTAAAATTAATTATGGATGGGTAAAAAGTCTAACTTAACAACTTAGTGCCTAAAAGTATTCATTAGTTTACGACTAGTGCCAAAAAGTGTCCATTAGTTTATAACTAGTGCCAAAAAGTGCACGTTTGTTTACAACTAGTGCCAAAAGGTGCCCATTAAATTACAACTTAGATTACAACTAGTGCCAAAAAGTGTCCATTAGTTGATATTGATGCGGCAAAAGGTGCTCCTAATTTTACAACTAGTGCCAAAAAGTGCCCATTATTCACATATCGGGCAAGATTTGTCACATCTAGTTCAATGTAAGAATGTATTAGATAGGGTTCAACATTAGAGGTTCAATATATTAGATAGGGTTCAACATTAGAGGTTCAATGTATTAGATAGGGTTATACATTAGAGGTTCAATGTATTAGATAGGGTTACACATTAAAGGTTCAATGTATTAGGTTGGGTTCAACATTATATGTTCAATGTATTAGATAGGTTTATAAATTAGAGAGAAAACATTGGCGGGAAAATATTGACGGGAAAACACTGGCAGGAAAATGTTAACCATTTCTCTCATTTTTTTTATCATAAAAAAACATATAATTTTTTTTAATAGTAAAATAGTATTTTACATTTTAAGAACTATATTTTTTTATATATTATAATTTTTTCTATTTTATATATAATTTTAAATATATATTACATTCGGAAAATTAAAGATTGCATGTGAAGTATCCCCAGCGATATGTCGCTGACTTTTTGTCTGTCGTGTGAAAAAGGGCGTTAATGAAATTTTTTGGAGGGATTCCTGAAAAGTATCCCAGCGACATGTGGCTGGGGAAACTTAGCAATATTGAACAATACATTCATTAACACTAATCATTCTGCTTAGTCTACGAAACAATTATCCACAGCGACATGTCACTGGGGAAACCTTGGCGGGATAATCTCCCGCTTATATTTTTGTTAAAGTATTTGGTCAAATATTGGTCAAGTTTTCCCCAGCGACATTCGCTGGGGAAAATTTTCGATAAAGTTTGACCAAATATCACTACTAGAAAACTGACCAACAGTGACGGAATTTCCGACTGATATGTTTCCGTCGCAAATTTCCGACGAAATTCCGACATATTAGTGACTGGTGTTGGGATCATTTTTTGGCATCGTTTTTCCGACAGATTTCCGATGGATTTCCGAGGGAAAACAATATCGACGGAAATCCGTCGGTAAATAACTTTTATTCCGTCAATACGACTTTTTTTGTTTATCCATCGTTATTCCGTCGAAAATTGTTGATATTAGCATATGTTAGAACTTTCAATTGGCAAGCTCTCGAAAATTAAATCATTTTTTTTACAAATATTTTTCAAAAAAGAAAAATAAACTTACAAACACTTAAACTTACAAAGTTACAATCACTTTTTTACAAACATATACAAAAAGAGTTTTGCTAACAACAGCCCTATGGTTTTTTTAAGGTTACCATAATTAAAATTAAACATTTAATTAATATAAAACTTTTCATGTTTAAATAACTTAATTAATAATTTAACATTTAATTATGATAAATTATTCCATGTTTAACTACACATTCCATAATTATAATATTTAAATACATATAAATATGGAAATAATCAGTTTATTTAATGCAATTTTATACAAATAGTAGCCTTAAGAAAAACCCATAGGGCTGTTAGCAAAACCCTTAAAAAAATATTACACTTAATTAAATCACACACACATGTGTAAAAAGTCTATCGTATCAAATCACTTTGTACATATCTCCATATTCGTTTTTTACAAATAGATGAGCTCACTTTTCTTACATCCATTTTCATTTTACCTTTTGCATCGTCACTTTACTCCATCAACCGCCATTTTCATTTCACCTTAAATCCAACCATCGTTGCAGCCCGCCATCGTCTCCAACCATCGCTGCCGCCCGTCATCGTCTCCAACCATCGCTGTCGCCCGCCATCGTATCCAACCATCGCTGCCACTCGCCATCGTCTCCAACCATCGATGCCTTCCGTCATCGTTTCCAACCATTGCTCTCCGTCGATTCCCCTAATTTAAAGGTCGAAATCGATTTTAATTTTTCCCTAATTTAAGTTATTGCTAAATCATTTGATTATATGAGATAAAGTGATTTAATTCAGTTAGGATTTGATTATATGAGTTTATTATTAAAGGACTTTTTATTGTGATTTAATTAAGTTAGTTGTTAGGAAGGATTAATGATGATTAAGCTTAGATTTAATTCAGTTAGAATGAGAAAAAAATGTTAGTAGCTGGTGGGGTGTTTAAAGCTGAACACAAGCTGTTTGATCAAACGCTTGACTAAAAACTGCATTCACCTTTTAGCTATTTAATCAAAGTGTGTGATTACATGAAGAACGGCCTCTTTAATTACAGTTATTATGCTTGAAGTTAGAGTGAAGCATACTTTGTCGAGTACCACATGTGCTAGCTAGTGTTATCACTAATGAAGGGGTATATGTTTGTTCCATTGCTATCAGGTAGGAGTATTTTTCTAGTTCGAATATCTTTTCTGTTTATAATTTAGGCATAATTATTATAGTTTACAATACATTTTAGTATCATGAATTGTGTAGTGGAAATCATTCAAAGAAATGTTGTTTGTTGTTAGGTAGAATGTATTGTAGTTGGATTTGTTTTGTCGAACAGAATAATTTGAAGTGACTCACTTGATGTACATACCTTCCTTCATGATACATCATAAGATGAAATGAATAAATATATTGTTGCCCATTTATTTATGCAATCTTGAGAGAACATCGGACCTTGTTGAGGCAGTTCTGCAAGGAAGGAATGGCTTGGTTCTATGCTATGGAGGTATTGGTGCTGCTGGTAAAACGTTCACAATGCTACGGACAGTTCAGAACCCAAGTGTGATGGTGTTGGCCATAAATGATATTTTCACTAAGGTTAGGCGAAGGAGTTGTGATGGAATACATGTCGTTCATCTGTTGAATCTTGAGGTGTACAATGTAACTGTGAGAGACTTACTCGCTCCTGGACGTCGTTTGGTCCTTAGAGAAGATAAGCAGGTACACATTTCATTATTTCTTATTAAACCTCCATTATAAATGTGCCATTTGTGTTGATATATTTTCTTTTTAGAGATGTGGTTTTTATTACTTTTTTATTCAATGTTAAGAGCACAACGCTATGCATGTGATCTCTCATAATGTTGAGTTTGAAAGTTTATACTTATTTTCAGGGGATTGTCACAGTAGGGCTCACTACCCTACTGAATACCGAGCTTGTTCTATAGACGAGGTGACTTTTCTAGTGTCAACTAGACTTTATGGGTGTGTGGATTTTAGTTTTAAATTTCATGATCCCAATAATCAGATTTTAGATTCTGGTAAATTGATTTTATTTCTGATTATTTGACTATCTAGTGGTCTAAACAAAGCTGATAATATCTTTTATCTTGGTTTGGAAGACAGTAACCTTAGTTGACAGGAAGATGTATCACTCCATGGTTTGTAAAAATAAATGATAGTTTAAGCACTATGTTTGATAATTGAGATATGAGATAGATGCTTTGATTAACAAGGCTATTCCTTTGTTGTTTTTAGGTTTTACAACCGAAGAACCCTTTTGCACCAACGCTACATTTTAACTATCATTAATTTGAGACTGATGGTCAAAAAGTTACGGTGTTTCATCCCTTTGTATGAATATTCTTGAGCTTACTCCAGTAGTTGTAGGTTAGAGTGTATGTATCTTAGGAGGTGTTCAGATGTGTCATTTAGTGCCGGTATGTGATATTGATAATCATATTTTGATATATCTAGCTGTAGAGTAGCCTAGGAGAAAAGTTGAAGCTATTATTCACTAAACACGATTCATGAAATCACCATGCTTGGTCTTGAACGATTCATGAAAAACCAACTTTGCTAACTGTAAAGCAATGTTGATAATCATAAAAAAATAGTGCCAGTTTTGATCCATAACCCAAACCACCTATCAAGTGTAGACAACTGATGTATGACCTGCATTAGAACATGGCCTCACAGTTATCGAGTGTAAAAGAGGCGGGTATGGATTTTCCCACAGCCACTAAAATTGATGACCTGTATTTGATTTATGCTTTGTGTAGGTATTTGTGGAAATATTTATGATCTGCATATCATGATTTAGACATCCGGTTACTATGATTATGATTGATGTAAGTAGCTATAGTTAAGTGAATTTAAGATATATTCGTGATCAGTATTTGAATCGTATATCTGGAGGATTAAGGTTCGCTTATATGTACTCTGCAATTACTGTTACAAGTGAATTAGATCACTAATTAGGGTACTATATTTACAGTAGCGAGTGAATTTAATATCCCATATGAACTATGATTTTTACTTAGGGACTGTTAACTGATGTTTCGTGGATATTTCTGTCACGTTCGTTCTGCACAAAATCATTAACTAGAGAGAATAGTGCTAAGTCTTTCATAAGAGGTCAAGGCCTTGCATCTATGTCACTTTGATCTAGATATATGATGTTGTCGTTTCTGCTTAAGATAAAGTATGTCGATTTTTCTGATAATATTATTTTGTAATATGCTAGATAGATGTGGTAGCTTTGCTTAGATGCAGTCGTGTTAGTCTTGGAATCATTGCATCTAGTAGAGGAGCTGTA
Organism: Glebionis coronaria; assembly: GCA_025667525.1. NCBI lineage: Eukaryota > Viridiplantae > Streptophyta > Magnoliopsida > Asterales > Asteraceae > Glebionis > Glebionis coronaria. The sequence continues at coordinate 52,083,455 of CM046879.1, read as the reverse complement.
GCTGGTCGTTTATTGTTGCAGGTATAATGGCCTACTCCTCACTAGTATTATTATTTATTGTATGCCTATTTAACATGACTTATTATAATGGCCGTTACTCTTCTAGTATGATTCTAGTTATTTCTTTTCTCACACTGTTAGCTCACAGGTAAGACGGATTGCTCGGTGTGTCACTCATCCTACGGTGTTCTTTGTCGAGCATGCCTCAAGGTCAGATATGAGGAAGGTGAGTCTAAACATGAAATATCTTCTTACAAACTGAACGATAAAGTATACAAGCCAAATTCATTCATTCATCATTTTTTATCACTGATGGCCATATTTTCTCAAGTAGTCCCATACACTTCTAGCCCGACTAGTTTAATACTTCTATCAATAAATTTAGCGAGATTGGATTATAAGTCTCGTAACAAATAAGTTGTCTTGGAATATCCGAGGTTGATGTTACGGGTATGAGCTTGGGAGTGTGGGGGATATGGTGGTGTTTGCTACGATAAAGTATTTTCTATGAGTCGCCTACTTAAATAGGTCTTTTGAGTTTTGACAGCTAGTAATTATGTATATTGGTGTCCATTTATCAGGGGTTACATGCTGAAGCTACTGTTCCCATGATCAAAGAATTGGGATTAGATATTGCAAATGCAGTACGGGAATATAGCGGGCTGGAAACTCTTTTGGAGATTGTTCAGGTGTGTAGGTCCCATTCCACATTAATGTGTGTGCAATTGATGCTTGGTGCTATTATATTTTCATGTTCTTATTCTGTGGCGTTGAGATTTTGTTGAATTACATCATGTTCTTCGAAAGGTTGACTTAGCCCAAAGATGACTCAAACTTTGTTTATGTTGCAAACAGTAGTAGAAATAAATACCCCGCAGCGAAGCGCAGGTTTATACCCTTGTTGCAATGCGTAGTCTATGCTTATACTTTTACCTTTTTATTGTCAGGTTGCTGAAAAACGATGTTGAAAGATTTGCAAAAGGAAGTCACAATACTTAAAGCAGAATTGTTGAGTCCCGAGCCTTCTTTCTCTAAATGTTTGAAGTCTTTGTTGTTGGAGAAGGAGAACAAAAGGAATAGCATTAACTCGGTCTTAGAGGAATATTTGGTTTATATACTCTAGTTTTATCTGAATGTTTTGAATGCTTTGATTCACATTTTGATTACAATTTATTTGATTTGAATGCTAAATTTCCGTAATGGATCTATATAATTTCAAATTATCCATTTTATTTATTATCTTCGTTTTTATTATTGTAGAAGCATGATTAAAAAAAAAATGAGCTTTCGGGAGTGAAACTATGTGTATTTGTGTGACAGAACAGCGACTGTTTACCGAGTACATTTTTCTGACTACCTTTTACCGACGACTTTCCGACAGACATTTTATGTATTTTTACATTTTTTTACCAACAGATTTCCGAGAGAAATACCAACAGACTTCTGACGCTTGCTTTTCGTCGGTATTTCCGACAGATTACCGACTGATAGGCATTAGCGACCATGCATTTACCGACACACCATTTCAGTCAGAAATCAGTCGGAAATGACCTATACTGACGGATTTCTGACAGAAAAGGCCGTCGCTGTTGGTCAGTTTTCTAGTAGTGTATGCAACTAGCTAAAGTGCCATGTCAAATTTGTTTTGTCGTTTAGTGGGTTTTCTCCAGCGACTTAAGTCGCTGGGGAAATGCTCGATGAAGAATGGGTGGGTTGTTGTAGTGATAGCGCATATTGTTTTTTATTTTTGCGTATGAGATTAGTATTTTAATGAACGCAGACCTCGAGAGCATAACCACCTGATTTGTTGCGAAAATTATTTTATATCATCATTTTGGCCACTTCGATATTCAATTAAGATCTCAATTTATCCGTAAAATCATCAGTTTGATACTATTTCAAACCAAATCTTCTTATTTACTAGGGGCCAATTGCTGTATTATAAGTAACCATCAATTATCTACTCCAAGCTTGATGACTGTGCTGGCCAGGCCGTACCATGGATTCATAATACCGTTAATACAAAATAGGGCCCTTAAACTTGAAAAAATAATGTTATGTTGACAGTTGGAATTAAATACATAAATAGAAGGTGAAAAATTACACCGTATTTAAACAACATAAATGTAACTGTAGTTTAATTTCTTGGAGACTTTTTTATTTCCATAAAGTTTTGATTGGTGCACCTATTATATTAAAAGAGAAAACCTAATTAGGGATCATAGTCTTTTGCCAAATAATTAGGGGGGTTCGTTAATACAACTTTAGTTACAAAGTTATGATTCGTGTATAGTATGGTGCACATGATGTATAGTTTCTATTCATTATTGTTTTAAGGCCACTTATGTCATTTTACTTAAATTCACATGCAAATTAATGTTTGCTTAACTTCTAAATCTTTGGAACGAAGTATCTGTTTAAATATCAAACTAGTAATATTTAGTATTTAAGACAAGAGGAAACACCAGGGCGGATCCAAAACACAAAGTCATTAGGTGGACAAATGTTTTTTTTCAAATTTACAAAAGTAAAACAGAGATAAAATATCTGCTTTCATTCAAAGTGGTAAAAAATTAAGAACCTATCTCCTAATCAGTCCCCTACGTTCATTTATACCGAGGAATCGCATACATACAACCTCACTAGTAACTTCCATAAGTTATTCTTTTTCTATGGAATTTAAGGTAGTGTCGATTGCATATTTAGGTTGTGATTATTGTGGCAAGGTATTTAAAAGAGTGTCGATTGCAATCGGTGAGGTAAGGTATTTAAGAGACGGTCGATTGTAGATTTAAAACAGCGTCTGATCATATATTTAGGTTGCAATTCTTGTGGAATATCGTAAGATACATTTATTTTTGAACATTCTCTACAAATATTATCACTTTCTGTTGAAACTTTTCTTTTTAAATGAATATCAATCTTAGCCTATAATTCGCAAGCTAGTGGTTCAATATTGACTAAAAATTAACAATTAGCAAACATTTATATAAAATGTAACTAAGAAAGTGAAAAAAAAATACAAACATCTGAAAATGGAAGCAAACATTGAAACCAAAATACATGTTACATCTTTTTGATGGTTTAGTGTATCTATGGTTGTAATATGCCTATTTAACAACTTTTGGGTGCTTTTTGACAGATTTTTAAAAGCAATGGGCCGTTTTTGCCCCACTCTTATTTCTTTATGGGCGAATTGGGCGGAAGTAATGATACAATAGGCTAAGTGGGCGGTACTAATAAATAAATGGGAGAATATTGCCCAAACGGGTTTTGTCCCTTTTTCTCTTTATGTACATCGTTTCTAACTTTGTTATTGCCTCTTTCTGACATTCTCTTTATCAAGTTTCAACTTAACACGTACATTGTATTTACTCTTTTAATGATACACCCGAGGTTGTGTAGGTTGGACCGAACGAGCCATTACTATCTATCTTAAGGTTAGAGTTTTTTTATTATGTTTTATAAATATCATGTCATTGTTATCAGTGTAGTCAATCAAATGAATCAATAAAATCTTCAGTTTCTCTTCTCTAATTCGTTTTTAACGAGCCAACACACGCTTGAAGTGGTGCCCTATCCCGATACTACCTGATACTACCCGAGAGGGTCGTATCAATTGGTGCTTTAATTGAGAGCCCTCAACTCGTTGAGGGGTTTTGATCTAAGATTCCAATTCCAAAAAAAGAAAAACACTGTTCATCGTCAGAGTACTGTTCATCGACGGTTACTATTCATAAGTATTCGAAGCCAACAACATTATGAGAAGCCTTCTACTTATCTCGTATAGTAGAGACTCGTCTTCAGGAAATTGTAGAAAAAAAACATACCTTTGAAAATAAGGTGTCTTATTCTTCTACAACATTAGAAGTTGCACCCACGGTTGCACGAGAATTCGTACCAACATCAATTGTCCAGGAAGGTTTAGCTACTGATCCGGGCGAGGGTTTAAAAGTAGTCGGTACACATTCATTGAGTTGTGATGAGGTTACGCGAGAATGGATGGCGGATTTTGAATTAATAAATTCTCTGTATCACCTTGAGGGCAAGGTGATTTTTGAAGGAGTGAAGAGTAATACGTCATGGGAAGCGGTAACCGAAAGAAAGGTGTTGTGTTATGTCCTAGGAACCGGAAGACGAAAGGGGAAAAAAGTGTTGGTCGCGGGAGGAAGGAGATCTACGACCGTGAAAGCGTTAGGTTAGCATTGGCAAGGTGAATGTTGATACGACAAGTGGATGTGAGTTTTTGCTAAGTGGCCAAGAGCGAATGTTGATACGACAAGTGAAACATTCATTGAGTTGCAATTCAGAAGATGTTGCAATTCAAAGAAGGTTATGGGATACCGAATCAAGTGTTCTTTTCTAGACATCACCTTGAGGGAAACTTGGATTCGAAGGGGTGAAGAATGATACACCCGGGGTTGTGTCGGTTGGGCCGAACGGGCCATTACTATCTATTTTAAGGTTAGGGTTTTTGTTATTATGCTTTATAAATATCATGTCATTGTTATCAGTGTAGTCAATCAAATGAATCAATAAATCTTCAGATTTTCTTCTCTAGTTCGTTCTTAAGTAGTCAACACACGCTTGATGTGGTGCCCTATCCCGATACTACCGAAGAGGGTCGTATCATTTAATTAATACGTTCATATTTAATTTAATACACTATTTTATATAAAAACTATATTTTATTATTTGGAAAAATGTTTTTTAATTTTATTTGAAAATTCCATTTAGGAGTTTTATTCAAAATATTTTTTATTTTTATTTTCTAACCGTTTACATTATTAACTTTCAAGTTTTAAAACTTATAATTATAACATGCAAATTAGAGGTGTGCAAATTTTACCCATTTGAATAAATATAAGCAGTTTTTTGCATTTTTCAAAAAAAAGATAAGACACTTTTTGGTTATTTATTATGTTTGACAGGGTAAACAACACACATGTAAGAAATTAAATAGTTTAATAGGCGTATATATAAAATATAATTAAACAACTCGTCAAATGTTTTATATTTAATTTTTTATCCCCGACTTTAAACATGTATTATTATTTTTTATTTTTACGTTTTTATATATTTTTTAGCGTTTTAGCTTGCGCCCGTTTAACCCGGCCATTTAGCCCGTCTCCCGTTTAGCCCACGCCCGTTTAGTCTGTGCCCGTTTAGCCCGTCACCCGTTTTGCCCATTGTCGTGCTCGCCCGTCCGTATTGCCACCGCTACTCCTAACTAAAACATTTTCACTTAATTAAATTCTTTCATCTAAACATGTTTATTGGGCTTTTAGTGATATTGGATTTTTAATAAATCGAGACTTTTAGCAAAAATTTACATTACGTCACGTGCCATCGGTTCCTGTGAATATTCGAAAACCCTCCTGAGTCCACCCCTGGGTAGAAGGGTGGATATTTCTAAAACCTGTGGATGATATTACCCGAGTATCCAACAGGTAACGAGGCGTTATTGCTAAAACCCATAATGTATCTACCAACTTTTTTATGGATATCGCATTCACAAGTGCCAACCCTTCTCCAACACGACCCAACTGGCTCTAGATTCGTTTCTCCCCAATCCGTTTCACCCATTCGGATGCTTTTGCCATCCGTATCTAAGTCGCGTGAGGGAATTAACAATTGGTTTTTTCTAAGGCCAATTCATGTAACAGGTGTTCACTTTGAGGCATTTTTTTCTTTTTAGAGAATCTAGTTGGCTTTTCACATAAATATGTGCCTATTTAAAGGATCATGGGCCTATCACACTTCTACACAACTCACCATTTTTATTTCTTCAAACATAAACTCTTTGTTTAATTCATATTCACATGGATTTCCTCCAATACCCCAGCACTCTTTTTCTACTTTTCATTTCGATGTCAAGCTTAATATTCATATATAAACGTCAGCAAAAGAAAAATGTTATCGCTACAAATTAGCCGATTCTTGGTATGCTACCAGGGCTCCTTGTAAACTCCCACAGACTACATGATTATGCAACTGAGCTTCTGACGCATAGTGGTGGTACATTCATGATTAAAGGACCTTGGTTCACCAACATGGACATGTTTCTAACCACCTATCTTTTAGATGTCCACCACATTCTAAGCAAAAACTCAACGAATTACCCTAAAGGTGACAAATTTCGCCAGATATTTGAAATCCTAGGAGATGGGATTCTTGCTAATGATGGTGAGATGTGGGAGATCAGCCATAAGATCATCATGTCTATACTCAACCATGTAAGATTTCAAACTATTTTGGAAAACATCATTTGGAACAAAGTGGAAAATGGGCTTTTACCCATACTTGAATCCATTTATGCGCATGGCACTGAGATGGATTTGCAATATGTATTTCAAAGGTTTGCATTAGATACCACATGCAAGTTGCTCTTTGACGAGGACCTCAAAAGTTTGTCTCCTGATTTTCCTTACACTACGTATCTAAAAGTATGGAGAAATGCTGAAGAAGCTGTCTTGCTTAGGCATATTGCTCCCCCATTCCTTTGGAGATTGCAACAACTCCTAAGAATTGGGAAAGAGCATATGTTAAGTAATGCAGAGACAACTCTTAACCAATACATACACATGTTTTTAGACGAAAAACAAAACGAGTACAATAACATAAACCCTGAACACCAAGAAGAGTTCTCATTTTTCACAGCCCTTCTAAGAGGGTTCCAACTTCATTGTGGAACTTCAATGAATCCCACAAAATTTCTACGAGACTCGTTACTAAATTTGATGGGTGCTTGGAAAGATAGTACTAGCAGTGCTCTGTTTTGGTTCTTTTACTGTCTTGTGAAAAACCCCATTGAAGAAGAAAAGATCTTTAAAGAGGTTCAAACACATTTAAAAACGAGAATCGGTGACCAATGGCATGTTAATGAATTAGAAAAATTGGTATACCTCCATGGAGCTTTATGTGAATCCTTAAGGCTTTTTCCACCTATTTCGTTTAACCACAAGTCTCTAACACATGCAGACGTCCTTCCAAGTGGCCACAAAGTCGATCAAAACACCAAAATTATTTTACCTTTTTATTCCATGGGAAGGATGAAATCAATATAGGGGGAGGATTGTATGGTGTTTAAGCCCGAAAGGTGGATTTCGGAGAAAGGAAGGGTCAAACATGAGCCATATTACAAATTCGCGACATTTAGTGCTCGGCCAAGAACTTGTGTAGGCAAGAATATTGCTATGTCTAGCCTAAAGATTGTGTCAACCATGATCATTTACAATTATCACATGGAGCATGTAGAAGATCATCTTGTGCGTCCAGCGGATTCTGTTGTACTTCAAATGAAACATGGTCTCAAGGTGAGATTAACTAAAAGAAACGACCTAAACTAAAATATGAGTTATCGCCTGCCACAAATTACTTAGTTCACAATTCATATTTCGGAACGGTATTCATTATGTCGAGTGGTTCATGGGTTATTTGTGTCTTGGATATGTGTTGGTTATGTTTAAGCATTTATTCATGTTTTTTTATGTTTGTGGCTTTCGTTTCTTTTTGTAACATTGAAGAAATAAACTTATCGGTTAATTATACTTCTGATTTTCGAATTTGAAATTAGTTATCATTGTTTTTATGGTGTATTGTTGAAGGTTTATAATGCTTATAACAATTATGTAAAACCGTAAATAAGATCAAATCACACATAACGAAAGCGATTTAACAAGATCATAATTAATAACACATTCATAATTAATCGAGTTAGGGTTACATACCTTTTAGTTAGAACAAATCTACAAGAGCACCACCAAATCGCCAATTGGGGTTTATACGAAAAATACCAAGATATAGTTTATAGTGAAACTATATTACGCTCTTAACGGATCAATCGTGAGTCTAGCACTAATAAACCGGAGCTTCAACACTTATGGAATATAGCCAGTATCAATAACCAAAAAACAAACCGAAAACCCAATAAGGGGTGTTTGTTCGATCGGTTCAAGAGAAAGACAAAGAGATAGGATAAAAATTTATGAAGACTATGAGGGATATTTATAAGATTAGAAAAACTTGTTCTCCAAGCCCTAATCAAATTAGGAAACAAATCTTCTCCCCTTTGGGCTTGTATAACCAGCGGTGGAACCTTCTAATTTTCCAATGTATTCCATAACGCTCGTTATACTTAACTTTTAATTCACGATCGTTTAAGTAAAGCTCGGTTTATATTTAATAAATATAAAAAATACATTTATTAAATTAATTAATCTTTTACGTATTGTGTGCAATACCGTAATCCCGAGTTCGATCCTATCACACGACTATTTAATTTTATGTCCATAAACTTTCAGCTCCCACTTGGACAAAATTCGAATATCGTGATTACATTGACCAGCGTCTAGTTACACTGGCAATGTCACTAGTACAACTCGAGTAAGGTCTCCTGAACAAAAACCTTTTAATTATTCATCATTATTATTATCCTTTCATTTCAAATACAACGTTAATAGGATATGGATCTCAGTCATTCCTTTCATTAACCATTCTGTTTCTCGTTTACGGATATAGCAAGATTACCAAAACAAATTTAGGTGCGGCCACACAAACATCTTACTACTCCCCCGGGGGCCCCAACTGTATTATATTTCAAAATAATTTGAAGGAAACAAATCCCATTTTAACTACAAGCAAAACTTACGAACTTTGCAACACTTCTGAAAATAACCCTTATAGCTACCAATTACGTTTAGAGTTAGGTTATCTCAGGTCTAAGGATAACAATTTATGATTTACTTAATGACAAAAATCCATAAAGTAAAATCATATAGTTGGGATAAGTCCAATATTTGATTCATCAAATATCATCCAAAATTGACCAATATACTTTCAAGTATACTCTATCGCTATTTTGAATTATCTTAGTTTAATAATATTCTCATATTATTAATCGGCAACGAACATTTAAAACATAACAATTATTCATGGATTAAAACATGTAAAATATGATACAAAATCAAATAACAAAAAATAAACGAAACTCAATCTTTATTTCATCAATTCAATAATGTCTTAACATCCTTTATCTAAATACTAATCATAGATTTATTGCATGAGTTTGCTAGCTAGTTACAGCCCAATAGCCTTGGCATGCTTAACTACCTTTGGTCTAGGCAAAGCCTTAGTAAAAGGATCAGCTACGTTATCATATGTGTGAACTTTTATTAATTTTATTTCACGAGCTTCAACTTGTTTTCGAACATAGTGACATCCACGCTTAAAGTGTCTGGCGCCTTTCATGACTCCAGGATCATTGGCGAATATAATTGCAGCAGAATTGTCACAATATATATTAATAGGTTCTTTAATTGAAAGCATCACTCTAAGATCTTCAATAAACTTCCTAATCCAAACATCTTCCATTGTAGCTTCTGAAGCAGCCATGTACTCAGATTGAGTATCATGCATTGCAATCGCTGTCTGTTTCTTGCTCTTCCAGTCAACTGCTCCTCCATTGATGACAAACACGTAACCCGCCTGAGACTTCGTATCGTCTTTATCACATTGCCAAGACGCATCACAGAAACCTGTACCATTCAGTTCTGCGCCTGGTTTACCCCCAAATACCAAAAACATATCTTCCGTACTCCTCAAATACTTTAGTATATGTTTAACAGCAGTCCAGTGGAGCTTCCCTAGATTTTGTTGGTAACGACTGACCAAGTTCTGAGCAAACGCCACATCAGGCCTTGTGCATCTTACAACATACATAATAGATCCTACAGCCAAAGCACAATGCACCTTCTGCATGTAAGCCACCTCTTCGGGTGTTGATGCATCTAACTGATGACTTAATTCATGCTTAACCTCCATAGGTTGAAAACCTTTCTTAGAGTTATGCATGTTATACTTCTTCAATATCTTATCAATATAAGCATCTCGACTAAGACCAATTAACCGTCTTTTCTGTTGGGAATAAATATAAGAGTATAAGTTCCCCCTGTTAGTTGGTCAGAGTTTCCCCTGCTAGAGTACCCCCTGCTAAATAACAAAGGCAGGGGGATTGGTGCCCCTGCTGGAAGTCAAAGACCCTGCTACTAGATAAACTTAGAAGTGATTATGACGCGTTTCAGTTACTACTCCATGATAGTTTCCTAGTTTGTAAGTAGTGATCTTGTACGTGGGTTCTTATGCTATAAAAGGACTCGCTAGGTTGTCATGTAAAACATATCTTTCTCTGTTCATTTCATTTCATACTTTAAGGTTTTGTAACCCTAATACCACTATTGGGTATTCGTATATCTATGATATATTAAAGTTCAAGGTTGATTTAAACATTTGTTCTTGTGCTAAACATTATATTTCGCACCTTGTTTGGTTAGTTTGTGTTGCAAAGTTTCTCTAGTGTTAGATTGAGTTTACTCTTTCTATCACAGCCCTTAAACAAGCTAAGGTTTAAGATCTGAGTTTAGGATCAACAAGTGGTATCAGAGCTTGTTGAGAAACTTTGATTAAACTAAGAACAAAACATCTCTCACAAACAACACCAACCATGTCTTCAGATTCTCAGCCATCCTCAAACAACAATGCTCTCAAACTTCCCATTCTGGATCCTGAAAACTTTGAAATATGGGAATTCAGAATTCAACAATATCTCAAGATGGAACACTATGTCCTATGGGAGGTCATAAAACTTGGTGATCAATTCACCAAAACAGTACCAGTTGAAGATAAGAACAAAGACAAGACAAAAATTGGCGAAAGCTCCAAAGGTGATAAAACTAAGTCTGCTGCTGTTGCAGACAAAGAGATTCAGGCAAGAAGGCATGATGTCAGGGCTCACATCTCTTTGTTGTTGGCTTTTGATGAGACTGCTTTTATACATGGTCTCATCGTCCAAATCGGGCTTAAATTGCATAAAATATCATAAAATAGACCAAATATATGCTCGTGTTTGTTACTTGTGTATTTTTAGGTACGGATATTGAGGAATTGGCAAAAGAACACAAGAATCAATCAAAAACGAACACGGGAAATGAAGTCGCACAATGAACCGGGCCAAGTTTGGATTTTGCAAAAAGACCCTTGAAGAATTGAAGATTGGCAAAAATGGCCCCTCATCTTTGAAGAACTTGTCACATTTGACCCTCAAATTATCAAATGTACAAGTACAATCCTTAATGTTTGAAGATTGTTCAAGTTCAGTCCCTGGAATTTGAAGATAATACAAGTTAAGCCCTTGGAAAAAGTTTATAAACTTTATGTGCCAAATATGACAACTTGGCAAAAGTTGATAAGGCTAAATCAGGCGCTGATAAACTTTATTTATAAAGTGAAGGAAAGTTAAAACCTTGGGGACCAAACTTGCCTAACCACCAAACCAAACCAACCAACCAGACGTTGCCACGTCAACCCTACCCACCCATTTACCCACCAAACCCATATCTTGCCCGACCCTACCCGTCCACTACCCAGTTTAATTTATTAAACTTGGTCAACTGGTCAAAACCCACCCACTAATCCCATTCTTTCCCCCCATAACATTTATTTAAAATGTTTTAAACCCAAAACGAATCAAAACCTGCCTAATCATCCTGATAAACCCTAAATCACCCCAGTACCCATCTCACCCAAATCAAAGGGTTTTACCCTGATACCTTCCAGAACATTGATTAACGTCACTCTCATCCTTTCCCACTCAACAAAACACACTCACATGGCTTGTGGGACCCTCCCCAAGCCTCCCCTGCTCCATCACTTTCGCACCAAAACCCACACCCGACAATTTAAACGCACCAGATCATTCTCCTTGGTCCCCAAGATTGTTTAACGTCCAAGATCAAAGATTCCAGCTGTCAAGTCACATGTATCCAGTTTTTGACCAAGATGAAGACCAAGACTCAAGGGCCTTTTTGGCAATTCATACATTAGGGTTTTAAGTCCTAGAATGTTCTTTGTAGTAGTATTTAAAGGGATATGAGCCTGTTCATAAGCCCTTGTTCCAGTTTTTAGCCTTTAACCTTGTAATTCCTTTTTTAAGAAATAAAGTTTGGTGTTTGATAAAATCAATTGTAATTCCTTTTATGTTTTTAAAAAGTTTGTGTATTGTGTTAAGGCTATAACTGAGTTCCATTTAACTTTGGGAAAGTGTGATTTGAGTTTTCAAAAGGTTGTGAATTTTCAGAAAAAGTGTTTTTAAGGTTCATGATTCCAAACTTTCAGAAAGTGAAAGTGGACTGAGGTTTGGAATTTTGGAGGTTCATGTTTTTGAAACGTGTTAGTGAGTTTTAAAAAGGTTTGAGAAAAGTTTTTACGGAAGAAAAAGTTAAAACATAACATATCATATGCTTGGTTCTTGTTTTTCTTTTTGAATTTTCAGGTTTGATTGTTGATTTATTGTTGATCCAAGGATCTGCACCAACCCCAGTTGGTAAGGAGGTGGATATTCATCCACTAGGACCCTTGGATGTAAGGGTCCTAAGGTACTTTCTTTTACTTTGTTGAAAATTTCAGAAATATAGCAGTTTATGTGACTTGCTTGATTTTGTGATATTTGTTGTTTAAGCTGATTGTTTTGTGTTCTTATATGCTTATATGCATGGTTGATGCAATTTGAATCAGTTTGGATAGATTTAGTAGGCTTTGGTTTACTAAAAATTGAAAACAAGTTTTTAAAGTAGTGTTTGGAAACGTGTTTTAGCAGGGTTTATAATTTGGTAGTGCTTTAAAAAAATGTGTTAGAGTCATTGAAAAGGATTGAGATAGTTTGCTTGTTAGTAGGGAGTTAGTTTAGAACAGATTGTAAGCAAGTTTGGGTGTTTTAAAAAGGATATAGCATAGATATCTGCAAGGTTCATTTTGTAGCTTATTTTGTGAGATTTTTATGCATGATCTTGTAATTCTGCTAAGTGTCAGGGTGTTTTAAGATTTGAGATTACTTGTGTATTGCTTGGTAAGTTAGCATACTAAATTTGAGGCCTTAAAACCCATTAGAGTGCAAGTGGTGAGCATCAAAAGTCCACAGACCTTCATTTTTAACCTCAGCAACTTAACATGGCCTGTGTGAGCATTTGTTTTTTTTTGATTTCAGTGTGCTAGGTGTTTAATCTTTGTGAGTTATTGACTCCTTGTGCTCAGAAAGAGCACAAGGGTGCCTTGTGTTCCAAAAGCAACTCCACACACTCACAAGCCAAGCCCTCTTGGCATCAAAGTGCACAAGTGTGAAAACACACTTGTTCATCAGTCAACCAACAAGAACTGGGCACGTTTGCTCTTATTCTAGGCTAAATCTTTGTTGAATCTAGTTTGTGTTTTGGTTTTTGTGTGTTAAAAGGTCACTGGAATCAAGTTTTAAAAGCTAAAAAAAAAAAATATTTTTGCCAAAAAGGACGTGGCCAGGACTCGAACCTGCGCCACTCCTCTCACAACACAAACAAGTTACCATTGCGCCCTAGGGACTTTGACTGAGAGTTTTGGTTTGGAATTATACTTAAGGAGTATTTGTTTTGGGCTTTTATAAATAAGCCGTGGCTTATTTGCTCACTTTTAGCTTATTTAGTAAACTTTTTGAGCTTATTTCATTTTTCCTAGGTTTTAGATAGAGTTTAGGATTTTTCTGGCTAAAAATATTATTTTTCCTTTTATTTAATTATTTAATAGGATTATTTTTAGTTTTAGAATTAAAAAGTCATTTAAAAATAGTGAACAGTAGTTAAAAAATACAAAAAAATAGTTTTTAGGTTTTAATTCTTATTTTTGAGGTTTACATATAAAAAAGTTTTCAAAAACTTTAATTTTTGATTTTATTTAATTTTAGGGTTTTTTGGCAACTTTAAAAATTAATATAAAATTAACTAAGAGGTTTCAGAAACTTTTGTTTACATTTTCTTCTTAGTTAGATTATTTAGGATTTTTTAGAATTTTTTATAATTTATCTAAGAACTTTTAATTTTTTTGATTATTTTATTATTATTTTATTCATTAAAATAAAAAGTTTTATTTTTATTTCTTTTTCATTTTTCCTAGATTCTAGACATTAAAATAGGACCTTTGTCACTTTCCATTTAATTTTTAGGCTTTTCAATTAATTTTTAGAATTAATTTAAGATTTAATAGATTTTAATAGTTTTTAGGAGTTTAAAAATAGTTTAATTTGGTTTTAAAATTTTTAAAAATAGTTTTTAGTTTTATTAAGTCATTTTTGAGGTTTACAAACTATTAAATCCTGTTTAGGGCTTTTTAATATTTAAAAGTGATTTTTAGGGCTTTAATTAGCATTAAAAAGTCATTATTAAATTAATTAAAAGGTTTTGGCAAGTTTGGATTTTTTGTAAACTCTTAGAATATTATTTGGGATTTTTTTAGTAATTTTTAGGAATTTTTAGGGTAAAATTTTAATTTAGTGCTTTTTACGTTCTTCGTCGTAACTTTCTAGTAGTGTTTTGCCTTGATTTTTCTAATTTTTTTTTCGTCTTCGTCATTTTCTCTTCTTCTCTTCTAGTTAATAACCAAAAACATAATCAATCATTCATTACACAACACACGTGCCTCCTCGAGAGAACGAACTCACCTCATTAAGGGTCATTTACACACGGTTTTCCTAAATCGTCGTGCTTACCCTATATTTTAGTTGCTTGTTTTTCCTAAAGCAAGTAATCTAATTTTACAATACATCAATTTTTGGCACCGCTGCCGGGGAGGCGTGTTGTGTTTTGATTGACAATTGTTGTTTTTTATATTATCCATAAAAGTATTTGTATTAATAGCACTCTATTAATACGTATTATCGTTTTTCGGTTTTTGTGTGAATACTATTACTATATTGTATACGTAGAACAATAAATACACAAGTACTCCAAATACGTGAGCAATCACAACCTTGATTCGGGATTTCATCACTCGATCATTGTATTCGAATCTCAAACCAAAGAAAAAGGCAAAAATAGATAAATACTTTCGTGAAGCTTAATCTTGATAATACAAACTATGAGGTGGGTATAAGGCGGTTGTATTTCACAACCTAAAGGAAAAAGGCTCTTAAGTGCTTCGCGCCGCCTCGTTTCCTCCGCTTGCTTGTGTGTATTTGATTTTGAGAGTGAATCGAGGGTTTTGCCGCCCAAAGTATTATTACATATCATATATATTTTCTTGGTTTCTATTGATTAAACCCTCTTGAACGATTTGGTATTCCACCATCGTTCTAAAGTCATCGAAGGCGTTCACTCCACGTGATCGTTTTCATTCCTTGAGGCCTTTTTAATCAAGAGATTTGATTAGTGAGGAGATTTGTGGACTCATTGTCTAC
Organism: Glebionis coronaria; assembly: GCA_025667525.1. Classification (NCBI taxonomy): domain Eukaryota; kingdom Viridiplantae; phylum Streptophyta; class Magnoliopsida; order Asterales; family Asteraceae; genus Glebionis; species Glebionis coronaria. The sequence goes on along the minus strand of CM046879.1, from coordinate 52,068,202 downwards.
TTAATACATTCACCAATTTCCAAAAAAAGTTAATACAATCAAAAACCACAAAAAAAATTGAAAAAACACAAAATACCAAAAAGAATCTTCTTTGCTCGCCTTCTCGTTGTACGTGACGTTTATGCAAACTCGCTCTAAAGCTAGACGTGCTCGTAAACGAAGAAACAAATCACTCACTCTTTCTAGTGAGGAGTCTCCTATTGACGAACCCATTGTACGAGAAGAACCAACCATGGCGAATCGAACTATGATGGAGTTACTTCAAGCACCCACCGAGGGATATGGAGAAGCTATTGTGATTCCCGCAATCCTTGCGGAGAATTTTGAGGTGAAAACGGGTTTGTTGTCGATGATCCAAAACAACAAATTCCGTGGTGATGAGAAGGACAATCCCCACAACCATATCCGCCAATTTAATCGTCTTACCGCCACGTGCAAATTCAAGGATGTCTCGAATGACTCGATTAAGATGATGTTATTTCCGTATTCCTTAGCGGGGCCCGCTAAAATTTGGTTAGAGAAAGAGCCACCCAATTCTATATTGACGTGGAAGGATCTCGTTTTAAAGTTTGTGAACCAATTTTTTCCGCCCTCTAAGACTACGCATTTGAAAAATGAGATTTCTAAATTTTCACAAGAATCAAATGAAAGTTTTTCTACGGCTTGGAATAGGTTTAAGGAGATGTTACACGAATGTCCTCATCATGGTTTTTCCGATTTGCACCAAATCGACACGTTTTATAATGGACTTAACGATCATGAAAGAGATTATTTAAATGCCGCCGCGGGTGGTAATTTTTTGTGTAAAACGGTTGAAGAAGCTTTGGTCATAATCGAGAATAGGTCTAAGGTTTATAGCCCTCGTCACACACCGAGTGTTGCCAAAAGGGGCTCATCATCGTCTCAAAGTATCAATGCATTACATGATGAAGCAAATGAAGAAAACCGATTTTTCGATAGATTTGCAAACCTTATGTCCCATTGGAAGGCTCAAGAAGCTTCCAACACCGCTTCGGTTAAAGCGGTTTCTAAAAGTTGTTTGTCGTGTGGGGGAGCTCATGATCTTTCCGAGTGCATTACCGCGGATGGTAACACTTCGAATGCTTTTGTAGCCACGGGAACTTATAACCAAATAGGTCAAGGTTCACGTTCAAATCAAGCTCAACCCAATCAAAATGCTAATAATTATCGCAACAACAACAATCAAGGTGGAAATTACCAAGGAAATCAAAGGAACTATAACAAAGGTAATTATCAAAGTGGAAATGGGCAAATTTCAAACCAAAACCAAAACCGTGATTTTCAAACTAATGCCCAAGGTTTTCAAAACGATCACACCAAAAATCTTCAAGGAGAATTTTTGAATTATGCTAAGGCTAATGATGCTAAGTTTGACAACATGCAACGTGAAATGGTTAGCTTAAGATCCGAATTGAAAAACGAGCTTAAAATCGAACTTGCTAATGAACTTAAAACTCATGCTAATAAAATGGAAGGAAATGTCACACGACTCCAACAAAATCAACAAAAAATGGAGCAAGGAAAACATGAGATTAAGCAAGAATTATTGAAAGCGGATGCTAGGCAATCTAAGTTTGAAGACCGAATGGCTAAAATGTTTGAAGCTATCATGTGTAAGCCCTCTTCTTCGGGTGGTCTTCCTAGTGATACCATCGTGAACCCGAAAGGAGAATTGAAGGTTATTACTACTCGTAGTGGTAAAACTTTCAAAGAACCCATTTCTCGTCCAAGTACTTCTATGGAGAAGGAAAAAGAGAAAGAACCCGAGGTCGTGGTTGAAAAGGAGCACATCTAAAGCCCACGAAGTACCGCTCAAACCACACCTACGGTTGAACCAATACCCATCATGGAACCCGAGATTCCAAGGCCGTTGCCTATGCCTAATTTGCCCCAACCCACACCACCTTTACCCTACCCATCAAGACGAGACAAGGAAAAGGCACAAGAACGAAATAATTATCAATTTGAACTTTTTATGAAAATGTTTCGTGACTTGCATTTTAATATAAGTTTTGCCGACGCCTTAGTCATGATGCCTCGATTTGCCGTGAACTTCAAAAGTATGTTGAATAACAAAGAAAAATTGCAAAAATCGTCTAGTTGTTCATCGGTTTTTCTAAGCCGCATACCTCAAAAAGTCGGTGATCCTGGAAAGTTTTTAATCCCATGTGCTATCCAAGACATGGAAGAATGCTACGCCTTGGCCGATCTTTGTGCTAGTATTAATTTGATGCCTCTCGAGATTTTTAAATCGCTCAATCTTCCAAATCTCACTCCTTCAAGAATGTCAATCGAAATGGCCGATCATTCTACGATTCTAGCTTGTGGAGTTCCCGAGGACGTCTTTGTGAAAGTTGGGAAATTCTATTATCCCGTGGACTTCATTGTTGTTGATATTCCCATCGATCCTAAAGTTCCGTTAATTTTAGGTCGATCTTTTTTGGATACCTCGAGAGCACTTATCGATGTGCATGCAAGAAAAATCACTCTTCGTTTCAATGAGGAAGAACTCGTCATTAATGCAACCCAAAACTCCACTCTTTCTCATGTTTATTCGATCACATCTTTGTACAATGTCAATCCCATCAAAAACATTTGTCAAAAGATTTCAAATAGAGTTTTAGGAGTTGAGAAAAATGAAGTTCCGTCCCCTCCGCCGATGGAGGTTACGAGTGTTAAGCCTATGTTTCCAATCTCGAGTGATTCTTCGGATGATGAATACGTTGATCCCGATGGGGAGGTTTTCTTTGTTGACAAAAGATTTGAAAACTTGCCACCACCAAAACCAAAACGCTTTCAAAATGTGAGAATTTTTAGTGTGACTAACATTGTTTTAGATACACCAAATATTTTTGACATAATTAAATCGGGTTTTCACAAGGAGAGTTTAAAAGATGAAAAAGGAAAAGATTTTGAATTTAATTTAAAGGATTTTTCTACTATTCTAACTCCGTCATCACCGCGTGTCTTGAGTACTACAAGCTCGTCTTCTCCTTTTGACGATGCTTTGTGTGGACCTAGTGTGGGGGAAGCCCCTTATGTTCCCTCCCTTTTTTCCACCGAGGACGAGATATTTGATCCTGGAATTGCTTATATAGGGAAATCTCGGTCTTCCACCGATGCAATAAATGGAAAATCTTTTCATTTGATTGGTGCGAGTCTACCTCGAGTAGCTCAACGTTTTGACTTACCCATTGTCCCACCCTTCTATTTTTTCTCTCCTATTTTCTTCTATCCCATTGGGATTTGTGTTGGAGTTGTGTTGACTCATCTTTCATCTGAAAACGAGGACGCTATCTTTGACCCCGGTATACGTTTATCGGATTTTTAAAGTACTCCACGTGCTTTTGGGCCTTGTTTATCATGTAAGCCCCACCAAAAATTGACCATACCATAATTATCCCTAAATGATCACATTTATGGGGATTCGAGTCGAGCTTTTGACTCGGTTATCAAAAACAAGGTGCCTCGTGGGGGAGACCCATGCTTATCCATGTATATATTATTGCTTTCTAATTAGTTTAATGTGAGGGGATTTGTGCCCTTCCAACCTTTGTTCCGTGGTTGTTTGTGAATTGTGTCTTTTAGATCATCATCATCTTCACGATTGGAGCCTCTCGTGTTCGTTTCATGGGAGCACTCGATCGTTTGCTTTGGAGGCCATTCCCAATATCCATATGATATATCCTTTTATGTTCTAACCTTAGGTTTTTAGCACACTTCATAAACGGCTATTACTTAATGGTTACACCCTTTCCATGCTAGATTAGGCATTCGACTACGTCTCTAGTATGGGGGTGTTTGCACCCCTAGACTCGAAACATTGAGGACAATGTTTAACTTTAGTATGGGGGGATGAATAGATACTTGCCTTGCCAAACCTTCACGCTTTCCAAAGTTTATCATTTTGTTTATCGTTTTCTTGCAAAATAAGGCTAAAAATGGCCAAATTTTAAAATTTTTCTCATGTTTCATAAGTGTTTGAAGACACGAATGTAGATTTTCCGATGGCGAGGATAAGAGTAATTTTTGACTCGACCGTGCGTGTTGAGCACTTAGCTTTGATTCCTTAACTACACATTAGGCTAAGTCTCTTAAATGAGGACGAGAAATGATAGAGTTAATTATAAGTTACTATGCTAAACGTAGAGTACTCGTATTCTTTCAAAAACTCATGTGTTCTCGTTGTTTGCTTATTCTCCCTTCGCTTGTAAATATTTTTTGCTTAATAAATATTGATTTAGCGGTTTAGTTTTGATTGTTGGGTTTCTAGTCTTTTCTAGTAGCTACCGTGTAATTAAATTGGGAAGACATTAAGATATCGCCAGCGTCACGGTTTTGAAGTATTGGCAACCCTAATAATCGAAAGCTTCACCCAATAATAAGATTTCAAGTGCTCACCTAAATCAAGCAAACAATTTGAAGCCCCACAAGGCCTAAAATCTATGCAAAATTGAAAGTGAATCAAGCCTTAATCTTCGAAGCTTTAAAGATCCAAAATTCGCTTTAGCGTGAGGATATACGTCTTTGGCTAATAAAACCACCGATGAGGCGGATAATAAAAGGCAAGGCAAGACCGAAGTCATAATAAAAGCTTCATGGCGAAGTTGAATAAAAGATGGAGGTAAACCAAAGATAATAAGGTCCTTCCGTTAGGGGGCGTATAAAAGTCTTGGTAATAAGTCTCATGTTCAAAACCGTTATAAAACCGTGTTTATCGATTCTTCTTGTCAACTTAATTTTTTAACATCGTTGTCTATTAGGAGGGGTTATTGATTTGATGATCTTAATTACACCGTTAGGACTCTATTTTTAGACCTAAATCTCTATTATCGCATAAGTCAATGATGTATCCTCGTGATCATTAAGACAAAATAAAATATAAGAGATACAACTTAGGAATAATGGGAGGATAAGTACGTGATTAGGGCATATGAGTAGTGTTAGCATTACTAACTTATAATGACAATGATCTCGTTGCACGCTTGGCATGGAATTAAGGTGAAAATCGAGGACGACGAAATTATTTCTAACGAAGCATTCACGTGTTCTTATTCTATGAACCTAAACGTCCCATTTTGTGATGAGAATCATACATTATGTCCAAAACGCAAGTCGTAGCAATAGTGTAGTGTAGCTAGTTTACCATTTCAATAAAGTAAATAAAATTAAATTCTGGAGATGCTTTGATACTTTATTCTTAGCATTGCGTGAGGGCACGGCAATGGTTTAGTATGGGGGAGTGATGAGACTGCTTTTATACATGGTCTCATCGTCCAAATCGGGCTTAAATTGCATAAAATATCATAAAATAGACCAAATATATGCTCGTGTTTGTTACTTGTGTATTTTTAGGTACGGATATTGAGGAATTGGCAAAAGAACACAAGAATCAATCAAAAACGAACACGGGAAATGAAGTCGCACAATGAACCGGGCCAAGTTTGGATTTTGCAAAAAGACCCTTGAAGAATTGAAGATTGGCAAAAATGGCCCCTCATCTTTGAAGAACTTGTCACATTTGACCCTCAAATTATCAAATGTACAAGTACAATCCTTAATGTTTGAAGATTGTTCAAGTTCAGTCCCTGGAATTTGAAGATAATACAAGTTAAGCCCTTGGAAAAAGTTTATAAACTTTATGTGCCAAATATGACAACTTGGCAAAAGTTGATAAGGCTAAATCAGGCGCTGATAAACTTTATTTATAAAGTGAAGGAAAGTTAAAACCTTGGGGACCAAACTTGCCTAACCACCAAACCAAACCAACCAACCAGACGTTGCCACGTCAACCCTACCCACCCATTTACCCACCAAACCCATATCTTGCCCGACCCTACCCGTCCACTACCCAGTTTAATTTATTAAACTTGGTCAACTGGTCAAAACCCACCCACTAATCCCATTCTTTCCCCCCATAACATTTATTTAAAATGTTTTAAACCCAAAACGAATCAAAACCTGCCTAATCATCCTGATAAACCCTAAATCACCCCAGTACCCATCTCACCCAAATCAAAGGGTTTTACCCTGATACCTTCCAGAACATTGATTAACGTCACTCTCATCCTTTCCCACTCAACAAAACACACTCACATGGCTTGTGGGACCCTCCCCAAGCCTCCCCTGCTCCATCACTTTCGCACCAAAACCCACACCCGACAATTTAAACGCACCAGATCATTCTCCTTGGTCCCCAAGATTGTTTAACGTCCAAGATCAAAGATTCCAGCTGTCAAGTCACATGTATCCAGTTTTTGACCAAGATGAAGACCAAGACTCAAGGGCCTTTTTGGCAATTCATACATTAGGGTTTTAAGTCCTAGAATGTTCTTTGTAGTAGTATTTAAAGGGATATGAGCCTGTTCATAAGCCCTTGTTCCAGTTTTTAGCCTTTAACCCTGTAATTCCTTTTTTACGAAATAAAGTTTGGTGTTTGATAAAATCAATTGTAATTCCTTTTATGTTTTTAAAAAGTTTGTGTATTGTGTTAAGGCTATAACTGAGTTCCATTTAACTTTGGGAAAGTGTGATTTGAGTTTTCAAAAGGTTGTGAATTTTCAGAAAAAGTGTTTTTAAGGTTCATGATTCCAAACTTTCAGAAAGTGAAAGTGGACTGAGGTTTGGAATTTTGGAGGTTTAACAGGTTTTTGAAACGTGTTAGTGAGTTTTAAAAAGGTTTGAGAAAAGTTTTTAAGGAAGAAAAAGTTAAAACATAACATATCATATGCTTGGTTCTTGTTTTTCTTTTTGAATTTTCAGGTTTGATTGTTGATTTATTGTTGATCCAAGGATCTGCACCAACCCCAGTTGGTAAGGAGGTGGATATTCATCCACTAGGACCCTTGGATGTAAGGGTCCTAAGGTACTTTCTTTTACTTTGTTGAAAATTTCAGAAATATAGCAGTTTATGTGACTTGCTTGATTTTGTGATATTTGTTGTTTAAGCTGATTGTTTTGTGTTCTTATATGCTTATATGCATGGTTGATGCAATTTGAATCAGTTTGGATAGATTTAGTAGGCTTTGGTTTACTAAAAATTGAAAACAAGTTTTTAAAGTAGTGTTTGGAAACGTGTTTTAGCAGGGTTTATAATTTGGTAGTGCTTTAAAAAAATGTGTTAGAGTCATTGAAAAGGATTGAGATAGTTTGCTTGTTAGTAGGGAGTTAGTTTAGAACAGATTGTAAGCAAGTTTGGGTGTTTTAAAAAGGATATAGCATAGATATCTGCAAGGTTCATTTTGTAGCTTATTTTGTGAGATTTTTATGCATGATCTTGTAATTCTGCTAAGTGTCAGGGTGTTTTAAGATTTGAGATTACTTGTGTATTGCTTGGTAAGTTAGCATACTAAATTTGAGGCCTTAAAACCCATTAGAGTGCAAGTGGTGAGCATCAAAAGTCCACAGACCTTCATTTTTAACCTCAGCAACTTAACATGGCCTGTGTGAGCATTTGTTTTTTTTGATTTCAGTGTGCTAGGTGTTTAATCTTTGTGAGTTATTGACTCCTTGTGCTCAGAAAGAGCACAAGGGTGCCTTGTGTTCCAAAAGCAACTCCACACACTCACAAGCCAAGCCCTCTTGGCATCAAAGTGCACAAGTGTGAAAACACACTTGTTCATCAGTCAACCAACAAGAACTGGGCACGTTTGCTCTTATTCCAGGCTAAATCTTTGTTGAATCTAGTTTGTGTTTTGGTTTTTGTGTGTTAAAAGGTCACTGGAATCAAGTTTTAAAAGCTAAAAAAAAAAAAATATTTTTGCCAAAAAGGACGTGGCCAGGACTCGAACCTGCGCCACTCCTCTCACAACACAAACAAGTTACCATTGCGCCCTAGGGACTTTGACTGAGAGTTTTGGTTTGGAATTATACTTAAGGAGTATTTGTTTTGGGCTTTTATAAATAAGCCGTGGCTTATTTGCTCACTTTTAGCTTATTTAGTAAACTTTTTGAGCTTATTTCATTTTTCCTAGGTTTTAGATAGAGTTTAGGATTTTTCTGGCTAAAAATATTATTTTTCCTTTTATTTAATTATTTAATAGGATTATTTTTAGTTTTAGAATTAAAAAGTCATTTAAAAATAGTGAACAGTAGTTAAAAAATACAAAAAAATAGTTTTTAGGTTTTAATTCTTATTTTTGAGGTTTACATATAAAAAAGTTTTCAAAAACTTTAATTTTTGATTTTATTTAATTTTAGGGTTTTTTGGCAACTTTAAAAATTAATATAAAATTAACTAAGAGGTTTTAGAAACTTTTGTTTACATTTTCTTCTTAGTTAGATTATTTAGGATTTTTTAGAATTTTTTAGAATTTATCTAAGAACTTTTAATTTTTTTGATTATTTTTTTATTATTTTATTCATTAAAATAAAAAGTTTTATTTTTATTTCTTTTTCATTTTTCCTAGATTCTAGACATTAAAATAGGACCTTTGTCACTTTCCATTTAATTTTTAGGCTTTTCAATTAATTTTTAGAATTAATTTAAGATTTAATAGATTTTAATAGTTTTTTGGAGTTTAAAAATAGTTTAATTTGGTTTTAAAATTTTTAAAAATAGTTTTTAGTTTTATTAAGTCATTTTTGAGGTTTACAAACTATTAAATCCTGTTTAGGGCTTTTTAATATTTAAAAGTGATTTTTAGGGCTTTAATTAGCATTAAAAAGTCATTATTAAATTAATTAAAAGGTTTTGGCAAGTTTGGATTTTTTGTAAACTCTTAGAATATTATTTGGGATTTTTTTAGTAATTTTTAGGAATTTTTAGGGTAAAATTTTAATTTAGTGCTTTTTACGTTCTTCGTCGTAACTTTCTAGTAGTGTTTTGCCTTGATTTTTCTAATTTTTTTTTCGTCTTCGTCATTTTCTCTTCTTCTCTTCTAGTTAATAACCAAAAACATAATCAGTCATTCATTACATAACACACGTGCCTCCTCGAGAGAACGAACTCACCTCATTAAGGGTCATTTACACACGGTTTTCCTAAATCGTCGTGCTTACCCTATATTTTAGTTGCTTGTTTTTCCTAAAGCAAGTAATCTAATTTTACAATACATCAGCTTTACCTGATAGACATCAGTTAAGGTTCAGAAAATACAAAACTGCTAAAGAGCTTTGGGAAGCGATTGGTAAAACATTTGGAGGGAATGAAGCTACTAAGAAGAAGAAAAAGAATAAGACGATAGACCAGTTTGCTTCCTTTAAGGCAAATGGTGATGAAGAAATAGGTGCCATTTACAATAGGCTCCAAGATCTGGTTGCTCAACTGGAATTATTTGACATAGAGGTGTCAAGAGAATAGGTGAATGCAAGATTCCTCAACAGTCTTCAGAAAGAATGGTTTATCTACAAAGCCATTTGGTAAAACAGAGATGACATTGATGACAAGAACATTGACGACATTTACAACAACCTGAAGGTTTTTAAGCCTGTGGTCAATGAGATGAAGACATCAAGAACCATTCCCACTAATTCAAGTGGAATTGCTGATTCCCCTGCCAACATGGAATTTATATCCCACAACAGTGGGATCTCTAAAAGCAGTGGGATTAAAGTTTCCCCTGCTAACCATTCCCCTGTTGTAAGGTCTGGACCATCTTATGAATAAGAAAGGACTGCAACCTTCAGTCTTGATACTGCTTGTGCTTTCATAGCATCTCAAGGATCTTAAGGATCTACTGTGTTACATGAAGATCTGAGTTAAATCAGCAAGCAAGGACTGGAGGAGATGGACATTAAGTGGAACATGGCTTTACTTAGCATGAGAGCCAACAAGTTTTACAAGAAGTATGGGAAGAATATTTCCATCAGTCCTTCTGATGTAGCTGGATTTGACAAAGCTAAGGTATAATGCTACAACTATGGCAAGACAGGCCCATTTTGCTAGGGAATGCAGAGGGCCAAAGAATGGAAGTAGATATAGGAAGGAAAGCAGGGATGATGATTCTGGTGTTAAGGCTATGGTAGCCATGCAGGGGTGTTGGGTCCACTAGATGTGGATCTTGCAGCCTGTTAGGAACGGTGAACGACTTCTGTAATCACAAGTCTATTCACAGAGAGACTCTATATAGATCCCACAGTATAAGTGCGGAATACAAATACTATGAACAAGAAGAACAAAATAATTATAACAACTTGATCCTTTTCTAAGGATTTCTAATATTAATATGAACTAGAATTATATTTGACGAAGGTGTGTCTAACCCTTCTGCCTAAGGTTCCTTTTATACTACAAGGAAACCCTAATACATTATTAACCAAAATGTGTAAAACTGATATGCATATTCTTTCCTAACATATCTCATGCATATCCTAACAGAATAATATCTAAATAATAAAGTTTGACTTTCTATACGACCAGGAGCACAACTTTCTCCTACTGCTACTATGACCAGGAGGAACTACATACCTCCTAGTCTACCTATTACAAATAACTATTCCAATGGTCCTAACAATCCTCCCCTAAACTTGAATTTGACCTGTTGAGTTCAAGTTTCCTGGTAAATCGTGCAACATAGCTTGAGGATTGGAACATCAAAAGAATCAGCAGCATCATAACCATCAACATAAAGAACATAATGACCGCTACAACAATGAACACCTAGAAGCTTCTTGAAAGCTTGAAACAAATCTGCACCGTGTTGAATCTTCACAGCAACATGAGCAGATTTTGTGAGCCTTTACCAAGTAGCTGCTCGCTCTTGGGCTAGCCAGTCTTTATGGTGGAATAAGCATCACCCTGGGAGACTAGAACCCAGCCCAACTCTTAGAACGTGAATCAATGGTGAGTGGGGGTACCCTGATGATTTTAGGAAAACCATCACATCCGTCAACGGATTTGATATGTCTTTACCAGAAGCCGTACCCTTCTGGACTCGCCAACTCTTAGCAATGAAGCATCGGTGATTTGAAAACCCTATAGCTTTGAGCAAGCTATTATAGCTATTAACGGATTTGATAAAATCTTTACCAAGAGCCGTACCCCCTTGGATTAGCCAATTTTAAGTCTAGGACCATGGCAAGTGAAAACCATCCAGTTTTGGGTAACCTGGCAACCATCAACGGATTTGAGAATCACACCAGAGCCGTACCCTCATGGTGAATCAACTCTTTCTTGTCTGTGAGACATGGTGAGTTAAGCACCATTTGTTGTGTGGACCAGGTCCAACACCAGATGAAACTCCAAACCAGCACAAGTGTGAAACAGTCAAATGAAACCCAATGTTTAGAAAAGTATAAGCAGATATTATATTATGCACAAGTGTGAAATCTATTATTTGTTTAAAGTATAAGCAGATATTATAAATAAAGTATATATATATATATATATATATATATATATATATATATATATATATATATATATATATATATATATATATATATTAACTATCTACAATATCAGTCACCAATCACTGTACATATTGGTGAAAAGAATGTCAGTATAAACACATAAAAAAACATGCAAACATACCCATCACATACCAGACGCTACCACCTTGTCAGCTTGCAACCGAGCTTGTATCCCTTCCACCAAAGTAGTAGCCATGGAAGTCTCATTCCCTGAAGGGGCATTGGAGATCTGCCAGTGACATGCGAGCATGGCCTCCATAGTAGCAATAGTTAACGGATAGTGCATATCTGTGACAATCCGTCAATTTATGGTTGATATTTTATTCTCAATATTTATTTGAAAACATTATATTAATGTTACAATATGAACTCACTTATTTTTGGGAAGTAATTTGGATTTACGTCTTGAATTAGCGTCGACTACGTCTAAACCGGAGGATTCAACGTTACGTGCTTACGTTTACATACACCGTCTTTGGTGACAGTCCGACATTTCAGAAAATAAATTTATCCGTGAATATTATTTTGGAGTTTTAAATTTGTGTTGGTTCATAAACTCACAAATTTACGAGAAGAGATTAGGACTTACGATTTTATTTTAACGTCCTTTACGACTAAACCGGAAACCCTAGGATTACGTATTTACGTTTTCGAACTCCGTTTTTGATGAAACAATTTTTATTGGATTCGTTTTGTGACGTTGATTCATAATTTATAAAAACGTTTTTCGTAAAACGACCCGAGAGCACACAAATCGAGGAAACTAGAATCGAGGAGTACCCGTAAATAATCGGGGATGAGACAAGTGGGACACTTGTCCCACCCCCAAAACCGGCCAAAGCTCACCAACACATCTTATGATGTGTCAACACCTCAACAAACTAACAACACTTGTAACTAAAGCTTACAAGTTAAGCTAGTTACATCTCAAAACCATCAAACCACTACCATTATCTCCATTCATCCATGCAATACCACACACAAATCCTCTCATCCTACTCAAATGTGCCGTCCCATTTTTCACCACAAACCACCATCACTTTATCAAAATTAACCATGAAATCTCATGTTATTTACATACATGATGAAGCCCTTTTGAAACCCTATTGATTGGTGGTGATTATAACATCCATGGAGGAGTTTCCTTGGTGTCTTGGGGCTGATTTTCCACAAGGAGTTTATGAAGATTGGTGGTCTAGAAGATGGTCATGGTTATTCACAAGTTTCTCCATCAAAAACCATGTCCAAATCATAACCTACATCAACTTGGTGGTATAAAGATTGTCCTCCTTATCTTCTTGTTATTTTGATTATGTAAACATGTATTTTATTTCCTATTATATATGTATATGATGATTATATGATGATAAAAATGTTATGTGGGGATTTGGTGTTGATAAACATGATTAAAAAGGTGAAAAACTATAAAGAACAAGGCTAAAATCTTGCTTAAAAGTGATGGTTGTATAAAACAGTAAAGAAACAGGTCATGGACTGATAAAATGATGAAGTAGAATCCATTTACAGTAAGCTATATGTCTTGTACACATGTGAGATTTGGCCATGCAATGAAATCATTGTAATAAGTGAGATATGATCAAAACAAGTTTAAGGTACAAATCTGAGTTCACTGTTTTGGACGATTTTTAGAAAATACTTAGAGGATGATTCAACAGTAGCTATAGAAGAGTTAAATGTAGCACATATCATGTAGTTTATGTGATAAAAATTTGAGCTTCTATCTCCATATAGAACTCTAGATATGGCAGTTTTGGTGAAAGTGAAGATAAAAATCAGATTTTGGAAATTAAAGAATAATACTATTATATAAGCACTAAAAATTTTAATAGTATAAAATATAAATTAAAACCCACTAACTTACATAATACATTTATATAAATATATAAAAGGTTAAATAAGTGTATAAATTATAAAAATGGCAGTGGAATAATACTTATAAGTTATAAAACTATAAACATGATTTTTACGACTTTTTCGGCTATTACCGTAAAATTAACGTTTTTGCTAAATAAAACTTAGACGGTTGGACCCGTCTAATGTAAACTTTTATAAACTCATATACTGATATATAGACATGTATAACAAGTAAAAACCGATAAAACCCGAACTATAGGACATACGGACGTTAACGGACTAAATTAACGTTATTGGACTAATAATACAACAAAAATGGACTAAAATACTTATGAACTTATTATTTGGCTTAACCCATTTAGGCCCAACTTGTAAAGTGTAGATACTGATAATATAAAGTATAACATGGATTAATACAAGTTAAATAACTTATAATAAGTTTATTGGACTTAAAACACGTAAATAGGTAAAACTAGTAAACTAGTATAAAAGTTATCGACACATAACACTAAAATGAGTAAACGAGAATATGTAAACCCACTTGATCATCATATATAAATAATCATCATATGTATACATAGTTGTTATTTTTATAAAGTCATTGGACATGAGTCTAAGACGAGTATTATTTGTCTAGGTTTCCGTGATTGAAGCACGTACCGTACGTCCGAATTGCCAATAACCAGCCTTCCCAAATCAACGTGAGTTCATAGCCTCGCACTCTTTTAAATGTTTTTATAAATGTTTTATAAACCCGCGAGGGAGATAACATGTTAGTTTTTATAAAATAGGACACCATTTGTCCCGATTGTTTGTTTATTGATTTGGACCCGAATGATTGTATGACCCGATTGTATGACCCGATAAATGATTAAAGGACCAGATAGAGGAAATAAAATAGATTATTAAAGTTAGGTTATGTCACTAAAAGTCCCATTAGCATGAACTGTGAACTACCGGGATTTGGTAGACGCTTGTGCATATAATAGTACTATTTGGGGACGATCACCCCAGTTCGCGCCTTGACGGTTGATCCCCGTCGTGCCACATTGATTGGTAAGCGAATTTATGTATGAGAAGATTTCCATAGCGTGACATTTGTGACGACACGCTACTTTAGATGGGAAAATTGAGTATCGGGTTAGCTACCCGTTGTTGGTTTAGTAAGGTAACAATGTCATGCGACTTATAATAATCCAATTAACGAAATACTAATAGACGCACCGAATTACGATGTATTGCCTGACTAGCAATACAGGGTCATACTATTGATATTATGTTCGTGTTTTGGTTTTCATAACCATATTCATATAACGGTTTTTATTTTTATACAACGTCATAAGACGTATTGTATGATGTTTTTACGACATTGGCTCGTATAATGATTTTTAAGGCAAATGCCTATATTATGATTTTGATGAAGATTTGTATAAAATGACTTTGGCTATTTTATGGCCCATTAAAATGATTTGTACAAAATGATTTTCAGTAATAAATTTTATACTGATATTATATTGATGGATTTTATTAAACTCTTTGAATTCACTCGGCGTTATCGCTGACTTTTTATTTTAACATGTCTTATCTCAGGTACTTGAAGGTAATTCTCGGGAAGACATCAAGAATTCATGGCCCGCACCTAAATACTTATTTCCATTCAAATACTTTGTAAAACTTTGTATGACATATAATGACTTGGGACCTATGTAACTTTGATATTTAGGAATGGAAATGCTTTATTAATAAACGACGCGATTTTTAAGCGTTGTCTATGATGTGAGTAATGTGCTATCCCGTAACACCAACGAGTCTTCCGCTGTATTGAGTTGTATAAATTTGGGGGTGTTACAGTTTGGTACCAGAACTCTCGTTATAGAGAACGAAAGATTTTTAAAACCAAGGTTTTGAATAAAACTTTTCAAAATCTTTTAACTATAAACATTTTTCTAAAAATGTCTAAAAATCTTTTGACTATAACGGTGCCGAAGAATTCCCGAGTTACCGACAAGGCCAGACTGAGAAGTGTTATTTTAATATATATATAACTTGGATTATATATATATATGATGTAATTTTATTACATGATTGTTTGATGATTATTTTGATATTTATACGAGGTATTTATACGACGTAGATTGTCACAAGAAACCCTAACTCCTCTAGTAAATTAATCGAAGCTATTCTCGTAGGAATTCTAGCTATCCTAGATCTAAACCAAGTTGTGGATATTTATGATCCCAACAAAATGGTTGATATTCGTAGAAATGTAGATATTAGTTGATTGTGATATTGAAAAAGAATTGGCGAGTTTAAATCTGATATCGACGTCATGACGATCTTTCCTTATAGAGTGGAGTTTGACAAAACGTTATCACCTGGAAAGATGTCATCTGATTCGTTGTCATCCAATTCTTAAATTTGAAATCGAAAGGGGGAATGTTGCACTTGAGGCTGTCATTGGAACCATTACCCAAAAGCCTCATGCCACTAGTACCTTTCCGAGAAATCTGATTGAATGTGTGAGTCGTCTCATGCTAGTGACTCATTTGATAATTGTTGTTGTAAGAGCTATAGGATTGGAATTAAGTGTTGATCATATTGAGCTTTTATTGCCCTTTTAAGGATAAGGTTGAAAGTATTGGAGAATGAGGTAGGATATCGAATTGAGTTTAAGTTGATTGAAACTTGAATAAAGTAAAATTTAACTCGTATGGAATATGAGATTGTTAAGAGGAAGTCGTTAAGTTCTGTGATTGAATTATAAGGTTTTAATTGATTGTTGGTTCGTGTTAAGGGTTGTTCCTAGGCCATTGTCCACTAATGAGGATGCCCAGTGTCCAATAAATAAATTGAAGAAATCTTCTTCTGAATTGGGACCAATGGATCTTCCGGGACATATGGAACACCTAATGACTCTTGTAGATTAGTATTCATTGTGGCATCTTTTAAAAATCCCTAACTTAACTGAGATATCAGTTGGTAGGATGAGTGCTGAGAATTGTATGACATCGTGACACGTAATGTGTTACGGTATAATTCTAACTTGTTTGTGATTAATGAAAAAGACTACCTTTGATTGCTAAATCTTACATGTATTGATGTTATCTATCTTTTCTTGCTTGTTCCTAGTGTTCGCATTAGTGATGCAACCATTGAACAAGTACTCATCTCGAATTAAGTTACGTCGTGGATTATTCTTGTTGAGTGTCATCGAGATCATGAACCTCATGATTAATTGGCTAAGGCTCATTTCCTATCATATTGTAGTTAATTCTTGGTGAACAAGCTTTCATCACTTTTCTGCAGATCACACATTTTTTTTATAAAGTTAAAACGGTATCCTTTGAGAAAATTTAATTTTCATCACAATAAGGATTATTCAATGTGAGATTTATAAGTGATTGATATCAAAATGAAGTTGTTTATGAAAAGCTTTGGAAATTTAATTATTTCCATAACAAAGAAAATCTTTGTAAATATATTTTTGATTCTTATTTAAGAATTAAGTATGAAAATGTTTTTATTATAAACATGATGATAAAATTTTGATGAACTGAGTATTGCATCGTTAATCTTGAAATTGTATATAGTTGCGCGCCTACATACAATTTGGAATGGACCATGCAAGGCTGATTAGTAGTCACCATAAAACTGATTAATAAACACCACATTTTCTTTAAAGATTGTGAAAGATCAAATTTTATGAGATCTGCAAGAAGTGAAAAATAAGGACATAGTGTTAGGGACACCTCATATGTGCCTGTAGCATCTATTCTTCTGAGTCGAATTTACTCATCTGTGGAAATTGTCTTATTTGACAATTGACGATTCTTTCTTGTCCAATTCTCCCGTAGTGAGATTCTTAGGAAAAGTATTTGATTACCGAGTGTTGATACCCGACTGGATGTATTGACGTTCTTATCAATTCTTTTGATTTGATTCCATTTGAATGACCTGGGTAACGATCCGAGGAGCTTTCGAATGCGTACTCGAATTATGAAAACATGGTATATGTTCATATTCATTAAATGTTTTCGTTTGTATCTGATTTGAAATTCTCTCGCATAGATTATGCGTTGACTTTACTCTTTTAATAGTAGTTGTGTCTCCAGATATCCCTGAATTTGTGAAGGATTATGAATTATTATTAGTCTTTTGAGAAGTTCACATCTTATCGACGGCAATGCAACTGGAAAGTTGATAGTGCCAGTAGAATGGATTGATTGATTATGACATAACGACATTGTCTTAATTGATGGGAACTCGAGTAGAATTCCCCTAAATGATAAGATGTTGATTATCAAAAGTGATATAAATAATTCTTGATGGATGACCATATCCTGCATTTAGACTTGAAATTATACCATGAATGGTTATGAATTAGTCATAGATATTATAATCTAGAATAACCTAATATGAATATACTAAAAGATATTTATGTTATTTGAAACTTTAGGAGGTATTTATTGATGAATTACATAGACTTTCGCCATTAAGGCAAGTTGAAATTGGTATTGATTATATTCTTGGTGCTGCACTTGTGGCTTGTGCACTGTACGTCAGCACCATCTGAATTTAAGGAATTACCGTACAACTGAGAGAGTTGTCGGAGAAAGATTTTATTATACCAAGCCTGTCATCATGAAGAGCTATGGTGATATCATTCCTTATATTTATAGATTGCTGTGAACTGAGTAAAATGACAATCAAAAACGATATCCATAACTCGAAATGGAAGATTTGTTCGATCATTTACAAGGTTTTTGATCCTCAGCATGGTTATTATCAACTTCGCGTCCGCGAAGAAGAGTATCTATTCCAATCATTACATCCAGAACTTGTGATGAACATTATGAGTTTCACGTGATGTCGTTTGGATTGACCGATGCACATGTAGTATTCATAAATTTGATGAATCACGTGTGTAAGCTGTAATTTGATAAATTCATGCTTGTGATCATTAAGGATCATTTGTTTGTTTATAAGAATAAGAATGAGTTAATGATTATTTATAGATTGCCCTGAATTGGCCGAACAATGAGAACATGTGCCTTAAATATTTAACATAAGACTTAAGACTTAATTCTTTGCATGATTTAACCGTGTGATTAATAGAATGGAAGCTATATTGACTTTTCAAAGACTAGAACCATTAACGCTTAGGGATTAAAAACTTAATCCTTTACATAAAATGACCGTTGGACTAATAATGGTAAGATGTATGCATATAAACTCTTCAAAAATTAAGAGCCCTTTTAAGACTTTGGATTTTACCAAAAAGAAATGGAAATATGCTTTGACAAATATTTTAACAAAGGATTTTTTTAAAGGGATCATTCCCTTATACACAAACCATTTAACTAAACTTCTGTTTAGGGGTAAATGTTTGTGTATACTTCTAGACAACCTAAGAAGGAATGAGGAAACCATTTATACCATAACCTGAAAACTTAAAACGACAATTTTTGCTTTTCAACTAAGAAAACTTTGACCAAAGTATAAACAAAGGTTTTTCGAACATTTACGAATCCTATTAAATATTTTTAATAAATCAACAAAAATCGTGTTAATTAAATTCAAATTTATTTTGAACATTTTATATAATTGGTCGAACCAATAAATTTAAAATTTTTACGTTTACGTTTCATGAAAAATTAAATAATTATTGTTAATTTACATGTAATAATTATCGACGCTTTAAACGCTGGACTGAGAAAAACTAATAAAAATGATAGATGAGACGAAACTGAAACTTAGAAAATATGATGAAAGGTGAACGTAATTGCTGACGATAATATAGAAAGAATATCTGAGTAAATTATGGACATGATAATTATATCATCAGGAAAAAATGAATATAAATACTGACACATTAAGTAGAAAATATAAAGAACCGATTAGGATTGTGTTCCTTAATAATGAAGGTGCAAAATAAATTGCCAAACGATATAAAAATAAACAATGTTTGTAAAAAGGATAACATAGATAATAACAAGTGATTCGCGGCTAATGTGAACCATTAGAGTTGAGAAGCCGATAGCGTTTGATGTTTTAAAGACCACATGTGATTGTCTAAATATGGAGGATTGTGAGATATATTTATGTTGGAATTTGTAAGTATAAGTATTCTATTCCTGTCATTTCTAATTTAATGTATCATTACCAGAAGAATTTGTACTAATGACAAATTATGAAGGCAGACATCGCCTCATACATTAGTAAACGTTTAGCTATTGCAAAGGTCATCATCTGAATTTTATTCGATTTGGGTCATCGTCGACAGACTGACCAAATCTGCTAATATCATTCACGTTAATGATAAATGCAAAAGAGTTATGTAAACATAGTGTGCCTGTATCGAACATCTTTATCAAGATCCTCGCTTCGCATCGAATTTCTAGAGATTTGCTCAGAAATCATTGAGAACGAACCTTGATGAGAGTACTATGTACCACCCCAAATTGAAGGGACGAGGTAAAGTAACGATACAAAGTAATATAAGTGCTGTTTTATGTTTGAATGATTGACCTTTGGTAATAGACCGTATAATCGTTTTCCTTTGGAGATATTATCATTGATAACTATCGTATTAGGATCAAGATCGAATCTTGTTAAGATTTAGAAATTAGAGCATCTGTAAGAAGGAGTTGAGATGAAGACACCCGACATACACCCACTGTGAGTTGGACATGTCTTTTAGGGTTAAGGTTTCCTATGATGGCGAACCTAACCTTGCAAAATACCCGACCCGCGAGATCTGAAATGATTGTTGAAACTAGGATCTGATTATTGACTGCCGGTAGTGGGCAAGAGGATATGTGAATATGAAAAGTAGATCTTGAAGTGCCAAATGGGTAGCGAAGTTATGCCACAATTTTTAACCTTGGAAAAATGAATTCATGATCTGACAAATCATGGGATATAAGTCCCCGTTGTATGGGACCATTGAGATGATATAAAAGATTGGTTTGAAAGGCATATAAGATGGATCTACCCTAGGACTTCAAAGACTGCGTGAATTTTGTTTCGTATATCGAACTTGATGGAATATCTATCAAGTGAGAATCTGATTATTCTTAGTAGAGCTTAGATCGGCGAAAGGTTGCATTCATCAAAAACCCGTGAACATCATGGATAGAGAAAGTAAGTCAACATTTAGCCTGATCTTATTCCCGTAGTTATGTTTGATGAAACTCGCGTATTATAATGGATTACACTTGTGAGAAAAGACCGAAAGTGGAGGAAATACCCACATGGATTTAACTCTATAAGAAGCGAGTAGTAAGGTAAGATGATCTTTGAGGACAAAGATCCTGTTTAGGGGTAAATGCTGTGACAATCCGTCAATTTATGGTTGATATTTTATTCTCAATATTTATTTGAAAACATTATATTGATGTTACAATATGAACTCACTTGTTTTTGGGAAGTAATTTTGATTTACGTCTTGAAGTAGCGTCGACTACGTCCAAACCGGAGGATTCAACGTTACGTGCTTACGTTTACATACACCGTCTTTGGTGACAGTCCGACATTTCAGAAAATAAATTTATCCGTGAATATTATTTTGGAGTTTTAAATTTGTGTTGGTTCATAAACTCACAAATTTACGAGAAGAGATTAGGACTTACGATTTTATTTTAACGTCCTTTACGACTAAACCGGAAACCCTAGGATTACGTATTTACGTTTTCGAACTCCGTTTTTGATGAAACAATTTTTATTGGATTCGTTTTGTGACGTTGATTCATAATTTATAAAAACGTTTTTCGTAAAACGACCCGAGAGCACGCAAATAGAGGAAACTAAAATAGAGGAGTACCCGTAAATAATTGGGGATGAGACAAGTGGGACACTTGTCCCACCCCCAAAACCGGCCAAAGCTCACCAACACATCTTATGATGTGTCAACACCTCAACAAACTAACAACACTTGTAACTAAAGCTTACAAGTTAAGCTAGTTACATCTCAAAACCATCAAACCACTACCATTCTCTCCATTCATCCATGCAATACCACACACAAATCCTCTCATCCTACTCAAATATGTCGTCCCATTTTTCACCACAAACCACCATCACTTGATCAAAATTAACCATGAAATCTCATGTTATTTACATACATGATGAAGCCCTTTTGAAACCCTATTGATTGGTGGTGATTATAACATCCATGGAGGAGTTTCCTTGGTGTCTTGGGGCTGATTTTCCACAAGGAGTTTATGAAGATTGGTGGTCTAGAAGATGGTCATGGTTATTCACAAGTTTCTCCATCAAAAACCATGTCCAAATCATAACCTACATCAACTTGGTGGTATAAAGATTGTCCTCCTCATCTTCTTGTTATTTTGATTATGTAAACATGTATTTTATTTCCTATTGTATATGTATATGATGATTATATGATGATAAAAATGTTATGTGGGGATTTGGTGTTGATAAACAGATTAAAAAGGTGAAAAACTATAAAGAACAAGGCTAAAATCTTGCTTAAAAGTGATGGCTGTATAAAACAGTAAAGAAACAGGTCATGGACTGATAAAATGATGAAGTAGAATCCATTTAAAGTAAGCTATATGTCTTGTACACATGTGAGAGTTGGCCATGCAATGGAATCATTGTAATAAGTGAGATATGATCAAAACAAGTTTAAGGTACAAATCTGAGTTCACTGTTTTGGACGATTTTTAGAAAATACTTAGAGGATGATTCAACAGTAGCTATAGTAGAGTTAAATGTAGCACATATCATTTCGTTTATGTGATAAAAATTTGAGCTTCTATCTCCATATAGAACTCTAGATATGACAGTTTTGGTGAAAGTGAAGATAAAAATCAGATTTTGGAAATTAAAGAATAATACTATTATATAAGCACTCAAAAATTTAATAGTACAAAATATAAATTAAAACCCACTAACTTACATAATAAATTTATATAAATATGTAAAAGGTTAAATAAGTGTATAAATTATAAAAATGGTAGTGGAATAATACTTATAAGTTATAAAACTATAAACACGATTTTTACGACTTTTTCGGCTATTACCGTAAAATTAACGTTTTTGCTAAATAAAACTTAGACGGTTGGACCCGTCTAATGTAAACTTTTATAAACTCATGATATATAGACATGTATAACAAGTAAAAACCGATAAAACCCGAACTATAGGACATACGGACGTTAACGGACTAAATTAACGTTATTGGACTAATAAGACAACAAAAATGGACTAAAATACTTATGAACTTATTATTGGGCTTAACCCATTTAGGCCCAACTTGTAAAGTGTAGATACTGATAATATAAAGTATAACATGGATTAATACAAGTTAAAGAACTTATAATAAGTTTATTGGACTTAAAACACGTAAATAGGTAAAACTAGTAAACTAGTATAAAAGTTATCGACACATAACACTAAAATGAGTAAACGAGAATATGTAAACCCACTTGATCATCATATATAAATAATCATCATATGTATACATAGTTGTTATTTTTATAAAGTCATTGGACATGAGTCTAAGACGAGTATTATTTGTCTAGGTTTCCGTGATTGAAGCACGTACCGTATGTCCGAATTGCCAATAACCAGCCTTCCCACATCAACGTGAGTTCATAGCCTCGCACTCTTTTAAATGTTTTTATAAATGTTTTATAAACCCGCGAGGGAGATAACATGTTAGTTTTTATAAAATAGGACACCATTTGTCCCGATTGTTTTTTTATTGATTTGGACCCGAATGATTGTATGACCCGATTGTATGACCCGATAAATGATTAAAGGACCCGATAGAGGAAATAAAATGGATTATTAAAGTTAGGTTATGTCACTAAAAGTCCCATTAGCATGAATTATGAACTACCGGGATTTGGTAGACGCTTGTGCATATAATAGTACTATTTGGGGACGATCACCCCAGTTCGCGCCTTGACGGTTGATCCCCGTCGTGCCACATTGATTGGTAAGCGAATTTATGTATGAGAAGATTTCCATAGCGTGACCTTTGTGACGACACGCTACTTTAGATGGGCAAATTGAGTATCGGGTTAGCTACCCGTTGTTGGTTTAGTAAGGTAACAATGTCATGCGGCTTATAATAATCCAATTAACGAAATACTAATAGACGCACCGAATTACGATGTATTGCCTGACTAGCAATACAGGGTCATACTATTGATATTATGTTCGTGTTTTGGTTTTCATAACCATATTCATATAACCGTTTTTATTTTTATACAACGTCATAAGACGTATTGTATGATGTTCTTACGACATTGGCTCGTATAATGATTTTTAAGGCAAATGCCTATATTATGATTTTGACGAAGATTTGTATAAAATGACTTTGGCTATTTTATGGCCCATTAAAATGATTTGTACAAAATTATTTTCAGTAATAAATTTTATACTGATATTATATTGATGGATTTTATTAAACTCTATGAATTCACTCGGCGTTATCGCTGACTTTTTATTTTAACATGTCTTATCTCAGGTACTTGAAGGTAATTCTCGGGAAGACATCAAGAATTCATGGCCCGCACCTAAATACTTATTTCCATTCAAATACTTTGTAAAACTTTGTATGACATATAATGACTTGGGACCTATGTAATTTTGATATTTAGGAATGGAAATGCTTTATTAATAAACGACGCGATTTTTAAGCGTTGTCTATGATGTGAGTATTGTGCTATCCCGTAACACCAACGAGTCTTCCGCTGTATTGAGTTGTATAAATTTGGGGGTGTTACAATATCTGTAAGCATGAATACCATGGCACCAGACTCCAACTCCAAGATATGCACTCCACAGCCAACATACAGCTTCCATCTCTTGATCACCCAGCGTGGCTGGTCTTTCTAGACACCAGAATGTGGAGCATGTGGAGGAGAATCAAGCCTCATCTTCAAGTCAGCCCACATTGTCAGACATGGCCAGGTGGCCACCTCACGAGGATGAGTAGGCATTCCAGCATCCACAAACCCATACAATGACATAAGATCCCTACGATCCACCCATGTCAAAACACCTTGCAAACCCGAAGCATAACGAACATAACCATCACTGATGGAAATCCTATGGGTGAAAGTACCAGGAATACTTGTGGATGGCTTAACCGTCCAAGCAGTAATAAAACCCGTACCCATTGGCAATTCTGTGTCACTGTCGGAAGATGCATCAATAAGGTTCTCAGGAGCACGCTTCTCATAAGGAACAGACTTACCACGTCTAGCCATCTTCTTGCGAATGGAACGACGAGGAGTTGGAACACCAGACGAGGTTTCAACATTTACCTTCGCAGCAGGAATAGGATCAGCAGGAGTATAATCAACACCTTGACCAACCAAAGGATCAACGAGGTGGCTGCACCAGGAGAAGGGGTAGGTTGAGAGTCAGTCACTGGTGGTGAGGTTTGTGTCATAACAGGAGTAGAAGTGGTGGTGGTAGTGGTAGCATAGGTGGTGGTGGTAGGACCCGAAGATGAAACAGGATGAGCAACCGAAGGTGTGGGTGTGGAACTTGTAGCAGAAGTATCAACAACAGATGGTATACCAGTAGAAACTTGAGGAACACCAGATGAAGAACCAGGAGCAACAATAGGTTGAGAAGTTGGAACCACTCGTGGAGGAGGACGATAGATGAAGCGCTTCGGAACCGGTGTGTTCTGACTCTTGATCATCCTTTGGTGCAGATCCTTAAGCTCGTCAAAAGACAATGCCCTAACCCGATCCCATGTCCAACCAACAGTAAAGTGAGCACCCGACTGATATTTGACATACCTCTGCATTATCTTTCTCTCCTCGGTTCTTATCAAAGGCCTGTTCTGACGCTTTTTACGCAGTTGAGCAGCTAGAGACAATTGTTGTTTGCGCATAAATGCCATTTCCCGTGGGATACAATTCTGCTCATTCACATCAGCACCCAAGAGATCAGTAAACTGTGAATAATCAAATGTAAGAATAGTGAGCACCCGCATCTAATTAATATCATCCTAATGCATAGCATCATGCTGCAACTGTTCACGCCTTTGCTTTTGAAGAGCTTCTTCCTCAGCCCGAGCAGCTTGATCAATCTCCGCCTGCATTTGTTGTGCAGCTTCCTCCCCTAACCTGTCTTCCTCAAGTTGTCTGCGAGTATGCTTGCGAGGGGGTGAGGGTGCATCAGTCATAAGGGCTTTCCCCTTAGGATCATGAGACGGTCCAGCAGTTGGACCAGCATTAGTACCAGCAGAAGAACCAACAATATCCTCCGTTGGTCTAGGGGTAGCAGCAGTAGGAGGGATGCTTGATGAAGTAGGAGGAATAGGCAAATCAGCATACGGCTTATCAGCAAATGCATCCTTCACCAGCAAAGTCAAGCCATCCTCCACAAGATCCTCAACATCCTCATCAGAATCAGACTGAAAAAACATGCTTCTTCATCCTCCTCTGCTGTGTCTCCAAAGCTTTAATTCGGTCCGCCATTGGAAGAACAAATTCCCTGGTAAGCTTGCGATGCTGATTCAAATCCGCCTCCAAAGAAATAATTCTTTCATGGTACCTGTGCATGAGATCAAGCAAAGAAGTCAGTGTAGCAGGTTCCTCCGCTTTCCCACCAAGAGGACTTGGATCTGGGAAGGCTTCATTGGAACCAGAAGCAATAAAGGGTTCATCATCATGAGCACGAGAACCAGAGGGCTTCGCAGTAGATTGAGGTCCTGGACTAGGAGGGGGGTATCCACAAATGGGGACGGATGTGGCATAGAAGAGGGGGAAACCTTGGAAGTGGATGGCATTTTAACCACCACTTCCTCAGCTGGCTCTTCCACCACCACATGAGGTGCACCACCAGCAGGATGCTCCTCCTCCATAGGATCATCTCCTAATGGAAGTTTCGCCTCGGCTTCAGCAGCCGGAGGAACAACATTAGGAGGACCTTGGGCAAGGCCCAACATTGCGTCAGTAAGGGGCCTCCAATCCCCCTTAAACCCTAGAGCCATATTGGAGTAAACTTTAAAACTAAGCTTAGGGGTCTCATACTCTTCCCTATTACGAGGTATACACACAAGTATCTGCTGCAAAAACCTAGGATACATTAAAAATTTCTTCCTAGACACAGTACTACTAAGATTGCTAACAATCCCATTAAACAAATAGCGAGAAAAATTAAACACTCGACCTTGTGCTATACAGATCAAACCAGTAGCCAAAGGAATGGGAAAGGCATCCCAACTCCCAGACTTGGGGATTAAGCAGTGAATCAAGAAGTGCACTAGAAGCTTCCACTGGGGGAAAACCTATTCTTTTGGAAGTTAAACTTCCCCCCCATGGTTATAACCAATATCAGCCATCCCCTCCAAAACCTCAGCATTGGGGATGGAAACAACGCCACCTTCATCTTGAAGATGAAGTGAACTCCTAATAGAAGCTTCAGAAACCACATAAGAACGTCCATCAATGGTAGCATGGAGTTCAAGTGGGCGACCCAAAACATCCACAAGTTCGGCAGTATCCCAAAACTGGAGAATCACACTATCATAGACAATTGGGCAAACAGTAAAAGCATACCTGAGGTTAGAAACCTCAATAAACTCTAAGATGTCTGTGAATTCGTCACGTTTAGGACCATCTCCCAGATACGCCACCTTATTGTGATCGGGTTTATAGAACAGAGCAGCCATTGATGATGATTGGAAGTGATGGGAGGTGATTGATTAGAGATTGAGAGAGTAGGAGCGTGTGTGTGTGTTATGATTGTGATGAATGAGTCAAGGGGGGTAATTGACCATAAATAATGGTCTTGTAACTGTTCATTGACCCCTAATAATGTGGGTTGCCCTTTAAAATTAGGCAGTTAATGCAAAAGTAACCACTTGCCCCTTATAACTTTATTTGAAAATCCCAGTTACCAAAGGTAAATAATATGATATATATTAGAAGTAACTTGCGTTGACTAAAAGTCAAAACGCATAAGGGTCAACACTAGAAGAACAATGTGTTCAACAGAAGTCAACGAAGTGAACAGTGACCCAAACCAAGACTAGAAGCCAACCATAAATGATAAGTAAGGATTTTATCCACAAGAAGTTGAAGACTACCACCAGAAGGGACCAAAATCCTCCACTAGAAGTAGCACACACCGCAAATACCCATACAATCTGTTGTTAAAAACTACCAATATATTAATCTGCACAAGTAAATATGTACACTAAGCCTCCCCTTAGGCTTAGCCTCCCCTCAATCCTAGGTCTCAAGGATTGACCATTCCAATGTGAACCACCAAGTGGTTGAACCGAGGACCATCAAAGGCTTTAGTCAATAGATCAGCAACATTATCATCCGTATGAACCTTAAGAACCTATATCAACTTCTTCTCATTGGCATTCCGGATAAAGTGGTGCCTAATTTCAATATGTTTTGTACGTTGATGAAAAACAGGATTCTTCACAATGCAGATAGTGCTTTGGTTGTCAATGAAAATTTTGGTGTTCATAAAGTTGAACCCATAATCAAGCATCTGATTTTGTATCCACAAAACTTGTCCACAACAACTAGCAGCAGCTACGTATTCGACTTCTGTTGAAGAAGTAGCTACTATCGTCTATTTCTTACATTGCCATGAGATAAGTCTGCGACCCAAAAACTGACAACCACCAGTAGTAGATTTTCTGTCATTATTAGCACCTGCATAGTCACTATCACTATATGCTTCAATAACAAAAGGTGATTCTCTAGGATACCACAAGCCTAGCTTGGGTTGAGCCTTGATGTACTTGAAAATCTTCTTGACCGCATTCAAGTTAGAAACCGTTGGAGCCACCTGATGTCTAGAACAAGCACTTACTGCCAACATAATATTCGGACGTGATGCAGAAAAATACATGAGTGAGCCAATCATTGACCTGTACATGTGAACATTTACCGGAGGATCTGGCTCATTCTTGAGTATGACTTTAGCCACTTCATATGGTGTTGCTGCTGATCTAAAAGGATCCATATCAAACTTCTAAAGGATCTCATGAACATATTTATCTTGACTTATTAAGATTCCATCCTCCTGTTGCTTGACTTGAAGTCCAAGAAAGAATGTAAGCTCTCCCATAGCACTCATCTGAAATTCTCCCTTCATCAGTTGTTCAAACTCATCACACCATTCCTTCTTGGTAGAACCAAAGATAATATCGTCCACATAAACCTGAACAAGGATAATGTCCTTGGTATTCCTCTTAAGAAATAGTGTTTTGTCAATTATGCCTCTTCTATAGCCATGTTTCAACAAGAAAGTGGAAAGACACTCATACCAAGCTCTAGGAGCCTGATGAAGTCCATAGAGAGCTTTGACCACCTTTTAAAATTTCTTGGGATGAAGTGGTTCTACA
This sequence comes from Glebionis coronaria, assembly GCA_025667525.1. Lineage (NCBI taxonomy): Eukaryota > Viridiplantae > Streptophyta > Magnoliopsida > Asterales > Asteraceae > Glebionis > Glebionis coronaria. Next base: position 52,039,587 of record CM046879.1, on the reverse strand, counting down.
AATCCCTTAGGTTGAGTGACATAAACTTCCTCATAAATCTTGCCATAGAGAAATGCACTCTTGACATCCATCTGAAAAACTGTAAAGCCCACATAAGAAGCAAAAGCAAAAAACAGACGAATGGCCTCAATCCAAGCAACATGAGCAAAAACTTCAGTGTAGTCAATGCCTTCAAGTTGTGTATGACCTTGTGTAACCAACCGTTCCTTATTTCTCACCACAATTCCCCTTGCATCTTTCTTGTTTTTGAGAATCCATTTGGTACCAATTGCCGTTTTTCCATCTGGCAAATCAACTAGGATCCAAACATTCTGAAACAAGAACTGCTGCATCTCCTCCTGCATAGCCTTCACCCAACTTTGATCCTCAAGAGCATGAGAGACTGATCTAGGTTCCACCTGTGAAAGAAAACAAGCAAACAAACAATGTTGAAAGTCCGTATGATTATTACGCTTTTGGTCCTGAATATAGCTCACAAGAGCATGATGATCAAACGTTGCTTTCTTATGCATTCTGTGAGTCTTGACAGTAGAACTAGGATCTCCAATGATTTGAGTAGTAGGATGGTCTTTGTGTGACTGCAAAACTGGATTGGAAGCTACGTCCACTTCTGGTGCCAAGTTATTAAGATCCCTAACAAAGTCATCATCATATGAAGCAGAGTTGAAAATGCCATCTAATGGTTGCTTATGAATATCATCCAGCTTGGTAGAAGACTTCTTTTGATAGTATCCCAAGTCAGAAGGACTAGAGAATCTAGTAGAGTAAGTGGAATTACTAGCCGGACTACCAATAGGTATTAAAATAGCACTAGGAGTAATAGTTGGAGTACTAGGAGTAGCTTTGTCAGCAGAAGTATTCAAAGGAAACTCAAAGCCACCTTGAGTAGCTACTATAGTAGCCTCTAGTTGTTGCTTGAGCAATGTGTCAAGAGCTCCTTGTGAGTCCAAAATATCTGATGGATTAGCATCACTAGGAGTAGTAGGAGAGACTGTGGTGGAATAGGATGGAACAACAAAAATATCATCCTCGTCATCTGAGTCTGAAAGACTAGAATGAGCACATGCACTAGAACTTGTGGATCTGCATCATGGTTAGTTTTGAAATGAAAATATCCCAATGAATCACTAAGATAATCAAGATCAAAATACCATTCAAGACCCTTGCCTTGTATGTTTGACTTCTCCTCAAAATAACAGAGATTTATAGTTTTAATTAATCGCTTGGCTTGGAGATTGTAGACACGATAAGCCCGAGAGTGTGCTGAATATCCCACAATGTATCCTTCATCTGCCTTGCCATCAAATTTCCCTAAATAATCACTAGTAATCAGAATGGTGACAGGACACCCAAATGGCTTCAAATGAGCAATGTTTGGTACTTTAGCTGTGAGTAGCTCATAGGGAGTCTTCTTGTGAGGATTAGTAATAGAAACTCTATTCAAAACATAACTTGCAGTATTTACAGCTTCTGTCCAGAACATGGTTGGAAGCTTGGAATCGGCAAGCATTGTTCTCGCAGCTTCTATTAGAGTCCTGTTCTTTCTTTCTGCCACGCCATTCTGTTGAGGATTTCTTGCGACACTATAATCTCTTTTGATGCCTTTAGAATTACAAAGTGCTATGAGGTCTGCATTTTTGAATTCCGTTCCATTATCACATCGAATACCTTTAACCTTCCTGGACAACTGATTCTAAATAAGTGTAATAAAGTCCTTGAGAATTGAGTAGGTCTTACTCTTGGCAGCCATGAAGAAAACCCACGTGAACCTGCTATACCCATCAGTTACCACAGGGCAAAACTGTTTGTGGTCAATGCTCCTAATAGAGGTAGGACCAAATAAATCCATGTGTAGTAGTTGCAATGGTTCAGTTATAAGGCTGAGAGCAGTAATGGTCTTGAAGGATGCTTTATGTTGTTTACCTTTGCTGCATGTAAGGCAATTGATATCATTTTTGAATGATTTGGGAAGTAAACATGTCCCATCCTTCGTTGCCATTTAGTGGCTTCATCTTCTGAGGCTTTAGCAACCAAACATGCTAGTTGACCAGTAGGATTGACTTCATTCAGCTTGATACTATAGAGGTTGTGTCTTCTAGGGATTCTGAGCAGAAGCTGTGAGTCATCCGGGAGTTTAAAGTCTTTGGATAACACTAGTGCATCAGTATCCGTAAAGAGGACAAACTGCTTCTTGTCACAAATTTAAGAGACATATATCAAGTTGAAGTGTTGAAGTGCTTCCACATAGTAGACCTGCTCAAAGTTAAGATTAGGCGTCTGAATCGTTCCTTTGCCAGTGATCCTTCCTTCACCTCCTCCAAAATAGTCCTTTCCGCCTTGAAATGGTACAAAGTTAGATAGAAGACCTTTATTTCCTGTCATGCTCCTAGAGCATCCACTATCAACAATTCCTAGAGTAGGATCTTGGTATGGAGTAACCTATAACAACAAGAAAAGATATATGCAAAAAATAGTGTCTTAAGGGGACCCAAACCTTTTCAAGTTTGAGCCTGCCTTGTGGATCTTTAGTAGTTAGCCAAGAAGATTGATGAGATCCACCGTTGTTCTTAGGTTGCCTATTCATCATACGGGTGTTATTGTTTGACCATGAACAACCTGCTGAGGGCTTAACATCAGTTCCGAGATATCCCAACCCAAAATACATGTGGTCTAAATTAAATGCATAATTTGGATTAAAAGTCTGAAAATAGTTGTTAGTTGGTCTATTTGGTAGTAATCCAGTGTTTCTCCAATGATCAGAAGTTAATGAAGAGGTCCTTCTAGAAGAAGAAAAGATTGGGCACATAGGTTTAGTCTTCTAGAAGAATATGGAACAACTCCTGGTGGACCAGGAGCAGGAAATGCTTGATATACAGAAGAATGTTTGTCATAAAAATCACAATATTTAGTCAAATGAAATTCACTCCCACAAACAAAACATGTTTTAAACGACCTTTTATTAGAATGACATTGTTTCATACTGCTAACTTTATTGCACACAATTCTAGGAGAAACATTCTTCCTAGGACTAAATAAACCAGGACTAGACACTGTTGAAGTAAAAACAACTCTCTCTTCACTCTTCCTAGCACTAGGAGCAGCATGGGCATTTGACTTGGAACTTGCAGGTCTCGACTCTTCACTTGAACCACATGATGCAGAGTCACTGGCTTTGTCACTGAAAGTACACGAGACAAAGTCATTAGTATTAGTAGAACTTTTTGGGGACTCATGCATTTGTGATCCATCCAAGTCATTATGCCTAGTAATGGGCATGAAAGTTCCTGAAAGAGGTGGAGGGACAGCATGCATTTCTGCTTTAACACCCCCAAATTTACACGCAGCGGAATACATCTTTGGGTGCTAAACAATGATACAACAACACATAATTTATAAAGAACGACTCGAAAAGAGACGTTTTAGATTTATCGTTCCCAAAACATTCATCAGAGTAGCGTAGTCCCAAGTAATCGTTACCAAAAGATAAGTTAAAACAACATATTAGTTTGTTTTAAAAATGGAACGATAAATAAATCAAAGAGTTTAAACAACATAGCAGTGCACAACTTCATTCTCGTGACCTCCAAGCTTCCACTTCTTGATTACCTGAAATACATGTGAGTAAGACAATCAGCAAAAATGCCGAGTGAATCTATAGGTTTATGTAATCAATTTGAACACAAGCAAAGATTATAAGTTTGTGGCATGCTTATAAGCATCAAATAATAATTTGCATCAACAATGATAATTGTATATAGCATAAATTGCAATAAGCTCATGGAACCGAGCCCTTAAACACTCCTTTTAGAGGTCTGATAAGACAGGAGATTTATTAATTGTCGGTTACCTCCAGATTTTTGGTACATTGCCGTATACCTGACTTCTCAATACAATATGTCCAAACAGTGTGGAGGTCGGGCCTAAGCTTCTGTGACAAGTCCACACAAACTGAACCGGGGCGGCTTCCCCCATAGATCTATTAATTGTACTAGCGGTTAACCCATCATAGGTTAATTAACGGTCCATAATTGAGGCTTTATCAAAGGCAATCACTTAATGCAATTTAAAGGCAACCACGAGTCCATTCATAGAGGGACAAAGCATACCATAAAAATCTTGTGTTCTAAGTTTATAAAACATGTATTCCCCCTCGCGGGTTTTTAAAACAATTTAATGTGCACAAGCGAGGCTATAGACTCACCTTAGTACTTATAGTAGTTGAAGACAATCGCCGACGATAGTAGATGCCCGATAATCACGATAACCGCAACCTAGCAAATAAGGTGCGTACTTTAATAATAGACTCGATAAATAAACGATACTTAATAAAATCAAACTCGAACTCATAACACCACAATACAATCAAGAGCAAACGATATAATTAACTTCATTATACTTTACTACTCATTTACTTTACCATTTTACACTTTTAACAAAATCCGCCGGTACATACTACATGTACTAGCTTATTTACCCCTTTTAAACTTGTCAACCGTTTATGAAACGACTCGATAAGCTAACTTACTATATATAGAAAGTCCTCCTACAAGTTCATCAAATGAAATTACTTTTAAAGTCCTTTACTCGACTCATTTTCAAACCACAAAATCCGGACAGATTTACGTTAATTTTTCATACAACCGTTTTAACTTATTTAAACGACTCCGTTTACAAAACCGACACTCGGGTTTTAAAGTAAACTCAACCTAATAAATAAATACCTCATTATCAGTAGGTTACACATTTTAAAACTTTCATTTAGAGTCCCCGGGATTCGATCCAAATATCGACAACAACTATATGTAGTGTCGATACTCGTCTCCCGGTACACGATTATTCAAAACATCATAACTTCGCGCTCGTTTTGAGTTAGAAGCTCTACCTTATATCAAATCGAAGCTAAGGAAATTATCTACAACCCTAGGCTATAAGTTAAGTCATTTTCAAAACATAAAAATTCGGATTTTTCAGTTTACTTACTGCTATAAAATGGGTACCAAAATCTTGTACAAAATCAACTTTTTGACCAAAACCAACCATAGAAATGATCATTTATATACTCTAATATCATCATACATCCACCATAACATCAAAATCATAACAAAAATAAAAATCTTTGGATCAAAACATAATTTTTAACAAGATTTCTAGCAAGAACCACCATGGATCATGCTAAAAACACCATGCATGACCATGGCTTCCACCTACCAACATCATAAAAATAAAAAGTGCTTGCATGTGTAAAATTTTTATACCTTTGTGATCCTTGATCAAAAATAGAGATGGGTCTATGCTCGGTTTAGCTAGATTCAACCTAAAACTCAAGATAATTGGAAAAATGTATGGATTTGAGTGTGTGGGTTGAGTTTCGGCATAAACAAGAAAAAGAGAGAGAGAAAGAAAATTTTGGAAGTGAAAAAAAATAAAGTATGTGTGTGTGTTTTTAATTTATTTAATTTTAATTAGTTGGGAAGGACTAAAGTACAAATTGGCTAAAGTTTGGTTAAAAATGAAATTAGCTAGTTAAAAAGGGTGGGAAATTGTCACTAGTCAATTTTTGAAAATATTTACGGGACTCGGGTTTCGTAAAAATACTTAAAAGTTTAAACGCACACGAAAACTAATGATATAACGACTCGATACGTAATTAAAACGATATCGTCGAAAATATTAAATATCGAAACGATCGATAATGAAATATAAAATTATGGGCATCCGTCGGTATCGCGATCACTAGTAGTCCTCTTTGCTCGTCAAAATATTAAAATAAAACATTTAATATCGGTTTCAACTTAAACCGTTATACATAATAATATTTAACGTTATAAAATACTTCAAAATAATTAAAAAAAAATATAATTAAATTATGACCTTATTTTTACGGGTTTTACATCCTCACCACCTTAAGGGAGCGACGTCCCGGCGCTCAACTTATCTCATACACGAGTTGATCACTACCCGGAAGGATGACGACATTCCTTGATAAGAAGTCCTTACGTTCCCACGTGTATCTCGATCCAGGATCTCCACTGGTTCTTTTACAAAACGCAACTTGTCGTCAAGTTGTATCTCACCAAAAAGGAATAAATAAATCCTTATCCACAAGTCACCCGTCAAGCTCGACACATGAAAATTTTATGAATCACACGAAGCTCATTCGACGACAAGAATAGATGACAGGGTTTACGGGTAAGTCGAGTTAAAAAGAATGTTGCAAACTAAAGGATATCCATCGGCCGGATAGTCATGGACACACATCAAAAAGAACTAACAAGAAAAACATTCTCGTCATCAAAGGGTGCTCACACGCGGGTCCCTACTCAAAAGATAATACAAAGACACCATCTCACTTTCGCCAACGCGCATAAAAGTCTAAATAAATATCGTCGTTGAAAGTCAAAAAGATATTACATAGTATGTGTTCTACATGATCGGACGTCATCGGATGATGCCGTTTCAAGTTCCCACAACTTACAATCATTTGACTAGAATCACACACCATGTAAGTACATAAAAGAAAAGGTCGAACATAAACATCGAGTATAGATCTCCACCGTTAATTATCGAGAAAACCTTGAACGAACCCTTGATAATAACCACTTGATCTCAAGAGTCTTTCCACTTGCGATGTCGGCTTCAACATACTCCTCGAGGTCGTAACGAATTTATTAACTCCATTCATTAAGAAATTCGGTCCTCAATCATTCCACAAGTACACGCATAAATCCTGGTGACACTTATCGTTTCTTCTTATACACTGCTTCCCGAGATTCATTTTAACTCAGAATAAAATAGTGATCTTCAATACGAGGAACATAACGAGATAAAAATGAATTCAATAAACGCATAAACGGACAAGATGTGGAAAAATGATTTAAGGTTGACGATCGACGAGGGATCTCGACTCATGTAACCGTAAAACATAATAATTCCTAATACTAGAAAAATGAGAGCGATGAAAGAATTTCATATTAACATTAAAGTAACATTTGTCACAATCATCCGTCCCGGATTTGGTATTACCTTAAAATTCAGTTGAGGTACTTTCTTGATGAAGATGATATATTAAAAATAGAAGTTAAATAGTTTCATAATTTATTTTGGTTGTCTTAAGAAACTTTGAAAGAATGACATGAATTTTATAAATTAGACTCATATTATTTGCTACAATTAGAAGATATAATTTCCAAATTAAATCATTATTAGGAATATAAACTAAACCGGTAATTTCATTACATTAAAAATAAAGTATGATAAGTCACTTAGTTAAAAAAAATATAGTATAATTTCATGTTAGGCATTAGGTTTAGTTATACAAAATATGATGTATAAATTTTTGACCTTTTACTTGTAGTGGTTACTTTGATAATTGAAAATCATTGGAAAGTGTATAAGAGTTCCATAAAAATATTATAATAAGTTGTCGATATACTTATAGGTGTTTAATATGTCAAAGTAAACATGGGACATAGTCAGGTTTCAAAATGTGACAAGATAACAAACGAATACGAATGAAAATAATGGTCAACAATTAGTACGAAATCAACGGTACAAAAGAGGACGAAGCAAATGTCGTATGAATTCTTAAAGAGAATAATAAAATAAAGGCGTTGATGGTAAGACGATAAGAAATAATAGATTAAACAAGTTGTCAATTTTGTTAGTGCGGTCGGTGGTTCACCAATATCAGCTCGTTAACTTAGCGGTGGTCGATACATGATCGGAAATAAGATCCATACAAAAATTTTAATCAAAGAAAATTCCTAATAATCACTTGTAATTAAAACAAATCAAATGAACGATGTTAGTGTTTAAAGAGAGAAGTCAAAGCACGGTTCACAAGAGTGGATTTCGAGACAAACGAGAGTGACAGACGTCATCCCGGATATACGGAAATCACTCTAATGATAATTCATTATTCACGTGCGGAGACATTCCAAAGATCTACCCAGTCGCATAAAGAAGATTGGACAAGAAGGAAGGATAAAACATCGAGACTTTTAAGTCCTTTATCGACAGTCAGTAATTAGACGAATAGTCAAAAGAAATCAATTATAAGACAAAATGAAGTAACAAGTAGAAAAACAATCATCGAGTAAAAATGTACTTAAAATCACGTAATTCGTTTAAAAGGTAAGAAAACATATGCGGATGCATAGAAATTGTGCTACTTACATAAAATATAAAGTTTTCAAAACTTCTTTTCAATTTATTCCATTTTATTTATCTTTATAATAAATACAAGTAAAAAGTTGATTATTATCAAGATTTTTAAGGTGACTACTATTCAGCCTAGCATGGCTCCTTCTAAATTAGACATAGGTGATCAGGCCATGTATAATTTAGGGCTAGCAATGCAGTGCTCCATTTCGTCGAAAAGTATTACGTTTCTTATGTTTATATAAACCATGCCATTTGTAAAATGGAATTTAAAAATAGTTTATAAATTTATAGGATATAAGTAATTTGTGAGATACTCAATAAGCAACTTTTAATATTACAAAAAGTATTTTATAAGACCAAAGTAAAAACAATTGGTGAAAATAATCGTAAAACAATATCAGATTTATTTATAAGGTGACATTATGACAACGTATAAAGTAGCCAAAGGTTTGCAAAAAGTGGCAAATAGTAGCTCAATAAACAATCAATGATATGGTTACAAGTTAATAAGGTTTCAAAAGGTTATAAGGTTTAGACGAAAACGCCATGAGACAAGCGATAAAATATCGACGAAGAATGTGAAGACAAAACTTCAAAACTCAACCCAAATCAGTGGAAGGTTAGAAGTAAATAAAATAAAATAACATCGAAGGACAAATGTGTCATATATATAAAAATAGTAAATCAATCCATATGTGTATTCTATGTAAGATACTCGACACAACATGCTTTTAAGAAAATATATTATTCATTTTCAAGTTACACCATTAATCCGGTAATTGCTAATCCTGTAATGTTTCTATTTTTAAACATTTTAACATGTAACTAGTATTAGTTAGTTGTAAAATAATATTCATTAAAATTTTACGATCTCAAATGAACTTAAAACTGCTTAGAAACGTATAAAACTCATGTTCTGAATTTTCTATCAGATTTAACTTTTAATTATGAGCCGATTAATTGACCCGATAAACGACATCTCCAAGACTCAGAGTCTAAAGCATTTTGATGCAAAACGACGTTTCAGACGACTTTCTAGTTTTACCCGAGACCTAAAAACCAATGTAAAATGACCAAAATACCCCTGCAAGTTCTGTGCAGGTTTGACTGTTTTATTTTAAAACACATGTTTTACTTTTAAGTTTTGACCTGTTTATACTGTCCCTACAATTTCTCCATAAAATATATTTTTCGACACTTCCTGACCACTCAAAATATATATATATATATATACACACATGTCTTGTGGATTTTACAACAACGAAAAATAAATCTCATAATGAGCATCAAATAAAAATATAGTATAATGAAATGACATAAGATGCTTCAAGGTATTCAACACGAAATTTAGGAAGCAAAACGGTGAAAGACGTTCGAAAATTAGATTTCAAAATGCAATGTAGGCAAATCTCCTTGGTGCCACGATTGTCCAAAAGCACAAAACATAACAAGAAAAGAATGGAACATTCACGGGTTGCACTCCGGGAGCACGAAGGTTAATGAAAAACAAATGATACAATTTTATAGAAGTAAAATCGTATTCCAATATAGCGCCATAATCTAGACGATTATTTATAAAATGACGATGACGTTACCGAGATATAAGTGAACAATACACTTCGGAGTCGATACATATAAATGTCAATGAATTTAATGTTCGTATGTCGTATAAAACAATAATAAAAATTTACAAAATATTATGAAAAACCATGATATTATTCAACACGATTATAGGAAATGTTTCAAAATGTGTGACTCACACGATAGCGGTTAGTCTATTCCAAAGACACATTGAGCTACACAATGGTCTAAAAATTACGTTTCAAGACGTCTAAACACAAACAGTCGGAAGACGATTTGAATATCTATATAGATATCACAAAGGGTTAAACAATGAAAGTAACGCGCGTAGATAAAGTTACGTAAGGTCATAATATAGAAATTTGCAATAAAAGCAATTTAAATACTTCAAAAATAAATACAGAAAGATCTTGAAAATTCAATGTATTTATTTATGTTAATCATTAATAAATGATAAACTTTTATCGAAAAGTTTAACGACATAAATATATATCGATAAAAGGGATCCTAGATATAAATATATATCCATAAGTGGATCATAGTATTTATTTATAAATACTTGCCAATAAGGTATACGTAATAACGTATACTAAAATTGTAATCTCAGAAGTTGCTTGAACCTGAAGTCACGCGAAGTCCGGTGCACCGACTCTTTGAAAAATAAAAACTGACAGTTATAGTTTAGGTTTTTAAAATAAAGACCTAGTTCTCTATAACTCATGGCTCTGATACCAATCTTTAACACCCCCAAATTTACACGCAGCGGAATACATCTTTGGGTGCTAAACAATGATACAACAACACATAATTTATAAAGAACGACTCGAAAAGAGACGTTTTAGATTTATCGTTCCCAAAACATTCATCAGAGTAGCGTAGTCCCAAGTAATCGTTACCAAAAGATAAGTTAAAACAACATATTAGTTTGTTTTAAAAATGGAACGATAAATAAATCAAAGAGTTTAAACAACATAGCAGTGCACAACTTCATTCTCGTGACCTCCAAGCTTCCACTTCTTGATTACCTGAAATACATCTGAGTAAAACAATCAGCAAAAATGCCGAGTGAATCTATAGGTTTATGTAATCAATTTGAACACAAGCAAAGATTATAAGTTTGTGGCATGCTTATAAGCATCAAATAATAATTTGCATCAACAATGATAATTGTATATAGCATAAATTGCAATAAGCTCATGGAACCGAGCCCTTAAACACTCCTTTTAGAGGTCTGATAAGACAGGAGATTTATTAATTGTCGGTTACCTCCAGATTTTTGGTACATTGCCGTATACCTGACATCTCAATACAATATGTCCAAACAGTGTGGAGGTCGGGCCTAAGCTTCTGTGACAAGTCCACACAAACTGAACCGGGGCGGCTTCCCCCATAGATCTATTAATTGTACTAGCGGTTAAACCATCATAGGTTAATTAACGGTCCATAATTGAGGCTTTAACAAAGGCAGTCACTTAATGCAATTTAAAGGCAACCACGGGTCCATTCATAGAGGGACAAAGCATACCATAAAAATCTTGTGTTCTAAGTTTATAAAACATGTATTCCCCCTCGCGGGTTTTTAAAACAATTTAATGTGCACAAGCGAGGCTATAGACTCACCTTAGTACTTATAGTAGTTGAAGACAATCGCCGACGATAGTAGATGCCCGATAATCACGATAACCGCAACCTAGCAAATAAGGTGCGTACTTTAATAATAGACTCGAGAAATAAACGATACTTAATAAAATCAAACTCGAACTCATAACACCACAATACAATCAAGAGCAAACGATATAATTAACTTCATTATACTTTACTACTCATTTACTTTACCATTTTACACTTTTAACAAAATCCGCCGGTACATACTACATGTACTAGCTTATTTACCCCTTTTAAACTTGTCAACCGTTTATGAAACGACTCGATAAGCTAACTTACTATATATAGAAAGTCCTCTTACAAGTTTATCAAATGAAATTACTTTTAAAGTCCTTTACTCGACTCATTTTCAAACCACAAAATCCGGACAGATTTACGTTAATTTTTCATACAACCGTTTTAACTTATTTAAACGACTCCGTTTACAAAACCGACACTCGGGTTTTAAAGTAAACTCAACCTAATAAATAAATACCTCATTATCAGTAGGTTACACATTTTAAAACTTTCATTTAGAGTCCCCGGGATTCGATCCAAATATCGACAACAACTATATGTAGTGTCGATACTCGTCTCCCGGTACACGATTATTCAAAACATCATAACTTCGCGCTCGTTTTGAGTTAGAAGCTCTACCTTATATCAAATCGAAGATAAGGAAATTATCTACAACCCTAGGCTATAAGTTAAGTCATTTTCAAAACATAAAAATTCGAATTTCTCAGTTTACTTACTGCTATAAAATGGGTACCAAAATCTTGTACAAAATCAATTTTTTGACAAAAACCAACCATAGAAATGATCATTTATATACTCTAATATCATCATACATCCACCATAACATCAAAATCATAACAAAAATAAAAATCTTTGGATCAAAATATAATTTTTAACAAGATTTCTAGCAAGAACCACCATGGATCATGCTAAAAACACCATGCATGACCATGGCTTCCACCTACCAACATCATAAAAATAAAAAGTGCTTGCATGTGTAAAATTTTTATACCTTTGTGATCCTTGATCAAAAATAGAGATGGGTCTATGCTCGGTTTAGCTAGATTCAACCTAAAACTCAAGATAATTGGAAAAATGTATGGATTTGGGTGTGTGGGTTGAGTTTCGGCATAAACAAGAAAAAGAGAGAGAGAAAGAAAATTTTGGAAGTGAAAAAAATAAAGTATGTGTGTGTGTTTTTAATTTATTTAATTTTAGTTAGTGGGGAAGGACTAAAGTGCAAATTGGCTAAAGTTTGGTTAAAAATGAAATTAGCTAGTTAAAAAGGGTGGGAAATTGTCACTAGTCAATTTTTGAAAATATTTACGGGACTCGGGTTTCGTAAAAATACTTAAAAGTTTAAACGCACACGAAAACTAATGATATAACGACTCGATACGTAATTAAAACGATATCGTCGAAAATATTAAATATCGAAACGATCGATAATGAAATATAAAATTATGGGCATCCGTCGGTATCGCGATCACTAGTAGTCCTCGTTGCTCGTCAAAATATTAAAATAAAACATTTAATATCGGTTTCAACTTAAACCGTTATACATAATAATATTTAACGTTATAAAATACTTCAAAATAATTAAAAAAAAATATAATTAAATTATGACCTTATTTTTACGGGTTTTACATCTGCTGCTGGTTTAAACCTATTATAGCTAGGTGTTCCCTCTTCCTCCTTGTCAGGATCAAAGACACTTGAAAAAGATAAATCAAACACATCTTCTGAATCAATATATTTATCAAATCCTAACCCTCTTTTAGTCCTACCAGACATACTACTATCAATAAATTTTTAAAGATTCTTAGGTGCCTTTTGCCATTTTTTAAATCTTGAAAGTGTAGCATCTAATTTTTCCTTCATGTCTTGTTTATCTTTGATACTGTCATCTTTTACCTTTTCAGTGTATTTAAGCATATTTGTTGTGTTTTCTAAATCAATGTTCAGTATCCTAATTTTATCCTCGTACTCACGTTGAGTATCTTGAAGCCACCTCTTTTGTTGTTCCAATGTTTTTAAAGAAGCCTTATATGCTTGAACTTCTAAAAAATACTTATCATTCTGATCATTTAAGTCATTATACTGAGACAACAATTCTGAATATTTATCATGACAACCAAGAGAACAATGTTGTACCTGAGGTGAGATGCCCATAAGGGCAAACTCTTTTGTTTCCTCGGCATCAGACAGATTCCCATCAATCATTGCAAACTCGTCAGTAGAAGGTTCAGTTGTTTCTAGGGTAGCATTTTGATGATCATTCCAGTTGACCATAGAGTCAACAGACACCAACGCCTTCTTGTCATCCTTCACCTCCTGAATCTTGAAAGCTGAATATCTGCTCTTCTCCTGGTCATGCTTGTTAGGGCATTCCCTTGCAAAGTGACCTTGCTGCTGGCAGTTATAGCATCTGACCTTTCTTCTGTCAAATCTTGCTGGCTCTCTTGGGTTATAGTTAAATTTTCGACCGGCTTTCTTCTCAAATTTGTGAACCCTAAGAGTGAGCATGGCCATCTGCCATTTTAGATCCATTTCATCCAGGTCAAGTTTATCAACCTGTTTGAAGTCATCAAAAGCAAGTTGCTATTGAGCATCTACGTCAGCAACAAAAGAGTGAAGAACAGCTTCTACCATGCTACCAGACTTGGCTTTTGGTTCAGGAGTAGAAGTATGCTGAAAAGTATGTTGAGAAGACACAGTATTGCTTGGGCTACTAGCATAGGACATGGGACTAGATCCCATAGAACTCACAAAGGCAGAGTTAGCAGGAGTAGGAAAAGAATCACTTGAGTATCCCCTCACATGAGGCTCAAAGGTTTTGAGCTTATGACATAAATAATCAAAATTAAGATAGTCAAGCCCACTTTTTGCTTTGAGAGAGATTACCAGCTGATTCCATGAGTAGGGTAAGGCTCTAAGAAACCTTGCATTGGTATCACCATTGTCAGGTTTCGACCGAAGTTGATTCAACTGACTCGGTATCTTTTGGAACATGTAATACCCTTGATGGATACCTTCAGTTTCTAAGATCTTGAAGTCTGTGAATTCATCTCTCAGCATGGATCTTCACATTTTCTGTGACTCCTCCTTCCCACCAAACCTTGCTTTTGTTCCATTCCAGATTTCTCTAGCATCGTCCAGATGATAAAAGTCACCCATGTGATCATCAGGAAGAGACTGAAGCAAAATAGTTTTTGCTTTGATCTCCTTCTGAACAGCTGTGATTTCTTCATGAGTTTTAGGGTCAAGAAGAATAATACTTCCATTATTGTCTCTTCCAGTTAACTTCCTGCTGTTTCCATTTAGAATAATCTTCCAAAGGTCTTGATCAGTGTTGGTGATCCAACATTCCATCTTCATCGCCCAGCTATCATACTCGTCCTTTTTCAGAAGAGGAAACTTACCATTTGTGTTGGAAACCGTAGCAATGATCTGCTGAGGTTGCTGAGTTTTAGGGGTACTATCTTCTCCTGTTTGAGTAGAACTTGAGGCAGACATAATTAAAAAAAAATTTAATAATGAGAAAAATGATTCTTCTTGTACAGAGACTCTCCCAGGCTCTGATACCACTTGTTGGGTCCACTAGATATGGATCTTGCAGCCTGTTAGGAATGGTGAGCGACTTCTGTAATCACAAGTCTATTCACATAGAGACTCTATATAGATCACACAGTATAAGTGCGGAATACAAATACTATGAACAAGAAGAACATAATAACTATAACAACTTGATCTTTTTCTAAGGATTTCTAATATTAATATGAACTAGAATTATATTTGATGAAGGTGTGTCTAACCCTTCTGCCTAAGGTTCCTTTTATACTACAAGGAAAGCCTAATACATTATTAACCAAAACGTGTAAAACTGATATGCATATCCTTTCCTAACATATCTCATGCATATCCTAACAGAATAATATCTAAATAATAAAGTTTGACTTTCTATACGACCAGGAGCACGGCTTGCTCCTACTACTACTATGACCAGGAGGAACTACATACCTCCTAGTCTACCTATTACAAATAACTATTCCAATGGTCCTAACAAGCATATTGGGTTTTTCCTTGTCTCCACAAAATATTGAATACCATACGTTTTTCCTCCAATAAATCAAGAATATGATTTCCATCAATTATGAGCCAAATAATAATATATTCCTAAAAATCATACGCATGTATTCCTTAATTATAGTTACCAACTGAAAAAGTCACCCCATATTAAATATACTTGTAATTGCAAGGCAATCTTTTTTTTCTTTTTGAATGCCACGATGTGCATATCCCTACAATATTGGAACCAATATTTGTACCACACATCTTTTCCAGTTATGTACTTATAATTTTTTTCCAATCTTTTCATGGCATATCAACCGTATCCCAAAGATTTTCATGTCATAATATATCATGTATAAAGAAAACGTAATGCATATCTTACCCAAAACTGTTGGATCTTATAACCAATCCTATGATACCATGCACACGGTACACACATATCATGGAGTTTTTCCTGTGTCATTCCAACTGCACACATGTTCTAGGGTTTGTATAAACCTTAATAATCAGCTACGGCAGTATGAAAAACACATCCATAAACAGCTTCCATGTGGCAAGATCTATCAGCAAACACCATGCAACAAGTCACGATCCAAGATATTTTGGGTTTAGTATACACGAATCTGTTGTTAATTTAATAATGATAATCATTATTTTGTTAACACAGATCCATTGTTTTTCTTCCTTTTTCCCACGAATCTCCATAGATCATGAACCATAAAACTTTTGAATCACACAAATGAAAACAACAAGAACATTTAATGAATCCAGGATTTAACAACCCTAAACCCATATCATGATCCTGCCATTCTACGGTTGTTTAATCCTGCTGTTTTCTTTGAATCCAAGTCACGACCAAAACACTCCCTTTACTGCTCCAAACACGAATCTAGGGTTTCCAGGTCAAACCCTAAAAACGAAAGTTTCTTTTAAGAATATCACAACAGCCACAAACATCTATCATACTAGGGTTCATCGCTGATCAAGGATCAACTCTCCAAAGCTATTATGACCACCTTCTAAGTACCAGTAGCAACATGAAAGTAACAGCAGCAAAGCAGAACAACGAATCATCTAGGGTTTGTTGGGGAAAACCCTAGCAGCAATAACATCTTTATTATTCAACAACAGAAAATAACATTAACTGAAAACCTTGTAGATCAACCAGATCAAGAGCCAACAATCTCTGATACCACTTGTTGAGTCTTAGGATCTAGACTCATCTAGGATATGATAACAATGATTGTAAGCACAACAGAACACAATAACAAACACAATCAAAGTTATGAACAAGGCTTTCTTATTCATAAAATACTAATAAGCTACTACTATTCCTGGTGCCTAATTGGCTTGACACCAGGAGAACGCACACACACCTTTAGTTTACATTGTATATGAATCAGTGAATAATCATGTGTGCCTAACCCTCTTTATATAATAGAGGTACTAGGGTTACATCATAACCCTAGCTTACTTACTAAGCTAACTATATATTATTAAGTCCTTCATCTTCTTTTGTCATATCAACTCAAGATATATAAGTCCCAACAAGGGGATAGATGGAGCAGGTGGATGGGATTGGAGTGCTAATAAGTGTGAAAACACTTATCATTTTACCACTTATTTTCAATAATAACAAGACCAAAACGTGTATTTTATGTCGTAAAAGTCGGAATTATGCGTGGTTTGTGTTTTTATTGTGTTTTAGGACCAAAATATTAAAAAGGAAGAAAACACGGGCTTTCACGGGCTTTTATCGAAGAAAACGGGAAAAGACGAAGTCAAAAGATCAAGAGTGCAAAAAGAACGGAAGTCCAAGACCTATTCTGAAGATTTATCGAAGAACAAGTCTAAAGACGGAAGTTTAATGAAGTCGAAGAACTCGAGTCTAAATAAATGAAGAAATGTTAAGACGATTTTAATTAATCCCGAGACGACATCAAGAAAGACAAAGAAGTAAATCGAGTCGAGAAGACATGAAGAAAGAAAGAAGATGCAACACATGCACTCCTTTCATTTTCCCCTATAAATACCCTCCTAATACACATTAGGAAGGGGGGGGGGGGGTTAGCTTTTAGTAGTTTTTTTAGTTTTTCATTCTCTCTAGTTTTAGAGAGAGAATGTTCTCAACTTTCTCTCACTAGTTTTCATCTTTCTTTCTTTCAAGATCAAACCTTTGTATTGTTTTTCATTTATCAAGTTTAATTTCTAGCTTTTAATCTTTAATCTCATTCTACCTTTCTTTGATTTTGATTCACTTTTTGGTACGAATTACTTATGATCCGTGTTGTTCATCTATGTTTTCGTGCTTAAAAAGTTAATCTTTTTATGTTTCCTTAAGTTTCTATACGAATAAGCTTTAAGATCTTTGTGCTTTTTGGCTTATTTTTTAGTTTAGCTTATTTACTTTTTAAAGTTTTCATAAAAAGTTCATCTTTTTATTATTTGATTTATAAGTTTTCTTAATTTAAGTTTAGATAAGTTTTCATTTGTGCTTATTTGATTTGTTTCATATTAGATTCGTGCTAGTTTTGGTAATAAGCTTATTTCCATAGCTTATTGATCTTGCTTAATTTTCGGATCAAAGAGGGTATCGGAAGGGGTTATAAACCCCTTTCCGATTTGTGTATTCCGACCAGCAGCACCCTTATTCCGATCGTATTGATCGGAAAAGGGTTTTGAAGATTCCGATTTGCCCCTTTTGTTCATATTCCGACCTGGCTTGCTTAGGTATTCCGATTGAGGGTGTTTACTAACATTCCGATTGTGCAAGTTTATAACATTCCGATTAGTACTCATTATCCAACATTCTGATCAGACGATCGGAATATATTCCGATTGGTCCCCATTCCCATGCATTCCGATTAGCTCACTTTCCGACCAATATTCCGATTAGAATTAAATTTATTGTTTTTGCAAAGTTTTCAAGTGTTAAGTTTTATTAGATGTTCAAGTATTCAAGCATTTATTTTTAAGCTCGTCTTTTTAGTTTAATCTTTTAAAGCTTTAATTTTACTCTTCGACACTTACTTTTTTGTTATTAGTTAAAAATAGATAAAACAAACCAACACCTTTTTATTAACCAAGAACAAATCATTCCACTTAGAACCGTGATCAATTCGAGGAGATACCGAGAACTTAAATCTAGAACCCATAACAAAAGCATGTATCAAATGGCGTCGCTGCCGGCTCTTCTCGTTACGATTAACCGTTTTTTGTGAGAACTTGGATTTTGGGATCCGTTCACCGTGAACGTTACTTTTTCATAAAAATTTTCAAAAACCCTAAAAAAAATATAAAATTTTCAAAAATCCTAAAAATAAAAAAAAAACATAAAAACCAAAAATATTTCTGCTTTGTTTTTGCCTTGTTAGTTCTTTTGCAGGTGCATGCGTACACGATCAACGTCTTATCAAGAGCCCGAGCCTCTCGAAGACTTAGACATGGCCGGTGTCACACCCCACCATGGCGGAATATGGGGCGCGACGTATGGATATCATCACAACAACAGCGTGTCTATAGAGAGAACTAAATGAAATTGAAATATCATAGATGGCGACACAAATGTCGTGACAATATCTCAACAATGCAGGCGTCTAGGTAAGTAGGTAACAGGCCTACCTCTTACCAAAGACATACAAATAAACAAACATCAAACATATAGGTACCACAAAGTTCACTTAATCAAAACACAAAATAAAATCTAAGAGGAAAGGGATTCCTCCGAATGCAATCCTAGCAGCCTCTATACTCTAGCCACTTCTAACATCATCTTGCACAACTACCTCACCTGAAAATGACACTAAAATCTGTCAACATAAAGTTGGTGAGAACATAGGTTTAAGTTATCTAGAATATCATAAGAAACCTTGACATCCGCTGTAAATAAGTTAAAGAAAAACAATTTATAGTAATGGACCATAATGTGATAATCATGCTACATGCATCCACTACAAAACTCAAGCCAAGTACCAATCACATCTACAATTCACAAAGCACATTATAACAATCAAGAAGTATCCCGTCACACGCACAATAACACACACCATACTATCCGGATCTTTCCCACACCACCTGTGGAAGATGAACTATATCCCCGTCGAGATATCTTGCCTCCGAAGAGACGATGCACAAGTACTCAGGACGGATCGTGCCCCACGCTCCACACACATCACAACTGGTCCCATAGACGCCCATACATCTATGTACCAAAGCCAATCACAATCCAAACAAGATTCACATAGCAGAACACGTACCAAAGCACATATGAGAACACATAAGCACGCAAGTCACACAATAACACATTTATGTCCACACATTTTATAACATAGTACTAAATCATGTTAAAGAACATTACAAGTGTCATCTCCATCCCATACTGGAAAAAAACATTTAAAAACGTAGCAAAATGGGACTATGAACTCACCTGATTGCTCCTTCACAAGTCCTTGCACTAGCAACAAGCTACCAAACCAAAAGCACGCAATCAATATATGAACCAATCACTAAGATGGCTCATTAACCTATGATGGACATCTAGCCTATTCCCACATATTAACCTCATTGATAAGCTCTAATCACCCTATTACCCTTCCTTAACAAGTCCTTAACTTGGTTAAGTTTAATAACTAACCCGTTCACATTTTACCCAAAACAGTCCCAGTTTTAGGTCTCAAAACTTTAAGTCAAACGTCCACTTAAACATACCCATGGTTTCTGTAAAAGGAATATTCATACCCTTACATATGTTGGCTAACACCTCCCACTTTCCCTAACCTTAAAGCTACTGTTAAGGCCCTGATATACATATATCTACTTTTGTCATTCCATATTTCCTGATTTTAAACGTACTAAAAGTTTGTTACCATTAAGGGATCTTACCCTAAACCACAACCTTAGCCCAAGTGCATATACTTACTACAATATATAAACCATCTCTCACATTCGTGAGAAGATCCCAATGCAACCCTAAGTACCCCAAACAACCCAAAACTTAAAAAGAAAACAGGCTGAATTCAAAACTGTTTTGACCTCCGACTGTTGTAACCTGTTTTTGACCCACTTCCCTACCTCCAATTTAGTTCTAGTTTCTTGCATTGGAAAGCCACTTCAAACAGCTTTCCAGGGATATGTGGATCGCAAAATAATAGTTTGTAGAACTCCCAATATGACCAAAACAATTGACTCAAAATTCTGCCCAGTTTTTAAAAACGGGTTTAACAAAATCAACCTCATTAATTAACCCTAATCCCTCTAATTACAAGCCCTAATTTATGTAATCATCATATTATGATTAATACAACATTAATTTACTGTTTTTATATTAAACCCTAACCTAAATCCATCATAAGATTATTAAAGAAAACATAAAAACAAATTAATTAAAAAGGGATTTAAAGATTTACCTTGGATTTATGAAAACCCCCAAATTTTATGAAGAACCCTAATTTTTTTTATAAGACTCACGAATTTCCTTCATCTCCAGGAGAAAAATAATGAATTTGGTTTAGTATATACATTATATAGGGTATGGGTGAATCCTAGTCCAACCCAAAGCCCACTTTCCTTAAATCTTTTCCTTTTTCCTTTTTTTTCTCTTCTAAACCGACCTAAACACCATAAAATTCGTTTTTTTCTTTATTTTATTATTAATAAATATCTTATTAATATTACCTTAATTTTCCTTAATTTATTTCAGCTCCTAAAGCCTCCAAAACCTCAAAACCGTAAAACTAGTCAAATTTACGCGTTTTACCGTAAAAGACGTAAAATATACACTTTTAAAAAAAATATCAAATTCTTAAATAAACTTTATAACTAAGTCCTAAATGACTTAAAACCATCCCGAAAAATATTCTTTTGGATAATTACCTCACCCGAGACCTCTAAACGCTAAACCGTAAATCCAAAAAAATACTATTACTATAATACTTATACGTATACGTAAACACCACAATATCACCATTTTCATTTCATAGTCACAACTTGTGAGCTCATGAACATGAAATAACCGTTCCTCGATTTACTTATGAGTACTCTATACTCATAAACGATAACCACACCAACCTCGTTCACACAAAATAAACACGTAAACACACAATTCAAGTAAGCACACATAAAATAACCTAAAAGTAAGACCAAGTGACAAATCCAAAACCTAGGGTTGTCACATCACTCCCTCCTAATAGAAATCTCGTCCCGAGATTTACTCCCAAACTCAAACTTATTCTCAGCAAACAAACGAGGATGCATATCCCTGATAAAACCTTCACGTTCAAACGTGAACTCAGTTTACACGAAAATAATCTCAACCAACAACACATGAGCCTTAACCGTCCGCAAGGAAACTTATCAAAACCATAAAGTTATGTAACCAACCTAACTAAATCTCGCAACTCATCAGACAAGAATGTCTTGAAATCAAGTTAGGAGCCGTCACATAACTCAACGGGTTTAACACTGTCACCCCGATTTCAGTCTTACTCATAAGTACCATAAATCAAAACTCATCAAAATATAACCACGTATAATAAGGTCTAAAGAACTCTCAAATTCCTTCCCAACTCATCTCTATGTTAACCCTCCAAGTGTTCATTACCACAAAATACCCAAAACACGAGTTTAAACCATATTGTCCGAAAATTAACCTTAAACTCAACACTTGTACTATTAATTCGACCAAGCTACTGACTTCCAATTACAAAACTTTCTGAATATTTGAAAAGTATGTTCCGAGTACATAATTTTAGGCTTTTGAATCACCCAAAAACCTTTAAAAACGAATAAATTATGACCAAAACGATTTTTCTCAAAATCTGCCTAGGCATTAGCGACAGTTTCTGACAGTTAGCGACATATTTTGACAGTTTAGCGACAGTTTCTGCCTACTCCGATTTATACCAAATTAAAAAAAACGATTTTTAAACCCTAAAACCCCCCCATTAATTACCAAAACTAGAACCTAATTTATTTTAATTCCAGAAGATTAAAACTCTATTAATTACATGATTTTAACATATTTCACTAAATAAGAACAAAATTTTTAACTTAAGAACAATAACTCTAGGTGATCCAAACCAAAATATTTTAAAATAACCGAGTCATGCTTATATGTTAAAGAATTTATATTCCACCTTATTTGAAACATGTTTCCGACACTTCCTTATTTCATCGACTACCAACAACTTTTTTTTTTTCAATTTGCAAGTTCTATTTTTTACCATGTATAACTCGAAACAAAAGGCATCGTTACCCCAAAAAGAAATCTCCACCATCTCAAAATCCTTCACGCCAAAAGTACCGTACAAACAAACACATGAAATGAGGACCCGAGTAATGCGCTACTACAGACGTTGAACATCTAAAAAAGAAACGAGGCTAGCAACCA
Organism: Glebionis coronaria; assembly: GCA_025667525.1. Classification (NCBI taxonomy): domain Eukaryota; kingdom Viridiplantae; phylum Streptophyta; class Magnoliopsida; order Asterales; family Asteraceae; genus Glebionis; species Glebionis coronaria. The sequence goes on along the minus strand of CM046879.1, from coordinate 52,016,723 downwards.
TCCCAAGAATACAACCGATAAGTAGAAAATAATTTTACATACATAGGCATAAGCGTACATACACTCAAATCCATCCAACATATACTATACAAGCATGTATTAACTCTCTTTCATGCAATCATACTTGAAAGTCCAGTGGTGTTGTGGCACATATATAATTATGTAGGCCTCCATAATTATACATGTTCCCTTTCACCAATGTACTCCCTCCTATGATGACACTTATAAGAAATTAATACTACACATAACACATAATCCGACACCTCACAAGCACATAACCACACAAGATAAGATCCAAAACCCCATGTATTAAAATAACATAGCCAATGCACGAAACACATAAACTCGTAGTCCAGCTGAACCAGCGTAGACAAAATTCAAAATGTATAAAGAACATGAAAACATAATTAAGCGAAATCCAACAATGACTAGCGTATACGACCATGGTTCCACCCGCACTAATCAAAACTCGTAAAGAAAATAACATGTAGTTAAGTATGAACCATATTAGTTCATAACCTAACAAATACTGCGAAAATAATATTCAAACACATCAATTACTATAAAATGCACACATACTCCTATGACGCCTATATGCAGGGACCCTTAAGCTATAGACTAGGCTACACGACTAGGAAACCTAATTCTCTATAACCATTGTCTCTGATACCATTCTGTCACACCCCACCATGGCGGAATATGGGGCGCGACGTATGGATATCATCACAACAACAGCGTGTCTATAGAGAGAAATAAATGAAATTGAAATATCATAGATGGCGACACAAATGTCGTGACAATATCTCAACAATGCAGGCGTCTAGGTAAGTAGGTAACAGGCCTACCTCTTACCAAAGACATACAAATAAACAAACATCAAACATATAGGTACCACAAAGTTCACTTAATCAAAACACAAAATAAAATTTAAGAGGAAAGGGATTCCTCCGAATGCAATCCTAGCAGCCTCTATACTCTAGCCACTTCTAACATCATCTTGCACAACTACCTCACCTGAAAATGACACTAAAATCTGTCAACATAAAGTTGGTGAGAACATAGGTTTAAGTTATCTAGAATATCATAAGAAACCTTGACATCCGCTGTAAATAAGTTAAAGAAAAACAATTTATAGTAATGGACCATAATGTGATAATCATGCTACATGCATCCACTACAAAACTCAAGCCAAGTACCAATCACATCTACAATTCACAAAGCACATTATAACAATCAAGAAGTATCCCGTCACACGCACAAGAACACACACCACACTATCCGGATCTTTCCCACACCACCTGTGGAAGATGAACTATATCCCCGTCGAGATATCTTGCCTCCGAAGAGACGATGCACAAGTACTCAGGACGGATCGTGCCCCACGCTCCACACACATCACAACTGGTCCCATAGACGCCCATACATCTATGTACCAAAGCCAATCACAATCCAAACAAGATTCACATAGCAGAACACGTACCAAAGCACATATGAGAACACATAAGCACGCAAGTCACACAATAACACATTTATGTCCACACATTTTATAACATAGTACTAAATCATGTTAAAGAACATTACAAGTGTCATCTCCATCCCATACTGGAAAAAAACATTTAAAAACGTAGCAAAATGGGACTATGAACTCACCTGATTGCTCCTTCACAAGTCCTTGCACTAGCAACAAGCTAACAAACCAAAAGCACGCAATCAATATACGAACCAATCACTAAGATGGCTCATTAACCTATGATGGACATCTAGCCTATTCCCACATATTAACCTCATTGATAAGCTCTAATCACCCTATTACCCTTCCTTAACAAGTCCTTAACTTGGTTAAGTTTAATAACTAACCCGTTCATATTTTACCCAAAACAGTCCCAGTTTTAGGTCTCAAAACGTTAAGTCAAACGTCCACTTAAACATACCCATGGTTTCTGTAAAAGGAATATTCATACCCTTACATATGTTGGCTAACACCTCCCACTTTCCCTAACCTTAAAGCTACTGTTAAGGCCCTGATATACATATATCTACTTTTGTCATTCCAGATTTCCTGATTTTAAACGTACTAAAAGTTTGTTACCATTAAGGGATCTTACCCTAAACCACAACCTTAGCCCAAGTGCAGATACTTACTACAATATATAAACCATCTCTCACATTCGTGAGAAGATCCCAATGCAACCCTAAGTACCCCAAACAACCCAAAACTTAAAAAGAAAACAGGCTGAATTCAAAACTGTTTTGACCTCCGACTGTTGTAACCTGTTTTTGACCCACTTCCCTACCTCCAATTTAGTTCTAGTTTCTTGCATTGGAAAGCCACTTCAAACAGCTTTCCAGGGATATGTGGATCGCAAAATAATAGTTTGTAGAACTCCCAATATGACCAAAACAATTGACTCAAAATTCTGCCCAGTTTTTAAAAACGGGTTTAACAAAATCAACCTCATTAATTAACCCTAATCCCTCTAATTACAAGCCCTAATTTATGTAATCATCATATTATGATTAATACAACATTAATTTACTGTTTTTATATTAAACTCTAACCTAAATCCATCATAAGATTATTAAAGAAAACATAAAAACAATTTTATTAAAAAGGGATTTGAAGATTTACCTTGGATTTATGAAAACCCCCAAATTTTATGAAGAACCCTAATTATTTTTATAAGACTCACGAATTTCCTTCATCTCCAGGAGAAAAATAATGAATTTGGTTTAGTATATACATTATATAGGGTATGGGTGAATCCTAGTCCAACCCAAAGCCCACTTTCCTTAAATCTTTTCCTTTTTCCTTTTTTTTCTCTTCTAAACCGACCTAAACACCATAAAATTCGTTTTTTTCTTTATTTTATTATTAATAAATATCTTATTAATATTACCTTAATTTTCCTTAATTTATTTCAGCTCCTAAAGCCTCCAAAACCTCGAAACCGTAAAACTAGTCAAATTTACGCGTTTTACCGTAAAAGACGTAAAATGTACACTTTTAAAAAAAATCTCAAATTCTTAAATAAACTTTATAACTAAGTCTTAAATGACTTAAAACCATCCCGAAAAATATTCTTTTGGATAATTACCTCACCCGAGACCTCTAAACGCTAAACCGTAAATCCAAAAAAATACTATTACTATAATACTTATACGTATACGTAAACACCACAATATCACCATTTTCATTTCATAGTCACCACTTGTGAGCTCATGAACATGAAATAACCGTTCCTCGATTTACTTATGAGTACTCTATACTCATAAACGATAACCACACCAACCTCGTTCACACAAAATAAACACGTAAACACACAATTCAAGTAAGCACACATAAAATAACCTAAAAGTAAGACCAAGTGACAAATCCAAAACCTAGGGTTGTCACAGCCGGTGTACAAAACAACAACAATAACCCACCTCAAAACAATAACAATCCACCTCTTAACAACAATAATAACAACAACAATGAGCATCTACCGGACAATCGCCCGATGATTGAAGTGCTGCAAGCACATGTAGATGGAAACAATGATCCAATTGTCATACTCGCGATTGCAGCCAACAATTTTGAGCTCAAATCCGGCTTTATCCAGATGGTCTCTACTCAACCATTCTTGGGGCGTACCATTGATGATCCACATGACCACATCAAGAGATTCCTGCAACTCACGAATATGGTCAAATTCAATGGTGTTCCACAAGAGGTAATCCTTTTACAACTTTTTCCCTTTTCTTTAGAGGGACAAGCCCGGCATTGGCTTGCTAATGAACCGCCACAAAGTATTCTTACGTGGACGGATTTGGAGACCAAATTTATCAACTACTTTTTCCCACCCTCTCGTACTACCGCTTTGCGGAATGAAATTATCAATTTTGAACAAAAGTACGATGAATCTTTTAGTGAATCTTGGGACCGTTTCAAAGATCTTTTAAGAAAATGCCCACAACATGGTTTTACCAAAGTGCACCAAATTAACACTTTTTATAATGGTTTAAGCGTGAATGACCAAGATTCACTAAACAGTGCCTCAGGGGGTAATATTTTGGTTAAGACTTCTAATGCCGCTTGGGATATTATTGAAAATAAGTCTCGTGTGCAAACCAAGAGTATTCGGACCAATGCCGCTAGTGCTAGTACTAGTGATAGCGACAAGCGATTTGACAAAATTACTACGCTTCTTGAATCGCTTGCCGCCCAAACCGCCAGCAACACCAACAGCATCAACGCTAAAAACGCTCAAGTCAATGCTATTAGCCAACCATGTGAAATATGCGGGGGTCCTCACTCTTACACCACTTGTACTGCCACCCAAGACTATCCATCTGAGAATGTTAATGCAGCATACGGTACCTATCCTTCGGCCGCTTATCAAGCTCGTCTTCAAGGTGACCGCAACTTGCTTAGCTACCGCTCAAACAACTATCTCTCACCACCCGGTTTTCCTCCTAACAACCCAAACCAACAACAAAACCTTAATTGCCCTCCTCAACAACAACAACAACCTCGTACACCATACATACCACCTCACAAACAACCATATCCACCTCAAAGAAACAACCAAGTTTACCAGCAACCTGCTTATCAATCACCCGCATACAATGCTCCTCCCAACCAACCCACCGCATTACACCAAGACATTGGAACCTACATGCAGACTAATGATGTGATCGTGGACAATCTCCAACGGGAAGTGCTCAACTTGAAAGCAGACCTGGTGAAACAAGGGAACTATCTGAGAGCTGATATGAGAAACACTTTGGATAGTCAAACGAATGACTTAAGGAACATGATGGCCAGTTTCTTCCAAGGTTATCAATCCTCTTCTTCGGGTACTCTTCCGAGTAATACCGTTGCGAATCCAAGAGGGGAGATGAAAGCAATCACCACTCGCAGTGGTAAAGGTAACAAGGAACCCGAGCTTCCTATATCTCCACCGGTGATTGTGACTAAGGAAAACGAGTCACCTGCTCCTATTCCTCATCCTTCTATTTCCTCAATTTCTCCACCTCCTTCACCTTCTACACCCATTTCCCCACCACCCGTGGTTGTGAGTGATCCTATTCCCCTAAAGCCTTCTTCTTCATCCAATATACCTTATCCTTCAAGGTTGAGGAAAGAGAAGCAAAAGAGCAAGGATGATATTCAAGTTTCAAACTTTCTCAAAAGCTTTAAACAATTGAATTTTAACATCTCATTTGCCGAGGCTCTCGCTCACATTCCCAAATACGCGAAAATGTTTAAAGATCTTCTAAGTGACAAGGAGAAGCTTCTTGACATTGCTCAGACCCAAATTAATGAGAATTGCTCCGCGGTTCTCTTAAAGAAATTGCCCACCAAACTTGGTGATCCGGGTCGCTTCTTAATTCCTTGCAACTTCCCGGGAGTAGAGAATGGCATGGCCCTAGCCGATTTAGGTGCCAATATAAACTTAATGCCTTTAAGTGTTTGGAAGAAATTATCTCTCCCAGAGCTTGTCCCCACCAAAATGACTTTGGAATTAGCCAACCGTACGGTTGCTTATCCAGTGGGGATAGCCGAAGATGTCTTTGTTGGCGTTGATAAATTCACCTTCCCGGCGGATTTTGTCGTCGTTGACTACGAGATGGATCCCCGTGTTCCATTAATCGTTGGACGTCCATTCATGAGGACCGGTCGCACTCTCATTGATGTAGCCGCGGGTGAAATAATCATGAGAGATGGTGACGATAAAATTGTCTTCAACATGGGTAAGATTTCTAAGCATCCTTATTCATATGAGAGTGTTAATGCTATTGATGTTCTCGATGAGGCTTGTGAAGAACATTTTCATGATGCTTGCAAAAGTACTCTCTCTTTTCTCTACCCAATGTTGAGACCGTTGCCTCAATTGCTCCGGCATTGACTCCTTTTGGAGAAAGTGACTTGGATGATTTCGAAGCTAGCTTGGGTCCTCTCGAAATTAAGTATGATAATTCGTCCACCGATTGGGATGAAGACATTCGTACTATTGAGAGACTTCTCAATGAAGACCCGTTTTCTCCTCCTGCTCCTAAAGAGGTGACTAATGATGATCCATCGTTAGTTACACCATCTATTGAGGATCCTCCTACTCTTGAGCTTAAGGACCTACCTCCTCATCTTGAGTACGTTTTCCTTGAAGACAACAAGAAGTTACCGGTCATCATCGCAAAGGACCTGAAAGAAGAAGACAAAGCCCGACTTATCGCCGTGTTGAAGAAACATAAAACAAGTATCGCTTGGAAAATCTCTGACATTCGCGAAATTGATCCTCAATTTTGCACACATAAAATTCTCATGGAGGACGACTTTAAGCCCACAATTCAAAGCCAACGAAGGGTGAATCCTAAAATCCATGAAGTCATCAAAAAAGAGGTTATCAAACTTCTTTATGCGGGTATGATTTACCCTATTTCGGATTCATCATGGGTTAGTCCAGTCCATTGTGTGCCTAAGAAAGGTGGAATTACCGTTGTGCCCAATGCTAACAACGAGTTGATTCCTACACGTCTCGTTACTTGGTAGAGAGTTTGTATAGACTACCACAAACTCAATGATACCACGAGAAAGGATCATTTCCCTATACCTTTTATGGACCAAATGCTTGAACGTTTAGCGGGTAATGAATATTACTGCTTTCTTGATGGTTTCTCGGGTTATTTCCAAATACCCATCGATCCCCAAGATCAAGAGAAGACAACATTCACTTGTCCTTATGGCACATTTGCTTACAAAAGAATGCCTTTTGGCTTATGCAATGCCCCCGGGACTTTCCAAAGGTGCATGTTGGCTATCTTCCATGACATGGTTGAACAAACCATGTAAGTCTTCATGGATGACTTCTCGGTCTTTGGGGATTCCTTCTCTTCTTGCCTTGCCAATTTGGAACGTATGCTTAAGCGGTGCGAAGACACTCGCCTTGTTCTGAATTGGGAAAAATGCCATTTTATGGTATAAGAAATCATTGTGCTAGGACACAAAATCTCTAAAACCGGTCTTGAAGTCGACTGTGCTAAAGTAGATGTCATAGCCAAATTACCTCCACCTTCAACTGTGAAGGGCGTGAGAAGTTTTCTGGGTCATGCGGGCTTCTATCGTCGATTCATTTAGGATTTCTCTAAAATCACTCGCCCGATGACCCACCTCTTGGAAAAAGATACTCCTTTTATCTTTTCTAAAGAGTGTATCGAAGCCTTCAACCTTCTTAAGGATAAGCTAACTAAGGCACCGCTCTTGGTTACCCCTAATTGGGAGCTGCCTTTTGAATTGATGTGCGATGCTAGCGACTTTGCTATTGGTGCGGTTTTGGGCCAAAGAGTGAATAAACACTTCCAACCAATCCACTATGCTAGCAAAACAATGACGGGGGCTCAATTGCATTATACGACAACCGAAAAAGAGCTTTTAGCTGTTGCCTATGCTTTTGAAAAATTCCGCCCCTATCTTGTTTTATCCACCACCATCGTATACACGGACCATTCCACGTTGAAGTACTTGATGTCCAAACACGACTCTAAGCCAAGACTTCTTCGCTGGGTTTTACTCCTTCAAGAATTCAACATTGAAATTCATTACAAGAAGGGTGCCGAAAACCTAACCGCGGATCATCTGAGTCGACTTGAGGATCCATATCAAGGGGATCATCCGAACAAAGAGATCAATGACTCTTTCCCCCTTGAGACCTTAATGTCCATAAATCTCAATCTTGATGACACCCCGTGGTTTTCCGACATTGCAAACTACTTAGCTGGTGGTATCCTCATCAAAGGGTTAACATCCCAACAAAAGAAGAAGTTCTTGAATGATGTTAAGACTTACTTTTGGGATGACCCTTATCTATTCAAACAATGTGCTGATCTGATCATTCGTTGTTGTGTTGATGGACCGGCAGCTTTGCAAATCCTTGATGCTTGCCATAGAGGACCCACCGGTGGTCACTTTGGTCCCAACTACACCGCGAAAAAAGTGTTTGACGTTGGATTCTATTTGCCCACCATTTATCGTGATGCTCACGAAATGGTTAAGCATTGTGATGCTTGCCAATGCCAAGGCAAGATCACACATAAAGATGAGATGCCTCAAAATTTCATACAGGAATGTGAAATCTTTGACGTATGGGGCATCGACTTTATGGGGCCATTTCCATCCTCCAGAGGGAACAAGTACATCCTCGTAGCCGTCGACTACGTTTCTAAATGGGTTGAAGCTAAGGCTCTTCCTATGAATGATGCGAGGGTGGTTGTGAACTTTTTAAAGCAGCTGTTTGCTCGATTCGGCATTCCTCGTGCTATTATCAGTGACCGCGGGACTCATTTTTGCAACGATCAATTTGCAAGAGTCATGGCTAAGTATGGTGTCAATCACCGTCTTTCCACCTCCTATCATCCCCAAACCAATGGGCAAGCCGAGATATCCAACCGTGGATTGAAGCGAATTTTGGAGCGTACTGTGGGAGAGCATCGTGCCGCGTGGGCCGATAAGTTAGATGATGCTCTGTGGGCTTTCCGTACTGCTTATAAGACCCCGATCGGCTGTACGCCTTATCGTCTTGTGTACGGGAAAGCATGCCACCTCCCCATCGAGCTGGAACATAAGGCGCACTGGGCCTTGAAGTGGGCTAACTTTGACATCAACAAAGCCGGTGATCATCGCAAGATTCAACTCAACGAGCTCAACGAACTGAGGAATGAAGCTTACAAGAACTCACTGATCTACAAGGAGAAGACGAAGATCATTCATGACGCAAAAATCAAGAACCGAGAGTTCCACATTGGTGATCAAGTCTTACTTTTTAACTCTCGGTTGAAGATCTTCTCTGGCAAGTTGAAGAGCCACTGGTCTGGTCCATTCACCGTCGCCAAAGTCTTTCCTTATGGGACCATTGAGCTTGCTCAGCCAAATGGGCCCAATTTCAAGGTGAATGGCCAGCGTTTGAAGATATACTTTGGTGAGGACATCTCTCATGAGATGATTTCATCCCTCACCACGTTTCCCATGAACTAAATTTGGGGCGAGTCAGGCTCGTGACTCGGTGAACAAAAACAAGCGCTTCTCGGGAGGCAACCCGTGAGCTATCTTTTACTGCTTTCATAATAAGTGTAGGGGGAGCCCCGTATGTGTTTGTTGTCTTGTTTCTTGTGCTGTGCAGGGATTAAAGCTTCAAAGATCCACCTTGATGACTTTTGACAAACCGTGATACCTTGTTCCCATCTTCTCGGTTCTATCCTAAAACTCTTGTGATTCAATATTTCAGATTTTATATGTTCACATTGAAATCACTTTAGTTGTCTTTTCCTTAGCAAGATTTAAACAAAGTGCACAATGTCATAAGTGTAGGGTTGTTTATTCCCACATGCTTAAACATTGAGGACAATGTTTATCTCAAGTGTAGGGGGGACTTCTATCGAAGTAAGTGGTCTTTTCCATGAATTTGCCCTCATTTTAACCGGAAAATTTGATTTTTCGACATTTTTCAAAATTTTTAATCTATTTTGGCCTAGTTGTATAGTTGTATTTCCATTTGTTATGGTTATTTTCTTTCCTTGCTAGAATAAATTTTCAATAAAGTGGTTTTAAATTTTTCTTAGTCGTGAACGTTTTGACTCAACCCGAGTTTACTTATCTAAGTTTACTCTAGCTAGTATCCTTAACGTGTTTAAGTCAAGTTTTGCTAGGCTTTTATATAGGGAGCTATAAAACGCGAAAGTCTTAACTTTCACGGGTTAAGAACAAGAACTTTTCGCAAGTTCCTATAATTGATCCTAGAGAGTTGTTTATCAAGGGAACTTTAAAATGCAATTTCTAAACTTGAAAAAGTCTAAGAATTTGCAAGATCCTATAGATGACTCGAAAACCCAAAACTTTGATTTAATAGGCTAAGCATCCACGAGTCTCATTCCTTGAGAATTTAAACTGTGGAGAACGAGAGATGATAGAGTAGATTATAAGTTCGGTATTCTTTCGTGAATTTATGTGAGTTAATTATAAGCCTATTCTCCCTTCGCCTGTTAATAAATTTATCTGTAATAAATAAGGTTGTACGATTTAAAAGGTTACTTAGCTTCTAGCCCAAGATCGTTTAAAAGTTGCTCGGTACGGATTAGAGTTCATAGCCAAGGCATGAATTATTGAAGCGGGATGCGAAGATTGGCGAGTCCGAAAAGGCCCTAACAAGGCATGATGGCTACATTTTGTTGCTCAAGATCCAAAAGCGATGTGAAGAATCATTTATCAAAAATCTATATGAAGGATCGAGACACACGACGAAAAGCAAATACTCCCCTAAAGATCATGGAGAAGTCTATCCAAAAAGGCCCTAACAAGGTAAGAGGATAAATAGATCCACGTCCTAAAAGGAGGCGGATCGTTGTATATCAAAGTCCAAAGTAAAGATTGGAGAAAAATGAAGAAGTCGTGGTCAAAATATGAAGAATCTCTCAAAACTTCAAGTGAAGAAATTCCTATTATGAAGAGAAGACCATAATTTCAAGAACGTCTCTCAAAGATTTGAAGTATGAAGTCGCTGCCAAATATCGGTCCGAGAAAGGTCTCAAATCGTGAAGCGAGTTATGCTAAGATATGAACTTTATGAGGTCCCGAGAAGCAGTTTTAAAAGATTTTGTCCTTTAGCTAACTATTGATTAAATCGTTCACTTTATTTTCGGCCTAAATAACTATCGAAATAAGTCAAACAATGCATCCTCATGATCATTCAAGAAAAAAATAAAATATAAGAGATACACCTAGGAATAAGGGAGTCTAAGTGAATAATTGGCCCACATGAGTTCGTGTTAGTCTGCTAACTTATAATAACAATGATCTCGTTTTTAAGCTTGGTATGGGGAACGTGAAACTTAAGGATGATAAACGTTCATGGCTGCCAAAACCCAATGTAAGTCTTTAGTCTCTTTACTTGTTTTTATCTTTTTATGTTTAGTATTTAATAAAGGCCAAGGTAGGTTATTTATGATGGAAAATGTAAACCGTGCTTTAAAATTAATGCATTGCATGAGGGCATTGCAATGGTCAAGTGTAGGGGATTTAATAAGTGTGAAAACACTTATCCTTTTACCACTTATTTTCAATAATAACAAGACCAAAACGTGTATTTTATGTCGTAAAAGTCGGAATTATGCGTGGTTTGTGTTTTTATTGTGTTTTAGGACCAAAAGATTAAAAAGGAAGAAAACACGGGCTTTCACGGGCTTTTATCGAAGAAAACGGGAAAAGACGAAGTCAAAAGATCAAGAGTACAAAAAGAACGGAAGTCCAAGACCTTTTCTGAAGATTCATCGAAGAACAAGTCTAAAGACGGAAGTTTAATGAAGTCGAAGAACTCGAGTCTAAATAAATGAAGAAATGTTAAGACGAGTTTAATTAATCCCGAGACGGCATCGAGAAAGACAAAGAATTAAATCGAGTCGAGAAGACGTGAGGAAAGAAAGAAGATGCAACACATGCACTCCTTCCATTTTTCCCTATAAATACCCTCCTAATACACATTAGGAAGGGGGGGGGGGGTAGCTTTTAGTAGTTTTTTTAGTTTTTCATTCTCTCTAGTTTTAGAGAGAGAAAGTTCTCAACTTTCTATCACTAGTTTTCATCTTTCTTTCTTTCAAGATCAAACCTTTGTATTGTTTTTCATTAATCAAGTTTAATTTCTAGCTTTTAATCTTTAATCTCATTCTACCTTTCTTTGATTTTGATTCACTTTTTGGTACGAATTACTTATGATCCATGTTGTTCATCTATGTTTTCGTGCTTAAAAAGTTAATCTTTTTATGTTTCCTTAAGTTTCTATACGAATAAGCTTTAAGATCTTAGTGCTTATTGGCTTATTTGTTAGTTTAGCTTATTTACTTTTTAAAGTTTTCATAAAAATTTCATCTTTTTATTATTTGATTTATAAGTTTGCTTAATTTAAGTTTAGATAAGTTGTCATTTATGCTTATTTGATTTGTTTCATATTAGATTCGTGCTAGTTTTGGTAATAAGCTTATTTCCATAGCTTATTGATCTTGCTTAATTTTCAGGTCAAAGAGGGTATCGGAAAGGGTTATAAACCCCTTTCCGATTTGTGTATTCCGACCAGCAGCACCCTTATTCCGATCGTATTGACCGGAAAAGGGTTTTAAAGATTCCGATTTGCCCCTTTTGTTCATATTCCGACCTGGCTTGTTTAGGTATTCCGATTGAGGGTGTTTACTAACATTCCGATTGTGCAAGTTCATAACATTCCCATTAGTACTCATTATCCAACATTCTGATCAGACGATCGGAATATATTCTGATTGGTCCCCATTCCCATGCATTCCGATTAGCTCACTTTTCGAACAATATTCCGATTAGAATTAAATTTATTGTTTTTGCAAAGTTTTCAAGTGCTAAGTTTTATTAGATTTTCAAGTATTCAAGCATTTATTTTTAAGCTCGTCTTTTTAGTTTAATCCTTTAAAGCTTTTATTTTACTCTTCGACACTTACTTATTTGTTATTAGTTAAAAATAGATAAAACAAACCAACACCTTTTTATTAACCAAGAACAAATCATTCCACTTAGAACCGTGATCAATTCAAGGAGATACCGAGAACTTAAATCTATAACCCATAACAAAAGCATGTATCAAGTGCTATGACAGAGAGTGTTGAAAGAAATCAAGCATTAGTTGCTGAGGAAAAAGAGGAAGATTTTGCTCTTATGGCCATGTAAAGCTCTAGTTTAGACAATGAGGTATATGATGATTCATATTGTACTAAAGCTTGTATAAAAAATACTGAGTCATTGAATGATCAAATAAGAAAGATAAAAGTTGATTATATTAATTGTGATAATGACCTTGATAACTACAAACGTGCTTTAGAACAGCTAGAGTCCACCATAAGAGAGTATAAACAAAGAGAAAATGATTACAGAGATCATAATGTCGTATTAGAGAGAGATGCTAAAGAAATTAATGATTCCATTAAAGAATTAACTGCTGAATTAGAAGTTTTTAGATCTAATAAGAAGATAGATGAACAAACTGTGGAAAAATTTGGAAAAGCTTCTAAAGATTTAACAAAAGCAGATGAAATTGGGCAGTCTCCTAGGGATAAAACAGGCTTTGGTGTCAAAAATGAGCATGCTACCATACCACCACCACCTGCCAATATACATGCATCATTTCCTAGAAAAGATTTGTCTTGGACTGGTCTCTCTTGTTTTAAAAAGCAGGAAGATATTGAATTTGACTTAAATGCATATATACCTAATAATCCAGAAACAGAAGAATCACTAGTGAAAACCAGTGTTGTTAGGGACTTTGAAAAGGAACAAATTGCTTTAAAACAATGGAAAATAGATAACCTTGTTCTCTTTTCAAGAGAAGGACTTTTTGGAAGTGATTCAAGTTCTAAGAGTAGTTCACCCAAATCTAAATCAGGATCAAAGCCCTCTAAGTCTACTGTTAAATATGCTGGTATGTATAGGTCTGTTAGAGGTAATCAGAGAAATTAGAATGACAAAAAGTCTCATCAATTAGGAGAGGACTTTGTAATTAACACCAAACCTTGTTTCACTTGTGACAGTTTTGATCACACTTATCAAGACTGTCAGGCACCAATGGAAGTGGTGGCTGCAAATCCTTTAAAGGACATGCAACCAAAAACCATTCTTCTGAATGCAGGGGCAAAATCCTTTTCCCCTGCTAAATATGTGGCCCTTGCTTTGAGAAACAAGGTATTTGATAAGTATGTAGTTCCTGTTCTAAGAAAGGTGTATGATGCATGTCCCAAATCTAGCTCTTACATGACCAAACCAGCACCTCATACTGCATATAAATCTGTTTGTGGACCCTACCAGCACACCAATAGAGGTAAAAAAAAAAGATGGATTCCCTCTGCGAAGCATAGGGATTCCCCTGCTAAGTCTAGGGTATCCCCTGCGAGCAAAGTTTTGCCCTCTAGAAACATGGGCAGATGGGTAAAAGCTATGAAAGCCTTAGCTCGTTGGGTTTGGGTACCCAAATGGGGTAATGAATCTAATGGTGTATCTATAGTCTTTGACAAGCTATCTTATATTGATAAATGAGGTAGATACAAGTCTGTAATGGCTTGGGTCCTCAAGAGAACCTAAATTGTTTTTCTTTTTGAAAGTGACAAAGCAGACCAGGAATGATAAAGACTATTGGGATAGTGGATGCTCAAGGAGCATGACTGGACATAAATCCTATATGTCTAACTTTGTTCCCCTGCATGACAATGATGGTGTTTCTTTTGGAGATGGGCATGGAACAATCACAAGAAAAGGAACTATTGTCACCAATGGAATGACTTTTGACAATGTTTACTTGGTGAAAGAGCTTAAGTACAATCTCTTTAGTGTGTCCCAGATGACTGATAACAAGAACTTTGTCTTGTTTACAGATTCTGAATGTCTTGTGTTAGGGAAGGAGTTTGTTTTACCACCAAACACTCCTATTGTGCTCAGAACACCAAGAGAAAAGAATATGTACAAAATTGATCTCAAGGACATCTCTCTTCAAGACAATGAAACCTGTTTTATTGCCAAAGCCTCAGTTGATGAATGCAAGAAATGGCATAGAATACTTGGTCATCTCAACTTCAAGAACATGAACAAACTGGTCAAATATAATCTGGTTCATGGTCTTCCTTCCAAGTCCTTTGCCAATGATCATACTTGTGCTGCTTGCCTGAAAGGGAAGCAACATAGAGCCTCTTGCAAGTCAAAAACACGTCTGTCCACTACCAAGCCATTGGAATTACTGCACATGGATCTTTTTGGTCCTACTTCTGTGGCAAGCATAATGAAGAAATGGTACTTCCTGGTGATTACTGATGATTTTTCAAGGTTCACATGGACATTCTTTCTGTTTGAAAAGAGTGACACAGCAGATGTACTCATAGGGTTCATCAATCAGATTGAACTTTCCAAAAGTATGAGGGTAGTGACCATGAGATCAGACAATGATGGTGAATTCAGAGACAAGAAACTGGACACTTTTTGCACAAACAAAGGAATAAAGAGGGAATACAGTATAGCAAGAACACCTCAACAAAATGGAGTTGCAGAAAGAAGAAATGGGACACTTATGGAAGCTGCAAGGACTATGCTATCTGATTCCAAGCTTCCAGTTATCTTTTGGGCTGAGGTTGTAGCCACTGCTTGTTATGTTCAAAATAGGGCCTTGGTGGTTAAGGCACACAACAAGACCCCTTATCAGCTGTTCAATGGAAGACCCCCTTTGATTGACTTCTTTAGACCATTTAGATGTCATGTGATCATTTTGAACACAATTGACAATTTAGGCAAGTTCAATGAAAAAGGGGGATGATGGATACTTTATTGGTTATTCATTAAACAACAAGGGATATAGGGTCTTCAACAAGAAGACAAGCAAAGTGACAGAAAATCTCCATGTATATTTTCTTGAAGACAAGCCTGAAGATGTATAAACAGGTCCTGATTGGTTCTTTGATATTGAAGTTCTTTCAAAATCCATGAATTATGTGCGTGTTGCTTTGTAGAATACTAACATTTCAGGTACAAAAGAACCAACTACTATGGAGAAGCCACCATTAAGGTACATGATTATACCGTCACTGTTTCCCATTGATGATGCAGCTACAAAAACAGGTGAATAAGATGATACATCTCAAAGGAAGGAGCAGCCAATCCCTTACCCTGCTAAGTAAACTTCTGAAAGCAGTGGAATGGCTGAAAGTAGTGGAATCTAGGATTCCCCTGCTAGACCAAATGCTTCCCCTGCTAAGAAAGAACCAGCTGTCAATGATGGTAATGTTGAAGAAAGAGAATCCCCACTTATTTCCTCATCTTCACCTATCTCTGGTGGTCCACTCATATCCAACAGTGGAAGCAGAATAATAAGGAATGGAGGTCCAAGTTATTCAGAGCTTCATTCAGCTCATCAGCATCCATCCCTCAGTCATGCAATATCATTTGGAAGCTCTTTTGAGGAGTTGTTTCCCAATCAAGATAGTCCCATCAATCCTGATTTGTAATAGGATGAAACAAAAGTAATCATGAGCATGCAGCCTACCTACATAATCCATAAAGATCACCCCCAATCACAAATCATAGGTGATCTTGAAGCTCCCAGACAAACAAGGTATTCAGCAAAGGAACACAGCTTCATTGCAAACATCACTATGAAGTTTAACCATGACAACATGTAATGTTGTCTGTTTACTGCCTTTCTGTCACAAGAAGAGCCAAAGAAGAATTGTCAGGCCTTAAATGATCAAATTTAGGTTGAAGCTATGCAAGAACTCTTATAGTTCGACATCTAAGAAGTGTGGATTCTAGTTGATTGTCCAAAATGGGCAAGGCCTATTGGGCAAAGTGGGTGCTCAGGAACAAAAAGGATGAGAGGGGTTTCGTAGTCAGAAACAAGGCAAGACTGGTAGCACAGGGATATACTCAGGAAGAAGGCATTGATTATGAGGAAGTCTTTGCTCCAGTAGCCAGGATTGAAGCCATTAAACTGTTTCTGGCTTATGCTTCATTCATGGACTTCACAGTATACCAAATGGATGTTAAGAGTGCATTTTTATATTGCACCATTGATGAAGAAGTTTATGTTATGTAACCTCCAGGGTTTGAAGACCCAGAACACCCAGACAAAGTGTACAAGGTGATGAAGGCTATGTATGGACTTCACCAAGCTCCTAGGGCCTGGTATGTAACTCTTTCTAAATATATGTTGGACAATGGCTTCAACAGGGGGAAAATTGACCAGACCCTGTTTATCAAGAAACAAAAGGGTGACTTTCTTTTGGTACAAGTATATGTGGATGACATCATCTTTGGATCCACAAACTCTGTTCTTAGCAAAGAGTTTGCCAAGGTTATGCATGATAAGTTCCAAATGAGTGTTATGGGTGAACTTAACTTCTTTTTGGGGTTACAAGTTCAGTAGAGGAAAGATGGGATCTTTATCTCACAAGACATGTATGTGGCTGAAATTGTGAAGAAGTTTGTAATGAGTGAAGGAAAGAAAGTTTCCACTCCAATGGATAAGGAGCATCCTTGGGGAAAAGATGGCCCTGGGAAGCTTATTGATGTCAGGAATTAAAGGTCCATGATTAGATCTCTCATGTACCTTACAGCTTCAAGACCTGATATCATGTTTATAGTCTGATTATGTGAAAGATACCAAGTAGCACCCACTGAGTGCCATCTTTTTGTTGTGAAGAGAATTTTTAGGTATCTAAAGTGTCATCCAACTTTAGGACTTTGGTATCCAAAGGAGTCACCATTTGAGCTGGTGTCCTATTCAGATAGTGATTATGCTGGTGACAACAATGATAGGAAGTCTACAACAGGTGGATGTTAATATTTTTGGAAGCAGGAGAGGTAGTGTAAAAAGAAGACTATTCTGACCACATCCACAACTGAAGCCGAGTATGTAGCAGCTGCTGCATGCTATGGACAAGTTCTTTGGGTTCA
Organism: Glebionis coronaria; assembly: GCA_025667525.1. Classification (NCBI taxonomy): domain Eukaryota; kingdom Viridiplantae; phylum Streptophyta; class Magnoliopsida; order Asterales; family Asteraceae; genus Glebionis; species Glebionis coronaria. The sequence goes on along the minus strand of CM046879.1, from coordinate 51,999,250 downwards.
GAACCAGCTGCTTGATTATGGGTACAATTTTCTTAAAACCAAGATATTTATTGACAACAACAGCACCATTTGCATTATTAAAAATCCTGTTTTTCATAGCAAGACCAAACATATTGATATCAGACATCATTTTATTAGAGATTGTTTTGAAAAAGGGTTGATTGTCCCAGAGGCAATTGATACAGAACTTAATGTTGCTGATCTTTTGACAAAAGCTTTTGATGTGGGGAGGTTTTAGTACTTGGTTGCAAGTATTGGAATGGTCACTCCCTAAAAATTGATGTCTAATTTGTCTTGTATATTCAGGATTGCCTTATTGCTGTTGTTGTACATATGTTAGTCACTTTTTCCATTATTCTTCATTCCATTGCTTTTAAACATAGATTCCCCTGCTGGGGTTCATCCCCCTGCTAAGGCATTGTCCCCTGCTAAGAGGTTTTCTCTTTAGTTAGGTTTGTTCTTTTTCAAGTGGTTATATGTGGTTTTTAGACTAACAATGCAGAGATTCAAATGGTGCATACTACACTATGGGAGGCTCAGGTATATGCTCTATGTTTTAGGGGAGGTTAGGACACACCTTTAGGATTTAGGGTATCCTTAGGATACTCATATATGATTCTAGATCATATCCACTGGTGAGTAGGGGTTCAGAATGATGAAGACTTACTGCAAAGCTTGTTAGAGTTCTGAAACCTTGAGGCACTGTAATGTGTACTTAAAACTCTTTATTCACTAGCTTGCTGTCTAAATTAAGTTTTTTAGTACATATTTCCAAGACCAATTGACCATAGGAAGGGAATGGTAGGGATGGAGACTAGGGTATGCTTATTTTCTTGGGTTGACCAGGTGCAGGGTTACTTATGTGTTAACTCTTTTTGTTTAGAACTTTGCTTAATGGAGGACTCTTGAGTTTCTATGTATCTACCTTGTGTCTACAACGGTGTGCATTAGAGCAGAGCTATTTAGCATTGATCTATTTATGATTAGTCTAATACCCTTAGGAAAGTTTCCCATGCTTTCAATTTTGATACCCCTGCTTGTTCAACATCCCACTGTTTGACCGTTGACCGATAATACCGTTACCTTGCTTATAGCCGTTGGGCCTGCTAGCTAAATTTTTGGTTAGGGAATATTTTATTCTTTTCAAAAGATATTTAAGGCGCTTTCTTCGCTGATTGGTAATCTTTTCTTTATTATTTCAAATAAATTACTTTCTTATCAAGATTTATCTTTGATATTTTTGCAATTTGAAAATTTGGTCCAATCATAGCTCTTCAATTCGCCTATATAAACTTAATTCCCTTAACCAGTTGGTCTACCTCTCTACTTCGACCAAATCCTACTAAACTTTCACAATTATAAACCTTCAAACGTTTTTAACATTTATCATGTCTCTCAAAATTGCTGCTAATCACAATCAAATAGCTCTTTTACATAATGAAACATCAGAATTTACTAATGTAGATGCTTTTCTAAAATCATCATATTTTAGAGTAGCTCTCCTCCTTAATCCCAAGATTTACACCTCACACATCCAAGAGTTTTGGTCTAATTCAATGACCAAAATAGTGGTGGAGAGGTAACAATTCAGAGCATGGTAGATGGCCATCCCAAGGTAATTACACTTGCCTCCATTAGAGACAAGCTTGTTTCGGATGATGAGAATGGGATTGCTAACCTACCTGATGCCGAAATTTTTGAGGGTCTTGAAAAATTGGGGTACACTCTTGCTGAAAATCAAAAGTGTAAGTTTGTTAAAGGTCAGTTTGCCCCACATTGGAAATATTTGATTCATACAATTTTACAATGTTTGTCACCTAAAACCACTGCTTTTAATGAATTTGGAAGTGAGGTTGCTTCTGCCCTGATATGCTTAGCAAGAGGGCGAAAGTATTGTTTTTCTCAAATGATTTCCAAAGGAATGGTCAAAAATGTTACAAGCAGTTCTAAATTTTGTATGTATCCAAGGTTTACACAACTTTTGCTGAATATGAGTGAACATGGTCCTATCAAACACAAACACCATTTTTCAGCCACCAAACATACTACCAAACTGTTTACGACACTTGCTGCACCATTTCCATAATTTTCTGGCACGGTTGTTCCACTCAATCCCATTATGATGAAACAAATCAGACAAGAAGCAGCTAAAACAAAAGTAGCCACACACAAACCATCTAATTCCCCTGCCAAAACTGATGATCCCCATGTCAGCTCACTACCCCCTGTTGATCCACAACATGAAAGGAGAACCAAAACCAGGTTTGCCAGGTCTCCCTTGCCTGGTGAATCTTCAAAAGTAGTAGAGAGGAGATTCTCCAAAAGGTTGGAGCACACTAAGAGTTTGGCTGCCACTACCGACTCATCCTCAAGGGATGAGCAGGATAGTGACACCATAAGTAAGTCCTCTCCCTCACTCAGTGATACCCAAAGAAGGGAGCAATCCCCTTCTAGGGTTGAGAGCAGAATGCAACCATTGTCCATCTTGGAAATGACGAATATGTGCATTAGCTTGCAAGAACAAAATGCATAACTTGTACAAACTGTCAAAAAGCAAGGTGTGGTTATAAATAATCTGTAGACTAGACTTGCTACACTGGAGGGGAGGAGAAAGCCTAAGCTTAATATATCCACATATGAGGATGCTTCCAAAGGGGAGGAAGTTCCTAACACAGATGAAATCTCACCTTGTGAGTTTGGGAAGAAGTATGCCATAGTGGAATATGTTGTTTATGAACACAAGGGGATGACTTAGTGGAAGCTTACAAGAGCTGACAATACAGCACAGACATTTATGAGCCTAGATCTGATGTTTTAAACTTTAGATAGTGAAGACTTAGATGATCTATGAAAGCTTTTGAAGAAGACATTTGCTGCAAACCCTCCTACTGTGGATGGTGTAGAGAAGGATTAGGTGATTTGAGAATGCATGCACATGATGTATGAGCATGAGATGTTTGATCCTATCTTTGATGTAATAAATGGGGGAAATCTACTGTATTGGAAATTGTTTACCAATTTTGGGGTTTATGAGGTAGCCATGGAAGGTGTATGTGTTTATTTACTTAATCATCGTTATTATCCTTTCACTCAAGAGACCTTGAAGAAACTGGCACAGGCTAATTTGATTGTAGATGCTAAAGCACCTATTGCTTATGATTTGGTAAGGTTAATGTATAGTCAACTTTGGCCAAGAACTTTGTAAGCATCCTCATCAACTAGTATTTATTCAGAAACTTGTGTTTAGGCTAAAGCACAAGTATAGGGGAGGAGTGTTGGGAATAAATATAAAAGTATAAGTTCCCCCTGCTAGTTGGTCAGAGTTTTCCCTGCTAGAGAAAGTTCCCCCTGTTAAATAACAAAGGCAGGGGGATTGGTGCCCCTTCTGGAAGTCAAAGACCCTGCTACTAGATAAACTTGGAAGAGATTATGACCCGTTTCATTTACTACTCCATGATAGTTTCCTAGTTTGTTAGTAGTGATCTTGTACGTGGGTTCTTATGCTATAAAAGGACTCACTAGGTTGTCATGTAAAACATATCTTTCTCTGTTCATTTCATTTCATACTTTAAGGTTTTGTAACCCTAATACCACTATTGGGTATTCATATATCTATGATATATTAAAGTTCTATGTTTGATTTAAACATTTGTTCTTGTGTTAAACATTATATTCCGCATCTTGTTTGGTTACTTTGTGTTGCAAAGTTTCTCTCGTGTTAGATTGAGTTTACTCTTTCTATCACAACCCATAAACAAGCTAAGGTTTAAGATCTGAGTTTGGGATCAACATTTTCCTATCTTGATTGATTTTAATTCCCAGAATATATGCCACATCTCCTAAATCCTTCATAGAAAAACATTTACCAAGATAATCCTTAACTTCCTTAAGTCTTGGAATGTTACTTCCCATGATTAATATGTCATCGACATATAAAATTAGGAACACTACATCACTCCCACTAGCTTTGCGATATACACATGGCTCATCACGATTTTTAATAAATCCAAACTTTTTGATTTCTTCATCAAATCGTTTATTCCATTGACGTGATGCTTGCTTCAAACCATAAATAGATCTTTGAAGTTTGCATACGCGTTTTGGATATCTAGGATCAACATACCCTTTCGGTTGTTGCATATCGATTTTTTCATCTAAGCGACCGATCAAGAAGGCATTTTTAACATCCATTTGCCATATCTCATAGTCATAGTATGTTGCTATAGCTATGAGAATCCTAATAGCTCGCAAGTCTGCTACAGGAGAAAATGTCTCCTCGTAGTCCACACAAAAAGTTTGAGTACAACCTTTAGCTACTAAACGTGCATTATACGATTGTACTTCACCATCCATGTTGGTTTTCTTCTTAAAAATCCACCTATTTTTCACTACTTTAACGTTTTTAGGCGCATCCACAAGAATCCAAAGATAGTTGATTTTCATGGATTTCATTTCCTCATTCATCGCAACTATCCATTTAGACTTTTCTGGATCAAGCATTGCCGATCGATAGTTAGCAGGTACACCAAGATCCCCTACTTCCTCCTCACCGTCCCCTATGTTAAGACATAGTTTGCTTGGCGCACGTATAGTCCTTCCAGACCAACGTTGAGGAATTAATTCCGGTGGAGCTCCCAGACTTGCTGGCTCTATTGGAATTTCTTAAGTATTTTCAGAAGGTAATGTATGTTCTTGAATTTCTTTAAGATCATAATTTCTCCCACTGAATTCTTGATTTACAGTATCATTTTCAAGGAAGTCTCCATACCTAGCAACAATAACTTTGTTCTCAGGCGGATAATAGAAATGGTAACCCATAGTTTTACTGAGCGTTGTTGGAGTTTATCTCTAGAGTCACTTTTCGAATACGCCTCACAACCCCAAATCTTTAAATAAGACAAATATGGCCTTTTGCCATGCCATAGTTCATATGGTGTTTTATCAACCTTCTTTGTGGGAACCATATTCAGAATACGAACAGCAGATTCTAGAGCATAGTCCCAAAAGGATAAAGGTAAAGTTGTAAGATTAAACATAGATCGCACCATATCCAATAATGTATGATTTCTCCTTTCGGATACACCATTTTTTGTGGAGTATATGGAGAAGTAAGTTTCTAAACAATTCCGTTCTCACGTAAATAATTTTTAAACTCTTGGCTTAAATATGCACCGCCTCGATTGAAATGAAGAGCTTTAATCTTCTTTCCTGGTTGCAATTCTACTTCCGCTTTAAACACTATGAATGTTTCAAATACCTCATGTTTATGCTTAAGTAGATAAACATAACCATAACGGCTATAATCATCCGTAAATGTTAGGAAGTAGCTAGCACCTTTCCTTGACACATGTCGAAGTGGTCCACACACATCAGTGTGTATTAAACCAAGTAGTTCAGCAGCCCTTTCAATATTGCTATTAAAGGTTTCTTGGTTATCTTTCCAGAGATACAAGACTCACATTTATCAAATGATTCATCATTGATATTTTACAAAAGACCATCACGTTAAAGCTTTTTATGCGAGTCTTCTTAATATGGGCAAGTCTACAATGCCAAAGATAATAAGAGTTCTTGTCTAACTTTCTCTTTTTATTCATGCTAAAAACATAATTAATCTTTCTATTGGAATTATTATCATGCATGTTAATTTCAAAAACACCATTCACAGAAATTGCATCAAAATAGAATAAACCATCTTTGAAAATAGAAATTCTATTATTATCAATAGTGTGAATAAATCCAAGATCCAACATACTAGAAAAGGAAATAATACCCCTAACAATTGTAGGTGCATAATGACAATCATTTAAACTCAGTACTAAACCCGAAGGTAAAACTAGATTAAATGTTCCTATAGCTTCGATCGCCGCTTGTGCGTCATTGCCAACTTGCAGAAATTGTTCCCCATAGGTAAGCTTCCTTTCCAACTCAAATCCCTACAGGGTATTACAAATGTTAATACCACATCCCGTATCATATACCCAGGAATTTGATTTGTATGTAAGATTAAATAACTCTATCATAAATAAGTTACCTTTAGATGCTGTAGCACTAAGCTCAGCCTTCGTCTTTATTTCTCACAACTCTTCGAGATAAAGATGGTAGTTCCTCTTCCAGTGACCACCTGCTTTGCAATGGTGACAAGTCTCATTTCTTTCAGATTGACTCTTCTTGACAATGTTCTGCTTGGGTTTTGAATAAGTCGCAACTGGTTTGCCCTTATCACCCTTGCCTTTGCCTTTCTTGTTGTTCTTGTGTGGTTTTGGCTTACTCACTCTACCCTTTTGTACATAAAGCACATGAGGAGTAGAAGTAGATGTACTTGCCTGGTCCTTTAGACCCTTTTTGTAGTCAATGAGCATTGCGTGCAACTCATTAACTGTCTTCCCCGCGCAATGCATATTAAAGTTCCTAACAAAATCATTGAAGTCCATATTAAGAGACCTATTGATTAGGTTAATTGCCATATCATTGTCGTAGGGTTTCCCTAGTGCGATGATCTGTTCCATGTAACCCTTCATCTCTTGATAATGTGCACGAATGGGTTTCCTAGGGGCTTGCTTACAAATGTACAAAGCATCTACCAAGTCGTAGATCTCCACAGCCTGAGGCTTCTTATGCATTGCCTTGAGCTCTTCAAGCATTTGATTTGGAGCAAATAGTTCAAATTTCCTTTGTAAGAAAGGAGCCATTTTTCCAAGCATTAAACAAGCCACATCATTGTGCTTCTTTAGCTCTGCCTCATAATTCTGTATTTCAACTGGAGTAGCATTCGGTCCAAGGGGCACAGGAAACGCCCTGGTCAAGTAATCAGAAGTACCCGCTACTCTTGATAACACTCAAATCCAACATGTATTAATAAGCGTTATCTTCACTATTGATATAGTATTTGTGGTAATAAAAGGACTTTTATTGTTAATATGGTGCAAAGTTCGGTTATTGTGTTTTGTAGGAGCAAGGATGAAGAAACGTGAATAAAGAAATAAAAAAACGCAAATTGGAGGAGAAGGAATAAACGAGGCATTGGAACGTAAGCTCTCATATGAAGAAAAATTAGGGACGAAGGAGTCTTGTAAAGTTTAGAGGAAAGATAGAGGAAGAAATAAAGAAAAAGGACTAGAAAAGGAAATTGTGTAAGATGGCCCAGTTGCCACCAGCAACTTTTATTCTGCCACCAGCAAAACTACACCATTTTGCCACCAGTAGGAATAAAGTCGCCACCAGCAACACCACACCATTTCGCCACCAGCAGAATCATTTTGCCACCAGCATTTTGCTAGTCAGGTTTAGCACAAGTCACATTAAAACACTCTTAAACCACCACCATCAATGGGAGGCTTCTCATTTCCCCTCCATAATAATTCCCAAACGTTTTTACCTTCTCCTCAAGCCAAAATCATGTATAAATTAGACCTTAGGGTCATTGTTTTCATAGTGCTTAATCCAAGGATCATTCTAACCCTTGACAAAGGTTAGAATCACCATTCTTACATAACTCGAAAGACAATAAACCCTGTTAATCCTCATAGGAGCGACAAATTTCGTGAAGGAGAGATTCGGTTGGAGGTTCATTGGTTGAATGGAGGATTTGGAATTGCTTTAAATTCTATTTTGCTATTTCCTTGTGTTTTGAAGAACTATTGGTAAATTCTTGTACTTGAATTGATTCTCATTATAATTTAAGTATTGTTGAATGTTTGGGAAAGTTATGAATTGTGTTCGCAATGTGTTTGAATTCCGAGTAGTGTGATATACTTGTGTGATGAACATGGATTCTAAAGGAGAGTTTGGTTTTATGATCCAGAGAATATAATTGGGTTTTTATGGTTGATAATTTTTTGAAACATGTTTTGATAATCAAATGAAATATAGCTTTTTATTGAATTTATAGGTCGAAAGGATTTCCGGTAAACTATGTTCCAGAAGATTTATGCATGAGTCAATTTGGTTTCTTGGTGATTGGCACTCACCTTCACGAGTTGGTTAAAGGAATTTGTCAAAAGATTTATCTTGGGTATAGGTCGAAAGAACCCATTCAAACCAAACTTATCTCTTTTTTTATTTTCTAACAGATGGGGATTATAATCATATGTAATAGATAATCATAGGTCGAAAGGGTTTGTTTACACCAATTTGTTAATATGGATTATATGAAAAATACCATGGAATGGAATTCATGTACTTTGGATTTGTGATCCATAGCTGCTAAACGCACACAAATTATCTCTCCAACGGATGAAATGAAATTCACACAAGTATTACTTTTAATTATGTTTTCCTTTACAAAGTTAATTCTAGCGGTAATATCGGTAGTGACAACCCTATTACCTACACCACCCAAACGTTTTGAATATACGCAAATCCATGGGACGATCTTGATTTACCCGACTTTGCTACAATAAAAAGAGTATACTTGCTCGTATGCGTAGTTAAGGAATTAATCAGTCTTGTTTATAAATGTAAAACTAGGAGTGCAAGACGCGTATCAAGTTTTTGGCGCCGCTGTCGGGGAATTGTTTATTTTTCATGTTATAATCATTACAAATTATTGGTGGTGTTAAAATTTAGTTTTTAGTTTTAATAAAAATTGAATAAGAATAGGTTTAGGATCTTATAGTTTACATAATATGCTTGAATAAATGTGTCTTATGTTTATTTTATGTTTGCATTGCATATTTCATAAGCTCACTTATACACATAAAATCACAAAAAGAGAATAAAAGCAATTAGGTAGTGTTGGATTAGACTTTATTTTGTTTAGATTAGAAGTTATATGTTTTTGTTTTGTTTGATTTTGTTCCTTTAATGAAAAACTTCAAAAATATATTTTAGAAAAACTCAGAAAATTGTGGTAAAAAAGAGATGGTAAACTGAAAAAAAAAATTGTGCAGACAAAGTTGCCGCCGGCAAAACACTCTTGTCAGGCGGCAAAATGCTTTCTGTAACCCTGTTGCCGCTGGCAAGATGTGTCTACCGGTCGGCAAAAGGGAAACTGTAAAATTTTTGCCGCCGGCAAAACCACCTTGCCGGTCGGCAAAACTGGAACAGTAAAAAATAATAATAATAAATTTATTTTTGTTTGTTTGATATGTTTTTAGGGATATGATTGTATGTTTAATTGTATAATGATTGTTTTCTTTTACTAATGCTAACCCTAACATTTATGAACTTTGTCATGTTAGTCTTATTCTCAAAGATAGATACTCTTAGCGAGATTTCCGCATACTTGAATGGGTTAGAAGGAGAACTCAGTGATGAATGTGACTCAAGTGTCACAAATGTGGAAAGAACCAAGGACGAGAAAGACTTGTGAGAAGCTTTGCCTCACAAGAGTGTGATAATCAATAAAGGAGGATGTGAAAAAGCAGTCTATCAAAGAGTCGAGTATCGTTCTTACACTGAACCATTAATGCGGTTTGCTAATCCATGTAAGGTTGACAATCAATGGGCGTGGGATGTTGAATTAAACCTTACCCAACCAATAACATGACGGAAGAAATGATGGGAAAGTTAGCGTTCGTGATAGTTGGCTATACCGAATATGGAAGACGTTTGGTACGAGACGTAAGGGTAAACATCCATGGGTATGTATTTTTGACAGAATTCTATATCGTAGATCACGCCGACATAGGTGAACCGTCGGTGGTGTTTGGTTACAAGTTTCTGTATGAGACTAGGTGTGTTGTGGATTTTGAGCAAGGTACACTAACGGTCAATTTGTGTTGATCCCAAACTTAGATCGATTAAGCTTTGTGTATACGAGATTAGATCAAGTACTACACGTAGAGAAACCTTTGCTTATGAATAAAGTAACAAAGTGTTATGCGGAATTAACACTTGATCTAAAACACAAAGATGTTAAACAAACTTTCACTTGTATTAGAATGATCGTAATTGATTACAATGAAAGAGGTTTAACTTGCGAATACTTATGAAAACTGATATTTTAACTTTAACCTAAAAGACCTTCTTTTATAGATCAAGAAGTCTTGTACAATAAGCTACGAATCAACTATTCTAGGTAAAGATAATAATGGAAAATACAATGTCGAGCTTATCTTTACCATACATAAATAAAGAAACAAATAAACAAAAAGATTCGTATGAAGATATTCCATCAGTGTCAATCTTCAAGGCTATCAGCGTTGACTTCTTCAATGTCAACGCTTGGCTGTCAGCGTCCAAAGTCTTCTTATCAGCGTTGACATTCTTCTTATCAGCGTCTAGTGAACTGACCCATATTTTATTCCCAACAATCCTCCCCTAAACTTGATATCCATTCCAATGATCAAGTTTCTGAATAAATACTTAAGGCTTAGGAGGAATCTTGCAAAAACTTATTATGTTGGTGATAAACATATCTAATCAAGTCCTTGGCCACGTCACTAGTATAATCAATCTCCAAGGGTGTCTCTAGCATCTTCTCCAACACTTCTTTGGACAAGAAATAGTCAGCATCCACAAGTAAATACTCTGAAAACTTTGTAGAGCTCAAATGAAATACACCACAAGTAGAATAAAGCCTCCAATGAAGATTACTGAGATCATCTTCAAGATCCTTCCATATGGCAGGATCTACTTCTTTTGGACCACACAAAGTTAAAAATGTGTTCCAAAGTCTTATTCCATTTGCTGAAGTAGGTGCTTCAGCTGTATACTTGGCCTCTATTAATCTCCACAGATGCACCAAGTCTTCTCTTTCTATGCTTGCAAAGATAGAAATGACTGAAGTAAAAGTATGTACCTCCTTTCCAAATCTGCCAATCTTCCAAAATCCACACTCATCTTCATCAAAACTGATGATTGGATTTCTGTCATCTAGAGGTACTACATTAACCAAATCTAAAGCTTCCAATGGAGAAAGCTTGAGATGCTTCCTTATAACTCCTTCAGTTGGAAAATACACATCCATATCTTTGGGAAATTGAAAAGGATCTCCTTTCTTTACTGGTCTTTGAGCAATCCTCATTTCCTTTTGAATCTGCATTTCCTCAGCAAGCTCTTGTTTCCTTTCTTCTGAAAGAAACTGGTAGACATTTTGTTCTTGCACCTTCCTCCAAATAGGATGTGCCCTATACTCTAGCTCCTCAAAAGATAAGGCCAGCAACTTCTTGGATGTCCAGTTAGGTTGATGACATCTAAGCAACTTGTAGTACAACTGCCTTCTATCTCTTTTGAGCCAAGTCTTGACCTCCTGTGCATTATACTTCAAAATCACCTTTATATCATCTTGTACTCTGAGAAGAACTTCCAACCCCCAAATTTGATCTGACAAGCTCATCCCTGGGTTGTCCATAACCTTGTCTTCCCAAGCATGGTACATTCTGGTGATTTCAGGAAGGTCCCAATCAATCTGATTCTTCAAATCACTCAACCTTTCCTTTGCTAGCTCATCCCCATATTCAAGCCTTTCTGGATCTTCAATAATTTGAATACTTGAATCTGAGCTATCATCTTCTTTTCCATCACCACTTTCTTCCTCACTCTCAGAAACAACAAATGGTGATCTACCACTCCTCTTCAGATCTCTTTCCAAAAGTTGTGCAGCCAACTGTTCATCAAATGCAATTTGTGCTGCATCTTTCTTTGGAACATCTTCTTCAACTAATTTTCCTTTACCTTTGTCTTTTGGATCAATAGTAGGTAAAGTAGAAGAAGAAACCTGTGTGGACACATCTTTGATGATTGTTGATGGCTGGAATACATCAACACCACCTGCAACTTTATCAGCGTTCAAGTTACCTCTATCAGCGCCACGATTACCTTTGTCAGCGCTGGATGTGTCAGCGTTCAAACCTGTATCAGCGCCCATTGTTTCTTTGAAAGATCCCTCCAAGTTTAATGGTGTCACCTTGGATGTATCAATAACTGGGTGCTTCTTCAAGTTGGTGAGTCCTTCAGCAACCTGTAAAGATTCACTAAATTGTGAACTCTTCTCTGAACTCTTCTCACTAGCTGTATGAATCAGCTCATCCTCTTCATCCTCTTCATCCTCCCCTTTGGAAGATTCCTCCATTAGACTCCTGCTACTTGGATTCTCCAAAACAGTTACCCGCTCCCTCAATGCTTGGAGTTCACGGCCCTGGTTGTTGACAGTTTGTACAAGGCTGACATTTTGCTTTTGCAAGCTAATGACAGCAGCCGTCAATTCAGTCATAGTCATAGGTTCCAATCTGCCCTCAGCTAGAATGGGAATTTGACCTCCCAAAATAGAATCATAGGGCATGGATGAGGTCTTAATGATGTTGGGACTGTCTTGACCAGCATCTAAGCCTGTGTCAATAGCCCCAGCCTCACCCATGTCACCAGCCACACTTGTGGAGGTGGTTCTCTCTACTACAAGGCTAGGATCACTAGAGGAGAACACTCCAGTAACCCTTTGGCGTTTATTCAACCTAGATTGTAATGGAGTGGAAGATGAAGTAGATTGTGTGGGTGTTGGTTGGTTAAGGGGTGTTTGGGATTGTTCAGGGATTGTATCAGCGTCGGGATTGGCTGTGTCAGCGCCAACATTTTGAGTGTCAGCGCTGGGTTGGTCAATGTCCATGTGATCAGGGGAAGGTAATGGTTCATTAATAGGCTCAAGTTGGGGTTCAGGGTCTGGTTGTGGTTGTGGTTGAGCAGCCTGAATTACTTCAAGCATGGGTTGGGTAAGAGGTATGGATCTGTTTGTGGAGCTCATTTTAGCAAAAATGGTTTTCTGTTGTTTAGGAATCTCATAAAAGGTGTCATGATCCCTAGAACAATATTCTTGTAAATCAAAGACCATTTGCAAAAATCTAGGGTAAGCCAAAGTCATTTTACTTCCCTTATTTTTACACATCCCTTCAAAAATCATTTTTGAAAAATTATACTTAAGCCCACGTGTTATACAAACCAAAGCACTTGCAATTGACCTGTTTATTTCATTAAAAGAAGTACATTTTGGACTTAAGCATTGTAAAAGGACATGTATCAAATATTTCCAGTCAGAGGGAAATTCCTGCGTATTATATTTATTTAAAGTGACATCAGCAGGAATAGGATAACCCAATTCCCTAAGACCTTGTTCTATTGTTGCAATGGCAAGGGTAGTCACACCATCAGCGTCATCAAGACGCAAAGCTTGGCGAACCAAGGCTTCAGTGACCACCCATGTTCTTCCATGAATAGTAGATGTTAATGTGGTCACTCCATTAGCTGTTGTGGAACTAGCAGTGTTCCAAAACTGTCTAATGTGTGCGACAGGGACTAATGGTGTATGAGAAAGTGCATACCTTAATGAGGATGCATTTAAAAATGCCACCATCTGTGAATACTGAGGGAACAAATCAGGATCAGCAGTCAAATAAGCTACCATATTATGTTGGCTCTTGAACTCCAATGTTAAATTCTTTGAGTTGAACTTGGGTGCCATGTTTGAAAGCTGTTTAGGTTATGTGATATGGAAAAATCTAGGAGAAAAGAGTTAGACAAGAAAATATGAATACCCAGCATAAAAAGATTAGCCAAATTTATAGGAGAGATGCATGATTTTGATTGGTCAAAAATGAGGCAGTTATATTCAAAGAATAATGATGAAAATATTGAATCAAATATAACTTATCTCATGCATTAATTAAAAGTAACAACTCCCCAAAATTACGGCCAAAGATTAGTCAAAAATAACAACTGGGTAGGGCCCACTAGGTGTCAACGGTCAAAAATAGCCCATCAGCGCCCAACGGCTATATTTTCTTGTCAGCGTTTGCCTAAAGCCTTGTCAGCGTCACGATTGGACGTAACAGCGTTGGGAGAAAAACTTGTCAGCGTCTAAAAAAAATAAAAATAAAAATATTTAAAAAGAAAAAGACCTTAACAAAGTAATCTATCCTAAGGGAAATATCTTACAAGTTGATAATAATTACTGGGCGGCAAGCACTGTCCATTTATGCACACTTGCATAAGCAAGATAGACACAAATGTCCTCTAGAGTCCCTTGCTAACCAAAATACTTACCAACAATTTGACCAAACTCAAATGTGAGAAAGACGATTATATTGAGTTTTTGGTTGAAGATGGACCTAAGGTTGAAAGCGAGAATGAAGTAGTAAAGATGGGGAAGGCAAAGAGAAACAAGAATAAGGAGGCAAGCAAACTAACTCCAAACAATTACTTGCCAACATAAGTCGAGCATGAGGAAGGATCTCCTTCAGCTTTTGTGCCCAATCCATTACCATTGGCTTATCCTCTCTCCAATAAACAAAAGGAGAAGATAAGAATTATCTTCAACAAGAAGGAGGAGGAACTCAAAGAACCCAAGCCAATCTTGGAGGTCTTGGAGAATTATGTAAGCTACCAGAAGAAGCTAGATGAAATAGAAATGGGTAAGGCCCGTTTAGAAGGGAAGGAATTCAACGAGCATATCAAAGAAAGGATCATTGAACATGGTCTACATAAGAAAATGAAGGATCCCGGAAACTTTGTCCTACCGGTTCTAATCAATGGAACCACACCATTCGACGCATTAGCCGACACGGGGGCTAGTGTAAGTGTCATGTCGTACTCTATCTATCAACGTCTTGGCTTGAGCAATCCGGAGCCATATTTTGCGAACTTAACTGTGGAGGACAACACGCAAACCAAACCTATGGGCTTGGTAAGGAACGTCCGAGTAAAAATCGGGTTTCAAGTTTATGTCATGGATTTCCTTATTATGGACATCCTGGAGGATAAGGACCTACCATTGTTTTTCGGGAGGCCTTTTCTAAAGACGTGTGGAGCGGTTATTGATTTGGGACGAGGAACTATTTCAATTAATGAAGGTATTAACGTTCATACTTATGCACCTAGACCGAGGGAAAAGCCTTGGTACTTCGATTTTGAAAGTGAAATGGAGGACGAATGGCTAAGCTGTTTCGAAGTTGGAAGAGATGATGATGGTTATCCCTTGTATGGACCATTGGGAGCACCATATTTAGGATGTGAAGATCCTATGGAGAGAGCTTTAGCAATTGAAGCTTACTTTAACCCGTTTAAGAATATTATAGTCTTCAAGAAAATGACGGACTTCTTGGGATCATTACCGGTCCAATTGAAGAACCTTGATTGGGGACCGGACAGGGATAGTAATTATATGAGAAAAGAGGGAGAAAAATTCTGTCACGTAAAGATAGAAGTCACCACACCGTGTGGGAATGTGTACACACGAGGGTATAAGACAAAGCATACCAAGTGGAAGCTAGCAAAGAAGTTTAGGGCCGATGACGTATTGAACATGGAATACTTCATGGACTAGAGGAAGCAAAGACTTCAAGAAAAAAACAAGATAAAGGCTTGATCTTTTTCTTTAACTTTCAGTTTTTTTTACTCTTTGACACTATCTTGGTTTATTTTCTTGGTGGTTTGGTAATTTAGACAATTTTTGGTTTTTGGTAATTTGGTTGATTTAGTTATTATGTTTTCTTTATTTTAAGGATTTTATAGACGTGTTGTGAAAATTTTGAAAATTGTCGACGGAATAAAAACCCGTTAACGGAGAAAGAAAAAAAATCTGGGAACTTATGGGGATATAACCAACCCATAAGGACTATTTGGGTTATTTTTCCCGTACACACACAACAGTTATCATGCTAGTATTAAAGACGCACCATTTGAAGCTTTGTATGGACGTAAGTGTAGATCTCCAGTGTGTTGGAGTGAAGTAAGAAAAAGTCAATTGACTGGACCTGAAATGATTATGAGACGACTAAAAAGATTGTGCAAATTAAGAAGCGTTTTTTATCTGCCAGAAGTAGACAAAAGAGTTATGCTGATAACCGAAGGAAACCGTTGGAATTTGAAGTGGATACATGGTTATGCTGAAGGTATCTCCATGGAAAGGAGTGATTCGTTTTGAAAAGAGAGAAAAGTTGATCCCGAGATATATTGGACCATTTAAGATTATCCAAAGGATTGGATTGGTTGCTTATAAGTTAGAGTTGCCTGAAGAACTTAAGGCTATTCATAATGCTTTTCATGTGTCTAATCTGAAGAAGTGTTTAGCTGAAAGGGATGTGGTGATTCCATTGGAGGAAATTCAACTTGATGATAAGTTGCATTTTATAGAGAAACCTGTAGAGATTATGGATAGGGAAGTTAAGAAATTGAAGCATAGTAGGATCCCGATTGTGAATGTTATATGGAACACTGGACGTTTACCAGAGTTTACCTGGGAACGTGAGGATTTCTTTAAGGATAAGTATCCTCATTTGTTTAGGAAGGATTAAGCGCCAGACGTCTCTCTTTTTAAGAAGGAGGGGATGTGATAACCCGAAACCGAGGTCATTGCTTAATCTTATTTTACGATTATTTCTCAAATTTTTTATGAGTTTGAATGATATTTATTTTTGGAGGTTTAAGTTTAAACCGATGTTGGAAGACTTATATTTTATATTTAATAAGTATAAGGAGTATTAGCAAGCGTGATGTCGATGGATGCCAAATATTTTATGTTTTATTGTCGGTTGTCCGATGTTTGTCATTTTTTATGTTTTCTTTTAAATGACGTGTTAAGTCGAGTCGGGAGTCGATATTATTATATTTGAGGTACGTTTTAAATTTTTAAAAGTATCATTATGAAACTCGAGCCCCGTAAATATTTTCAAAATTGACTAATAGTTATTTCCAGCTTTTTAGCTAACTATTTTCATTTTGAGCCATAACTATTGCAAATTCACAACATTTGTCCCTTAACCACTATATAAAAGCTAAAATTTTCACACAAAACAGATACAAATTCACCAGTAGCAAGCGTGATGGAAACTATGGTTGGTTTGAGCTAAAAATATGATTTTATACAAGTTTTAGAAAGGTATTTTACAACAGTAGGTAAACTGTATTTTTGGGAATTTTATGTTGTGATAATTGTTTAACTAATCGCCTAGGGTTGTAGAGCATTCGATTAGCTTCGATTTGATATAAAGTAGAGCTTCTAGCTCCAAACGAGCGCAAAGTTATGATGTTTTGATTAACGTGTACCGGGAGACGAGTATCGACACTACATATAGTTGTTGTCGATATTTGGATCGAATCTCGGGGACTATAAATTGAAGTTTTGAAATGATTCACATACTGATAATGAATTGTAAACCCTAGAGGGCTGAGTTTATTTTTAAACCCAAGTGTCGGTTTTGTAAATGGAGTCGTTTAAAGAAGTTAAAATGGTTGTATGAATTATTAACGTAAAACTGTTCGGATTTTGTAGTTTGAAGATGAGTCGGGTAAAGAACATTAAACGCAATTTCATTTGATAAACTTGTTGGAGGACTTTCTATATAATGTAAGTTAGTTTCTCGAGTTGTTTCATAAACGTTTGACGAGTCTAAAAGGGGTAAATAAGCTAGTACATGTAGTATTGCCGGCGGATTTTGTTAAAAGTATAGAATGATAAAGTAAATGTATAGAAGAGTGTAATAGAGTTATTTGTATTGTTTTCTCTCGAGTTTATCGTGATTCTATGAGTTTGAGTTTGATGTTGTTATGTATGATTTATTTCTCGAGTCATTATTCATGAACGCGCCTTATTTGATACGTAGCGGTTCTCGTGTTTGAAAGGCATCCTCTATCATCGACGATCATCTCGCTAGATCTCTTATACTAAGGTGAGTCTGTAGCCTCGCTTTTCATGCTAGCTACTGAATGTTTTATTACCCGCGAGGGGGATACATGCTATTTGAAAATAAATGAACACAAGTCATGAGTAATTGTTGGACCCGAATGTTGCCTATGTTGTTTACATTGTATTGAGTACCTTGTTGCTAAAGACCCTAAATTCATGAGCCGTTAACTTTATATTCTGATTTGATGTTGCGAGTCAGGAATAGCCACTTATTATGATGATAGTACTATTGGGTTGACCACCCTATCTGAGACCAGGGCATTACGCTGAGTAACCTCTGGGAAGGATAATTTACGGGAATAAGAATGTGGTATTCTAGCAACTGATACCCTAGAGGGGCAATGGTTTTATTCTAGTCATGCTGGCATTTAGCGTGGGTGACTAACTGGTTAAAGGGTCGGTGTCATGAGCTTAAATACAATTTTTTTCCTTGAAATAGATTGTGTGTACGACAATTCTGTAAATGATTATGATTGATTTTCTTCTTGTGTTCAAATATGATTTGATAAACCTATATACTCGCTCAACATTATTGTTGACTCGTTTATCATGTGTTTCAGGTAATAGGAAGTGATGGAAGGCGGAGCTTTGTTGTGGTGGTTGTGGGTTGGCTTTTGGAAGAATGTTGGTCTAAAAACTATTTATATCCTTTTACAGTTGAACAATTCGTTAAATGTTTGTGTACTGTACTAAACTTGTTGGTTGTTGGTCGAGATCCGTGGGGAATAAACACTTTACTCCAGTGTCGTTTTAGCACATTATGGGATGAAATTATGTTTTCGACCTATTATGAAAATCTTGTTTATATTTTATGTGTAAACGTCTCTCTTTTAAGTCGTTCAATATACCTTGTGTGATGATGCTTGTGTCTAGCACCCAATTGTGTATTTCCGTTGCGCAATGTAAATTGGGGGTGTTAGAAATATCATAAGTCATGTAGTTATAGTATAGTTTATTTATAATATTCTGTTCATTAAATAAACTATAGGTTATATAATTTAATTAAATATAAGCATGATTTTAATTAAATTAAAGCGTATAAAATACTTAAGTTAAATCATGTATTAATACTATATTAATATAACCTAATTCATGATTATTAATTAATTATATGTCATGTTTAATAATTAATTAATACTATAGTGTAAAATAAATAACTAAATACTTACGTTAAAACATGTATTATTTAATAATAATAATAATAACCTAAGTTTCATGTTTAATTAAATAAATTATAAGTCATGAAATAATTAATTTAATTATCTTGTAAAAATAATACACTTGATAAATTAATTAGACTTGTAAAAATATTCATGAATCGAACCCGTGTTTTAACTAATTAAACATGTCGTGAACTGATGAGACTGCTTTTATACATAGTCTCATCGTCCAAAATGGGCTTAAAATGCATTAAATATCATAAAGTATGCCAAATATATGCTTGTGTTTGTTACATGTGTATTTTAGGTACGGATATTGAGGAAATGACAAAAGATCACAAGAAACATGCAAAAACGAACACGGGAAACGAAGCCGCACAATGAATCAAGCCCTAGTGTTGATTTTCCAAGAAAAACCCTTGAAGAAATGAAGATTGTACAAGAAGGGTCCTCCAATATTGAAGAATTGACACTTTAAACCCTTGTTTATTCATAATTACAAGATTGGTCATTAAAGTTTGTCAAATTTACAAAAAGGGCCCTCCACTTTGAAGAATTGGCAAGAATGGTCCGTCAACAATCAAGACTTGTCAATATTAGTCCTCCAATAAGTCAACAACATAAGTCAAGACCATAATCTTTGAAGAAAATGCCAAAACAGCCCTTCAAGAATCATGAAATGGCAAGAAATACCCCTGAAAATACTTTGTAAAAGTATTTGGGGCAAAAGTGTGAAAAGTAAAACTTGCAATACAAAGGAAATCCGGTTTTATGTATTCAATTTACAAATGAAAGGCAAATGAAAGGTGAGGGACTATACTTGGCCGACACAACAACTTACCTAGACCAACCATGGCTTGACACCTCACCCCACTCACAAAACTCGCCAATCAAATCTCTCCCTGCTTCTACGTCACCATCCACTAACTGATTAATATTTATTAATTATGTTTAAACCAAATTTGGCGCCTAACACATTTTATTAACCCAAAACGGATTAAAACCTGTGTTTATAATGTTCTTAATCCGAATAGGGTACTTTTGATTAAGCCAAAATTAAGCCACCATATTATCTAGAAATGTGATTAAGGTCCTTTTAATCATATCCCAACCCTCAAAACCCATGCCACATCACTCTCATGCTCACATGTTAAACCCTCCCCACAAATGCCAAAAGCTTGCCATGAAATCAACACTCAAGATTGAAGCTTATTATTTAAGCTCCCTTTAAGCCATTGGATCACATTTGCACCAACAAACTGCCAAAATTCTGTCACATGAGCTCAAGGTTTCAAAAATCGACAAGGGCATTTTTGGGACTTCAAGCATTAGGGTTTTATGTTTTCATTAGCTTCTTAGCACGTGTAAGGCTCTATATAAAGCCATTAGGTCACAACTTACCAACTTGTTCTTGTTTTCCTTAGTCAAGTTTCTGTAAATCCTTTGTTTCAAGTGAATGAAAAAAGTGTTTGAAAGCTGTGACGAAATCCAAGTTCCAACCTTTATATTTTGTTGTTATTGATATATGTTTGTGAGTTTGAAGTTTCAGAGTTTGGTTTTAAAGATTGTGAAAAAGTTTGCAAGTTTTTCCAAAAACTTGGTTTTTTGGGCTATAGGTTTATCATAGCACCCTGATAAAGAGTTTATCAAGGTGTTGTGAGGCTTCTGGTTTGGAAAGCATCAAGGGGTGGGGAATCAAGCTTGAAAAATCTTGGTTATTTTCATTTTCTGTTTTATATAATCTGTGTGTTACTAATCTTGTTGATCTTAGCATCTTGTTGGAAGCTTGTGGTTGTTAAGCTACCACATAAGCTCAAACAAACGTGAGTGTGGATGTACATTCATGTGGTTTGTCTTAAATCCTTGAAAATCTGATAAAAAGGGTGTTTTGAGTGATTTTGTGATTCTGTTGGTGTATATGTGTTTTTATGCCTGCAAATTGGTTCTTAGTTCATATGTTGTGTGTTATGATACTTATTTGGGCTTAAATCAATACTGAGAATACTTTTACTTTGTTATAATTGACTTTAAAAAGTGAAAAGGGTGTCTGGGATTGACTGTTGGTTCAAATTTGTTTGATTTTGAGTTAGTGTTGTTGTGTTATTTGAGTTGTTATCTGTTATTGAGCTGTTTGAGTTCTAATATATGCAAAATTTGTGCCTTGAATCACTTAATCAAACAATTGGATATAAAATCTTGAAAACTTGTTGTTTTGCTCTGAAATCTTGTGCACACCTAGTTTGCATGTTAACCTAGGGCTAACAAGTGTTAAATCATTGTTATTGCAACCTGTGTGATAGATCTGAGGCCTTGAATTTGGATTTGGTGTCAAGTAAATCCGCAAACATTGTTCTAGTATTCATCATTGTTCATCAGTAACTGCGTTTGCTTAGATCTTGTTCATAAGTTGGATTCATTGCATGATAAGATTTAATCTGTGTTTCTTTAAGTTGTATTGAGCTTATGTATGCATTTGGTGGTTTGTGGTTAGGTTTTACTAGCTTAAAAGTAGCTTATAATCATCATACCTGCTTATTACTTGTCTGGAACATATATGAGCATAGATTGAATTAACTGCACTGATTGGTTGGGTGTTTTTGTGATTGTTTGTTTGTTATTAACTCCTTGTGATCCACTGATCACAAGCGTGCCTTGATTATCTAACAAAACCAAGTGAAACTCTGTTAAAATCAAAGTCAAAAAGTCAAGTCAGTGGGAACTCCTTTCCCCTGCTTCTAGCCACTACTAGTTATAATTGGTCTTACTATTTTGAGCTTATAAGTCATTCTGGAAGTTTACAGCTTTTGGTTTTAGGTTTTGACTAGAAAACGACTATTTTGTCTTTTTCAAAATCAACTTTTTTGCTTATTTCAGCATATTAAGTGTGCTTATTGGAAAACTTTTTGTTGATTAAGCTTAGTTAAGCCATTTGTGACTTATTGCAACTTGAATAAGCTCTTGAAATAGCCTAGAACTCAAAAACGACTATTTTGTCATTTTGTGAAGAGAGCTTTGGCTTATTTCAGGCTTATTCCTTGAGCTTATTTCAAGTTTCTTTTTGCAAATAGCTTAATTAGGTCAAGATACGGACGTGGGTAAAATTTTAGCTTATGGCATCAACTTATAGCTTAATGGGCCAAAAAGCCCATTAAGAATAAGCTGTTTTGAAATAAGCTAGCTTAAGCTCATTTTCAGCTTTTGGGCCTTTGGAAAATTGTGTTTAAAATCATATTATAAGCTTGACTGGAGCTTTTGGGCCATTTCTGAGAACTTTTTCTTATTGGACCCAATTCTAAGCCCATTAAGGATCTGTTTGGGTATTTGGCCCATTTGAAGGCCCAATAGGGGTATTTTTCGTATTTCAAGTTCATTTTCTGTTTAATTAGGTTAAAATAAACTAGTTTGCAATTTTTTAGAACTTCTTATAATTTTTTTATTTTCAATGTTATTTTAATATTATTTTATTATTAAATTTCAATTTTCACATTTTTGCACTTTTTATATTTTTCTTAGGTTAAATACATTAAGTTTGGAATTTTACAATTTTTAGAATATTTTTATTGTCATTAGATTAATTTTTAGAATTATTTAAAATTTTAATAGTTTTTAATTGTTTTTAAATAGTTTTATTTATTTTTAAAATTTTCAAAAATAGTTATAAATGTAGTTAAGTCATTTTAGAGGTTTACAAGTTAAAAAATCTCATTTTAGGCTTTTTATTTATTAATTTGATTTTTTGGGCTTTAATTAGCATTAAAAAATTATTATTTAATTAAATAAAAGGTTTGAGTGATTTTTTATTTTTTATAAACTCTAATTACATTTTTTAGGATTTATTGTAATTTTCTAGGAATTTTAGGGTAAATTTTTAATTTGGTCACTTTTTACGGTTTTACGTGCACGACCATTCGTCTTAGTTTAATTCATAATCGTAAATGTCATTCTCTTCTAATATCTTTTTTTCTTTTCATTTCTCATCAATATAATCACAAACCATTAATCATTTCTTAACACAACGCACTTGCCTCCTTGGGAAACGAACTTGAACTTCATTGGTCATTAGTGCTTGGTTTTCCTAAACCGACACTTAATACTTGCCCTATTTACCTCCTTTTCCTAAAGGTGTGTAAAATCACTACTATCATTTTGGCGCCGCCGCAGGGGAGGCGTGTTGTGTTTTGATTTGTCCAATTGTTGTTTTTATATAGCCATAATATGTATTTGTATTAGTAGCACTCTACTAATACGTGTTATCGGTTTTCGTTTTTTGTGTGAATACTATTACTATATTGTATACGCAGGAACAATAAATTCACAAGTACTCCAAAAGTGGGAAAACACAACCTTGATTGGGAGGTCATTACCCAATCATTGTATTCGAATCTCAAACAAGAAAGAAAAGGCAAAATAGATAAATACTTTCGTGAAGCTTAATTTTAACAAACACAAACTATAAGGTGGGTATAAGGCGGGTATTATATAATATACCCAAAGGAAAAAGGCTCTAAAGTGCTTCGCGCTGCCTGTTTCCCCGCTTGCTTGTGAGTGTTTAGATAAAAAGGGCTAATCAAGGGTTTGCCAACCAAAGTATTATCTATATATCATATATATTTTCTTGTTTTCAATTGATTAAACCTTCTTGAACGTTTTGGTGTTTCACCAACGTTCTAAAGTCATCGAAGGCGTTCACTTCACATGATCGTTTTCATTCCTTGAGGCTTCTTTAATCAAGAGATTTGATTAAGGAGGAGATTTGTAGATTTTTGTCTACTTAATACAATACCAAAATCCAAAAAAAAGTAAAAACAATCAAAAATCCAAAAAAATTGAAAAAATTAAAAACGCCAAAAATAATCTTCTTTGCCCATCCCCACGTTGTACGTGACGTTTATGCTTACTCGTAATCAAGCAAGACGTGCACGTAAACATCATAATCGAAAGGAAAACACACCAACACCTTCTAGTGAAGAGACTCCAAATTGTAGAACAAGAAGCTATCATGGCTAATCATACAATGATGGAGTTGCTTCAAGCACCCACCGAGGGTTTTGGAGAGGCCATTGTGATTCCCGCCATCCTTGCGGAGAACTTCGAGATCAAGACGGGTTTAATGTCTATGCTTCAAGCCAACAAGTTTCGCGGACAAGAAAAAGACAACCCATATTATCACATTAGGCAATTCAATCGTCTCACCGCGACTACCAAGTTTAAGGATGTACCCTATGATGCCATTAAGATGATGTTGTTTCCATACTCGTTAGATGGACCCGCCAAGATATGGCTTGAGAAAGAACCCCCAAATTTGATTTTGACGTGGGGTGATCTCGTTTCTAATTTTATAAATCAATTTTTTCCACCATCTAAAACAACACATTTGAGAAACCAGATTTCACGATTTACTCAAAGGTCTAATGAGAGTTTTTCAATGGCTTGAGAAAGGTTTAAAGAAATGTTACATGAATGCCCACACCATGATTTTTCCAAATTGCATCAAATTGACACTTTTTATAATGGGCTTAATGATCATGAACGAGATTACTTAAATGTCGCCGCTGGTGGTATTTTTTTGTGCAAAAATGACCGATGAGGCTTCGAAAATAATTGAGAATAGGTCTAAGGTTTACAACCCTCGTAACACACCGAGTGTTGCCACTATGGGTTTGTCATCGTCGTCTCGTAACATGAGTACCTTGCAAGATGAAGCAAATGAGGAGAATCGGTTTTTCAATAGGTTTTCGAATCTTATGACTCATTGGAAAGCACATGATGCTTTGAATTCCGCATCGGTTAAAGCGGTTGCCAAGATTTGTATTGGTGGAGCTCATGATTTTTCCGAGTTCATTGCCGCGGATGGTAACACTCCGAATGCTTATGTAGCCACGGGAAACTATAACCAAAATGGCCAAGGTTCCCGCCAAAATCAAGCTCCACAAAATCAAAATGCTAACAACTATCGAAACAACAATCAAAATGGTGATTATCAAGGAAATTCACGTAACTACAACAAGGGTAATTATCAAGGTGGGAACAATGGGCAAATTTCAAACCAAAACCAAAACCGTGATTTTCAAACTACCACACAAGGTTTTCAAAATGCTCACACTAAAAATCTTAATGGAGAATTTTTGGATTATGCAAAGGCAAACGATGCTAAGTTTGATAACATGCAACGTGAGATGATTAGCTTAAGATCCGAGTTGAAAAACGAGCTTAAAAACGAACTTGCAAATGTATTGAAAAATCATGGTAATAAAATGGAAGGAAATGTTCAACGTCTCCAACAAAATCAACAAAAAATGGAGCAAGGTCAACATGAAATTAAGCAAGAGTTGCTAAAAGTAGATGCTAGGCAATCTAAGTTTGAATATCGAATGGGAAAAATGTTTGAAGCTATCATGTGTAAACCCTCTTCTTCGGGTGGTCTTCCTAGTGATATCATCGTAAACCCGAAAGGAGAATTGAAGGTTATTACTACTCGTAGTAGTAAAACTTTCAAAGAACCCATTTCTCGTCCAAGTACTTCTACGGAGAAGGATATAGAGAAAGAACCCGAGGTGGTGGTAGAAAAGGAGCAAGTTCCAATCCCACGAAGTACCGCTCAAACCACACCTACGGTTGAACCAATACTAATAGTGGAACCCGAGATTCCAAGGCCGTTTCCTATGCCCCAACCCACACCACCCTTACCTTACCCTTCAAGATGAAACAAGGAAAAGGCACAAGAACGTAACAATTATCAATTTGAACTTTTTATGAAAATGTTTTGTGACTTGCATTTTAATATAAGTTTTGCCGACGCCTTGGTCATGATGCCTCTATTTGCCGCAAACTTCAAAAGTATGTTGAATAACAAAGAGAAATTGCAAAAGTCGTCTAGTTGTTCTTCGGTTTTTCTTAGCCGCATACCTCAAAAATTCGGTGATCCCAGTAAATTTTTAATCCCATGTGCAATACAAGATATGGAAGAATAATACGCCTTGGCCGATCTTGGTGCTAGTATAAATTTGATGCCTCTTGAGATTTTTAAGTCGCTCAATCTTCCTAATCTCACTCCTTCAAGAATTTCAATCGAGATGGCCGATCATTCTACGATTCTATCTTGTGGAGTAGCCGAGGACGTCTTCGTGAAAGTTGGAAAGTTTTACTATCCCGTGGACTTTATCGATGTTGACATTCCAATCGATCCTAAAGTTCCTCTAATTTTAGGTCGATCATTTTTGGATACCTCGAGATCACTTATCGATGTGCATGCTAGGAAAATCACTCTATGTTTCAATGAGGAAGAACTAGTCATAAATGCAACTCAAAACTCTACGCTTTCTCATGTGTATTCTATCATGTCTTTGAACAATGTTAATCCCATCAAGAACATTTGCAAAAGAATTTCAAAAAGAGTTGTTGATGAAAACGATTTTCCATCCCCTCCGCCGGTGGAGGTTAAGAGTGTTAAGCCTACGTCTCCAATCACGAATGATTCTTCGGATGATGAATATGTTGACCCCGATGGGGCGGTGTTCTTTGTTGACAAACGTTTTGAGAACTTTCCACCAAAACCAAAACGATTTTCAAATGTGAGAATTTTTAGTGTGCCTAACATCATTTTAGAAACACCAAATATTTTTGAAATAATAAAATCGGGTTTTCATAAGGAGTTTTCAAAAGATGAAAAAGGAAAAAATTTTGAATTGGATTTAAAAGATTTTTCTACAATTCTAACTCCGTCATCACCTCGTGTTTTGAGTGCTACAAGCTCATCTTCTCCTTTTGACGATGCTTTGTGTGGACTTAGTGTGGGGGAAACCTCTTATGTTCCCTCCCCTTTCTCCACCGAGGACAAGATATTTGATCCCATAATTGCTTATAAAGGGAAATCTCGGTCTTCCATCGATGTAATAAATGGAAAATCTTTCTATTTGATTGGTGCGAGTCTACCTCGAGTAGCTCATGTTTTTAGTGACTTACCCATTGTCCCACCCTTCTATTTCTTCTCATCTATTTTCTTTAAACCCTTTGGGTTTGTGTTAGCACATGTTGAAGTGGCATTGATTTGTTTATCCAATGAAAACGAGAACGCCATCTTCGATCCCGGTATTTTCCATCATCAAAGGACTTAGTCTTTAATACCGGTTGTTTTTGGGCCTTGTTTATCATGTAAGCCCCACCAAAAATTGACCATACCATGATTATCCCTAAATGATCACATTTTGGGGGATTCGAGTCGAGCTTTTGTTCCGTGGTTGTTTGTGATTTGTGGTTTTTAGATGATAACTATCTTCATGATTGGAGCCTCTCGTGTTCGTTTTATGGGAGCACTCGATCGTTTGCTTGGAAGAATTTCTCAATATCCATGATATATCCTTTGATGTTCTAACCTTAGGTTTATAGCACACTTCATAAACGGCTATTAATTTAACGGTTACACCCTTTCCATGCTAGATTAAACATTCGACTACGTCTCTAGTATGGGGGTTTCTAACACTTAGACTCGAAACATTGAGGACAATGTTTATCTTTAGTATTGGGGGGTGAATAGATACTTGCCTTGCCAAACCTTCACGCTTTCCAAAGTTTATATTTTTGTTTATCGTTTTGTTGCAAAATAAGGCTAAAAATGGCCAAATTTTAAATTTTTTTTCATGTTTTATAAGTGTTTGAAGACACGAATGTAGATTTTCCGATGGCGGGAATAAGAGTAATTTTTGACTCAACCGTGCGTGTTGAGCACTTAGCTTCGATTCCTTAACTTTATATTAGGCTAAGTCTCTTAAATGAGGACGAGAAATGATAGAGTTAATTATAAGTTACTATGCTCAACGTAGAGTACTCGTATTCTTTCAAAAACTCATGTGTTCTCGTTGTTTGCTTATTCTCCCTTCGCTTGTAAATATTTTTTGCTTAATAAGTATTGACTTAGCGATTTAGTCTTGATTGTTGGTTTCTAGTCTTTTCTAGTAGCTTCCATGTAATTGAATTGGGAAGACATTAAGGTATCACCAGCGTCACGGTTTTGAAGTATTGGCAACCCGAATAATCGAAAGCTTTACCCAATAATAAGATTTCAAGTGCTCACCTAGATCAAGCAAACAATTTGAAGCTCACAAGGCCAAAAAATCTATGCAAAATTGAAAGTGAATCAAGCCTTAATATTTGAAGCTTTAAAGATCCAAAATTCGCCTTAGCGTGAGGATATACGCCTTTGGCCATAATAAAACCACCGATGAGGAGGATAATAAAAGGCAAGGCAAGACCGAATTCATAATAAAAGCTTCATGGCGAAGTTGAATAAAAGATGGAGGTAAACCTATGATAATAAGGCCCTTCCGTTAGGGGCGTATAAAAGTCTTTGTAACAAGTCTCATGTTCAAAACCGTTATAAAACCGTGTTTATCGATCCTTTTTGTTTACTTATTTTTTTGACATCGTTGTCTATTATTAAGGGCTATTAAGTCAATGGTCTTGGTTACACTGTTAGGACTCTATTTTTAGACCTAAATCTCTATTATCGCATAAGTAAAAAATGTATCCTCGTGAAACATTCAAGACAAAATAAAATATAAGAGATACAAATTAGGAAAATGGGAGGATAAGTACATGATTAGGGCATATGAGTAGTGTTAGCATTACTAACTTATAATGACAATGAACTCGTTGAACGCTTAGCATGGAATTGGGGTGAAAATCGAGGACGATGAAGTTATTTCTAACGAAGCATTCACGTGTTCTTATTCTATGAACCTAAACGTCCTATTTTGCGATGAAAATCATACATTATATCTAAAACGCAACTCGAAGTAATAGTAGTAGTGTAGCTAGTTTATCATTCAATAAAAGTGAATAAAAATGAATTTTGGAGGTGCTACGATACTTTATTCTAGCATTGCGTGAGGGCACGGTAATGGTTTAGTATGGGGGAGTGATGAGACTGCTTTTATACATAGTCTCATCGTCCAAAATGGGCTTAAAATGCATTAAATATCATGAAATATGCCAAATATATGCTTGTGTTTGTTACATGTGTATTTTAGATACGGATATTGAGGAAATGACAAAAGATCACAAGAAACATGCAAAAAACAACAAGGGAAACGAAGCCACACAATGAACCAAGCCCTAGTGTTGATTTTCTAAGAAAAAACCTTGCAGAAATGAAGATTGTACAAGAAGGGTCCTCCAATATTGAAGAATTTACACTTTAAACCCTTGTTTATTCATAATTACAAGATTGGTCCTTAAAGTTTGTCAAATTTACAAAAAAGGCCCTCCACTTTGAATAATTGGCAAGAATGGTCCCTAAACAATCAAGACTTGTCAATATTAGTCCTCCAAGAAGTCAACAACACAAGTCAAGACCATAATATTTGAAGAAAATGCCAAAAAGGCCCTTCAAGAATCATGAAATGGCAAGAAATACCCTTGGAAATACTTTGGAAAAGTATTTGGGGCAAAAGTGTAAAAAGTAAAACTTGCAATACAAAGTAAATCCGGTTTTATGTATTCAAGTTACAAATGAAAGGCAAATGAAAGGTGAGGGACTATACTTGGCCGACAAAACAACTTACCTAGACCAACCATGGCTTGACACCTCACCCCACTCACAAAACCCACCAATCAAATCCTTCCCTGCTTCTACCTCACCATCCACTAACTGATTAATATTTATTAATCATGTTTAAACCAAATTTGGCGCCTAACACATTTTATTAACCCAAAACATATTAAAACATGTGTTCATCATGTTCTTAATCCGAATTGGGTACTTTTGATTAAGCCAAAATTAAGCCACCATATTATCCAGAAATGTAATTAAGGTCATTTTAATCATATCCCAACCCTCAAAACCCATGCCACATCACTCTCATGCTCACATGTTAAACCCTCCCCATACGTTTTTGGGAAAAATGACAAAGCTTGCCAGGAAATCAACATTCAAGATTGAAGCTTACTTTTTAAGCTTCCTTTAAGCCATTGGATCACATTTGCACCAACAAACTGCCAAAATTCTTTCACATGAGCTCAAGGTTTCAAAAATTGACAAGGGCATTTTTGGGACTTCAAGCATTAGGGTTTTATGTTTTTATCGGCTTCTTAGCACATGTAAGGCTCTATATAAAGACATTAGGTCACAACTTACCAACTTGTTCTTGGTTTTCCTTAGTCAAGTTTCTGTAAATCCTTTGTTTCAAGTGAATGAAAAAAGTGTTTGAAAGCTGTGACGAAATCCAAGTTCCAACCTTTATATTTTGTTGTTATTGATATATGTTTATGAGTTTGAAGTTTCAGAGATTGGTTTTAAAGATTGTGCTAAAGTTTGCAAGTTTTTCCAAAAACCTGATTTTTTGGGCTATAGGTTGATTATAGCACCCTGATAAAGAGTTTATCAAGGTGTTATGAGGCTTATGGTTTGGAAAGCATCTAGGGGTGGGGAATCAAGCTTGAAAAATCTTGGTTATTTTCATTTTCTGTCTTATATAATCTTTGTGTTACTAATCATGTTGATCTTAGCAGCTTGTTGGAAGCTTGTGGTTGTTAAGCTACCACATAAGCTCAAACAAACGTGAGTGTGGATGTACATTCATGAGGTTTGTCTTAAATCCTTGAAAATCTGATAAAAAGGGTGTTTTGAGTGATTTTGTGATTCTGCTGGTGTATATGTGTTTTTATGCCTGCAGATTGGTTCTTAGTTCATATGTTGTGTGTTATGATACTTATTTAGGCTTAAATCAATCTTAAGAATACTTTTACTTCGTTAAAATTGACTTTAAAAAGTGAAAAGGGTGTTTGGGATTGACTGTTGGTTCAAATTTGTTTGATTTTGAGTTAGTGTTGTGGTGTTATTTGAGTTGTTATCTGTTATTGAGGTGTTTGAGTTCTGATATATGCAAAATTTATGCCTTGAATCACTTAATCAAACAATTAGCTATAAAATCTTGAAAACTTGTTGTTTTGCTCTGAAATCTTGTGCACACCTAGTTTGCATGTTAACCTAGGGATAACAAGTGTTAAATCATTGTTATTGCAACCTGTGTGATAGATCTGAGGCCTTGAATTTGGATTTGGTGTCAAGTATATCAACAAACACTGTTCTTGTGTTCATCATTGTTCATTAGTAACTGCTTTTGCTTAGATCTTGTTCATAAGTTGGATTCATTGCTTGATAAGAGTTAATCTGTGTTTCTTTAGGTTGTATTCAACTTGTGTATGCATTTGGTGGTTTGTGGTTAGCTTTTACTAGCTTAAAAGTAGCTTATAATCATCAGACCTACTTATTACTTGTTTGGAACATATCTGAGCATAGATTGAATTAACTACACCGATTGGCCGGGTGTTTTGTGATTGTTTGTTTGTTATTAACTCCTTGTGATCCACTGATCACAAGGGTGCCTTGATTGTACAACAAAACTAAGAGAAACTCTCTTAAAATCAAAGTCAAAAAGTCAAGTTAGTGGATTCCCCTGCTTCTAGCCACTACTAGTTATAATTGGTCAACAACTTATTACTTGTTCATTCTAGCTTATTCCAATGTGAAAAAACTTATTTTTTGTAATAGGTCTTATTATATTGAGCTTATAAGTCATTCTGGAAGTTTACAGCGTTTGGTTTTAGGTTTTGACTAGAAAACGACTATTTTGTCTTTTTCAAAATCAGCTTTTTGCTTATTTCAGCTTATTAAGTGTGCTTATTAGAAAATTTTTTTGTTGATTAAGCTTAGTTAAGCCATTTGTGACTTATTGCAACTTGAATCAGCTCTTGAAATAGCCTAGAACTCAAAAACGACTACTTTGTTGTTTTGTGAAGAGAGCCTTGGCTTATTTCAGGCTTATTCCTTGAGCTTATTTAAAGTTTCTTTTTGCAAATAGCTTAATTAGGTCAAGAGAAGGACGTGGGTAATTTAGCTTATGGCATCAGCTTATAGCTTAATGGGCCAAAAAGCCCATTAAGAATAAGCTGTTTTGAAATAAGCTAGCTTAAGCTTATTTTCAGCTTTTGGGCCTTTGGAAAATTGTGTTTAAAATCAAATTTTAAGCTTGACTAGAGCTTTTGTGCCATTTCTGAGAACTTTTTCTTATTGGGCCCAATTCTAAGCCCATTAAGGATCTGTTTGGGTATTTGGCCCATTTGAAGGCCCAATAGGGGTATTTTTGGTATTTCAAGTTCATTTTCTGTTTAATTAGGTTAAAATAAACTAGATTGCAAATTTTTAGAATTTTTTAGAATTTTTGGATTTTTAATATTATTTTAATATTATTTTAATATTATTTTATTACTAAATTTCAATTTTCACATTTTTACACTTTTTATATTTTTCTTAGGTTAAATACATTAAGTTAGGAATTTTACAATTTTTAGAATATTTTTATTGTCATTGGATTAATTTTTAGAATTATTTTAAATTTTAATAGTTTTAATTGTTTTTAAATAGTTTTAATTAATTTTAAAATTTTCAAAAATATTTTTAATTTAGTAAAGTCATTATAGAGGTTTATAAGTTAACAAATCTCATTTTAGGCTTTTTATTAATTAATTTGATTTTTTGGGCTTTAATTAGCATTAAAAAATTATTATTTAATTAAATAAAAGGTTTGGGTGATTTTTGATTTGTTTTATGCTCTAATTACATTTTTTAGGATTTATTGCAGTTTTCTAGGAATTTTAGGGTATAATTTTAATTTGTCACTTTTTACGGTTTTACGTGCACGACTATTCGTCTTAGTTTAACTCATAATCATAACCGTCATTCTCTTCTAATCTCTTTTCTTCTTTTCATTTCTCATCAACATAATCACAAACCATTAATCATTTTTTAACACAATGCACTTGCCTCCTTGGGAAACGAACTTGAACTTCATTGATCATTAGTGCTTGTTTTTCCTAAACCGACACTTAATACTTGCCCAATTTACCTCATTTTCCTAAAGGTGTGTAAAATCACTACTATCATGAACCGAACCTGTGAACCCATGAATCGGTCCGGTCCAAACCTCCATAAACAACCGGCTTGAACCGGTTGCCCCTGCTTGCGTCACATAGCCACCGGCTGCCGGTGGTTCCATTGCTCTCGGCTAGCCGCTACTAGTAGTGGGGTACCCACTGGCTGTGTGCCAGTGTTCCTGCTGCTGCGCAACGTGTCCCCCCTGGTTGACCCACACTGCCACTGGCTGTGTGCCGGTGGTGGTGGTTGTTGCCGCCGAGACCTATAAAACCACAAGGATACCCCCGACGCGAGTCGAGGTGCCTTGTACCTACTGTCGACCGAACACCAACACCACCAAGACCTAGGTCTTGGTTTGTGGTGCGAACCAAACAACACCGAGAGCCTTGAGGCTCTCGGTTTGTGTGGCGTCCAAAACAAACAAACCCGAAACACCCTTAATTATTTACCCATAATCCCATGACATGTTTTTATCATGTTTTTATTTAATTACTTGTTCATGTTTATGATTAATTAAATACAAGAAATAAAACAAAAGGATTACGGATTACCAAAACACTTGGAATGAATGGCTCTTGAATACACGAACACACTCCTAAGATTTCTTGAACAAAATTAAACAACCGCCCTCTTGTGATGATGATGTCGTCGGCCAAGAGGAGAGAGAGAGAGAGAGAGCGAGATTTAGGGTTTTTAGTTTTCTTCAAAATCTTCTGTAAAGTGAATAATGTTTTCCTTTATCTATAAATTACTAAAAATCAATTGGGTTGAGCCTTTCTCTTCTCCTTTGTTAGAAATACGTTAAAACGTATATTAGAAGTATCGGTCACTCCACAATATGATTTATGTTGTAATAGCTCGTAGTTAGTAATTAGTTACTAGTTGCTTATTAACTTAAGTAAGAACCGGTCCATGGGCTTGTCATGGACCGGCCCAAGCCCAATGTTAGGCTTGGAATATAAATACCCCTTTCCACTAAGGAAAGGGGTTGGTTGTTGTTCATTTGCACTTTCATAGTAATAAAATCATACACATTTTCTCTCACTTTCTCTCTCTAGTTTCTCTCACTAGAAAACATCAACCCACTTCATAGATTCATAGGTTATCAATATTCTACATTTGGTATCAAGAGCTATGGGGTGATTTAAGGTAAGGATTGTGTTGTTTTTTTAGTTTTTGAATCAATTAGTGATCTTTAGAAAAAATCAATCTTGAATCTTGTTGTTTTCGGTGTTTTTGTTATTGGGATTGATTGATAAGGATTGGGTTTAGCTTATTTTGGTAAAAATCATAAAACTTTTTGTGGTTTTGGATCAAAAATCGGGGTTGAAAGCTGCTTTTTAAGTCTCGGAAACATTTTTTCCAGAACTTTCCGAATAGGGATTCCGAATAGGGAGATTTTTCAGTATAGAAGGTTTATTCCGAATAGGGATTCCGTAGGAGAAATATTCAGAATAGCAAAAGTTTCCGAATAGACTTTCCGAATTGAAGGATTTTTTCCGAATAGCAGTTTTTTCCGAATAGCATATACTTTCCGAATAGCAGAAATCTTTCCGAATAGCCAAAAACTTTCCGAATAGCCTATATTTTTCCGAATAGCCAGATTTTTTTCCGAATAGCCAAAATTTTTCCGCATAGGAGAAATATTCCGAATATCTTTCCGAATTGCCCATCATTCCGAATAGGAGGTTTTTTTCCGAATAAGCCAAATTGCCAGATATTCCGAATTGAAGAAAATATTCCGCATAAGGGGTTTTCCGCATAAGGGTTATTCAGCATAGAGTTTATTCCGAATAGGGTATTTTCAGCATAGGATTATTCCGAATAGGTGTTATTCCGAATAGGGTTTATTTTAATTTTGGGTTATTCCGTATAAGCAAGTTCAAGGGGTATTTGAGTTT
This sequence comes from Glebionis coronaria, assembly GCA_025667525.1. NCBI lineage: Eukaryota > Viridiplantae > Streptophyta > Magnoliopsida > Asterales > Asteraceae > Glebionis > Glebionis coronaria. The sequence goes on along the minus strand of CM046879.1, from coordinate 51,964,642 downwards.
TTTCGACGATCTTTAGTGGATTTAATCTTGAGTTCAACCAACACAACACAAATTCTCAACCTTTCTTCACTGCTCGATCAACCGATAATCTTTGAGTCTGTTAAGTGATCACAATGAATCCAAGTTCTTTAATGCCTCAGATGACATCTCTTACGGATATCTCGATCATAACGGGGACTGATAGTCGTCCACCAATGCTTATTAAAGAGGTGTTTGAAGCATGGCAGGGCCGTATGATGCAATACTTGAAGGGCAAACCAACATACGGAAGGCTTATGGTCAAATTGATTTTGAATGGTCCACTCGACTATGGTACCATTGTGGCAAATAACGTGTCTCGACCAAGAGAATATGAAGAACTCACACCGGCACAACAACTCATTGCTGATGCTGATGAAAAGGCTCTACAGACACTTCTCCAAGCCCTTCCGCATGATATTTATCGTATGGTTAGTCAATATACGGTTGCCAAAGATTTGTGGGAACGTCTAAAGGTGTTGTTACAAGGTACGTCTCTCACCAAACAGGAAAGGGAGTGTCAGCTGTATGATCTGTTTGATAGATTCACGTACAGCCCAGTGGAAACACTACACGATTATTACTTCAGATTCACTACTCTAATGAATGATCTGAATGTATACAATCTAGTGATTGCTCCATTCCAGGTTAACACCAAGTTCTTGAATACTTTACCTCAAGCTGAATGGGGTGAGTATATTACCGATGTGAAGTTAACCCGGGATCTGCATAAGTGCAACTTAGATCAAATCTATGCTTTTCTTCAGTAGCATGAGAAGCATGTGATTATGCACCGTTCTCCTCGCGGTATGTACCTAGATTCCTTAGCTTTGATGGCGAATCAACCAAGCTTGTCACACAACAACACACCTTATATCTTGGGACATCAAGCCTATCATCCATCACCTTACATGACACCAACCTTCCCACAATACTCGATTCTACCGCAACCACCCACCTCACATCAGCAACAATATCGGTTCAATGCACCTTCACCACAGTATGCTTCACAACTTCATTCAGCAAATGTTGCACCTTATGCTCAGCCTTCATATTCTGCTTATCAAGAGAATGCAGCATATCCAACAAGCTACCCTGATCAAATGAGTATTCCTTCTACTGATTATGCAGCTCATCCAGATCAAGCACTGTATTGTGATGATGAGGAAGTCCCCGTTCCTGTATTCCAACAAGGAGCTGACCCAGTTGAAGTGCTAACTACTATGTCTGCTTATCTCACAAGAACTTTAAGCAAACGAGGATATAGAGGATCAGCTCCTACCAACAATCAGTTGAGGAATTCATCCAATTCTCGCCAACAAGCTACAATTGAGAATGGCAGGGTAATGGTTCAGCCAATTCAACCATATCAGGGGAGACCTTCCACATCAACCAATGCTCGCACGGTCAATCCTGCTCCTGCTCCAATGGTCAACAATCCTCCACGGGCTAATACAGGCAAGTTGAGAATGATTACATGCTACAACTACAAGGAAGAGGGTCATATGTCCAGGGATTGTAAGAAACCCAAGAGGAGAAGGGATGGACAGTGGTTTGCAGAAAAGATCTATCTGGTAAATGCTCAGGCACAGGGAAGGGAACTTGATGACGAGGAGCTTGCATTTCTTGCTGATCCCGGGATTGCTGAACAAGACGTTGTCACTACGCAGAATGCAGCTTACCAAGCCGATGATCTTGATGCGTATGACTCCGACTGTGATGACTTTTAATCTGCAAAGGCTGCTCTCATGGCAACTATCTCCAGCTTAGGGCCAGAAAAGAGATCTGAGGTACTTATTAATAACACCGATAATACCACTGATGCTAGTATTCAACCACATCAAGTTGTGCAAGAGAGTGCTGACTCGAATGAATCTTCGGTAGTGAGTCCTTCAAATGAGGAGACAAACAATGATAGCAATATCAATGTGAGTCCCCAGACTTTGAGTGAATCACAACCGGGACCCATTTCGCAAACGCCTACTCCTGCTAAACAAGATTTGGTCATGGTTCCTGCTACATTACTTAGCCAAATGAATGCTGCACTCTTAGAAACCTTAGCTAAGAATAAGAATTTGTCTGATGAGCTTGCTTTAAGCAATGAGAAAGTTCAAACCTTGGAATTAGTGCCCTCGTCTAGTGTTCTAACTAATCTCGAATATGATCACTTTAGAAACAAACAAATGGGTCACTTGCAAGAAATAGAAAACTTAAGAGCAAATCTGTCTAATGAACTTCAAGAAAAAGAGTTAGTGGTCACTAAATTTCAAAAACTTCAAACGGATTTCGAATCACTAGAGTCTAAGAAGAATGAAATGGAGATTAATGCCACTAATAAGATTAGAAGTCTAGATTACTTGCTGTTAAGACAATACGTTGCTTCACAACTAGTTCACTTATTTGATTCTTCGTTTAGAGAGTTTAACTTATCACGTCTAAAAGGCCTTCCCCCTAATCCACGATATGCAAAACAAGCTTTAAGACATAGTCCTAGACTTTATAATGCAACTCAATTAGGATTGGCTTTAGACCCGATTGTTTTTCCCAATGATCGAACAAGTAAGGTTCTAGTTGATGAGGATCGGTCATACAATTCAGCAAAATATCCCGAATGTGATTATTTTAAAATGAATAAGGAGTTTGCTAAAACTGATTTTAGAGTTCGCTTCCATATGGATAAAGATCTCATCACAGCACCAACCTACATGTTAGAGGAAGAAAGCCCTAGTACGTTTCCTACACTTGTCAATATGGAAGGTCCTAAGGAAATTCCAAAGAATCTTCCACCCGTTAGCACTGTATGGTTAAACTTGCAAGAGATTAACCGATACTTTACTAATTTTGACAAGGTCATTTTGGAATGTACGACTTCAAATGGCTTAAACGCCGGAGAATGGGCTTTCGAACACATGAACGAGGTGTTTAAAAATGAGATCAATCCGTTTGTCGAAAGTTTAAAAGGAAGTTTTGCATCTCTTAAGGAAAATCTTCAGTTTGACATTGGCGAAGTTCAAAAAGTGTTTTATGAAATGGACACCGCTTACGAACTACAACTAATTGAAAAGGAAAAGATTTTATTCGAATATGACCGATTCTTGTCCGAAGTAATCTCGTGTGATGTGCTTACTACCATAAATGTTAATTATTCGAATGAGCTTACATCCGCTATGATTAATTGTGATGCTGTGAATATTTGTAATGATATTTGTGATGATGTTTGTAATCTTTCTGTAAATGTTGCTGATACTGTAAATGAGGTAGATAATCAGTCTTGTCACGAATCTAACGCTGAGTTTTTAAAGCTACAGGATTCTTACAATTTACTTTCAAAACGTTTTAATCAACTAGAACAACATTGTATATCTTTAGAATCAAAACAACAAAATCAAAATGAGAATCTTTTGATATCAAATGTTTGTGAAAACGGTGTTGAGAATAGTGACAAGATGATTGCAATTGTTAAGACATTAGAGGAAGAGATAATGAGATTGAAGAGAGATATGTCATCAAATGAAACACTCAAAATGGAACTAGCGGCTGCAGAGTCTAAAAACCAAGTCTTAGAAATTAGACTTTCGTCTGTTCTAGGGGAGATGGATCGGACAAGACAGGGATTATCCGCTCTTTATGGTTCACTAGAAGAACGCTTCGCTTTTAATGCGGCACAGCAACAATCTTTTGTTGAACAACTGAACCAAAAGTGCGAGGAAATCTCTGATTTGAACATCCTGCTCATAGACAAAAATATGGTTTTGGCTGAGTTAAAGGAGACACTTCTTCTCACCCGACAAGAAGTTGTTGATAACTTAGCTACCGACTCTGCACCGTCCACTAGTGCTCCAACAACCAAGTCAGTAGTGCTTTATAAGAATCCGCTTCACAAGAGAAACCCGGTTACCTATGATGATTATATGAGGAATGCCATTAAGCATGTCGATCTTCTTAGGGATATTTTAGACGATCTTTATGCCTTCGATCCCTCAAGTAGCGAATATTATTCGGCTCATGAATATATTAAGCGAGTTCAATATTGCTTGGCATATTTGCAATATATAGGTACACCAGGTTCTGCACTACTTAATAATAGGCCCATTGCTGTCACTCCATTTAATAAGACTCCAGGAGCGAAACCGTCATTGGCACAATCAAGTAAGACACCTTTAAAATCTGTTGCTAATGTTCCCACTTTGCCTTCTACAGGATTAAAAGAGACTACTAAGGCTAAAGGATCGCCACTCAAGAAAGCTAAGATCAAGCCCTCCACTAGTAGTGCCACAAAGAAGAAAGTAGAAGTCCACAATAGGAATGCTAGTTCAGTTTTAAATAAAAAGAATCATGTTAAGACTAAAAGCTCTGCGCCTGTGCAGCAGCCTAAACCATTCGTGAATTCTGATTTAAATTGTTGGAATTGTAATGAATGTATGTTTTCCCAGCGTCATGATTTGTGTCTGATTGATCACGTTAATGAAATGAATGCTATTAAGAATGGTCTTGAATGGAAGCCAACGGGTAGAACTCGTGCCCAAGTTGGCTGGCAATGGCGTCCCACTGGTAGGACCTTTACATTAGATGGAAAAATGTGCCCTTTAACTAGGAATGCATCCATTGAGGTTAGGTCTGAGCGTCCTTTAGCTAGGAACACTCGCACTCAAGCATGGAAACAGTGCCCTTTAATTAGGTCAGCCCCCACTATAGTGCCTATCAGTGAAGAAATACCTCAGGATTTAAGCCAACTAGAATCTACACCACCAATTAAGAAGAAGAAGGCTAGGAAATCTAAGAAACCTAGAGTTAGCAAACCTAAGATTATTAAATCTATACCTGCTAATAACAAGGAACACTCAGATTCCGATACCTCTACATTGTCTTTGTGTGGTGATATTTTCAGGTGGTCCAAATCATCCTGTGGTATTTGGACTCCGGTTGTTCAAAACATATGACCGGAAATCGCTCGATGCTTCGAAATTTCGTCAGCAAGTTTCTTGGTACGGTTAAATTCGGGAATGATCATATTGCAAAGATTATGGGGTATGGTGAATATCAGATTGGAAACGTGACGATTTCTAGGGTATACTATGTAGAAGGTCTTGGTCATAACTTATTCTCAGTAGGATAGTTTTGTGATTCCAACCTTGAGGTTGCTTTTCCACAACACACTTGTTTCATCCGCAACTTGGAAGGAAAAGATTTGTTGAAGGGATCTCGTGGTGCAAATCTTTATACGTTGTCTCTACAAGATATGATGGCCGCCTCTCTAGTATGTCTTCTCTCTAAAGCATCTAAGACCAAGTCATGGTTATGGCATCGCAGATTATCTCATCTTAATTTTGATGCTATTAATCATCTGGCTAAAAACGAGTTAGTTCGTGGTCTTCCAAAGCTTAAATTTCACAAGGATCATTTATGTTCCGCGTGCTCAAGGGGGAAAAGCACCAAGAAATCTTACAAACCCAAAGCTGAAGACACTAATCAAGAAAAACTTCATCTTTTGCGTATGGATCTTTGTGGACCGATGAGAACTGAAAGTGTGAGCGGTAAGAAATTCATTCTGGTAATTGTGGATGATTTCTCAAGGTTTACATGGGTTAGATTTCTACGTACAAAGGATGAAGCACCGAAGGCTATCATCACTTTTCTGAAATTCATTCAGGTACGTTTGAATACCACTGTCCGCCGTATTCGTACAGACAATGGTACAGAGTTCGTCAACCAGACTCTTCGTGATTATTATGAAGGAGTTGGTATATCACATGAAACATCCGCTGCACGCACTGCACAACAAAACGGTGTCGTTGAAAGACGGAATCGTACACTTATGGAAGCTGCTAGGACCATGCTTATTTATGCGAACGCTCCATTGTTCTTGTGGGCAGAGGCTATTTCTACTGCATGTTTCACCCAAAACCGTTCTATCCTTCGGAAATGCCATGGAAAAACACCTTATGAGCTTTTACATAACCGTAAACCCGATGTCTCATTTTTCCATGTGTTTGGTGCTCTGTGTTATCCAAACATCAATAGTGAGAACTTGGGTAAGCTTCAACCGAAAGCCGATATAGGTATTTTCATTGGTTACTCACCGTCCAAAAGAGCATACCGAATCTATAACCGTCGTCTTGGCAAGATTGTAGAAACTATGGACGCAGATTTCGACGAGCTGACAGCGATGGCTTCTGAGCAACACAGCTCTGAACCCGCGCTTCATGAGATGGGAACCGGTGCTATTAGTTCCGGATTAATTCCCAATAATCCTACTTCTACATCATTTTTACCACCAACAAGGCCCGAGTGGGATAAACTGTTTCAACCGTTGTTTGATGAATTCTTCGATCACCCGACTGATGAAGTTCCAGCACCTGTAGCAATTGCTCCAATACCGGAAGTGGTTGCTCAAGCTAATGAACCTTTATCTAATGCATCTACAATTCACATTGAACCGGATGCAACTTCACCAAGTGATTCTCAAACTACACCTGAATCATCACCCCTACTTGTGCCTAATGATGTGGAAGAGGATTCTACTGATCACGACTTGGAATATGCTCACTTGCAAGAGCTTCCTTTCTTTGGTGTAGCGATCCCTGAAAACCCTTCAGCCGCGTCTACCTCAGAAGAAGCTCCTTCTATTGTTCACTCCAGACCACCTAGGATTGAAAACCATAGCACTAAATGGACAAAAGATCACCCAATTAGGAATGTTATTGGAGATCTAGATCGACCAGTCTCTACACGCCATCAATTACAAGAGAGTGCACTTTATTGTTACTTTGATGCATTTCTCTCTGAAGTTGAACCCAAAAATTGGCAGCAGGCTATGACCCAATCATCTTGGATTGAAGCTATGCAGGAGGAACTTAACGAATTCCAACGACTTGAAGTATGGGAATTGGTTCCTCGCCCTGACAAGGTTAACATCCTTACTTTGTTATGGGTTTATAAGGTTAAACTTGATGAGATGGGTGCGGTATTGAAGAATAAAGCAAGATTGGTCGCTAGAGGATATAAACAAGCCTTGGGTATAGACTTTGAGGAATCTTTTGCTCATGTGGCTAGATTGGAGGCGATTAGACTATTCCTTGCGTTTGCTGCTCATATGAACATGATCGTCTATCAAATGGATGTGAAGACGGCATTTTTGAACGGTGAACTAAGGGAAGAAGTTTATGTTAGTCAACCGGATGGGTTCGTCAGTACGGAGTCTCCTAATCATGTGTACAAGCTTAAGAAGGCTCTCTATGGGTTGAAACAAGCTCCACGCGCGTGGTATGATCTCCTGTCAACATATCTCATGTCGGAAGGCTTCTCCAAAGGCAAAGTGGACCCCACTCTATTCACTCTCAAGGAAGGCAACGACATGCTTCTGGTACAAATTTATGTTGATGATATAATTTTTGCTGCCACTAACATAGAATTGTCAAACCGATTTGAGAAAAAAATGTCCACACGCTTTCAGATGTCGATGATGGGAAAAATTTCATTTTTCTTAGGATTACAGATTTCTCAGAATCCCGGAGGCATCTTTATTAATCAATCCAAATATGCTCTAGAATCTCTTAAGAAATATAACTTTGAAAATTGTGACCCCGTAGACACTCCAATGGTGGAGAAATCCAAGTTAGATGAAGATAGGAATGGGACTATTGTCGATCCAAAACTTTACCGTGGGATGATCGGCACCCTTCTATATCTGACTGCTAGCAGGCCTGATTTGCAATTTGCTGTATGCATGTGTGCCCGGTATCAGGCTCGGCCTACCGAAAAGCACCTACATGTAGTTAAAAGGATCTTTCGGTATCTAAAAGGAACACTTCATCGTGGTCTATGGTATCCGAAAGATTCCTCGATTGCTTTAATATCATACGCAGATGCCGATCATGCTGGATGTCAAGATACGAGGCGTAGCACTTCTGGATCTGTGCAACTCCTAGGAGATAGATTGATCAGTTGGTCTTCAAAAAGGCAGAAAAGCGCTGCAATTTCTAGCACGGAGGCTGAATACATCGCCATGTCCGGTTGTTGTGCTCAAGTCCTTTGGATGAGATCACAATTAACTGACTACGGTCTTGGATTTAACAAAATCCCGATGTATTGTGACAACAAGAGCGCCATTGCCCTTTGCTGCAACTATGTTCAACACTCCCGGGCCAAGCACATAGACATTCGCTACCATTTCATTAAGGAGCAGGTGGAGAACGGAGTGATCGAGCTGTATTTTGTCACTACTGAGTACCAGCTGGCGGATATGTTCACCAAAGCCTTAGATCGAGGACGAATCGAGTTTTTGATCGACAAGCTTGGTATGAAATCATTCACTTCAGCGACTCTCAAAGAGTTGGCAGAAGAATCAGCTGAATAGTCGTGGTAAACTATTCAGAGTATCCTTTGTTCGTGATCATGTATATTATAGTAAATATATAAATCACAAAAGAAAATACAAAAATATAAAACCAAGAAAATCCATAAAAAATATAAAACCTAGAAAAACCATAAAAATTATAAAATCAAGAAAAACCAAAAATATTTTTCGTTTAAAACGGGCATGTCTTTTAGTACGGTAATATTTACGGCCTTAGAAATGTCGATTAATATTGACACGGTGCCATAAATAGAGTCCGTATAAAAGTTGTAATGTTTTTTAAAACATGCCCATTATGGCTTGTAGTTATTTCTGACTGCAACCCGGTTTTCATATTAAAGTCACGTATTTCTTTGGAAAACGTTGGCTCAGAACGGGAATTAATTTTCTCGGGCGTGATTTACAAGCCAAATCACGCAAAGGGATCAAGTTTACTTTACAACTTGGTCTAACACGAATTTGTGTACGTCTCAGTGCATTAATTTGTTAAAATAAGAGAAATCTTATTGACACCACGAATCAAACTTTTTCAAGATATCAATTGGGAAATGTTTTTCATCATCATGTGCCTCGTTAAACAATGACTACAGCTCTTTAAATAGAAAACGGGTCATCGTTTAAGGGGGAGAAAATGTTTCATCATCTTTCACATCAAAAAGATCTTCAAAAGTTTTCAAGGAAACAAACAAAGCTTAATGGTTAATGGTTGGATTGCTTTGGCATTTGTCTTGTTGTTGCTTATAAGCTTGTCATGAATAGTTTTGTGTTTGTGTTAAGATAGAATAATCACAAAGGCTAGGATAAGTTAACATAAGATAGGGTCAAAATGGCAAGTATTAAAACTTGGTAAACAAAAGAATATTGAATGAAGCAAAAAGAAAATTTGAGGGGGCAAAGTTGACAATATGTCTAACTTGTGGAACATTTGACCTAGTCAAAACCTCCCCCCCCCCCCCCCCCGTTCCCACTCTTCTTTCACTGTTCCCCCATCTATTTTTTCCGCCATTGATAATCAAACACACACACACTCACGAAAAGCAATCAGAACATCTCACCAATCAGTAATCTTCTAGATCAAGATCAACAACAAGGTATTAAATCGGATTAATCTTTCATGCACAACAAGTTAATTAACTGTTTAAATTGAAAACAATCGAAATCAAATTACTGCTTAATTAGGGTTAATTAATTTGGGGGTTTTGCTTGGGTTATATTCGAAATTGATCTATTTGCCCAGATTTGTCCTTTAGAACACTTGAATAACACGATTGCATGCTTAATTAGAAAATATAAGTGTTGAAAACTTTCCGCGTGAGAAGGACTTTCCGAATAAACAGTTCATTCCGAATAGAAAAAAACTTTCCGCATAGAAGCTGTTTTTCCGCATAGACAAAAGTTTTCCGCATAGGCCAAATCTTTCCGCATAGAGAAATTTTTTCCGAATAAGGACTTTATTCCGCATAGAACAAATGTTCCGAATAGGGGATTTTTTCCGCATAGGACCAAATTTTCCGAATAAAGACTTTATTCCGCATAGGGCAAATGTTCCGAATAGGGGATTCTTTCCGCATAGGACCAAATGTTCCGAATAGGGAATTTATTCCGCCTAGGCCAAATGTTCCGAATGGGGAATTTATTCCGCATAGGTTCAATGTTCCGAATAGTATGTTATTCCGCATAGGCAATGTTCCGAATAGAGTATTTTATTCCGAATAGGATCAATGTTCCGTATAGCATTTTTATTCAGAATAGGGATGTTTTTCCGCATAGGCTATATGTTCCGAATAGACTTATGTTCCGCATAGGACTTATATTCAGTATAGACCTATTATTCCGAATTGAGTGATTATTCCGAATAGAAGATGTTTGAATGGTTTCAAAGCTTAAGGGATTATGTCATATGTACAATGCTTAGGTTTAAAGTCATAATGATATTCATACTTGTTTGTATCAACCTTTGTGTTTTATCTTAAGCAGAGACGATGACTAATCCTACCGTACAACAACTACAAGACAACAGAGCCGCCGCCATTGCTGAAGCCAAGACTCTAAAGTTTATTCCAAACAACTTCCGTTTGAAGGAGGTATCTCACTCTACACATAATGGATTTAAGGTAGGTACCGCCATGCTTGATAAATCTCATTTCAAGCATGCGCTAAGGAGAAGTGCTTCAGTGCCATATGAATATCTTTACGAGTTCTGGGCTACCAAAGAGAGGACGTCGAACAAGATCACTTTTTCCTTGGACAACAAGCAGCAGACGCTTACTGTGTCAGACTTCAGGAAGATCTTTGGCTTTTGACCGATACTCAAAGGTTTACCATCATACTCACCCAACCCAACTAAGGACCAGATCATGGAGATGTTCACCGCCATTGGATGTCTTGACATACGAACCCCGTCTGAGTTTACTACTGCCAAAATTGGTCAACCATGGAAAGCTATCTTTGGGATTCTAAGCCGATGTTTAACACCCAAAACAACTGGGTTTGATGCTGTTCGTCCACCAATCATCAAGATGTTTTATGGTATGTTCAAAGGTATGGGTATTGATTATGCATCACTGCTGTGGGAGGAGTTTACTTTTCAACTCTTCACAAACACAAAGGGTAAGGTTAAAAGCTACCAGTATCCTAGGTTTATTAAGTTGATCATACATTACTTTATGGAGAACGATGCATCCATTAACAAGCGTGCAGGTAGTCGTCACCATACGATGGATGATGATGATTTGGTAGACTTAAGGCAGGAGACTCATTCGAATACGGTTATTCCTGGTCCCATTCCCAGTCATCTTCTGACCGATGAGATTATTGCATCTGAAGCTTACAAGAACTTGCTAACAGAAATTGAGAATCAACGAGCAAGTATTCTAGCAGGTGAAGACTCATCCACCACGGTTAAGAGCAAAGGTAAACGGAAGCAAGCAGATTTACCTGAACCCAAAACTAAGAAGAAGAAGACAGAGGGTAAGAAGGGAAAGGGTAAGGCTGATGAGATGCGTCTACGTGACGAAGAAAACATTGTTGATCCTGCTCTTGATAAAACTGAGAAACAAATGATGAAGATAGCTATTCAAAGGAGCAGGAAAGATACTGGCGGTAGTGGTTCAGGAGTAAGGGTAGACGTTGAGGATGAGTACATGGAACCAGATGATGTTGATGAGTTTGGGTCACCTGAACACTATTCCACTTCGAAGGAGCCATCAATCCCTATTTCAGCAAGTATGGAAAAGGAGTCGGTTGCTCCTACGATCACGATGTCAACCCAACCTTTAGCAACTCAACTTCAACCAACTCAACCCTTACCAACCAAACCGGTTTCAACACCATTTCCTCCACCACCAATAAAGCCCATCCTCAGTACCGCAGTTACAACCGAGCCTATTCCATCAACCCAAAGCAGCTCTGCAACGTCTGCAATGGCCGCATTGGTAATGGCCGAGATGTTGGATAAACATGTGGATACTAACAAGAGAGAAATGGATGAACTTCGTCAAGAGTTAAATAGAAGAGCTCAAAGTGAAGAAGCATAAAGGAAAGCTCAAGAAGAGTTGATTGCCAAGTTCGCTGCAGACATGGAATTTACACGTAAAACTCATGCAGAAGAACTTGCTCGGGTTAAAAAGGCTGAAGCTGATAGGCATAAAGCACGAATTACGAGACTTAAAGCTATTAAGGATGACCTCAAAGAGCAAAAAGCAGTTCTTGAAGCTTCTATTGAGCAGAGAGTGAAAGACTCCATTGAATCTCTAATGCCTAAACTGCGTGAGGATTTGAAGACGCTTGTTGCTGACAACTTAATGATCAAATCATCCAATCCTTCAGAAGCCGCCTACAAGATCGCTTATGACTTGACGGATTTTGAACTTAAGAAGATCCTCAAAGCTCGAATGAAGGAACTTGGATCGTTTGATAAATCGAGGAATCAACGGGCTCTCTTCAAATCCCTGAATGATGCTATCATGGAGGATGATAGGTTGTTCAAGATGTTTGGAAGTGTGGTACCCTACCACATTCTCCCTGAAGAAGAAAGGGAAGAGAGTGACGAAGAAGCGGGTACAGGTGGAGAAGAGGAAGAAGAAGAAGAAGAAGATAAGAATGAGGATGATGATGAGGATGATGAGGATGAGAATGATGAGGATGATGAGGATGATAATGATAAGGATGATGATAATGATGATGAAGATGATGATCATGATGAGGATGAGGATGATGATGATGAGGATGAGGATGATGATGATGATGGTAATGATGGTGGTGATGGTCACCAGGAGAGTGTTAAGGGGAGCAATGCGGATAAAGGTGAACAGCCTGAGAAAGGGGATAAGGGTGCCAGCTCAAAGAAACCTGTTAAGTCTGGCACCAACTCCAAGAAAGATGCAGCACCAAAGGAAAAGTCTACATCCACGGAATCCAGACGATCGAAGTGGCGCCATGATGTGAATGCCACTACAGGGTCATCTATTCCTGGTACATTTATTCATGCATCAATACCTGTTACCACTAACCCCGTTAGTTCTATTGTTGTTGCCCCTGTGATTGCAGAATCGGTAACCGAACCTGAAGCTGCACAACATTCACCCGTCCATGACACTGCTGAAATGCCTGAATCAGAACAAGCAGATGTTCACGTCTCCACTCCTCAGCAACAAAACCCACAATCTACTATTCCTGAACCAAGCACAAGGAACTGGGAGGACACGTTGGAGATCGACGAGACTGCTCCACCACAGGCTTGGATCACGGCAGCGGCGCAGTATGATCCGATCACCGACGCCGACAAAGATGTCTTGTATCTTCGTATCCGAAGTCCGATTGACTTATGTGCATTTCTTGCTCATGAGTATAAGACTTCGGTTACTCCATCTTTGGTGAAGAAAGTACTGAAGGATAAAAGACTTCGCGCCAAAACCCGGTTGACCCAAATGGAGTTCGAATATTATGCCGAGGAGATCCTGAAGGCTCTGAATACCGTTCAACGGCCAGGTCTTCATGAATCAGAAAGAGCTCCACCTCCAATGGATCCTACTCAAGATAATCAGATTGCTCTTGACTTCTTCGTCACCAATGATCTGGTGTATCTACTGAAGGGGTCATCAAAGTACGCAACCTCCCTGACCTTGCTGAAAGCTGCCAACTGGGGGACAATACCCTTTATCGAGGAAAAGGTAAACCGACTCTGGGTCCCTAAGATAAATCGTAATTATGATATGTATGCTGTCATAGGTGCATCTCATTGGGACGAACGAGTCCGAAGAGCGTACAGGGGTTGCTGTTTGGTCAATTCTGGAAGCAATGTTAGATCCGACATCCGCATCTCCAGCATCTTAGGAATGAAAACTGAAGCCAAGAATGGCTATTATCATGTGACGGAGATTCGTTTGAAAAGGGAGGATGAAAGGGAATACAAAATCCAGCAGGGAGATTTTTCCATCATTCGCCTTGAGGATATCGAAGATATGCTGCTTCTGATGACCAGAGATCAACTCACACATATTCCTCGTGAAGACCTCATTGCTTTGAATACAGCACTTCGTATGTTCACACGAAGCGTTGTGATCAAGACACGAGTTGAAGATCTTCAGTTGGGAGTCGAAAGCTATCAGAGGAAGCTCAACCTAACTCGTCCAGTGAATAAAGTGCTACCTCAACATGTAGAAAGATGTCCCTATACTGGCATTTCAGTCCCAAATTACGGCATCTTCTACTTGAACAGTCGAGTTTTAATGAAGTTTATGAGGGTGGGTGAGCTCCATAAGTATAGTGATGGGACTCTTCTACAAGTCAGAGGAAAGTTCGAGCATCTGAACTCGGGTGGGACGTTGCCAGAAATGACGGAGGATTGGCATCCAGGTTACCGGCAGATGGCGAAGTATGTCATCAAGAAGATCGATCAGAAGCTCCGTGAACGTAGATTGATGAGGAGCTTGGAAAGATTTGTGGGTGGTAGACCATATGGAGTGCACTACAGGACACTGCAACGATCCATCTAATGGGTCGTACATTTCAGGTCACTCTATATTGGTATTATTTGTGAATATGTATATTTGTGAATAATGTGCTTTAATGGCTTGTTGTAGTGTTAAGGGATGATAATTTTTCAAGAATTTCTCACGAGATTCTAAATCTTTCAAAATATATCATACTGAAGCACTACAACCATCCCTTATTAATTTAAGGGGGAGCAATAACTTGTTCTATGGCCAAACATCGATTTCATTTTTACCCATAGACCGGTTAATCCATTCAATATCCCAAATATTAATGGTTAACATTTTGGATAAGGGGAGAAAATGGGATTAAGGAGATTTAAATGATACTTGGCTAAAAGATGAAAAAGACTTAACGATATTCCAACTTAATATGTGCTAAGCACGTGTTAAGGGGGAGCGTTTTTGATGAACAAAACACCTAAGGTACAAAACTTTTGATTTTAATATCACAAGTACCTTATGTGATTTTCAATGATTTTTCATGGTGGCAATTCCTTCCCAAAACACGCTTAATTCACGACGAATGTGGTGACAAAAGGGTGGTAGGAATAGGTTTAGTCCAATGATTCATCAGAGCCGATGGAATCTTCCCAAGGACAATTCCCTAGATAGAATTAGAAGTCCTAGGAAAGATGGAGAAAGAATGTGAACGTAGCTGAATGCCGACCAAGTACTTAAGCTAGCACTGGAACAATCACAACAAGGTGCTAGTGATGACGTATTGGTAAGCATTGAAGGGGTTGAAGAATGAAAAAGAATTGTAAAGATAAAGGGTGTAAAGAAAGAAGCCCTCTTACAACTTTAGGCAGAAACCGGGTCAATACATATGCTATTGAGGTCATTTTTGCTAATGATTCTCGGTATTGAAGAAAGACATCATGGACCCAGTGATGCAATGCACAACCCTTCCCAGCTAACTTAAATATCTCTCAAAAGGTATTTGTTTTAATCACACGGAGATCAACACGTTATCTATTGGTTTATTCACTCCGAATAGACTGGTATTGAAAAGGTGGCACTCCTCTCCAGCCATCGCTCACTAAATCAAAACGCACAATCGAGTCTAGAGCCAAGAGATCATCAAAAGTCTCATTAGGACACTTTTCATTTATTCCTTGCTTTCTCACACACTGTGAAAAGTAAGAGATTTTCATGAGTCCTACGCAATATTCCTGTAATATTGCCAGAACATCCGAGTAATACGCAAGTATTACAATGAAGATGGAAATCCTGCTTGAGCCAACATCAAACAAGCTCATGGTAGGTTACACGTGCGGTTCTTTTAGAACCAATCTTGTGAAAAACTGGAAGGTAACAGTGGTTTAATTCTTAACTGAACTTAAACTCGTTCCAGGCCTCTTTGCATTATCATATGATCTTGCCAGAACACTCAGAGTGACTCTTTATTGACCACAGTGACGAGTGGAAATCCTTCTAGTGTCAACATCAAACAGCACTTGGTAGGTGATGTGCAAGATTCTTTATGAATTGAGCTCGTGACAACTGGAAAGCAACGATGGTGAAAATCTTAATTGAAATTCACTTGTTCCAGGTTTCATGAATTGACGGCTTTTAATCACAAGGATAATTTATCCAAGTGATTCACTCTTTATGTTCGCAGTCAGCTTTGGACGGTCGAATAAAGAGAACGGGTTTACCCGCGAAATCCTGTCAGGAAGTTACTTAATTGAAACTATCCGTCACGGGTACGATATCTAATATCGTCCAACGGTCTTCACCGACCGGAGGTAAAATGCTACCGAATTAGAATAAAATGTTCAAAGCCATTTTATTCGTGTCGTTGCTGTGTACCTGTTAAAGACGGTGGCGTTGCTGTGTACCTGTTGAAGACGGTGGCGTTGCTGTGTACCAGTGAAGACGGTGGTGTTGCGGTGTACCTGTAAAAGTCGTTCCCACATGCTTATGTCTTTTGCAACAAAGTTCAGCAAAAATTCAAGAAAGTACAAGATGAAGTCTTCCGCTGTACCAAACTCTGAAGCTTTCAAGAATTCAACAAAAAGACGTAAGTGTGTGGAACATGAAGTCACGAGGAGGCAAAGTTCACAAGAAAGGCAAAGATCGCACGTGAAAGGCCAAAGAACAATGCTTTCAAGTCAAAGCCAAAAAGATCAAACCAACATATTCACAACAAAAGAAAGAAAAGAAGAAAGGACTACGAGCTAAAGAACGAAGACTTAGTATAGTATGCTAGGTTTAGAACTTTGTAACGTGGAGTGACCTCCCTTAGGGGGAGATTGTTAGAAATACGTTAAAACGTATATTAGAAGTATCGGTCACTCCACAATATGATTTATGTTGTAATAGCTCGTAGTTAGTAATTAGTTATTAGTTGCTTATTAACTTAAGTAAGAACCGGTCCATGGGCTTGTCATGGACCGGCCCAAGCCCAATGTTAGGCTTGGAATATAAATACCCCTTTCCACTAAGGAAAGGGGTTGGTTGTTGTTCATTTGCACTTTCATAGTAATAAAATCATACACATTTTCTCTCACTTTCTCTCTCTAGTTTCTCTCACTAGAAAACATCAACCCACTTCATAGATTCATAGGTTATCAATATTCTACATCCTTGTTCCGCGGATATACGGGCCCACCAAGGGAAACCCGAAGCTTTTTCCTGTGTCTAAATATTACGTAGTCGCGTGTTCGTGTTTAAGTGTTATGTTTAATTATTCGTGTTATTTATAATTACTTGTACGTAACGATATTTATCGTATTAATAATATACGTAATACATAGATATATGTTCGTGATTCTTACGTTCATGATTTCATGTTCGTGATTATAATTATTATTGATAATAATTATCGTATATTAACATGTACTTAATACTTGTCGTAAATATAATATGTACATAACTTCTGTAATTCCTAATCGTGACACGTGCTCAAGCTATAAAAGGAAAGTTTTAATATGTACGTATGTTTTCTAAGGGTACTATTCATAGTAAAAGCATGAGGGTTTTACACAATGAGCTATAAATTATGAAGACGAAGGAAGAAGAAGTAAAATGGTAGTATCGATTGGCCAATGTGTCAAGACGTGATACTTGAAGTTGAAAAAAAAATGGAGAAAGAAAAGACAAGAGTAGTATGATGAGAAAGATGGATGTGATCATTTGGTGGTTAGTATTTTTGATTTTATATGTAAAAAATAATAAAGTCCTTTTTGATAAAATTGTCGGGTGCTCACGCCCCATCGGATTAAGATGTGTCTACTATTTTTGTGTCTTTAGAGTTTTAAATAGATTTAGAGGAGTCAAATACAAGTTTATGTTTAAATTTTGATTTTGGTTTTACTTTACTTGCTCAAAGGCGAGCAATGCTTAAGTGTGAGGGGATTTGATAACGCTCAAATCCAACATGTATTAATAAGCATTATCTTCACTATTGATATAGTATTTGTGGTAATAAACGGACTTTTATTGCTAATATTGTGTAAAGTTCAGTTATTGTGTTTTGTAGGAAGCAAGGATGAACAAACATGAATAAAGGAATAAAAAGTACGAATTGGAGGCGAAGGAATAAACGAGGCATGGGAACGTAAGCTCTCGTATGAAGAATAATTTGGGACGAAGGAGTCTTGGAAAGTTTACAGGAAAGATGGAGGAAGAAATAAAGAAAAAAGACTAGAAAAGGAAAATGTGGAAGATGGCCTAGTTGCCACCAACAACTTTTATTCAGCCACTAGCAAAACCAAACGATTTTGCCAGCAGCAAGAATAAAGTCGCCACCAGCAACACTACACCATTTCGACACCAGCAGGATCATTTTGCCACCAACATTTTGCTAGTTAGGCTTAGCAAAAGTCACATTAAAACACTCTTAAACCACCACCATCAATGGGAGGATTCTCATTTCCCCTCCATAATAATTCCCAGATGATTTTGCCTTCTCCCCAAGCTAAAATCATGTATAAATTAGACCTTAGGGTCATTGTTTTCATAGTGCTTAATCCAAAGATCATTCTAACCCTTGACAGAGGTTAGAATTACCATTCTTACATGACCCGGAAGATAATAAACCCTGTTAATCCTCATAGGAGGGACGAATTTCGTGAAGGAGAGATTCAGTTGGAGGTTCATTGGTCGATTGGAGGCATTGGAATTGCTATAAATTCTATTTTGTTATTCCCTTATGTTTTGAAGAACTATTGGTAAATTCTTGTACTTGAATTGATTCTCAATATAATTTAAGTATTTTTGAATGTTTGAGAAAGTTATGAATTTTGTGCAATATGTTTGAATTTCGAGTAGTGTGATATACTTGTGTGATGAAAATGGATTCTAAATGAGAGTTTTGTTTTATGATCAATATAATATAACTGGGTTTTTATGGTTGATAATTTCTTGAAACATGTTTTGATAATCAAATGAAATATATTTTTTATTGGATTTATAGGTCGAAAGAAATTCTGGTAAACTATGTTCCAAAGATTTGTGCATGAGTCAATTTGGTTTCTTGGTGATTGACACTCACCTTGACGAGTTGGTTAAAGGAATTTGTCAAAAGATTTATCTTGGGTATAGGTCGAAAGAACCCATTCAAACCAAACTTATCTCTTTGTATTTTCTAACAAATGGGGATTATAATGATTTGGAATAGATAATCATATGTCGAAAGGGTTTGTCTACACCAATTTGTTAATATGGATTCTATGAAAAATATCATTGAATGGAATTCGTGTACTTTAGATTTGTGATTTATAGTTGCTAAACGCACACAAATTATCTCTCCTACAGATGAAATGGAATTCACACAAGTATTACTTTTAATTATGTTTTCCTTTACCAAGTTAATTCTAGCGGTAATATCGGTAGTGACAACCCTATTTTACCTACGCCACCCAAACGTTTTGAATATACGCAAATCCCATGGGACGATCTTGACTTACCCGACTTTGCTACAATAGAACGAGTATACTTGCTCGTATGCGTAGTTAAGGAATTAATAAGTCTTGTTTATAAATGTAAAACTAGGAGTGCAAGACGCGCATCAACTCTCAAGACAATTCTCAGTGAGCGGTACCAATCGTTGAAGTTTGGGCCAGTTAGTTCCTGACGTTCAAGATAAGTCTTGAAGGCAGAACTCAACGTGTTATTATCGGGTTGAGCCATTTCTATAAAAATAAGTTCAAAATATTAGTATTTTCGATAATACCATTCAAGAAAATATTAGCATAACACCTCCTTCCTTAACCGGGTACATGACCAGCGGTGAGTTAAACCCACTTTATAGTTTGTCAAAAGGAGTAGGCCGTTAAATTATCATTGCAAATTATCAATCAACGCAACTCTATGTAATTTAGATCTCAAAACAATTCATTAATTTTTATATGATTTAGTCCATATTAATTTTTCTTGAAAAAATTACCCTTGTTTACAACATACAATTAGTATAAAACGTATGAAAACAAGTAGGTACAAAAAAACTAAATCAAATAGCCACATGCATAAAAATTTGTTCAAGGAACATAATATCTATGGTTTTATAAACATGTAAAAGTCTTCTCTAATTTTAAAACTTTGAATCAAAGAAAGCAAATAACATATAAAATCATATGATCCGTGAAAAAACATGCATGTTCATCACGGATCTCCCACATAATCTTAGCAATTAAATCTCTCTATGGATCGTAACCATACATGACATAACAATTACTTCATGCAAACATCTAAAGATAATCATCATGTAATTTTTAGGGTTTAAATTTTTATTTTTTTTTATATTAGGCTAAGCCGATTTTAATAAAAAAAACCCTAATTTTTGGTGAAAACCAAAAAAACAACATATGATTTTTAACTCAAATCAATATTAGTTAAAAAACTTTAGATCTCGATAATTATAACATGTTAAAACGGCTCTCGATGCCACTGAAGGTTTATAATGCTCATAACAATTAGGCAAAACCCTAAATAAGATCAAAGCACACATAGCGGAATCATTTAACAAGATCATAATTAATAACACATTCATAATTAATCTAGTTACGGTTACATACCTTTTAGCTAGAGCAAATCCACAAGAACACCACCAAATCGTCAATTAGGGTTTATACGAAAAATACCAAGATATAGTTTATAGTGAAACTATATTACGCTCTTGTACACACGTAATGCAACGCATCAATCGTGAGTCTAGCACTAATAAACCAGAGCTTCAACACTTGTGGAATATAGCCAATATCAATAACCAAAAAACAAACCGAAAACCCTATAAGGGGTGTTTGTTCGATCGGTTCAAGAGAAAGACAAAGAGATGGGATAAAAATTATGAAGGCTATGAGGGATATTCATAAGATTAGCAAAACTTGTTCTCCAAGTCGTAATCAAATTAGGAAACAAATCCCCTCCCCTTTCGGCTTGTATAACCGGCGGTGGACACCCCATGGGTGTCTTCCGGAACCTTCTAATTTTCCAATGTATTCTATAACGCTCGTTATACTTAACTTTTAATTAACGATCGTTTAAGTCAAGCTCGGTTTATATTTAATAAATATAATAAATACATTTATTAAATTAATTAATCCTTTTCGTATAGTGTGCAATCCCGTAATACCAAGTTCGATCCTATCACACGACTATTTAATTTATGTTCATAAACTTTCAATTGTAACCTTTTAACTTCTACTTTAGATTAAGCCATGGGCTAAATTTATAATTAAAGTTGAACTGAAACTGGGTCTGGTCCAAGACCAGCTCTGGACGGGGCTATTGAAACTGGGTGTGGTTGACTGTTGAGCGAATCAAAGTCAATAACTATTAGATATTGGTTAAAGAATACTAAGCCATTGACGGGGCTAACGTTTTCGAGTGTAGTTTGAATTCGAGCTACTTGAATAAACTTCCAAAACGAAAACGAATAACCACAGTGCATATAATGTTGACACAAGTAAAAAAATATACAATTCAATGTGAAATAATCATGCACGAGTTTATAATATGATAAGCGAAATGGGCAGTTGATCTAACATAGACTCATTATTCATTCACCTGCATTTTTCTTTTTGAACAAAACTTGCATTTCTTTTACCCATGTAGTCTCTGATCTTTCCATTAACACAATCTGGCTCAAATGTGTGGTTTAATTCATACAGCTAGTTACACTTCTTGGTTTAACGACACATTATATTACTATTGGTAAATCTATCGAGTAGAGGCGGAACACTATGTAAGACCTCTAGATAAAGTAATTATGTAATATTTTAATACAACCAACCCAACTTGTAGCAGGAGATACTTGATGCAAAAACTTGAATTAACCAACCCAACTTAAATTATCCAAAGAGACCTTTTGTAGCAAAAATAATACCATACACTTCTTCCTTTCATACGGCCATGCCATTATATTGCACATTATTACTATATCTTGTGTTTTAACAGCAAATAGCTGTTGTTGCAGATACCTTGAATAGAACCTCCCAAAACTACCTATCTCGTTTCTCCATCCTCGCACAAGTTGTCAACAATATTAAACTCAGGAAGGACAACTCCAACTAAATTCGTGCATCTGTCTTTTCTTCTCAAATGGGGTTTAGCACAAGAAGCTTCACATTATTTACCTGTACATTTTAATTCAGCGGTTTCGCTCTGAAGTTGAGACCTCTTCAAAAAGACGTATTAATTTTTCAAAAGCTTTCTAAGTTTTGCAAGATTGAAATAAAAACAATCCTCAACGCGTAAAAGTTTTATAAAAAAATTGTTTATTAATGATGTGTAGAGTATACAATTCATTCCTTTATTAATGATGTCTATTTACCTGTACAATATAATCAGGTTAAATTTCTCAAAAAAAGCACCATATCAATCTACATTCACACGCACAATCACATCTCATCATTCTTTTAGTCTTGGCATTTGATAATAGAACTCTTAAGCAAAGAAAACCTTGTAATTAAAACGGAATCATAAATACAGAAAAACAATCAAGTAGTCAAGTCACTACCAATACCGAAAAAAACACTAGCTTTAATTAGCAGCAGCCAGTTCTCGTGGTGCCACATTCTTGATTTAGTAGCCACATCACTGTTCACAAGCTCAACTGATGTACTGATATCAATCACAACTAGGCCATCTATGTGGGTGCAAATAGCTTAAATCATTCAACGGATTAGGTCACTGAGACTAACTTGTAGATAGTTGTGTACGTAGAAAAGAAATTGGGTAAATTTAAGCCTCTAGGAATTGATATTTTGAGATATCTTCCAATGTGATTAATTAAGATATATATTTTGAGATATATTCCAATATTGTGACTGAGTAAGAGAACTTGTTCTTGAAACATGATGGTAAAAATGCTCTGCAAACGCTTCCATGAATAGATATATATCTTTATAGACTTCGGGTTAAGATGTTTTAGATGATTCTTAACAAAACTCTACAAAATGGGAACATTATTGGAGGCGACTGCTTAATTTACAACCGTGGTGCACTGGAGCGCGAGGAGAGTGAAAATGAATAGTAGGGCCAAATTGATGTTTTATGAGTACCCATGAAGTATTGGGTCCATTATCTACTTCCTGCGGAATAACCGTGCTGGTAAGGCCGTACTAGTATTCGCAATGCCCTAAATACAAATTAGTTACCCTCGCGTTAAACTTGAAAAAAAAATTGTATGCATTAGCAGCGTTTATTGTTTTTAATTTTTGCATATGAGATGAGCATATTAACGACCGCAGGCCTTGAATAAGGATTTGAGAGAGTTGGAGCATATTAATTAAACGCAGACCTCGAGACCATATACCATCTGCTTTGTTGCGAAAATTATTTTATATATATCGTCATTTTGGTTCGAGATTCAATTAGGATCTTAATTTTACCCGTAAAATCATCAGTTTAATACTATTTCAAACCCAATATTCTTATTTACTAGGGGCTAAATTGCTGTTTTATAACTAACCATCAATTAAAGGGTCATATATCTACTTACTAGCATCATGTTATGTAACTGGCCGGCTGTTTTGGTTCCAGCAATCCAGGTTCTAAGAATTTTCAAAAACAGTAATGCTTTGATTGATTCTAAATCAGACTGCATCTATTTAGTCTCAGTATCGCCATGATCTTATTTGGTTCCGGAGTGTTTTTTACTTTATAAATACCCCAACTTCATGATCTTGCTAGTCCCTTTGTTAAAAGAGAAAAAAATGTTACATTGACAGGTGGATGGATTTAAATACATAAACAGAAGGTGAAAGATTACACCGCATTTAAACAAGATAAATGCAATTGCAAAGTTTGATTGGTTTACCTATTGCCTTAAAAGAGAAAACGTAATTAGGCATCATAGTCTTTTGCCAAATTAGTTTCTATTCATTATTGTTTTAAGGCGTTAATGTCATTTTATTTGTACAGTTGTAGCTACTAACATCAATTGTTACCAAACATTCCATAAACACACATGACAATTAAAGTTTGGTATATGTTACTAAGAGGGTGTTTTTTTTTTAGAAGCAAAAGTGGGTCCAAACCATTTAAACCTCTTAGTTGGGAGACTCACTAAAGCTTCACTCTTTCTACTAAGAGGCTTATTAAGAGGCATATATGTTGCCACTTAATTAAGTAAACACCCCGTAAAACTAGGGGAGTGGTGTAAAACTCACACACCTCCATGTTAGCGCCACATTAGCTTTTAATAAACTCACTTAAACTCACTTTTGGAGGGTAATGGCACTCAATACAATTCAGTACAACTCACTATACATCACTCCCACTTTTTTATAAAATATTTTATTCATAAAATAAAAACTTTTATTCATACACGTGGGTAAATGAAAATGATACACGGGTAAATAAAAACATTGCAAGGATATTAAAAACAACACATGGATAAATAAAAACGATACACGAATAATTTAAGGAAAAAACCGTGGATAAGTTTTCAAAACCTCTCAATAATGAAGATACTTGAACCAGACAGATATACTGAGCTTCATAGTCACGCAGGGCGTTATTCATTACATCCTCATCAGTTGCTCCAGTTATCCGTGTACGATTTGCGTTGTGGTAACATTCAGCAAACTACCCACGATAATCTTTATGGACTTCCATTTCCGTTTATGCTATCGTACGTTCGTTTCCTCGAATCATCTAATCGATCCTCCATTATTTGAAAAACCTCAACTCAAAAACAACGAGAATTTCTTGTGTTACCTGCCACGGTGTTTTCGGCAACAAAGTTCCAAACGCGACACAACACTATTTCTTCCTCGGGTGTCCATAATAGCGGCGCCATTAGAGATGTTAAAGAAGATGATGTTTTGGTGTTTGAGGAAGAAGATGTGAAGAAATGGGAAGTAAAAAGTGGATTTTATAGGAAAAAGTGGATAAAAATTAACTAAAAAGAAGAATTTTATTAAAAAAATACACTTTTGGACAAACGGGCACTGGTGAGTTTGCCGTTGGGTTTTGATCATGCCGTTGGGTTTTGATCATAGGGACCAAGTCGCGCGTGAGTGGGTTATCGAGGGGGTGGAAGTCGCGCGCGACTTTTTCTAACCCACGGGTGGGTTTTACCCCACTCCGTTCAGCCTAATATCATTTTGTTAGTGTCACATCAACGTCAAATCATCTTTTACAAAATAACACCAACACCAAATAACATCAATGGTATCATAACACCAAATAACACTACTTTTTTATACCAGCAACATTATTTTTCATAATTTCTCCTAAATAAATGAATACTTAAATAAAAAGACATTATGAGACAATAAAAAATACATTAAGAAAAAAATTCCAACAAAAAAAATATACGTCCCGACAACTAAACTTATTCTTCGTCTTCGTCTTCATTTTGGTATTCTCGCCAAATATGATCCATTAGGTATTGTTGAAGACTAAGATTGTTTTCGTCGCGTATTTTTCTTGCTTTCTGGCGATAAACTTCACATCGTTCGACCCAAGTACATTGCAAATTTCGACCCGATGGAACAAACATAACATTCCAGTAAATACCAACATTTGTTGATCTTCTAACATCATGTTATGCATTATGATACAAGAATACGTTATTCGGCGTATTATGTTGACATGGTATGCACGACACGGCTGTTGTATTATTCCACAACGTCCTTGAAAAACACAAAAAGCATGTTTGATATCCTTCTGTGCACCTTGTTGACGTTTTTTAAAGTAGCCATGTTTCGGGTCACTAGCACAAGTAAAGGATTTGACGAAAATTACGTACTGTGGGTAAATTCCATCCGCTAAATAATACCTTAATTTAAATGCAACTTCATTAACCACAAATGGAGCTATAGGGCATGTGTCATCAAGAATGTCTTCTAATAATAGAGAGTTGTCTAAAACATTTATATCCTTATGGCTCCCGCTGCCCCAAAAAAAGGATGCCAAACCCACAAATCTTGTGAAGCCATCGCTTCAAGAATTATAATTGGGTCCTTTTTATCACCCCTACCGTAATGTCCCTGCCATGAGATCGGACAATTTTTCCATTCTCTGTGCACATAATCGATGCTATCAATCATTCTCAGAAAAGCATGAACTGTCTCATGTTTTTCGTATTTATTTTCAACGTCTTTCAATGTTGTCTTTCTTAAATGCTGCTCTCTGTATAAATGAATTATGCACATATTAAAGAAAAAGAGACATTTACATGGAGTATGCTCACTCATTTTCAAATATTCATCACATGCATCAGGGTGTTGTAGTATACCAATTAATATATGGCGGTCGTGCACTTCATAATAATACTTAAACTCATTCGACCCGTAGCATCAAGCCGAATTTTAAAGAAATCAAAATACCTTGAAAGCGGACAAGCATCGTAAGATTTAATGCCATCGACAATTTTTTTAAACGGGTTTCGCTCACACGATATCTTCGACGAAAATAGTATAACGGTTACGTATAGTGCTCGTCAAATATTCTTCCATCAAGCGTTTTTCGGCTCTCACACGGTTTGGGTGTATCAATTTACGGGTGAGTGGACGCGGATTTTTTGTTGTAGCAACCATCATTATACTCGTACGCTCGCATCATAATATCAATGTCGGTTTCATCGTCGATATCAAAAGATGTAGGTACATAATTTTGATTTCGAACAATCTGTGAGAATGTGTTGTAAGTAAGTTTTGTGAAAAATATATTGTGGTAATGAGGTACTTATATAAATATTTGTGGGTTAAAACATTACTTTTTTTTATAAGAATCTACCCGTTAGAGGGGGCTTTTTAAAATTTTCGAATTTAAAAGGGTTTTAAAAAAAGAGTCGTTACATGGGTAAAACATAAAATAAAAACCCCACAACATGCTTTGGCGAGTTAACATAGGTTCCAACGCCGTTGCCAAAGCAAGGAATGGTACTATAAAGCCGGCTAGCATCGTGTGCCAACTCAGCTCTTAAGAGCAAAGTATATGTTTTAATATTAAAATCGTATTATTCAGTATTTTAGACAAGTGATAACAGGGTGGGTATTACTAAAACCCATGGATGATATTGAGCTTTCCATCGGATAACATGCAGGTATCTCTAGAACTCATTACGTACCCGACAAAAGAAATTAATCAATACACAATAGCCTATCACCCCCTCCATAGTTAAACAATATGTTGTGTTTGCTAAATATTTTGATACACTCCGTAACTCTAACTTGTAATATTAAGTTGGAAACATTTATGATATTTTGGTTATTCAGATGATTCATATTTTCGGTTTGATTTGCATGTTGGATATTTTCTTTTAGGTTTTTTGTATTATAGGATGAAATCACAAGGCCAAAGGGCTTCATAATGCTATTTATTATCTAAAATTCGCGAATGTTTTTCAACAGATTTGCATCTTCATCAAAGTTTTTGGTTTTTGCAAAATGCAGCGGTCGCAAAACTTACCATGGCAAAATTCGTAGGAAAATATAACTGTTGCAAAAAGTCTTCGTTGCAAAATTTTTGAAAAAATTCTTTGTTGCAAAATTATGGGAAAATTTCTTCTTTGCAAAACGAGCATGTAGTTTCAACAAATTATCTTTTGTTGCAAAACGGTTGCAAATTTTTTCTTATTTGTTGCAAATAAATTTGCATGGAGCCGTTTTGCAAGAATCAAAATCTTGCATTTTTGTTGCAAACAACCTTTTGCAACTGATTTTGCATCGTTTTTGAACGGTTTGTGTTAGGGCATTTTTGTTGTAGTGCAAACCTGCCAAACCTCCCCGAACGCGACCCGATTTTGTCGAGTTTTGGTTTGCCCCGTCGGTTTCACTATTCCGGATGCTTTTTCCATCGGTATCTTATGGGCCAATTTAACAATTGGTTTTTTACCAGGCCAATTCATGTAACAAGTGTTCAGTTTTGAGGCTTTTTTTTATAGAATCTAGCAAGTTTTTCACATGAATATGTCCCTATTTAAAGGACCATGGGTCTACCACAATTCTATACCACTCATCATTGTAATTTCTTCTTGCATAAACTCTTTGTTTGATTCGTATTCACATGGATTCCCTCCACAGCACTCTTTTTCTACTTTTCATTTCTATGTCGTGCTTAATATTCATATATAAACGTCAAAATAAAAATGTTATCCCTACAAATTGGCCGATTCTTGGTATGCTACCAGGGGTCCTTGTGAACTCCCACCGTCTACATGATTATGCAACAGAACTTCTAACCCGTAGTGGTGGTACATTCATGTTTAAAGGACCTTGGTTCACCAACATGGACATGTACCTAACCACCTATCCTTTAGATGTCCACCACATTCTAAGCAAAAACTCCACGAATTACCCCAAAGGTGACAAATTTCGACAGATCTTTGAAATCCTAGGAGATGGGATTCTTGCTAATGATGGTGAGATCTGGGAGATCAGCCATAAGATCATCATGTCTATACTCAAACATGTAAGATTTCAAAGTATTTTGGAAACAATCATTTGGAACAAAGTAAAAATTGGGCTTTTACCCACACTTGAATCTATTTATGCGCATGGCACTGAAATGGATTTGCAAGATGTATTTCAAAGGTTCGCTTTAGATACAACATGCAAGTTGCTCTTTGATGAGGACCTCAAAAGTTTGTCTCCGGATTTTCCTTACACTCCATATCTAAAAGTATGGAGAAATGCTGAAGAAGCTGTAATGCTTAGGCATGTTACGCCGCCATTCCTTTGGAGATTGCAGCAGCTCCTACGAATTGGGAAAGAGCATATGCTAAGTAATGCATGGAAAACTCTTGATCAATACATACACAAATTTTTAGACGAAAAACAAAACGAGTACAATAACATAAATACTGAACACCAAGAAGAGTTCTCATTTTTCACAGCTCTTCTAAGAGGGTTCGAGCTTCATTGTGGTACTTCATTGAATCCCACTAAGTTTTTACGAGACACGTTATTAAATATGATGGGTGCCGGAAAAGATACTACCAGCAGTGCTCTATCGTGGTTCTTTTACTGTCTTATGAAAAATCCCATTGAAGAAGATAAGATCTTTAAAGAGGTTCAAACAAATTTAAAAGCAAGAATTGGTGAACAATGGCATGTAAATGAATTAGATAATTTGGTTTACCTCCATGGAGCTTTATGTGAATCCTTAAGGCTTTTTCCACCTGTTCCATCTAACCACAAGTCTCCAACACATAAAGACATCCTTCCAAGTGGCCAAAAAGTTGATCAAAACACCAAAATTATCTTACCTTTTTATTCAATGGGAAGGATGAAAGCAATATGGGGAGAGGATTGTATGGAGTATAAGCCTCAACGGTGGATTTCGGAGAATGGGAGGATCAAACATGAGCCATCTTACAAATTCGCAGCATTTAGTGCTGGACCAAGAACTTGTGTAGGCAAGAACATTGCTATGTCTAGCCTAAAGATAGTGTCAACCATGATCATCTACAATTATCACATGGAGCTGGTGGAAGATCATCTTGTGCATCCATCGGATTCGGTTGTACTTCAAATGAAACATGGTCTCAAGGTGAGATTAACTAAAAGAAGTGACATAAACTAAAATATCAGTTATCGCCTGCCACAAATTACATATTTTAGAATTCGTATTACGTTTTTCAAATGTTATTGATTGTGTTAAGTGGTTCATGGGTTATTTGTATCTCGGGTTTGTTTTGGTTATATATGTTTAAGTATGTATTCATGTTGTTTTCTGTTTGTGGCTTTCGTTTTTGGGTGTTTGTAATACTGAAGGAATAAACTTTGTCGGTTAATTATTTTTATACTTTTGAATTTGAAATTTGTTATCTTGCTATATGGTGTTTCAGTTTGTACTTTTGGTACCTTTTAGCTTCTTGGTTAAAATTATGGTTTTATGTTTATATGTCGTCGTTGATTCAAAAGTTTATATTTCGTCGTTGATTCAAAAGTGTTCATATGTCGTCATTGATTCAAAAGTTTCTATACGTTTGATGCCTTGACATTCAGTTGTAATATATGTGATTATTTAATGAATTTTTTTTGGTTAATCATGTTTTGCGACATACTGATCGACTAATCCAGGGTTTATTTTTATTTTCTTTTGACATGTTCAGCGTTCAAACTTTGAGTTCCTTTGTTAGATATTAATCATAAAGCCATAATGCATGCAATAGAGCTTTATTAGCTTTGTAAGAAAGTACCACTTATAATTTGTCCAAAAAGTTTTTACCCATTGTGTCTTTACGAATCATCCTCGTTGTCAAGTGCCAATATAGTATATTTGAATATGCTCTCAAAGAAGCAAAGAAAGTCGACCTCAATCTGCTATATATACACATGCATTAAACTATAATGACCGTAGTTGCGCAATAACGAAATATTGGAGCCTGGAAAACTTGTAACCATGGTCAGTAGTGGTGTATCATATTACTGGACTGTATATTTGCCACAATTCGACAATCATACACAAGAAATGTGCCCATATCTGGTTACCAGAATATGCCGGAACTATACAAAGATGATGAGCTGACGTTAGTGACGGCGGAAAAAACATTGTCAAAAGTACATCTTGGATTATTATGCATATATATATAGTCCATAAAGCATAAGCTAGAAAATGTATTCTCAAACACTCCTAAATTCAAATGAAGGAACTAACCTGCATAAACGTTACTGGACCACCATGTATATCAAAGTACTTTTTATGGGGCTCAACCGTCTAACAAACCATAAAAGAAAAGAGTCACAATCATTAATCAATTCAGTTGTTGGTATAGCTTTAAAGGAACAATCATTTAGTAACTTAACGATCATTAATCAATTAATTAATTCAGTTTTTGGTATAGCTTTTAAGGAACAATCATTTAGTACCTTTGCATTTTTTAAAATGCGATTAGGATTAGTGGTTACAAACCTGAGACAACAACCACGCAGCACCATCTTATTGATAATGATCCAAACATAAGAGCACGCACCATAGATCTAAAAACACCCATTGGCACAAATCGGGTCGCTCCAAAGGCTAAATGCCCGTATACTTCATCTGTACAATCTTGTGCTTCTTGGCAATTTTAGCTATTTGCTTGCATTAAACAACGAAATCCAAATTAACACCTCCGTAATATATTAGCCACTTGAACAAATTAAGTTTTATGTGCATAGGTTACCAAGGTTCTTTTTTATCTATTACGTTTTAGTTGATGTACCTTTATTAGAGTATATTCAAGTCATTAGAAGATGGGTTTGTGTCGTGTTTGAGTCATTTTCTTGACTGTAATCTTACCATTTTAGAAAGTTTTAAGTGAAATACTGGAATAGTCAGTGAAAATGATGGAAATAAGGACTCATCGACACACGACCATCTTCTAATGGCCTACATATGCAAAACAAAGTGCAATGCTAAAACGCGAGGAATGAAGAAACATGTTTGTATCATATGCAAATAAGCAAGCACTAAGAATAGTATATAAGTCGTATCCAAATACCTTTTTCAAATGTCGATAGCTATAAACATTTCCAAATGGATTCCTGGGCTTTATAATGACAATTGAAACCGTATTTTGATTGGACAATGCATCAACCACATCAAGGCCAACCTCCCAACCATTCTTAGCTAAAAGGTCAAAATTACGGATTTCAGCATTTCTAAACGCTTCACAATTTTCATAAATACGAAAACCTGGTCTTCGGACCAGGATATTTTCATTTGGTGTTGCTAGAGTGGATATGGAAATTTCTATAGCCTGTGTGCACCCTTCTGTTATGAAGACATCATCGGTCGATAACTTGTTTGGAAGATTAAGAGATAAATATTCACCAATTGCCCTGTTTTTGTTTACCAAATAACATATAGGTTATAAGTTGTATATATGTTTTTGGAACAATCATTTATTTTTTCTTTGAGCCACCTTCGGATAAAGTAAATTGACGGCAATATGATACGCCAGTAGTGCAAAGGGTGGGGCGACCCGTTAGGAGCAAGTCCATCATGGACTGTCCATGCCCACTTGGCATGATGACTAGGTCATGTAATCTGTCTTATTTAAGTCGTTTATCTCATTGACTTAGGAAAGTATTGTTTTTGTGTCGTAATAGGAATGTATTGTGGTTTGGCTTGTCGTCCAAGCTTGGTCATTCGGTGTTATATAAATCGAATTATATGATGAAATTTGTCAAATAATCTTCTGGTTTTTCTTCTTCTCTTTCTTAAGGAGCTCACATCACGCTTGAAGTGGTGGCATAACCCGATGTTGGGATTTAAGATACTAGGTTAACCATTAACGTTACGAGTGCGCAGCGGATATGGATCTAGTTTGGCACGTATTATTAACACATATAATTAAACGTAAAAAGGGTAAAAGAAAACTAACCTTTGTAGACCACGACAACTTGAAACTTAGTGATTAAATTATCACCTCTATGGTTGGTCACGCAAACACGTCAACCAAGTACGTTCCGAATGCTAGCCGTACTTTACGTAAACCCAAACACCAAGTGTGAAAACCCAAAACGGATCAAAAACCAAACAGCCCAAACCTGCTTCTTTGTTCGAGATCATTCACTGTCCAAGAAACTAGATCTTAGTGTTGTCAGATATCCGACAACACTGTGCGACAGAAAACTATTGTTCTGTCCGAGAACGATCACACAGCAACAAAAATCTTCGATAAGTTGTTACTCTTTTAACAGCCTGTAACCCTTCGATCCAATGTTTGTTTAAGCTAACTTAGGATTGATTCTAAGTTACTAAACCCTTTGGAACGACTATGAACAAGTATTTAAGTTGTGAGGAGAGATCGAGTGATTATAAACCCTAATTTAGGTTTAAAGCAAATTTAATTGTAGAAGATGGAGATTCAGAGATTGTGGCTGTGTTGAGGTTATTGTTATTTCGTGATATGGATCAATGGGTAAGGGTGTTTATATACCCCTTTAGCCCTAGTTGCGATAAAGCTCAAAACTTGTTTAATCTTTATCACAAATGCACTTCAACACTTATGACAACTCTTTCCCCTTCGTACCTCATCATACATTGAACATAGACACTCTCTAGAACCTTCTTGTGGCTCGCTAACTAGTTAGGACACAAGGGATTCATGTCTTAATCATTCTTTGTCTTAATCGTTTACATTAGAAGCTTTACGTGAATATCAAACGTACTCTAAATTCTGAAGACGAAGGAAGAAGAAGTAAAATGGTAGTATCGATTGGCCAATGTGTCAAGACGTGATACTTGAAGTTGAAAAAAAAATGGAGAAAGAAAAGACAAGAGTAGTATGATGAGAAAGATGGATGTGATCATTTGGTGGTTAGTATTTTTGATTTTATATGTAAAAAATAATAAAGTCTTTTTTGATAAAATTGTCGGGTGCTCACGCCCCATCGGATTAAGATGTGTCTACTATTTTTGTGTCTTTAGAGTTTTAAATAGATTTAGAGGAGTCAAATACAAGTTTATGTTTAAATTTTGATTTTGGTTTTACTTTACTTGCTGAAAGGCGAGCAATGCTTAAGTGTGAGGGGATTTGATAACGCTCAAATCCAACATGTATTAATAAGCGTAATCTTCACCATTGATATAGTATTTGTGGTAATAAACAGACTTTTATTGCTAATATTGTGTAAAGTTCGGTTATTGTGTTTTGTAGGAAGCAAGGATGAACAAACATGAATAAAGGAATAAAAAGTGCGAATTGGAGGCGAAGGAATAAACGAGGCATGGGAACGTAAGCTCTCGTATGAAGAATAATTTGGGACAACGAGTCTTGGAAAGTTTAGAGGAAAGATGGAGGAAGAAATAAAGAAAAAGGACTAGAAAAGGAAAATGTGGAAGATGGCCTAGTTGCCACCAACAACTTTTATTCAGCCACTAGCAAAACCAAACCATTTTGCCACCAGCAGGAATAAAGTCGCCACCAGCAACACCACACCATTTCGACACCAGCAGGATCATTTCCACCAGCATTTTGCTAGTCAGGCTTAGCAAAAGTCACATTAAAACACTCTTAAACCACCACCATCAATGGGAGGATTCTCATTTCCCCTCCATAATAATTCCCAGATGCTTTTGCCTTCTCCCCAAGCTAAAATCATGTATAAATTAGACCTTAAGGTCATTGTTTTCATAGTGCTTAATCCAAGGATCATTCTAACCCTTGACAAAGGTTAGAATTACCATTCTTACATAACCCGAAAGATAATAAACCCTGTTAATCCTCATAGGAGGGACGAATTTCGTGAAGGAGAGATTCAGTTGGAGGTTCATTGGTTGATTGGAGGCATTGGAATTGCTATAAATTCTATTTTGTTATTCCCTTATGTTTTGAAGAACTATTGGTAAATTCTTGTACTTGAATTGATTCTCAATATAATTTAAGTATTTTTGAATGTTTGAGAAAGTTATGAATTTTGTGCAATATGTTTGAATTTCGAGTAGTGTGATATACTTGTGTGATGAACATGGATTCTAAATGAGAGTTTTGTTTTATGATCAATATAATATAATTGGGTTTTTATGGTTGATAATTTCTTGAAACATGTTTTGATAATCAAATGAAATATATTTTTTATTGGATTTATAGGTCGAAAGAATTTCTGGTAACTATGTTCCAAAAGATTTGTGCATGAGTCAATTTGGTTTCTTGGTGATTGACACTCACCTTGACGAGTTGGTTAAAGGAATTTGTCAAAAGATTTATCTTGGGTATAGGTCGAAAGAACCCATTCAAACCAAACTTATCTCTTTGTATTTTCTAACAAATGGGGATTATAATGATTTGGAATAGATAATCATAGGTCGAAAGGGTTTGTCTACACCAATTTGTTAATATGGATTCTATGAAAAATATCATTGAATGGAATTCATGTACTTTAGATTTGTGATTTATAGTTGCTAAACGCACACAAATTATCTCTCCTACAAATGAAATGGAATTCACACAAGTATTACTTTTAATTATGTTTTCCTTTACAAAGTTAATTCTAGCGGTAATATCGGTAGTGACAACCCTATTTTACCTACACCACCCAAACGTTTTGAATATACTCAAATCCCATGGGACGATCTTGACTTACCCGACTTTGCTACAATAGAACGAGTATACTTGCTCGTATGCGTAGTTAAGGAATTAATAAGTCTTGTTTATAAATGTAAAACTAGGAGTGCAAGACGCGCATCAACTCTCAAGACAATTCTCAGTGAGCGGTACCAATCGTTGAAGTTTGGGCCAGTTACTTCCTGATGTTCAAGATAAGTCTTGAAGGCAGAACTCAACGTGTTATTATCGGGTTGAGCCATTTCTATAGAAATAAGTTCAAAATATTAGTATTTTCGATAATACCATTCAAGAAAATATTAGCATAACACCTCCTTCCTTAACCGGGTACATGACCAGCGGTGAGTTAAACCAACTTTATAGTTGGTCAAAAGGAGTAGGCCGTTAAATTATCATTGCAAATTATCAATCAACGCAACTCTATGTAATTTAGATCTCAAAACAATTCATTAATTTTTATATGATTTAGTCCATTATTATTTTTCTTGAAAAAATTACCCTTGTTTACAACATACAATTAGTATAAAACGTATGAAAACAAGTAGGTACAAAAAAAACTAAATCAAATAGCCACATGCATAAAAATTTGTTCAAGGAACATAATATCTAGGGTTTTATAAACATATAAAAGTCTTCTCTAATTTAAAAACTTTGAATCAAATAAAGCAAATAACATATAAAATCATATGATCCGTCAAAAAACATGCATGTTCATCACGGATCTCCCACATAATCTTAGCAATTAAATCTCTCTATGGATCGTAACCATACATGACATAACAATTACTTCATGCAAACATCTAAAGATAATCATCATATAATTTTTAGGGTTTAAATTTTTTTTTTAAAATTCGGCTAAGCCGATTTTAATAAAAAAAACCCTAATTTTTGGTGAAAACCAAAAAAACAACATATGATTTTTAACTCAAATCAATATTAGTTAAAAAACTTTAGATCTCGATAATTATAACATGTTAAAACGGCTCTCGATGCCACTGAAGGTTTATAATGCTCATAACAATTAGGCAAAACCCTAAATAAGATCAAAGCACACATAGCGGAAGCCATTTAACAAGATCATAATTAATAACACATTCATAATTAATCTAGTTAGGGTTACATACCTTTTAGCTAGAGCAAATCCACAAGAACACCACCAAATCGTCAATTAGGGTTTATACGAAAAATACCAAGATATAGTTTATAGTGAAACTATATTACGCTCTTGTACACACGTAATGCAACGGATCAATCGTGAGTCTAGCACTAATAAACCAGAGCTTCAACACTTGTGGAATATAGCCAATATCAATAACCAAAAAACAAACCGAAAACCCTATAAGGGGTGTTTGTTCGATCGGTTCAAGAGAAAGACAAAGAGACGGGATAAAAATTATGAAGGCTATGAGGGATATTTATAAGATTAGCAAAACTTATTCTCCAAGTCCTAATCAAATTAGGAAACAAATCCCCTCCCCTTTCGGCTTGTATAACCGGCGGTGGACACCCCATGGGTGTCTTCCGGAACCTTCTAATTTTCCAATGTATTCTATAACGCTCGTTATACTTAACTTTTAATTAACGATCGTTTAAGTCAAGCTCGGTTTATATTTAATAAATATAATAAATACATTTATTAAATTAATTAATCCTTTTCGTATAGTGTGCAATCCCGTAATCCCAAGTTCGATCCTATCACACGACTATTTAATTTTATGTTCATAAACTTTCAATTGTAACCTTTTAACTTCTACTTTAGATTAAGCCATGGGCTAAATTTATAATTAAAGTTGAACTGAAACTGGGTCTGGTCCAAGACCAGCTCTGGACGGGGCTATTGAAACTGGGTGTGGTTGACTGTTGAGCGAATCAAAGTCAATAACTATTAGATATTGGTTAAAGAATACTAGCCATTGACGGGGCTAACGTTTTCGAGTGTAGTTTGAATTCGAGCTACTTGAATAAACTTCCAAAACGAAAACGAATAACCACAGTGCATATAATGTTGACACAAGTAAAAAAATAAACAATTCAATGTGAAATAATCATGCACGAGTTTATAATATGATAAGCGAAATGGGCAGTTGATCTAACATAGACTCATTATTCATTCACCTGCATTTTTCTTTTTGAACAAAACTTGCATTTCTTTTACCCATGTAGTCTCTGATCTTTCCATTAACACAATCTGGCTCAAATGTGTGGTTTAATTCATACAGCTAGTTACACTTCTTGGTTTAACGACACATTATATTACTATTGGTAAATCTATCGAGTAGAGGCGGAACACTATGTAAGACCTCTAGATAAAGTAAATATGTAATATTTTGATACAACCAACCCAACTTGTAGCAGGAGATACTTGATGCAAAAACTTGAATTAACCAACCCAACTTAAATTATCCAAAGAGACCTCTTGTAGCAAAAATAATACCATACACTTCTTCCTTTCATACGGCCATGCCATTATATTGCACATTATTACTATATCTTGTGTTTTAACAGCAAATAGCTGTTGTTGCAGATACCTTGAATAGAACCTCCCAAAACTACCCATCTCGTTTCTCCATCCTCGCACAAGTTGTCAACAATATTAAACTCAGGAAGGACAACTCCAACTAAATTCGTGCATCTGTCTTTTCTTCTCAAATGGGGTTTAGCACAAGAAGCTTCACATTATTTACCTGTACATTTTAATTCAGCGGTTTCGCTCTGAAGTTGAGACCTCTTCAAAAAGACGTATTAATTTTTCAAAAGCTTTCTAAGTTTTGCAAGATTGAAATAAAAACAATCCTCAACGCGTAAAAGTTTTATAAAAAAATTGTTTATTAATGATGTGTAGAGTATACAATTCATTCCTTTATTAATGATGTCTATTTACCTGTACAATATAATCAGGTTAAATTTCTCAAAAAAAGCACCATATCAATCTACATTCACACGCACAATCACATCTCATCATTCTTTTAGTCTTGGCATTTGATAATAGAACTCTTAAGCAAAGAAAACCTTGTAATTAAAACGGAATCATAAACACAAAAAAACAATCAAGTAGTCAAGTCACTACCAATACCGAAAAAAACACTAGCTTTAATTAGCAGCAGCCAGTTCTCGTGGTGCCACATTCTTGATTTAGTAGCCACATCACTGTTCACAAGCTCAACTGATGTACTGATATCAATCACAACTAGGCCATCTATGTGGGTGCAAATAGCTTAAATCATTCAACGGATTAGGTCACTGAGACTAACTTGTAGATAGTTGTGTACGTAGAAAAGAAATTGGGTAAATTTAAGCCTCTAGGAATTGATATTTTGAGATATCTTCCAATGTGATTAATTAAGATATATATTTTGAGATATATTCCAATATTGTGACTGAGTAAGAGAACTTGTTCTTGAAACATGATGGTAAAAATGCTCTGCAAACGCTTCCATGAATAGATATATATCTTTATAGACTTCGGGTTAAGATGTTTTAGATGATTCTTAACAAAACTCTACAAAATGGGAACATTATTGGAGGCGACTGCTTAATTTACAACCGTGGTGCACTGGAGCGCGAGGAGAGTGAAAATGAATAGTAGGGCCAAATTGATGTTTTATGAGTACCCATGAAGTATTGGGTCCATTATCTACTTCCTGCGGAATAACTGTGCTGGTAAGGCCGTACTAGTATTCGCAATGCCCTAAATACAAATTAGTTACCCTCGCGTTAAACTTGAAAAAAAAATTGTATGCATTAGCAGCGTTTATTGTTTTTAATTTTTGCATATGAGATGAGCATATTAACGACCGCAGGCCTTGAATAAGGATTTGAGAGAGTTGGAGCATATTAATTAAACGCAGACCTCGAGACCATATACCATCTGCTTTGTTGCGAAAATTATTTTATATATATCGTCATTTTGGTTCGAGATTCAATTAGGATCTTAATTTTACCCGTAAAATCATCAGTTTAATACTATTTCAAACCAAATATTCTTATTTACTAGGGGCTAAATTGCTGTTTTATAACTAACCATCAATTAAAGGGTCATATATCTACTTACTAGCATCATGTTATGTAACTGGCCGGCTGTTTTGGTTCCAGCAATCCAGGTTCTAAGAATTTTCAAAAACAGTAATGCTTTGATTGATTCTAAATCAGACTGCATCTATTTAGTCTCAGTATCGCCATGATCTTATTTGGTTCCGGAGTGTTTTTTACTTTATAAATACCCCAACTTCATGATCTTGCTAGTCCCTTTGTTAAAAGAGAAAAAAATGTTACATTGACAGGTGGATGGATTTAAATACATAAACAGAAGGTGAAAGATTACACCGCATTTAAACAAGATAAATGCAATTGCAAAGTTTGATTGGTTTACCTATTGCCTTAAAAGAGAAAACGTAATTAGGCATCATAGTCTTTTGCCAAATTAGTTTCTATTCATTATTGTTTTAAGGCGTTAATGTCATTTTATTTGTACAGTTGTAGCTACTAACATCAATTGTTACCAAACATTCCATAAACACACATGACAATTAAAGTTTGGTATATGTTACTAAGAGGGTGTTTTTTTTTTAGAAGCAAAAGTGGGTCCAAACCATTTAAACCTCTTAGTTGGGAGACTCACTAAAGCTTCACTCTTTCTACTAAGAGGCTTATTAAGAGGCATATATGTTGCCACTTAATTAAGTAAACACCCCGTAAAACTAGGGGAGTGGTGTAAAACTCACACACCTTCATGTTAGCGCCACATTAGCTTTTAATAAACTCACTTAAACTCACTTTTGGAGGGTAATGGCACTCAATACAATTCAGTACAACTCACTATACATCACTCCCACTTTTTTATAAAATATTTTATTCATAAAATAAAAACTTTTATTCATACACGCGGGTAAATGAAAATGATACACGGGTAAATAAAAACATTGCAAAGATATTAAAAACAACACATGGATAAATAAAAACGATACACGAATAATTTAAGGAAAAAACCGAGGATAAGTTTTCAAAACCTCCCAATAATGAAGATACTTGAACCAGACAGATATACTGAGCTTCATAGTCACGCGGGGCGTTATTCATTACATCCTCATCAGTTGCTCCAGTTATCCGTGTACGATTTGCGTTGTGGTAACATTCAGCAAACTACCCACGATAATCTTTATGGACTTCCATTTCCGTTTATGCTATCGTACGTTCGTTTCCTCGAATCATCTAATCGATCCTCCATTATTTGAAAAACCTCAGCTCAAAAACAACGAGAATTTCTTGTGTTACCTGCCACGGTGTTTTCGACAACAAAGTTCCAAACGCGACACAACACTATTTCTTCCTCGGGTGTCCATAATAGCGGCGCCATTAGAGATGTTAAAGAAGATGATGTTTTGGTGTTTGAGGAAGAAGATGTGAAGAAATGGGAAGTAAAAAGTGGATAAAAATTAACTAAAAAGAAGAATTTTATAAAAAAATACACTTTTGGACAAACGGGCACTGGTGAGTTTGCCGTTGGGTTTTGATCATGCCGTTGGGTTTTGATCATAGGGACCAAGTCGCGCGTGAGTGGGTTATCGAGGGGGTGGAAGTCGCGCGCGACTTTTTCCAACCCACGGGTGGGTTTTACCCCACTCCGTTTAGCCTAATATCATTTTGTTAGTGTCACATCAACGTCAAATCATCTTTTACAAAATAACACCAACACCAAATAACATCAATGGTATCATAACACCAAATAACACTACTTTTTTATACCAGCAACATTATTTTTCATAATTTCTCCTAAATAAATGAATACTTAAATAAAAATACATTATGAGACAATAAAAAAATACATTAAGAAAAAAATTCCAACAAAAAAAATATACGTCCCGCCAACTAAACTTATTCTTCGTCTTCGTCTTCATTTTGGTATTCTCGCCAAATATGATCCATTAGGTATTGTTGAAGACTAAGATTGTTTTCGTCGCGTATTTTTCTTGCTTTCTGACGATAAACTTCACATCGTTCGACCCAAGTACATTGCAAATTTCGACCCGATGGAACAAACATAACATTCCAGTAAAAACCAACATTTGTTGATCTTCTAACATCATGTTATGCATTATGATACAAGAATACGTTATTCGGCGTATTATGTTGACATGGTATGCACGACACGGCTGTTGTATTATTCCACAACGTCCTTGAAAAACACAAAAAGCATGTTTGATATCCTTCTGTGCACCTTGTTGACGTTTTTTAAACTAGCCATGTTTCGGGTCACTAGCACAAGTAAAGGATTTGACGAAAATTGCGTACTGTGGGTAAATTCCATCCGCTAAATAATACCTTAATTTAAATGCAACTTCATTAACCACAAATGGAGCTATAGGGCATGTGTCATCAAGAATGTCTTCTAATAATAGAGAGTTGTCTAAAACATTAATATCCTTATGCGCTCCCGCTGCCCAAAAAAAAG
Source organism: Glebionis coronaria (assembly GCA_025667525.1). Lineage (NCBI taxonomy): Eukaryota > Viridiplantae > Streptophyta > Magnoliopsida > Asterales > Asteraceae > Glebionis > Glebionis coronaria. The sequence goes on along the minus strand of CM046879.1, from coordinate 51,923,369 downwards.
GATGCCAAACCCACAAATCTTGTGAAGCCATCGCTTCAAGAATTATAATTGGGTCCTTTTTATCACCCCTACCGTAATGTCCCTGCCATGAGATCGGACAATTTTTCCATTCTCTGTGCACATAATCGATGCTATCAATCATTCTTAGAAAAGCATGAACTGTCTCATGTTTTTCGTATTTATTTTCAACGTCTTTCAATGTTGTCTTTCTTAAATGCTGCTCTTTGTATAAATAAATTATGCACATATTAAAGAAAAAGAGACATTTACATGGAGTATGCTCACTCATTTTCAAATATTCATCACATGCATCAGGGTGTTGTAGTATACCAATTAATATATGGCGGTCGTGCACTTCATAATAACACTTAAACTCATTCGACCCGTAGCATCAGGCCGAATTTTAAAGAAATCAAAATACCTTGAAAGCGGACAAGCATCGTAAGATTTAATGCCATCGACAATTTTTTTAAACGGGTTTCGCTCACACGATATCTTCGACGAAAATAGTATAACGGTTACGTATAGTGCTCGTCAAATATTCTTCCATCAAGCGTTTTTCGGCTCTCACACGGTTTGGGTGTATCAATTTACGGGTGAGTCGACGCGGATTTTTTGTTGTAGCAACCATCATTATACTCGTACGCTCGCATCATAATATCAATGTCGGTTTCATCGTCGATATCAAAAGATGTAGGTACATAATTTTGATTTCGAACAATCTGTGAGAATGTGTTGTAAGTAAGTTGTGTGAAAAATATATTGTGGTAATGAGGTACTTATATAAATATTTGTGGGTTAAAACATTACTTTTTTTATAAGAATCTACCCGTTAGAGGGGGCTTTTTAAAATTTTCGAATTTAAAAGGGTTTTAAAAAAAGAGTCGTTACATGGGTAAAACATAAAATAAAAACCCCACAACGTGCTTTGGCGAGTTAACATGGGTTCCAACGCCGTTGCCAAAGCAAGGAATGGTACTATAAAGCCGGCTAGCATCGTATGCCAACTCAGCTCTTAAGAGCAAAGTATATGTTTTAATATTAAAATCGTATTATTCAGTATTTTAGACAAGTGATAACAGGGTGGGTATTACTAAAACCCATGGATGATATTGAGCTTTCCATCGGATAACATGCAGGTATCTCTAGAACTCATTACGTACCCGACAAAAGAAATTAATCAATACACAATAGCCTATCACCCCCTCCATAGTTAAACAATATGTTGTGTTTGGTAAATATTTTGATACACTCCGTAACTCTAACTTGTAATATTAAGTTGGAAACATTTATGATATTTTGGTTATTCAGATGATTCATATTTTCGGTTTGATTTGCATGTTGGATATTTTCTTTTAGGTTTTTTGTATTATAGGATGAAATCACAAGGCCAAAGGGCTTCATAATGCTATTTATTATCTAAAATTCGCGAATGTTTTTCAACGGATTTGCATCTTCATCAAAGTTTTTGGTTTTTGCAAAATGCGGCGGTCGCAAAAGTTACCATGGCAAAATTCGTAGGAAAATATAACTGTTGCAAAAAGTCTTCGTTGCAAAATTTTTGAAAAAATTCTTTGTTGCAAAATTATGGGAAAATTTCTTCTTTGCAAAACGAGCATGTAGTTTCAACAAATTATCTTTTGTTGCAAAACGGTTGCAAATTTTTTCTTATTTGTTGCAAATAAATTTGCATGGAGCCGTTTTGCAAGAATCAAAATCTTGCATTTTTGTTGCAAACAACCTTTTGCAACTGATTTTGCATCGTTTTTGAACGGTTGTGTTAGGGCATTTTTGTTGTAGTGCAAACCTGCCAAACCTCCCCGAACGCGACCCGATTTTGTCGAGTTTTGGTTTGCCCCGTCGGTTTCACTATTCCGGATGCTTTTTCCATCGGTATCTAAGTCGTATGGGCCAATTTAACAATTGGTTTTTTACCAGGCCAATTCATGTAACAAGTGTTCAGTTTTGAGGCTTTTTTTTATAGAATCTAGCAAGTTTTTCACATGAATATGTCCCTATTTAAAGGACCATGGGTGTACCACAATTCTATACCACTCATCATTGTAATTTCTTCTTGCATAAACTCTTTGTTTGATTCGTATTCACATGGATTCCCTCCACAGCACTCTTTTTCTACTTTTCATTTCTATGTCGTGCTTAATATTCATATATAAACGTCAAAATAAAAATGTTATCCCTACAAATTGGCCGATTCTTGGTATGCTACCAGGGGTCCTTGTGAACTCCCACCGTCTACATGATTATGCAACAGAACTTCTAACCCGTAGTGGTGGTACATTCATGTTTAAAGGACCTTGGTTCACCAACATGGACATGTACCTAACCACCTATCCTTTAGATGTCCACCACATTCTAAGCAAAAACTCCACGAATTACCCCAAAGGTGACAAATTTCGACAGATCTTTGAAATCCTAGGAGATGGGATTCTTGCTAATGATGGTGAGATCTGGGAGATCAGCCATAAGATCATCATGTCTATACTCAAACATGTAAGATTTCAAAGTATTTTGGAAACAATCATTTGGAACAAAGTAAAAATTGGGCTTTTACCCACACTTGAATCTATTTATGCGCATGGCACTGAAATGGATTTGCAAGATGTATTTCAAAGGTTCGCTTTAGATACAACATGCAAGTTGCTCTTTGATGAGGACCTCAAAAGTTTGTCTCCGGATTTTCCTTACACTCCATATCTAAAAGTATGGAGAAATGCTGAAGAAGCTGTAATGCTTAGGCATGTTACGCCGCCATTCCTTTGGAGATTGCAGCAGCTCCTACGAATTGGGAAAGAGCATATGCTAAGTAATGCATGGAAAACTCTTGATCAATACATACACCAGTTTTTAGACGAAAAACAAAACGAGTACAATAACATAAATACTGAACACCAAGAAGAGTTCTCATTTTTCACAGCTCTTCTAAGAGGGTTCGAGCTTCATTGTGGTACTTCATTGAATCCCACTAAGTTTTTACGAGACACGTTATTAAATATGATGGGTGCCGGAAAAGATACTACCAGCAGTGCTCTATCGTGGTTCTTTTACTGTCTTATGAAAAATCCCATTGAAGAAGATAAGATCTTTAAAGAGGTTCAAACAACTTTAAAAGCAAGAATTGGTGAACAATGGCATGTAAATGAATTAGATAATTTGGTTTACCTCCATGGAGCTTTATGTGAATCCTTAAGGCTTTTTCCACCTGTTCCATCTAACCACAAGTCTCCAACACATAAAGACATCCTTCCAAGTGGCCAAAAAGTTGATCAAAACACCAAAATTATCTTACCTTTTTATTCAATGGGAAGGATGAAAGCAATATGGGGCGAGGATTGTATGGAGTATAAGCCTCAACGGTGGATTTCGGAGAATGGGAGGATCAAACATGAGCCATCTTACAAATTCGCAGCATTTAGTGCTGGACCAAGAACTTGTGTAGGCAAGAACATTGCTATGTCTAGCCTAAAGATAGTGTCAACCATGATCATCTACAATTATCACATGGAGCTGGTGGAAGATCATCTTGTGCATCCATCGGATTCGGTTGTACTTCAAATGAAACATGGTCTCAAGGTGAGATTAACTAAAAGAAGTGACATAAACTAAAATATCAGTTATCGCCTGCCACAAATTACATATTTTAGAATTCGTATTACGTTTTTCAAATGTTATTGATTGTGTTAAGTGGTTCATGGGTTATTTGTATCTCGGGTTTGTTTTGGTTATATATGTTTAAGTATGTATTCATGTTGTTTTCTGTTTGTGGCTTTCGTTTTTGGGTGTTTGTAATACTGAAGGAATAAACTTTGTCGGTTAATTATATTTATACTTTTGAAATTAAATTTGTTATCTTGCTATATGGTGTTTCAGTTTGTACTTTTGGTACCTTTTAGCTTCTTGGTTAAAATTATGGTTTTATGTTTATATGTCGTCGTTGATTCAAAAGTTTATATTTCGTCGTTGATTCAAAAGTGTTCATATGTCGTCATTGATTCAAAAGTTTCTATACGTTTGATGCCTTGACATTCAGTTGTAATATATGTGATTATTTAATGAATTTTTTTTGGTTAATCATGTTTTGCGACATACTGATCGACTAATCCAGGGTTTATTTTTATTTTCTTTTGACATGTTCAGCGTTCAAACTTTGAGTTCCTTTGTTAGATATTAATCATAAAGCCATAATGCATGCAATAGAGCTTTATTAGCTTTGTAAGAAAGTACCACTTATAATTTGTCCAAAAAGTTTTTACCCATTGTGTCTTTACGAATCATCCTCGTTGTCAAGTGCCAATATAGTATATTTGAATATGCTCTCAAAGAAGCAAAGAAAACTTGTAACCATGGTCAGTAGTGGTGTATCATATTACTGGACTGTATATTTGCCACAATTCGACAATCATACACAAGAAATGTGCCCATATCTGGTTACCAGAATATGCCGGACCTATACAAAGATGATGAGCTGACGTTAGTGACGGCGGAAAAAACATTGTTAAAAGTACATCTTGGATTATTATGCATATATAGTCCATAAAGCATAAGCTAGAAAATGTATTCTCAAACACTCCTAAATTCAAATGAAGGAACTAACCTGCATAATCGTTGCTGGACCACCATGTATGTCAAAGTACTTTTTAAGGGGCTCAACCGTCTAACAAACCATAAAAGAAAAGAGTCAGAAATCAATTCAGTTTTTGGTATAGCTTTAAAGGAACAATCATTTAGTAACTTTGCATTCTAAGGAACGATCATTAATCAATTAATTAATTCAGTTTTTGGTATAGCTTTTAAGGAACAATCATTTAGTACCTTTGCATTTTTTAAAATGCGATTAGGATTAGTGGTTACAAACCTGAGACGACAACCACGCAGCACCATCTTATTGATAATGATCCAAACATAAGAGCACGCACCATAGATCTAAAAACACCCATTGGCACAAATCGGGTCGCTCCAAAGGCTAAATGCCCGTATACTTCATCTGTACAATCTTGTGCTTCTTGGCAATTTTAGCTATCTGCTTGCATTAAACAACGAAATCCAAATTAACGCCTCTGTAATATATTAGCCACTTGAACAAATTAAGTTTTATGTGCATAGGTTACCAAGGTTCTTTTTTATCTATTACGTTTTAGTTGATGTACCTTTATTAGAGTATATTGAAGTCATTAAAAGATGGGTTTGTGTCGTGTTTGAGTCATTTTCTTGACTGTAATCTTACCATTTTATAAAGTTTTAAGTGAAATACTGGAATAGTCAGTGAAAATGATGGAAATAAGGACTCATCGACACACGACCATCTTCTAATGGCCTACATATGCAAAACAAGGTGCAATGCTAAAAGGTCAAAATTACGGATTTCAGCATTTCTAAACGCTTCACAATTTTCATAAATACGAAAACCTGGTCTTCGGACCAGGATATTTTCATTTGGTGTTGCTAGAGTGGATATGGAAATTTCTATAGCCTGTGTGCACCCTTCTTTTATGAAGACATCATCGGTCGATAACTTGTTTGGAAGATTAAGGGATAAATATTCACCACTTGCCCTCTTTTTGTTTACCAAATAACATATAGGTTATAAGTTGTATATATGTTTTTGGAACAATCATTTATTTTTTCTTTTAGCCACCTTGGAATAAAGTAAATTGACGGCAATATGATACGCCAGTAGTGCAAAGGGTGGGGCGACCCGTTAGGAGCAAGTCCATCATGGACTGTCCATGCCCACTTGGCATGATGACTAGGTCATGTAATCTGTCTTTATTTAAGTCGTTTATCTCATTGAATTAGGAAAGTATTGTGTTTGTGTCGTAATAGTAATAGGAATGTATTGTGGTTGTGCAATGTTAAATCCTCCTACAATATCATACTACTTATCCTCCTACTCATATCAAATTAAAACATGTGTAATCCACTAATTCTCTTTCTTCATTTTATCCATTCATGAATCCACTTGTCATGATCATATAAGTAGGAGGATATGTAGGCATATAAAATAGGAGGATAAATCATTTTCCATTGTGGTTTGGCTTGTCGTCCAAGCTTGGTCATTCGGTGTTATATAAACCGAATTATGTGATGAAATTTGTCAAATAATCTTATGGTTTTTCTTCTTCTCTTTCTTAAGGAGCTCACATCACGCTTGAAGTGGTGGCATAACCCGATGTTGGGAATTAAGATACCAGGTTAACCATTAACGTTACGAGTGCAGTTTGACACGTATTATTAACACATATAATTAAACGTAAAAAGGGTAAAAGAAAACTAACCTTTGTAGACCACGACAACTTGAAACTTAGTGATTAAATTATCACCTCTATGGTTTGTCATGAAAAACGTCAACCAAGTATGTTCAGAATGCTAGTCGTACTTTACGTAAACCCAAACACCAAGTGTCAAAACCCAAAACGGATCAAAAACCAAACAGCCCAAACCTGCTTCTTTGTCCGACATCATTCACTGTCCAAGAAACTAGATCTTAGTGTTGTCAGATATCCGACAACACTGTGCGACAGAAAACTATTGTTCTGTACGAGAACGATCAGACAACAACAAAAATCTTCGATAAGCTGTTACACTTTTAACAGCCTGTAAACATTCGATCCAATGTTTGTTTAAGATAACTTAGGATTGATTCTAAGTTACTAAACCCGTTGGAACGACTATGAACAAGTATTTAAGTTGTGAGGAGAGATCGAGTGATTATAAACCCTAATTTAGGTTTAAAGCAAATTTAATTGTAGAAGATGGAGATTCAGAGATTGTGGCTGTGTTGAGGTTATTGTTATTTCGTGATATGAATCAAGGGTAAGGGTGTTTATATACCCCTTTAGCCCTATGAATCTATGAAATGGGTTGATGTTTTCGAGAGAGAGAAACTAGAGAGAGAAAGTGAGAGAAAACTATGTGTTTATTTCATACAAATGAGAAAAGTGAAAATCAACAACCAACCCCTTTCCAAGGAGGAAAGGGGTATTTATACTTCCAAGCCACTAATGGACTTGGGCCGGCCCATGACAAGCCCATGGGCCGGTTTTTTACTTAACTAATTAAGTATTTGTTAACTACGAGCTATTACAACATAAATAATATTGTGGAGTGACCGATACTTCTAATATACGTTAAAACGTATTTCTAACAATCTCCCCCTAAGGGAGGTCACTCCACGTTACAAAGTTCTAAACCTAGCATACTATACTAAGTCTTCGTTCTTTAGCTCGTAGTCTTTTCTTCTTTCTTTTGTTGTGAATATGTTGGTTTGATCTTTTAGGCTTTGGCTTGAGAGCATTGTTCTTTTGGCCTTTCACGTGCGATCTTTGCCTTCTTGTGAATTTTGCCTCCTCGTGACTCCATGTTCCACACACTTATGTCTTTTTGTTGAATTCTCGAAAGCTTCAGAGTTTGGTACAGCGGAAGACTTCATCTTGTACTTTCTTGAATTTTTGCTGAACTTTGATGCAGAAAAACATAAGCATGTGGGAACGACTTCTACAGGTACACCGCAACACCACCGTCTTTAACTGGTACACAGCAACGCCACCGTCTTCAACAGGTACACAGCAACGCCACCGTCTTTAACAGGTACACAGCGACGACACGAATAAAATGGCTTTGACATTTTATTCTAATTCGGTAGCATTTTACCTCCGGTCGGTGAAGACCGTTGGACGATATTAGATATCGTACCCGTGGCGGATAGTTTCAATTAAGTAACTTCCTGACAGGATTTCGCGGGTAAACCCGTTCTCTTTATTCGACCGTCCAAAACTGACTGCAAACATAAAGAGTGAATCACTTGGATAAATTATCCTTGTGATTTGAAGCCGTCAATTCATGAAACTTGGAACAAGTGAATTTCAATTAATATTTTCACCATCGTTGCTTTCCAGTTATCACGAGCTCAATTCATAAAGAATCTTGCACGTCACCTACCAAGTGCTGTTTGATGTTAGCACTAGAAGGATTTCCACTCGTCACTGTGATCAATAAAGAGTCACTCTGAGTGTTCTGGCAAGATCATATGATAATGCGTAGAGGCCTGGAACGAGTTTAAGTTCAATTAAGAATTAAACCACTGTTTCTTTCCAGTTTTTCACAAGATTGGTTCTAAAAGAACCGCACGTGTAACCTACCATGAGCTTGTTTGATGTTGGCTCAAGCAGGATTTCCATCTTCATTGTAATACTTGCGTATTACTCGAATGTTCTGGCAATATTACAAGAATACTGCGTAGGACTCATAAAAATCTCTTACTTTTCACAGTGTGTGAGAAAGCAAGGAATAAATGGAAAGTGTCCTAATGAGACTTTTGATGATCTCTTGGCTCTAGACTCGATAGTGCGTTTTGATTTAGTGAGCGATGGCTGGAGAAGAGTGCCACCTTTTCAATACCAGTCTATTCGGAGTGAATAAACCAATAGGTAACGTGTTAATCTCCGTGTGATTAAAACAAATACATTTTGAGAGATATTTGAGTTAGCTGGGAAGGGTTGTGCATTGCATCACTGGGTCCATGATGTCTTTCTTCAATATCAAGAATCGTTAACAAAAATGATCTCAATAGCATATGTATTGACCCGGTTTCTGCCTAAAGTTGTAAGGAGGGCTTCTTTCTTTACACCCTTTATCTTTACAATTCTTTTTCATTCTTCAACCCCTTCAATGCTTACCAATACGTCATCACTAGCACCTTTTTGTGATTGTTCCAGTGCTAGCTTAAGTACTTGGTCGGCATTCAGCTACGTTCACAGTCTTTCTCCAACTTTCCTAGGACTTCTAATTATATCTAGGGAATTGTCCTTGGGAAGATTCCATCGGCTCTGATGACTCATTGGACTAAACCTATTTCTACCACCCTTTTGTCACCACATTCGTCGTGAATTAAGCGTGTTTTGGGAAAGTATAGCCACCATGAAAAATCTTTGAAAATCACCTAAAGTACTTGTGATATTGTCATCAAAAGTTTTGTACCTTAGGTGTTTTGTTCATCAAAAACGCTCCCCCTTAACACGTGCTTTACACATATTAAGTTGGATAATCATTAAGTCTTTTTCATCTTTTAGCCAAGTATCATTTAAATCTCCTTAATCCCATTTTCTCCCCTTATCCAAAATGTTAACCATTAATATTTGGGATATTGAATGGATTAACCGGTCTTTGGGTAAAAAATGAAATCGATGTTTGGCCATAGAACATGTTAATGCTCCCCCTTAAGTTAATAAGAGATAGTTGTAGTGCTTTAGTATGATATATTTTGAAAGATTTAGAATCTCGTGAGAAATTCTTGAAAAATTATCATACCTTAACACTACATCAAGCCGTACAAGCACAATATTCACAAATATACATATTCACAATTGAAAACCAATATAAAGTGGACCTGAAATGTACGACCCAATAGATGGATCGTTGCAGTAGCTTGTGGTGCACTAAATATGGTCTACCACCAACGAATCTTTCAAAGCTCCTCATCAATCTACGTTCACGGAGCTTTTGATCAATCTTCTTGATCACATACTTCGCCATCTGCCGATAACCCTGATGCCAATCCTCGGTCATCTCTGGTAAAGTCCCACCCGAATTAAGATGCTCCAATTTTCCTCTAACGTATAGCAGAGTCCCATCACTGTACTTATAAAGCTCACCCACCCTCATAAACTTCATTAACCCTCGACTGTTCAAGTAGAAAATGCCGCAATTCGGAACAGAAATGCCGGTATAGGGACATCTATCTACATGTTGAGGTAGAACTTGATTCATTGGACGGGTGAGGTTAAGCTTCCTTTGAAAACTTTCGACTCCCAACTGAAGATCTTCAACTCGTTTCTTGATAACAACGCTTCGTGTGAACATACGAAGTGCTGTATTCAAGGCAATGATGTCTTCACGAGGAATATGTGTGAGTTGATCCCGGGTCATCATAAGCAACATGTCTTCGATGTCCTCAAGGCGAATGATAGAAGAATTTCCCTACTGGATTTTGTATTCTCTGTCATCCTCCCTTTTTAGACGAATCTCCGTCACATGATAATAGCCATTCTTGGCTTCAGTTTTCAGCCCTAAAATGCTGGAGATGCGAATATCGGATCTAACATTGCTTCCTGAATTGGCTAAGCAGCAACCCCTGTACGCCCTTCGGACTCGTTCGTCCCAATGAGATGCACCTATAACAGCATACATATCATAATTACGATTTACCTTTGGGACCTAGAGTCGGTTTACCTTTTCCTCGATAAAGGGTATTGTCCCCCAGTTGGCAGCTTTCAGCAAGGTCGGGGAGGTTGCGTACTTTGATGAACCCTTGAGGAGATAAACAAGATCATTGGTGACGAAGAAGTCAAGAGCAATCTAATTATCTTGAGAAGGATCAAGTGGAGGTGGAGCTCTTTCTGATTCATGAAGACCTGGCCGTTGAACGGTATTCAGAGCTTCCAGGATCTCATCAGCATAATACTCGAACTCCATTTGGGTTAACCGGGTTTTGGCGCGAATTCTCTTATCTATTAGCGCTCTCTTCACCAAAGACGGAGTAACCGAAGTCTTATACTCATGAGCCAGAAATGCGCACAAGTCAATTGGACTGCGGATACGGAGATATAGAACATCTCTGTCAGCGTCTGTGATTGGATCATATTGAGCCGCTGCTGTGATCCAAGCTTGTGGTGGTGCAGTCTCGTCAATCTCCAAAGTATCTGCCCAGTCCCGTGTGCTTGACTTAGGAACGGTAGATTGTGGTTCTTGTTGTAGAGGAGTAGAGACATGGACATCTGCTGGTTCTGATTCAGGCATCTCGGCGGTGTCATGGACGTGCGAATGTTGTGCAGCTTCAGGTTCAGTCACGGACTCTGCAATCATAGGAGCAACAACAACAGAACTAGCAGGGTTAGTGGTAACAGGTATAGACACAGCGATAGATGTACCGGGAATCGATGACGTCGTAGTAACATTCACATCATGGCGCCACTTGGATCGTCTTGATTCCGTTGAGGTTGATTTGTCCTTCTGCACAGCATCTTTCTTAGACTTGGTTCCAGACTTAGAAGGTTTCTTTGTGCTGGTAACCTTATCCCCTGTTTCCGGTTGTTTACCCCCATCATCATCCTCATCGCTATCCTCGTTATTCCCCTTAGCACTCTCCTCATTACCATCACCACCATCATTACCATCATCATCATCATCATCCTCATCATCATCACCACCATCATCATCTTCTCCTTATTCTTCTTCTCCTTCTTCTTCTTCTTCCTCTTCTTCTTCACCAGTACCCTCTTCTTCTTCACTTTCTTCCCTTTCTTCCTCAGGCAGAATGTGGTAAGGTACCACACTTCCAAACATCTTGAACAACCGATCATCCTCCATGATAGCGTCATTCAGGGATTTGTAGAGTGTCCGTTGAATCTTAGATTTATCAAACGATCCAAGTTCCCTCATACGAGCTTTGAGGATCTTCTTTAGCTCAAAATCCGTCAAGTCATAGGCAATTTTGTAGGCGGATTCAGAAGGATTAGATGACTTGATCATCAAGTTATCAGCCGCGAGTGTCTTCAACTCATCACGCAGTTTTGGCATAAGGGATTCAACGGATTCTTTCACTCTCTCCTCAATAGAAGCTTCAAGAGTTTCTTTCTGCTCCTTGTAGTTATCCTTAATGGCTCGAAGTCTCGTAAGTCGTGCTTCATACCTATCAGCTTCAGCCTTTTTGACCTGAGCAAGTTCTTCTGCATGAGCTTTACGTGTCGACTCCATCTCTGCAGCGAACTTAGCAAGCATCTCTTCTTGGGCTTTCTTGGATGCTTCTTCACTTTGAATTCGTCTATGTAGCTCTTGGCGAAGTTCATCCATCTCTCTTTTTTGATTATCCGTATGTTTATCCAACATTTCTGCCATTACAAATACAGCCATTGAAGATGATGCAGAGCTACTCTGGGTTGGTTGAAGAGGCTCGGTTGTGACTACGGTACTAAGGATGGGAGTTATTGGTGGTGGAAGGAATGGTGTTGGTACCGGTCGGGTTGGTAAGGGTTGTGTTGGTGGAGGTTGAGTAGGTACCATGATTGTAGGAGCACCGGACTCTTTTTCAACACTTGCTGAAACAGGAATGGATGTCTCCTTCGAAGTAGAATACCGTTCAGGTGACCCAAACTCATAAACATCCTCTGGCTCCTCGTACTCTTCTTCAATATTCATCTGAGCACCCGAACCACTACCACCCGTATCTTTCCTACTCCTTTCAATAGCTAACTTCATTAACTTCTTCTCAGCTTTGTCAAGAATAGGATCATCAACAACTTCTTCGTCGTGGAGAACTAACTCAGCAGCCAAACCATTTCCCTTCTTAGCGACGGTCTTTGTCTTTTTGGCTTTGGGTTCAGGTAAAGTTGTTTGCTTGCGTTTACCTTTGCTCTTAACTGTGGTAGATGAGTCTTCACCTGCTTGAATGCTTGCTCATTGATTCTCAATTTCTTGTAGCAAGTTCTTGTAATCAGCAGATGCGATAATCTCATTTGTTACGAGATGACTGGGAATGGGACCAAGGATAACCATATTCGAATGAGTCTCCTGCCTTAAGTCTACCAAATCATCATCATCCATCGTGTGGTGACGACTACCTGCACGCTTGTCAATGGAAGCATCGTTCTCCATAAAATAACGGATGATTAGTTTTATAAACCTAGGGTACTGATATGCTTTGGCCTTAGACTTCGTGTTGGCAAAGAGTTGGAAAACAAACTCCTCCCATAGTAATGATGCATAGTCAATACCCATACCTCTGTATACCCCATAAAACAGCTTGACGATCGGTGGACGAACAACATCAAATCTAGTTGTTTTGGGTGTGAGACATCGGCTTAGAATCCCAAAAATAGCTTTCCATGGTTGACCAACTTTGGCAGTAGTAAACTCAGACACGGTTCGTATGTCAGGACATCCAATGGCAGTGAACATTTCCATGATCTGATCCTTAGTCGGGTTGGCTGAGAATGATAGGCTTTTGGGTGACGGCCGAAATCCAAAGATCTTCCTGAAGTCTGACACATTAAGCGTCTGCTGCTTGTTGTCCAAGGAAAATGTGATTTTGTTCGACGTCCTCTCCTTGGTAGCCCAGAACTCGTAAAGGTAGTCATAGGGCACTAAAGCACTTTGCCTTAGCGCATGGTTGAGTTTAGAGTTATCAAGTATGGCTGAACCTACCTTAAATCCGTTATGGGTAGAATGAGATACCTCCTTCAAACGGAAGTTGTTTGGAAGAAACTTTAGAGTCTTGGCTTCGGCAATGGCGGTGGCTCTGGCGTCTTGTATTTGTTGTACTGTAGGGTTAGTCATCGTCTCTGCTTAAGATAAAACACAAAGGTTGAAACATACAAATATGAATATCATTATGATTTTAAACCTAAGCATTGAACATATGACCTAAGTCCTTAAGCTTGTAAAACACTCAAACATCTTCTATTCGGAATAAGCATATAATATAGCATAAACCTCTATCCGGAATAAACCTCCTATTCGGAATAAATCTCTATGCGGAATAATGTTCTTATTCGGAAAGATCAGTCTATGCGGAATAAAATTTCTATTCGGAAAGATCTGTCTATGCGGAATAATATTTCTTATTCGGAAAGATTACTCTATGCGGAATAAAATTCTTATTCGGAAAGATTACTCTATGCGGAATAAAATTCTTATTCGGAAAGATCAGTCTATGCGGAATAAAATTTCTATTCGGAAAGATCTGTCTATGCGGAATAATATTTCTTATTCGGAAAGATTACTCTATGCGGAATAAGAACTCTTATTCGGAAAGATTACTCTATGCGGAATAAAAACTCTTATTCGGAAAGATTACTCTATGCGGAATAAAAACTCTTATTCGGAATGTTCATTCTATGCGGAATAAGTGCCTTATTCGGAAAGATCATCCAATTCGAAATGATTAAACACTTATGATTTTTCTAATTAAACACGAATTCGGTTGATTCAAGTGTTCTAAAGGCCATATCAGTTCATTTTGTTCTATTCCGAATCAATCCCAGGCAAAACCCCCAATTAATTAAACCCTAATTTTAAGCAGAAACTTAATTCGATTGATTCCAATTAAAAAGAGGTAATTAAATTGAATTGCATGAATTTTAAGCCGATTTAATACCTTTTTGAAGATCTGGATCTAGAAGATTGAATGATTGAATTTGTTTGTGTGTTCGTGTGTTTGTTTGGATGACTGGCAAAGGAAAAAAGAAGACAGAAGAATGAAAGGTAGAAAGAAAGACGGGGGGGGGGGGGGGGGGGGGGTGATGTTTGACTAGGTCAAACTTTTAACAAGTTTGATACATGGACAAATTTAACCCCTCACTTTTTCTTTTTACTTCAATCAACATTCTTTTGTTTTCCAAGTTTTAATACTTGTCATTTTTGACCCTATCTTATGTTAAATTCCCGAGCCTTAGTGATTTACCTATCTTAACACACGCACAAATCTATTCACGACAAACTTATAAGCAACAACAAGACAAATGCCAAAGCTATCCAACCATTTAACCATTGAGCTACTTGAGTTTCCTCGAAAACTGTTGACGATCTTTTTGATGTGAAAGATGATATAACATTTTCTCCCCCTTAAACGATGACCCGTTTTCTATTTAAAGAGCTGTAGTCATTGTTTAACGAGGCACATGATGATGAAAAACATTTTCCAATTGATGTTTTGAAAAGATCGATTCGCTGGTGGCGACAAGATTTCTCTTATCTTGACAACATAATGCACTGAGACGTACACTAAATTGTGTTAGATCAAGTTTTAAAGTAAACTTGATCCCTTTGCATGATTTGGCTTGTAAATCATGCCTGAGAAAATTAATTCCCATTGTGAGCCAACGTTTTCCAAGGAAATACGTGACTTTAATATGAAAACCGGGTTGTAGCCTGAAATAACTACAAGCCATGATGGGCATGTTTTAAAAATGTACAACTTTTATACGGACTCTATTTATGGCGCCGTGTCAATATTGATCGACATTTCTAAAGCCGTAAATATTACCGTACTAAAAGACATGCCCGATTTAAAAAACGAAAAAATATTTTTGGTTTTTCTTGATTTTATAATTTTTATGGTTTTTGTAGGTTTTATATTTTTATTTTTATTTTTATAGTTTTTTTTCTTGGTTTTATATTTTTGTATTTTTCTTTTTGTGGTTTATATATATACGATAATATACATGATCACGAACAAAGGATACTCTGAATAGTTTACCACCACTATTCAGCTGATTCTTCTGCCAACTCTTTGAGAGTCGCTGGAGTGAATGATTTCATGCCAAGCTTGTCGATCAAAAACTCGATTCGTCCTCGATCTAAGGCTTTGGTGAACATATATGCCAGCTGATACTCAGTAGTGACAAAATACAGCTCGATCACTCCGTTCTCCACCTGTTCTTTAATGAAATGGTAGCGAATGTCTATGTGCTTGGCCCGGGAGTGTTGAACATAGTTGCAGCAAAGGGCAATGGCGCTCTTGTTGTCACAATACATCGGGATTTTGTTGAATCCCAAACCGTAGTCAGTTAATTGTGATCTCATCCAAAGGACTTGAGCACAACAACTGGACATGGCAATGTATTCAGCCTCCATGCTAGAAATTGCAGCGCTTTTCTGCCTTTTTGAAGACCAACTGATCAATCTGTCTCCAAGGAGTTGCACAGATCCAGAAGTGCTACGCCTCGTGTCTTGACATCCAGCATGATCGGCATCTGCGTATGATATTAAAGCAATAGAGGAATCTTTCGGATACCATAGACCACGATGAAGTGTTCCTTTTAGATACCGAAAGATCCTTTTAACAACATGTAGGTGCTTTTCGGTAGGCCGAGCATGATACCGGGCACACATGCATACAACAAATTGCAAATCAGGCCTGCTAGCAGTCAGATATAGAAGGGTGCCGATCATCCCACGGTAAAGTTTTGGATCGACAATAGTCCCATTCCTATCTTCATCTAACTTGGATTTCTCCACCATTGGAGTGTCCACGGGGTCACAATTTTCAAAATTATATTTCTTTAAAGATTCAAGAGCATATTTGGATTGATTAATAAAGATGCCTCTGGGATTCTGAGAAATTTGTAATCCTAAGAAAAATGAAAATTTTCCCATCATTGACATCTGAAAGCGTGTGGACATTATCTTCTCAAAGCGATTTGACAATTCTATGTTAGTGGCAGCAAATAATATATCATCAACATAAATTTGTACCAGAAACATGTCGTTGTCCTCCTTGAGAGTGAATAGAGTAGGGTCCACCTTGCCTTTGGAGAAGCCTTCCGAGATGAGATATGTTGAAAGGAGATCATACCACGCGCGTGGAGCTTGTTTCAACCCATAGAGAGCCTTCTTAAGCTTGTACACATGATTAGGAAACTCCGTACTAACGAACCCATCCGGCTGACTAACATAGACTTCTTCCCTTAGTTCACCGTTCAAAAATGCCGTCTTCACATCCATTTGATAGACGATCATGTTCATATGAGCAGCATACGCAAGGAATAGTCTAATGGCCTCCAATCTTGCAACAGGAGCAAAAGATTCTTCAAAATCTATACCCAAGGCTTGTTTATATCCTCTAGCGACCAATCTAGCCTTATTCTTCAATACTGCACCCATCTCATCAAGTTTAACCTTATAAACCCACAACAAAGTAAGGATGTTAACCTTGTCAGGGAGAGGAACTAATTCCCATACTTCAAGTCTTTGGAATTCATTTAGTTCCTCCTGCATGGCTTCAATCCAAGATGATTGAGTCATAGCCTGCTGCCAATTTTTAGGTTCAACTTCAGAGAGAAATGCATCAAAGTAGCAATAGAGTGCACTATCTTGTAATTGATGGCGTGTAGAGACTGGTCGATCTAGATCTCCAATGACATTCCTAATTGGGTGATCTTTTGTCCATTTGGTGCTATGATTTTCAATCCTAGGTGGTCTGGAGTAAACAATAGAAGGAGCTTCTTCTGAGGTAGACGCGGCTGAAGGGTTTTCAGGTATCGCTACACCAAAGAAAGGAAGCTCTTGCAGGTGAGCATATTCCAAATCGTGATCACTAGAATCCTCTTCAACATCATTAGGCACAAGTAGGGGTGACGATTCAGGTGTAGTTTGAGAATCACTTGGTAAAGGTGCATCCGGTTCAATGTTAATTGAGGATGCATTTGATAAAGCTTCATTAGCTGGAGCAACAACTTCAGGAATTGGAGCTATCACTACGGGTGCTGGAACTTCATCATTTGGGGGATCAAAGAATTCATCAAACAACGGTTGAAACAGTTTATCCCACTCGGGCCTTGTTGGTGGTAAAAATGATGTAGAAGTAGGATTATTGGGAACTAATCCGGAACTAATAGCACCGGTTCCCATCTCAGGAAGCGCGGGTTCAGAGCTGCGTTACTCAGAAGCCATCGCTGTCAGCTCGTCGAAATCTGTGTCCATAGTTTCAACAATCTTACCAAGACGACGGTTGTAAATTCGGTATGCTTTCTTGGAGGGTGAGTAACCAATGAAAATACCTATATCGGCTTTCGGTTGAAGCTTGCCCAAGTTCTCACTATTAATGTTTGGATAACAAAGAGCACCAAACACATGAAAGAATGAAACATCGGGTTTACGATCATGTAGAAGCTCGTAAGGTGTTTTTCCATGGCATTTCCGAATGATAGAGCGGTTTTGGGTGAAACAAGCAGTAGATACAGCTTCTGCCCACAAGAACAATGGAGCGTTCGCATAAATAAGCATAGTCCTAGCAGCTTCCATAAGCGTACGATTCCGTCTTTCAACGACACCGTTTTGTTGTGGAGTGCGTGCAGCGGATGTTTCATGTGAGATACCAACTCCTTCATAGTAATCACGAAGAGTCTGGTTGACGAACTCTGTTCCATTGTCTGTACGAATACGACGGACAGTAGTATTCAAACGTACCTGAATGAATTTCAGAAAAGTGATGATAGCCTTCGGTGCTTCATCCTTTGTACGTAAAAATCTTACCCATGTAAACCTGGAGAAATCATCCACAATAACGAGAATGAATTTCTTACCGCTCACACTTTCAGTTCTCATTGGCCCACAAAGATCCATATGCAAAAGATGAAGTTTTTCTTGATTGGTGTCTTCAGCTTTGGGCTTATATGATTTCTTGGTACTCATCCCCCTTGAACACGCGGAACATAAATGGTCCTTGTGAAATTTGAGCTTTGGAAGACCACGAACTAATTCGTTTTTAGCCAGATGATTAATAGCATCAAAGTTGAGATGAGATAATCTGCGATGCCATAACCATGACTTGGTCTTAGAGGCTTTAGAGAGAAGACATACTGGAGAGGCGGCCATCATGTCTTGTAGGGACAACGTATAAAGATTTGCACCACGAGAGCCCTTCAACAAGTCTTTTCCTTCCAAGTTGCGGATGAAACAAGTATGTTGTCGAAAAGCAACCTCAAGGTTGGAATCACAAAACTGTCCTACTGAAAATAAGTTATGACCAAGACCTTCTACATAGTATACCCTTGAAATCGTAACGTTTCCAATCTGATATTCACCATACCCCATTATCTTTGCAATATGATCATTACCGAATTTAACCGTTCCAAGAAACTTGCTGACGAAATTTCAGAGCATCGAGCGATCTCCGGTCATATGCTTTGAACAACCAGAGTCCAAATACCAGAGGATGATTTGGACCACCTGAAAATATCACCACACAAGGACAATGTAGAGGTATCGGAATCTGAATATTCCTTGTTATTAGCAGGTATAGATTTAATAATCTTAGATTTGCTAACTTTAGGTTTCTTAGATTTCCTAGCCTTCTTCTTCCTAGTTGGTGGTGTAGATTCTAGTTGGCTAAAATCCTGAGTTATTTCTTCAATGATAGGCACTATAGTGGGGGATGACCTAATTAAAGGGTGTTGTTTCCATACTTTAGTGCTAGTGATCCTAACTAAAGGACGCTCAGACCTAACCTCAATGGATGCATTCCTAGTTAAAGGGCACATTGTTCCATCTAATGTAAAGGTCCTACCAGTGGGACGCCATTGCCAGCCAACTTGGGCACGAGTTCTACCAGTTGGCTTCCATTCAAGATTATTCCTAATGGCATTCATTTCATTCACATGATCAATAAGACACAAATCATGACGTTATGAAAACATACATTCATTACAATTCCAACAATTCAAATTAGAATTCACGAATGGTTTAGGCTGCTGCACAGGCGCATAGCTTTTAGTCTTAACATGATTCTTTTTATTTAAAACTGAACTAACATTCCTATGGTGAGCTTCTACTTTCTTCTTGTTGGTACTACTAGTGGAGGGCTTGATCTTATCTTTCTTGAGTGGCGATCCTTTAGCCTTAGTAGACTCTTTTACTCCTGTAGAAGGCAAAGTGGGAACATTAGCAACAGATTTTAAAGGTGCCTTACTTGATGGTGCCAATGACGGTTTTGCTCCTGGGGTCTTATTGAGTGGTGTTACAGCAATGGGTCTATTAGTGAGTAGTGCAGAACCTGGTTTACCTATGTATTGCAAGTAGGCTAAGCAATATTGAACACGCTTAATATATTCATGGGCTGAATAATAGTAGCTACTTGAGGGATCTAAGGCATAAAGATCGTCTAAAATATCCCTAACAAGATCTACATGCTTAATTGCGTTCCTCATATAATCATCGTAGGTAACCGGGTTTCTCTTATGGAGCGGGTTCCTATAAAGCACTACTGACTTGGTTGTTGGAGCACTAGTGGACGGTGCGGAGTCGGTAGCTAAGTTATCAACAACTTCTTGTCGGGTGAGAAGAAGTGTCTCCTTTAATGGCCAAAACCATATTTTTGTCAATGAGCAGGATGTTTAAGTCAGAGATTTCCACACACTTTTGGTTCAGTTGTTCAACATAAGATTGTTGCTGTGCAGCATTAAAAGCTAAGCGTTCTTCTATTGAACCATAAAGAGCGGATAGTCCCTGTCTTGCCCGATCCATCTCCCCTAGAATAGACGAAAGTCTAATTTCTAAGTCCTGGTTTTTAGACTCTACGGCCTCTAGTTCCAATTTTAATGTTTCATTTGATGACACATCTCTCTTCAATCTCATAATCTCTTCCTTTAATGCCTTAACTATTGCAAATCATCTTGTCACTCGTCTCAACACCGTTTTCACAAACATTTGATATCAAAAGATCCTCATTTTGAGTTTGTTGTTTTAATTCTAAAGATATACAATGTTGTTCGAGTTGATTAAAGCGTTTTGAAAGTAAATTGTAAGAATCTTGTAGCTTTAAAAATTCAGCGTTAGATTCGTGACAAGAATGATTATCTACCTCATTTACAGTATCAGCAACATTTACAGAGAGATCACACACATCATCACAAATATTCACAGCATCACAGTTAATCATAGCGGATGTAAGCTCATTCGAATAATTAACATTTACAGTAGTAAGCACATCACACGAGTTTACTTCGGACAAGAATCGGTCATATTCGGTTAAAATCTTTTCTTTTTCAATTAGTTGTAGTTCGTAAGCGGTGTCCATTTCATAAAACACTTTTTGAACTTCTCCAATTTCAAACACAAGATTTTCCTTAAGAGATGCAAAACATCCTTTTAGACTTTCGACAAACGGATTGATCTCATTTTTAAACACCTCGTTCATGTGTTCGAAAGCCCATTCTCTGGCGTTTAGGCCATTTGAAGTCGTACATTCCAAAATGACCTTGTCAAAATTAGTAAAGTATTGATTAATCTCTTGCAAGTTTAACCATACAGTGCTAACAGGTGGAAGATCCTTTGGAATTTCCTTAGGACCTTCCGTGTTGACAAGTGTAGGAAATGTACTAGGGTTTTCTTCATCTAACATGTAGGTTGGTTCTGTGATGAGATCTTTGTCCATATGGAAGCGAATTCTAAAATCCGTTTTTGCAAGCTCCTGATTCATTTTAAAATAATCACACTCGGGATATTTTGCAGAATTGTATGACCGATCCTCATCAACTAGATCCTTACTGGTGCGATCATCGAAAATAACAATCACTTCTAAGACCAATCCTAATTGGGTTGCATTATAAAGTCTAGGATTATGGATCAAAGCTTGTTTTGCATACCGTGGGTTAGGGGGAAGGCCTTTTTGACGTGATAAGTTAAATTCTCTAAACGATGCATCAAATAAGTGCACTAGTTGAGAAGCAGCGTATTGTCTTAAAAGCAAATAATCTAGACTTCTAATCTTATTAGCAGCATTAATCTCCATTTCATTCTTCTTAGACTCGAGTAATTCAAAATCCGTTTGAAGTTTTTGAAAATTAGTGACCACTAACTCTTTTTCGCTAAGTTCTTTAGAAAGATCTGCTCTTAAGGTTTCGATTTCTTGCAAGTGACCCATTTGTTTGTTTCTAAAATGATCATATTCAGGATTTGTTAGAACACTAGATGAAGGCACTAATTCCAAAGTTTGAACTTTCTCGTTGCATAAGGCAAGCTCATCAGACAAATTCTTATTCTTAGCTATGGTTTCTAATAGTGTAGCATTCATTTGGCTAAGTAATGTAGTAGGAACCATGACCAAATCTTGTTGAGCAGGAATATGCGTATGCGAAATGGCTCCCGGTTGTGATTCACTCAAAGTCTGGGGACTCACATTGATATTACTATCATTGATTGTCTCCTCATTTGAAAGACTCACCACCGAAGATTCATTCGAATCAGCACTCTCTTGCACAACTTGATGTGGTTGAATACAAGTATCAGGGGTATTATCAGTGGTATTAATAAGTACCTCAGATCTTTTGTTTGGCCCTAAGCTGGAGATAGTTGCCATAAGAGCTGCCTGTGCAGATTGAAGTTCATCACAGTCTGAGTCATACACATCAAGATCATCTGCTTGGTATGCTGCATTCTGTGTAGTGACAACGTCTTGTTCAGCAATCCCTGGATCAGCAAGAAATGCAAGCTCCTCTTCATCAAGTTCCCTTCCTT
This sequence comes from Glebionis coronaria, assembly GCA_025667525.1. Taxonomy (NCBI): domain Eukaryota; kingdom Viridiplantae; phylum Streptophyta; class Magnoliopsida; order Asterales; family Asteraceae; genus Glebionis; species Glebionis coronaria. The sequence goes on along the minus strand of CM046879.1, from coordinate 51,901,343 downwards.
GTGCCTGAGCATTCACCAGATAAATCTTCTCTGCAAACCATTAACCATCCCTTCTCCTCTTGGGTTTCTTGCAATCCCTGGACATGTGACCTTCTTCCTTGCAGTTGTAGCATGTAATCCTTCTCAACTTGCCTATGGAATTAGCCCGTGGAGGATTGTTGACCATTGGAGCAGGATTGACCGTGCGAGCATTGGTAGTTGATGTAGTAGGTCTCCCCTGATAGGGTTGAATAGGTTGAACCATTACCCTGCCATTCTCAATAGTAGCTTGTTGGCGAGAATTGGATGAATTCCTCAACTGATTATTAGTAGGAGCTGATCCCCTAAATCCTCGTATGCTTAATGTCATTGTGAGATAAGAAGACATAGTGGTTAACACTTCAACTGGGTCAGTTCCTTGTTTGAACACAGGAATGGGGACTTCATAATCATCACAATACATTGCTTGGTCTTGATGAGCTGCATAATCACTAGAAGAAATACTCATGTGGTCAGGGTAGCTTGTTGGATATGCTGCATTCTCTTGATAAGAAGAATATGAAGGCTGAGCATAAGGTGCAATGCTTGCTTGGTGAGGTTGTGAAGCATAGTGTGATGAAGGTGCATTAAACCGATATTGTTGCTGATGTGAGGTGGGTGGTTGCGGTAGAATCGAGTATTGGGGGAAGGTTGGTGTCATGTAAGGTGATGGATGATAGGCTTGATGTCCCAAAATATAAGGAGTGTTGTTGTGTGACAAGCTTGGTTGATTTGCCATCAAAGCTAAGGAATCAGGGTACATACCTCGAGGCGAACGGTGCATGATCACATGTTTCTCATGCTGCTGAAGAAAAGCATAGAGTTGATCCAAATTGCACTTATGCAAATCCCTGGTTAACATAACATCGGTAATATACTCACCCCATTCAGCTTGAGGTAAAGTATTCAAAAATTTAGTGTTAACCTGGAATGGAGCAATCACGAGATTGTATACATTCAGATCATTCATGAGAGTAGTGAATCTGAAGTAATAATCGTGAAGCGTTTCCCCTGGGTTGTACGTGAATCTATCAAACAGATCATACAACTGACATTCCCTTTCCTGTTTGGTAAGAGACGTACCTTGTAGCAACACCTTTAAACGTTCCCATAAATCCTTTGCTACCGTATACTGACTTACCATTCGATAGATGTCATGTGGAAGAGCTTGGAAAATGGTTTGAAGAGCCTTTTCGTCTGCATCGGCAACAAGTTGTTGAGCTGGTGTAAGTTCTTCAAACTCCATTGGTCGAGTCACATTGTTAACCACGATGGTACCATAGTCAAGTGGACCATTTAAAATTGACTTGACCATAAGCCTCCCATATACCGGTTTTCGCTTAAGGTATGACATCATCCGGCCTTGCCATGCTTCAAAAACTTCTTTGATGAGCATTGGAGGACGATTATTCGTACCCGTAATGACGGAAATATCCGTAAGTGATGTCATCTGAGGCATTACTGAATTCGGATTCATTTTGTTCACTTCAAAGAGACAAAGATTATCAGTTGATCGAGCAGTGAAGAAAGGTTGAGAATTTGTGTTGTGTTGTTGAAATCAAGATTAAATCCACTAAAGATCGTCGAAAAAACTCGGAAAAATACCCCTTGAACTTGCTTATCCGGAATAACCCTAACTCGGAATAAATCCTATTCGGAATGTTCCTGCTATTCGGAATCTTCTTCAATTCGGAATGTTGGCTATTCGGAAAGATGGGCTATTCGGAATGTTTGACTATTCGGAAAACTTTGCTATTCGGAAAGATTTTGCTATTCGGAAAAAAATGCTATTCAGAAAGCTTTTTCTATGCGGAATGTCTATTCGGAAAATCCTGCTATTCGGAAAACTCTCCTATTCGGAATGTCTTTTCGGAAAACCTTTATGCTTAATATCTAATATTCCGAATAGAACGTCTATTCGGAATAATCTGGGAATATTAAGTTCGAGACTTTGAATAGATCTTTAAATCCGATTTTTTGATCAAAAACCACAAAAAGTTTTATGATTTTTACCAAAATAAGCTAAACCCAATCCTTATCAATTAATCCCAATAACAAAAACACCAAAAACAACAAGATTCAAGATTGATCTAAAGATCACTAATTGATTCAATAACTAAAAAAGCAACACAATCCTTACCTTAAATCACCCCATGGCTCTGATACCAAATGTAGAATCTTGATAACCTATGAATCTATGAAGTGGGTTGATGTTTTCTAGAGAGAGAAACTAGAGAGAGAAAGTGAGAGAAAACTATGTGTTTATTTCATACAAATGAGAAAAGTGAAAATCAACAACCAACCCCTTTCCAAGGAGGAAAGGGGTATTTATACTTCCAAGCCACTAATGGACTTGGGCCGGCCCATGACAAGCCCATGGGCCGGTTTCTTACATAACTAATTAAGTATTTGTTAACTACGATCTATTACAACATAAATAATATTGTGGAGTGACCGATACTTCTAATATACGTTAAAACGTATTTCTAACATGTTTAATCTTTATCACAAATGCACTTCAACACTTATCACAACTCTTTCCCCTTCTTATCTAATCATACATTGAACATAGACACTCTCCAGAACCTTCTTGTGGCTCGCTAACTAGTTAGGACACAAGGGATTCATGTCTTAATCATTCTTTGTCTTAATGGTTTACATTAGAAGCTTTACGTGAATATCGAACGTACTCTAAGAGTTTAACGTGTGTTCCCCCAATAGGCTTACACATTTCTAGTCGTATATGCTTTAATGCATTCACATAATCCTGACAGCTTCCACTTGGGAATGGATTAGCAAATAACACATATACCAATGACGGAAACGTCTAGCAACACTCACATTCGTTATTTATCTAGAAATGTCTAAGATTTAAGTTTCACAAAATATTCTTAGTAGCATGGTCATTTATGTCTTGCTATCATCCCTTTGTTATAGATATTGTTAAACCATGGATATGGATCCTAACTCAATCAATATGGTTTAAACATTTAGATTCTTGCTATATAATTCAATTCAGATATAACAAATGTAAACAAGAATCATCTTGCATCACCCTTTGGGTTCGGCCGAACATTTATCTGATTAATTCTAGGGAGGGCCCAGTAGTATCATTCTACACTTATCAAGTGGAGTAACAAATTCTTATTTTGACTGCAAGTGTTGTGGATGCTGCTTCACAACATTTCCAATTGTAACCTTTATAGCTACCTTATTCAGGATATCGTTTAACTTATAATAAATAAACGATATCCACACATGCACCAACTTGTTTGCATCTAATGTCTAAGGATGACATAATAACCATTTTCGATATATTACTCATGACAAGGATCCAAAACTAATATTTGAAAATTTGGGGTATCCGATATGCATCTCTTGTTAATAACATATGAGTTTGGTAGGAACAATCCATATATTCAAATAATATAACCAACACTCACATTTGTCTTACATAACAATATTCCTATATTGTTAATCGACAATGGACAAATTTAGAACGATAAAATCATTCAAGGATTTAACATGCAAATATAGGATAACAATTATTATATGAATGAATAACAAATACCAAGTATCTTTATTCATCAGAAAGTAAAAATTGTCGTACAATCTCAATTATCCAAATACCAAAACAGATATGCATGAAACTACTTAGCAAGCTGAAGTCCAATGTTTCCAAACATTCTCAACTCTCTCTTTAAAAAATAGCAAAATAGTTATCTGAGTAAACTTTTCGAATACCAGTTTTAAATTTCACATATAATGAGGAATTTGAAATATATAACGAGTGTCTTGTTTCATATGTCCATACTATTGCAAGCGTCAAAGTTTCGAGAAGTCGTGATACCTTGTATAAGATATTGAATTCAACGACATACTGACAGTCATTTTTACAGTTTCTTAAAATGAAAAGTATTCTCATTCTTTAATGTGTAATGCAACTATGCTCTTAGTTGAGCATATTTAGTTAGTAGATTTATCATAAATGATGAAATCCTACCTTACTAAGATAAAGTATCCTATAGCATGAGTGTACATAAACAACATTATGCCTTATATAATTCGTAAACATTCGTTTTAACAATCATCTAAATACTATCGATTAGATATTGTTGTTGTTAGCTCATCTTGCTCTTATGCAAAAGTAACAACTAGTCACATACACAATATAATACATACATGATGATTCCTTAGTTAAAACTCAAGGTTTCCATCCATGTAATTATTCAAAGTGAATTACACCATTTAAGACTAGCTTCAATGATATATTGCATTTGTGTTAGACTTTATTTCCGCATACATTTATTACAAATAAACATGTATTCCAAGTTCGTTTCTCCTATTCCATAGAATCCAAGTGAATTTTCATTCCAATCTCAAGGATCAATATCTAGCTTAAATGAAATGATATCTTCAATATGTTATACAACATATAAATTTTAAAGAAAACATAGTGCTCCCACTTAATGTTAGATGTACTTAGGAGTTATCTTAATTTAACCAACATCATATTCTAATTAAATTCGTGATCTTAGCTCCTAGATGCATGATTCAATTCATACTTGGATTATTTTATCTTGTATACTACATAAAGATTATGCATACTTATAACCCTTTTGATTACACATCATCCTCACAAAGGGTAATCATAAAGAAAAGAGTTATAAGGCCTAACTGTCATATTACATATACAAGGAAACATGTATGACAATTAATTATCTCTATTTGATTAATGCTTTTAGGAAAGAAAGATTTAGTCATAGTCAATGGCTTGAGTATGATTAAAAACTTCATATCAACATACATGCATTAATATGTATACAATTTTGTCCTTGTGAGCCTTTCTTCAAAAAAAACTCATTCTAACCTCTCTGGTTTAAGGTGAAATATCAATCAAACTCAAATAATTGATTTCCGTTTTAAGGACTACATCTTATCATTCCTAATTGTAAGACATTTATCAAATTCAAGATGTGATAAAGTACCTTAGTAGTTAGTAGACTTACATCAATCTATTAACTTATATTCCTCAGCGTTGATCTTAAAAATATTAATCAAGTGATGAGGCATCCTTGTAAATTTATAAATGGGAGTAACATTTACTTTTGGTTTGACATTCCATGTTCAACCTTAGTATGACATTAGAAGTGGATTTAGAAGGTTGTGTATTTTGTTCTTGAATATCTTCAAGATTTGTTGATGCTCCCACTTACTTTTGTAATTAGAGATTATTCTCTAAATACTACGTATTTAAGAAACAATAAATTGTTCTTAATTATAGGAAACTTAAAAACACATTACAAACTCTCATCTCTAGTTTGTTAATAATATGCTTCATAAGATTTTAATAAATTTGAGAACTTTAATCAAGACATATTGGGATTCCATCAAAAAACCATTTAACCGAAAACCTTAGGAAAGGTATGTGTTACGTCTAGCTAGGAGGAACACCAAAACTACAATCTTCAAGCTAGGAAGTGTAGCAAAATCAAAAAACCCGAAAGGTTTTAGTATTCGAATGGTTGAGTGAAAAAACCCAAAATCCCTAAGGTTTGGGGTTTCCATCGTGGGTTGTCTTGAATACCTTCTGGGTTTGAATCATATTGAGTGTATCCATGACACACGTAATTTTCTGACCTTGATTGATTATACAGGTAGAGCAGTTAAATTTATCATGAAACAAACAATATGAACATAGTTTGTTTCACCACGTCAGACATACCATAATAATGTGGTACTCTACAAGTATTGGAATTGTGAAACTACATCAGAATTCCATAGATAACTTAGTTCTCTTTGGATCAAATACTTGAAAATTTTGGTAGTGCCAAAATGCCTACTTAGTATTTTAAAACCCAGTGCATGCTATTATGTATATTTCCTAGACAATTTAAGAACCAGTGTTCACAAGAAGACAAAAGAATTCAAGAATTATACGTTCGTGTGTTTACAAGGAAACATAACATGTCTATTATACATTTTAAGTCTGAACAATTCAAGGACCTTATGTTTATGTGTTTACAAGAAGCATTACTATTATTCAAAGATCTTATATTTACGTCTTAACAAGAAAACATAATTATACTAACTAAAGTAATCCTAAACGCAAAACTCTTGAGTTATATAGTAATTTCAAGTTTATTTCATACTTCGAAATTATGATTATTTTAGTTTAACCATAATTATATTGACTAAGACATGTAGTGAAATGTTGAAGTAGCTTTACACTATATCATGACATTTGAAAGTAGTAGGACAACAAACATCTAGTGTGTTCAAGTCCTACTAGAATTATTAGCTATCTTACCTTGCGGTCAAGAGAAACCAATAATATGTTGTTCCTTGCACACACTTTGAGATTTCTCCCACTTGTGTAAGGTACAGCATCATATTATGAAGACAACCAAGACAACACGTGATTGATTGTGTAAACAATATGATAATGTCATAGATATTACAAGTAGATTAAGAACCATAACTTTAATAAGGAATTATGGATTTTTATGCCTTAGATAACATTTCGAAAACAAACACTTTGAAAGGCAACGTGTTATCTAATAAAGTACAATTTTCCTTTATGCAATGGTTGTTCATATTCAGAAAGTAGTGAATTATTTCAAAGCAAGTTTGAAATAATATGGGTGACTAACAAGGAAATAAATCTCGTAGCTCCCACTGAAATTGACAATATTACATGGATGTCATTTCAACAATAATGTAAGCAATGCTCCCACTGGATTTTTCAACATTATATATGTAACATCACCAGTTGAAAACCATATCACTTTATTTACTTTCCAATTCTCTTAGAATTTCTACAAGTAACAATGTACTTAGGTATTGAATAGAGTATATGAAGTTCTACTTATGTAGGTGTAGGACTATCCATTCATGCTTTTAGTTAACTTGAATGTAAGCATGCAATTCCTCCTTTATCGTCTACATAGCCACAAGGGTGTTTAGCACTTTAAAGAATAACTAGAGTACAAGAAATATACCTAGCGAGAATGCTAGTAATTTCTTTACTTGGTGCGGTTTAAACTCATACATCGTGACAAGTGCAAGATGCATTTATTTTGGTAGCTATATATAAAAGTACTCTAGTTACATAAAATATGCTTTCATAACATTCAGAACCGAAGTAGGGTAATGAAAAATTAAAAGTGAGTTTAAATATAATGAATAATAATTCAGTTATAACCCAATCTTATTATTGTCACTAATGAGAAGAGATAGGAGTAAGCCTCACTTTTTCTTACCAGGAAAAGAGACTATGTTCGTCCTATGATAAAAAAAACTTTTGTTTATGAATTATTTTGCAATAACACAATTAATCAGAACATAGAAAGTTCAATTTAGTATTATCGATAATTAAATTCTTAATAGAAGTAACTACCCAATTAATTACTAATAAAATTAAGATCCAACTTGTCCTCCCACTCATTATTAGGAGGTCTGACCAGCTAATAGCAAAATGAGGCAAGAGGTAAACGTCGGGCGTTAATTGCATTACAAGTGCAACTCTTAGTATTATGAGGCGGTTCATGAACTATTTTTGTAGAGTGTTTGAAAGGGATGTCATCACAACTCTTACGAGTACCATATACATCTCTAGCAAACTTGTTTTAGAACAATTAGATCATGAGCATGTTTCATCTCATCTTATGCCTCGGGTTCAAGATCTGACCAGGAACTCGATTTAAGTCGTACCAATTTAAAAGCTTGCATAAATTGACATAGGTCTGACCTATGGCAAAATTTTCCCTAGGTTGGAATTCACCCTAGGTCTGACCATATGATAAAAACCAAATGCAAGTGCTATTAGATTGGATGGAATAGACTTAATAATTACAAGTAGGTATGCACATAAATGTGGTAAAAGTCGTGTACAAATAAGCATGAAAAATAGCTTTGTAACACTATGTTTAAAAACCATTAGTAATGACAATGTAGTGATCATCATAGTTCACGGTAACTCCAATCGAACTCACAAAGAAGTAGAGAATCAGGTCAGCGCTGAAGCATATTAAAAACCTGAATTCTTTAGGAATGTTGACCACTCCTCCTTATACCCCTCTTATAGTTTACTCTAGTGGATAGGCCGTACGTCCTATGTGTCCATAGCGTCCAAGTTTTGAATTTCATGAAAACTTGTTTCAATAGTATTTAGGTTTCTTAATTTTACAAAACCAATTTTCCACTAATAAAATAAGAGGTCATTGAGCATGTTATTAGGCGTGTAAATTAGGAAATTATTAATGCCATCTTGTTTACAAGTATTAGTTCATATTTTATTTAGTTTTAAGCATGTAAACTTGTAGGTTAAAAAAATAATACATAGAAAACATAATACAAAAACATGACATTAAAATAAACATATAATTCCAAGTACTCTTGCGAGTCTTCTCCAATTGAAGAACCAAAAGAATCCCTCTTGATAACCAAGAGCAACCACATGCATCAAATAACTTGATTGCGTATTTCTTTTGGCCGGATCAAAAATAGAATAATCATGGCATAATCATGGCAATCTTAATTAACTTTTAATTATTAATCTATTTTCTCTATTAACAAGTAATAATTTATTTGTGTGTATCTAGATATTTATTAATAATTTTATGAAAAGTATTGCATATAGTTGTCATAATAATATAAGTAACAAATAAATAAAATCAGATTTCATGCAACGCTAATATGTTTAAAAATTGTGTAACCCATAACACACCAAACGAATTTACTCGTGATGCCACTGTTGGGATTTAAGATACTACGTTCACCATTAACGATACTAGTGCGCAGCGGATATGGATCTAGTTTGGCACGTATGATTAACACATGTAATTAAACGTAAAAACAAAAAAGAAAACTAACCTTTGTAGACCACAACAAATTGAAACTTAGTGATTAAATTATCACATCTATGGTTTCTCACACAAACACGTCAACCAAGTACGTTCGGAATGATATCCGTACTTCATGTAAACCCAAACACCAAGTGTCAAAACCTAAAACAGATCAAAAATCAAACAGCCTAAAACTACTTCTTTGTCCGAGATCATTCACTGTCCAAGAAACCAGGTCTCAGTGTTGTCAGATATCGGACAACATTGTGCGACATAAAACTATTGTTCTGTCCGAGAATGATCAGACAACAACAAAAATCTTCGATAAGCTGTTCCACATTTAACAGATTGTAAAATTTTGAACCAATGTTTGTTTAAGCTAACTTAGGTTCTAAGTTACTAAACCCTTTGGAACAACTCTGAACAAGTATATAAGTTGTGAGGAGAGATCGACTGGTTATAAACCCTAATTTAGGTTTAAAGCAATCGAATTGTAGAAGATGGATATTCAAAGATTGTGGTTGTGTTTCACGTTGTTGTTATTTCGTGATATGGACCACGAGTGTGATACCAGTGAATGTGTTGTACGATGCTAAGTTATTGTCTCAAGAGTTATACACTATGAGTATCTCTCTTAAGTTGTGGCTCACTTGTGGATGTGATATCCCGAGCCCAACGTCATTTATTTAATCCTATTTTACGAATATTTTTGAAATTTTTAAGAAACTTCGTTTGCTATATATTTGACGGTTTAAGTTGAAACCAACGTTTACGGTCGTAATTTTAACATTTGACGATTTAAGAAGAACCAATAACGACTATGATACTGACGGATGCCCAAAATTTATCTTTTGTTATCGATTGATCGATATTTGAGTTTTTCGAGATTTTATTTTATTACGTTTTAAGTCGAGTCGGGGCCATGTGTATATTCGTTTTGTGTGCGTTTGAACCATTTAAAAGTATTTTCGAGTGTTCGGGACGACCCCTGACTCACGTATATTTTAAAACCGACTAGTGAGTCGTTTCTCGCTATTAAGTTGTGTCGTTTAATTATGAGGCCAAAAGATAGTTAAGTTGTCAACTTTAGTCCCCCTAATTTTTACAAAAAGAAGAAAAGTAAAACACATAAACCATTTTCACCTCAAAATTTTCACACATCTCGATCCCCCCTCTCTCTAGCCTACGGCATCACCACCACCACACCTAAACCACCATAAAAAATTTTCCAACTTGTTTTGATTAAATCCAAGCTTAGACCACATCCTAATTAATCATTGTAAGTGTTCTTACACCCTTTAATCCAACATGCATTAACACAAATTTTCCAAGAATCAAAGGTTTTTCAAAAATATGTTTTGATGTAATTAAATCATTAATTTGTTTAATTGGTGATTGGGTAATGTTAATTAATCCATAAAACATGATGGGGTATATGTTGTTGGTGTTATACAGCCCCCAAAACCCATGAAATGTGGGGGTGTTTGGTGGGTTCATGGTGTTTGATGAAATGTGTTGTGGGTTTGTATGTAGGATTGTGTTTTAGGTGTTTTTGAATGAGTCAAACACATTGCATGTATGTTTTGGTAAATGGGTTTTTGAGTGGATTTTGTGTTCTTAGAGATAAGAACTGATTAAGGGGATTAGGAATGATTACAAGTGGTTAATCTAGGTTAAGATGATGTTTGGATGGATTGGAATCAAGTGTTGAATTGATTTTGGAAGGGTGAATTTAGACCAGACTGTTTAAGGCTTATTTTCGTGGGTTTAACTTTGTAAACAGGTCATAAACATAGGATCGAGTTGTAGAGCTTTGTCTTAGCTTCGTTTTGGTATAAGGTAGAGCTTACGACTCCAAACGAGTCAAAAGTTATGCTATTTTGAAAGTTCGTGTACCGGGAGATGAGAATCAACATAATCCGAAATTATGTTTGGTTTTGGGTCAAATCCCGGGGACCATAGATAGAGTTTGGTAAATGATTGAAAGTTAATTTTTGGTTTCAAACCTGTATTTGTGAGTCTATTTTTTTACTTAGGCGTTGGATTGGTCAATCATGTATTTTAAATGGGTCAAACAAGTCAAACATGGTCAAGGTGCAAAATCAGTCCTAAATGTGTACGTCTAGTAATGTGATGTGTAACGAGTCATATAAGTGAAAACTTTTCATGGGATTAAATATGGGTTTTACACAGGTCATGAGGTATTTGTGTGAATTTTCTTTTAATTCATATAAGTGCTTAAGTCATAGCAAACATCCCGTACTTTTGGTAAGTACCGGCAAATCTATAAAATGGGAGTCAACTTTAATTACGTAGGTAAATGGTATAAGTCTAGTAACAACTACTTGTTTGATTTTGGCGTGAGTTTTCATAAGCATTGAGTGTGTTTTCATATGCGTGTGTTTAGTACAATAATGTACACGGAGTATTGATTTGGTTTACGTACCTTGATTTTTAGGTCAAGTGTTTTATTTTCTCGGGCATCCACATCGTCGGTGACATTTCTCGTTACGTCTTCGCTAGAACCACTACTACTACGCCAGGTGAGTCTATAGCCTCGCTCTTTACTTACTTCAAACGTTTTTACCCGCGAGGGGGATGCATGCTATTTAAATGAAAAGAACATAAGTCATGAATGATTGTTGGACCCGAATGTTTCCTTGAATTGTGTTGTGTACCTAGTTGTAAAAGTCCCTAAATTCCTGAACTATTAAATGTTGTCTTGCCCTTGTGTGGGTTGGAGATAGCCGCTTATACAATTGATAGTACTATGGGGTTGACGACCCTATCCGAGACGAGAGCTAGTACGTTGAGTACCCTCTGCGGACGGATAATTTGTGATAAGAAATAAGGTATAATTACAACTAATGCCTTTAGAAGGGGCACTGGTTTCACTTAAATCATGCCGGTAAATGTACGCGGGTGATTGAGTTAACGGATTAGTGTCACGAGCTTAAACACAATTATTAGCTATTGCTAAAGATAATATCCTTGAATAATAGATTGTGAGTACGACAATGCTATTGAATGGTCATGATTGGTTTTAATACTTATGTTCAACCTATGATTTGATAAACCTATAGATTCGCTCAACCTTTGTGTTGTCGGTTTTAAGCATGTGTTTCAGCAAATCAAGATTGATAGCAGCGGAGCATGCGAGGATGGAAGTTTTTGTGGCTTGACGGTCTACTTGTTTTTCCACCCTTATTTAACTTAAAACTCTTTTATTTTTCTGTCATGTGAACAAAATGTATCTTTTGGGGTTGAGATTCAGCGGGGACCTAACGCAAACTCTGTTTAGTATTATCTTGGGATTTGGAAAACTGTAGACTAGTGTGTTTTTAATAATGTTAAATTTATGTTTAAACTTTTACGTCTCTTTGAGTCTTTTAATATAGCTTATGTGTGATGATAACTACGTAGCACCCAAATGTTGTAGTTCCGCTGCGCATAGCATTAATTGGGGGTGTTATAGATTGGTAATCAGAGCCATGAGTTATAGAGAACTAGGTCATTTTTGAAAAACCCTAAACTATAACTTTTGGTGTCGTAAGAAATTGTCCAAGCACACAACTATCCTGCATGGCTCCGGTAAGATTTCTTTAGCATTGCTTTATATCGTAGATGTATCCCTCAAAATTGATATGAATTCCCTAGTATATAGTAAGTAAATACTAATATATATACTGAGATATATTATTATGTACGTTGAGTACTTATCATCGTAATTTGCAACCATTTATACGGCTATCATATATGTTGCATGTAATTGGCATACAGGCTACATTGCATTACGTGGCAACACTGCGTTGTGATCCTACGTGTATGTAGGAATGATTGTATGTATAAGTATGTATATACTATGGTATTTAAAGGCATTACACGTGAAGCAATGGTCCTTGCGTGATTATCGTAAATGTTATAATGCGGTTTTGTTGAGAATTCGGCCTCACCGCTAATTATCAATCTTGATAATTAATTTATTGTTCGAATAACCGAGTGTGAACCTCGTTTGATATTCTAGATACGTAAATAATTCTTCGTAACATATTGTATATCGACTAGATTGAACTCGATTGTCGTTATCGCACCGTGATGTGTCATTTTTGGACATCTTCTTTGTGGAACGTAAATTACTCACGTACTACTGTATTTCCTTTATCCCTTATGGGTTTTATATATTAGTTAGTGTAACTATAACATAGACGAAGTATAATCAACGATGCGTACATCGTGGCGGCGAATCATGTGTGTATTTTATGAAACATGGTTGAGGCGTGTTGCCATTTAATCGTTGCTTACTATTCTACTTGAATTTAAAGATGTGTTTTAAAATAGACTAGCGTTGTGATCAATCACGATAACTTGGAATTTGGTTGGTTTTTGTGTTAATTTTGTGGAGTACGATTTCAAGACTCATCTGAGGCCGATAACAACACTTAGTTGACATACGTATTCTCGCTTCGTTTATTTCATTTTGTTTTTGTTGTTTCATTATTTTAAATTTGATAGTATATATGACGAGGTCCGACATTTGTGCGAGTTAAATAAGCATTAAACTTTGTTGATCGAATGATTTAAACATAAAGTGCTTTACATATTAAATAAATAGTGAATGAAACTTTTGGATAAAAATGACGTATGGTGTGTCTTGTAACAAAGTAGAATTTTTATAGAGAATAAATGGATAAAGTGAAATTATTTTTCCTTCAACCTTGGTTGGTAAATCGTAATAAGTAATTTATATTACTCGTAAAATCCTTGCTTTCATATATTAATAATTTGATACTAGAAGCTTGTGATGGATTTGTCAAGAACTTGTTTAATTTAATTTGAGAAAGGAGTTATAATAAAATTAATGATATGACTATTGAGTATATGCAACTTTGGATTTAATATGAATTAAGTTTGAGTCAATATAGCAAATGTTTGGCATATTTTTTAATATAGAACATGTGTAGAAAATTGATCATGTATTTTGGAGCTAGAGACTTTGTAAAACTGGTTTTAATCTTAAACATAAGGTCATGTTATATGCATTGGTATAAACTAGAACTCGTCACTTGTTGTAATGATTAAACAGGGATAAAATCGAGAGATACACTTTAAGTGAGAAATTCTAACGCTTGAAACAAATTATTAAATATTGATGGAACGTCATTTTACTCTACTGCGAGATGTGTTAATTTTAAAATCGTTTGATAATTGGCTAAAGATTTAAAATTCAAATTTTATATATTTTAGAATTAATTGAAATAAGCATCTTAATTATTTATTATAATTATTATTATCATCGAGATTCAAGTGTCGACTAATATCAGTAATTTATCCGAAATAATACTACGTGAAACTTCTTTAGCATTTGAGTCGAATCGCATGAATATGATTTAACAAATCAGTTTTAAGGAAGACATGTGTATAATAAAAAGTCAAAGGTTGATTTTTAAGATTTAGTTGGACTAGTTTGAGTCATGTTGGATACGTGTATATTTGTGATAATATAAGTCGTAATAATGATAACGTAAAACTTTGAAAATTCTTACTATGTACGTTTTTGGTACTTAAGATATGAACATTAATGACATTTTGATACAAGTAGCGAGACTTTCAAACTTAATGATTTTGTCGATTATGATAACCGAGTCACCGCATCTACTAATGTTAAAAATTTCCGAGAGATTGAAATTTTTCCAGAAATAAAAACTTTGTAAAGATTGAAAAATGAAAGGTATAAATTCTTTAATGGTGTAAAACAAATTAAAAATGTGTAAATGCTCGCTTTTACAGGGTACATGGTAACATTAATTAGGAAATGAAAATGGATTATCCAACACACGCCTACTTGAATAATATTTTCTTAAGATGTAATATTTTGAGTCACGATGGTTTGATCGTACAACATCACTTCTTTGTTTTTGCGAGCCTATATCTAAGCTTGAGTAGTCCTTTGTTTTTTCGTTTTAATATTGTCTATGGTATGAGACCGTCCTTTATTTTGAAATGATACTTCACTATTACTTGATAATAAGGGTATGTCCCCCCTGGTGTATTTTTGTCCTGTTCATGGACGCCGTAATTTTTCTTCGTTCGGTTAAGGGAACCTAAAATTCTGTATTTACTTGAATGATGCTATAAATCTTAATTAAAGTGATTATTTAAATTGAACAAAAGCGAGGAGGCGAAGCCACTTTTTGAATTGTAGAGGTGAAGAACTCGATCTTCCTGGTGAAATTGTTTATATTCGACCAGGTGATTCTTCTCCTCTCCCCGTATACCCTTGGTGGAATGTGTGTGCAACTCGAGACGATGGGAATTATGATTGTTGTTCTATTTTTGATGCTTGTGTTGATATTCTATTTTTACTCCATGTATTCGTAGATCGCTGTTGTTATCCCGAGAATTTTGTCATATATTTGAAGTATTTTCATTTCTAATGTAGTTAAATTTTAGTTGGCAATTATATTACTCGTTTACCTCGTTCGATCTCATTGATTTTTGATTTTATTACTTGTTGTGCTTGCAATGATCTTTAGTCTTGAACCACCTTACCGTTATTTTGTGAATAGTCTATTTTGAAAATATGTATGAGTGTGTTAAATGGTTTGTTCAATCAAATGCAAATAGTGTCGATTTATTTATTTAATGATTTATTTATTTTCCTTATAAAAAGGCAAAGCAAAAGTATGTTTCCAAAGTGGACGAAAAATGTTTGATGTGTTTCTTAAAACGATAGTAACAATATTTTCCCATTTCAAATTTCATTTCAAATGATTTAATTATTTTGAATATTTGGTCGAAAACTTTCATAGTCATATTTGGTATGTAATAATAATGTTGTGTCGTCACTCGATCCTCAATTATGCACAGCTTAGCTAACTATGCATAATTCAGGAAGAGTCCTGTTTTGTTGGTTGTTGATGCTTGATCCTCGATTATGCATGATCTAGCTAGTTATGCATAGTTTAAGAAGGGCAATGTAGTTTCAAATCAATTGGTCATCTTTAAAACTGGTAGTGTTTTTGATAAATGTTTGGATGAGAACGCTTTTAAAATGGTGGATCCTTTTGCAAGAAATCATATTCTCTTTGATTCCTGATATATAATTGTAAAATGACACTTGTTTAGGAAAACAAGGCAATTGGGGTAAGTATTAACGAGTAGTTTAGGAAAACCACAAGTTATGACCCAATGAAGTGAGTTCGTTCTCGAGGAGGCTAGTGTGTTGTGTAAAGAGATGATTAATGTTTGTGATTATATTGAGAAGAAATGAAAATAGAAATAAGAAAGAAATGACGGTTACGAAGACGGATCGAGTTAAGACGAAAAAGGCGTTCACGTAAAACCGTAAAAACTACAAAATTAAAATTTTTAACCTAAAAATTAATTAAAAGCTAAAAGTAGTCTAAAATAATATAAATAAGAATAAAAATCCAATAAAAATATTTTAAAACCTTTTATTAATTAAATATTCAATTTTAAATGCTAATTAAAGCCCTAAAATTAAATATAATTAATCAAAATGTCCAAAATATTTTTTTATTGAACAAATAACTTACTTATATTATCTAAAGACTAAAGAGTATTTTTCCTAATTTTTAAAAACTATTTTTCTTTTTTTAAATCACTAAAAACTATTTTAAAACTAAAATAATTATAAAAAATAATAAAATAATGTTAAAAATAATTTAATAATCTTAAAAATCCTAATTTACTCTAATGAACAGTAGAAAATTGAAAAAGTTTGAAAAATATTAAATTTTTCACTAAAAGACAAAAACAGTTTAATAAAAACCCTAATTAAACTAAATTAATTTTAAAAAATAAATAAAAAGTGAACAGTAAAATATTTTTTAACTAAAAATCTTAAAATATTTCTCTAAATCTAAGAAAAATGTTTAAACTGAAAAATAAGTATTTTTGGCACTAAATGCCAAAAACAGAAACTTAAAAAGTATTAAAAATAGCTATTTAACCTAAAAAATACTAAATGAATAGTAAATAAAAATCTAATTAAACTGAAAAATCATAAATAAAATTAGAAAAATAACAAAACAATTTTCAAACCCTAATTCTAATTTTAGTCCACAAAAGACAAAAAATGAAGAAAGCTGAAAGTGACACTTGTTTGGGTTTTGTCTGCTAGTTGAGCAGTACTAAAAATGGTGCTACCAGTGGGAAGTTTGTTCCCACTGCTAGTGCAATTATCAGGTCTGGTGACTGATGAGCTTAGGAAAGCTCTTTGGATTGGGTTTCTTTGGACAACAAGGCACCCCCACACCAATTGGGTTGTGGGGAGTCTGAGTAAACACAAAAAACACACAATCACTTCACAAATTCAAGCTCAAATAGCCCTAAAAGTTTACTGATGAAGCTTAACGAGTTACTGATGAATGGTAACTTGTTTCATGCACAAAAACGGATTTTGAACCCCAAGAACTTGCATACAAGTGCACCAAATCAAACAAATACTACTCCCAATCCTGATTGAACCTATAATCTAACAGACTACAAAATTTGAGGCTCAAATTCCAACAAAAACAGTCAATCAAGGCACTTACTGGTTTCTACTACTTAGGCCAAATTTTAACATGCAATTGTGTTTAAAACCTTACCAAACTGAAAGCTAAGTAACAATATTACCTACTAGCAACCTACTGAGTTTGTTGAACAGGTTTTTAAGCAAGCTTGTTGTCAATAACCCTAACTTAATCCTTAATCCAAACACCCCTTTAGTTACTGAAATGCAAATTTTTCAAACCAAATCAAGTCAAACTCTTACCAAACTGCTTCTAATCACTACCAACATGCATATTAAACCAAATAAACTCAAATCAAACCACTTTAACACACATAAACAACTTTCTTACAAAATTCATGAAAAATCACATAAAACTGAAATTTTAAAAACTAAACAAGGATTGAGATGGTTACCTTGTGGGACCCACATCCAGGTCCCACAGTGACTGGAAAGTCACCTCCTTTCAGGCTGGGGCCTGAGCAGAACTTTGTTGTAATGGGGATGCCAAATGCTTGGTACAAAAATTGAAAAGAAATAGAAGGGAATGAGAACTTGTCTCCTTCTTGTTCCTGCACATACAAAACCAACAACCAGCAATATTCAAGTATCAAAGGCCATAAGCTTGTAGCTTATGGCTTTTGATACAGTAAAAGCTTAGAAAATACAGAAAAACTGATTTTCCTGCAAAAATCCTTTTGAAACCTTGAAACCAATAAACCTTGAAACTTAAACACGTTTTGAAACAAAAACAATTTCAGAAAAACAGGAATCCAATTCCACTTTCACTTCCTTGAAACCTTGGATTTCTTAAAAGATCAAGAACTTTTCAAAACCTTTTGAAAACTCAAACAAACTCAAACACAAAGTGTTTGCAAAATTTTAATGGAACTCAGATCAATACTCATCAAACATATACCAACTTTTAAAACTCATAAAAGGAATTACAATTTCACAAAAACACCAACTTTATAAGTAATAAAAAAGGGATTACAAGTTTTGAGTAAAAACCTGGAACCAAAAAATAAGGGGTCACAAGTCGACTCCCTTTTATACAAGTACTAGGAACTATCTAGAATGATAACCCTAATCTCTGAAAGTCCTAAAAATCCCTTTGAAGAATTTTCAGATATTCCTTGGAGATGCTTAGTTTGAAATCTGATCCTTGATGCCCATGTGATGGATGCAGTGTACTTGAGCCCTTTTCTTCGTTGGATTTGAGTAGAGAGCAAGCAAATTCATCTTATCCTTTAATTTGGTCAAATCAGTTTGGAAGTTTGTGGTTCTCGTGTGCTGAAGCATAGTTTGGCTAGGCCGGTTCGACGACTCTCCTGGGCCGTTCATCGTCTTCCCCGGTCGTGAGTAATGCTGCAAACAAAGGTAAACCGGTTAGACGTGGACCCGAGGCCGGAGCCCCGGGGTCCACCTCCGACGGTCAAGTTAGTATGGTGATGATATATTGTAAAGTGGTGTGGTTGAGAGAGAGAGAACCTGATGTAGAATGAGACCCCCTACCCCTGTTTATATAGGCTTAGGGTTTCTTAAAGGATAAGTTAAGCTGTGTGGGCCGCGGGCCTGTCGGGCCGGGCCCTTAACCGACTGTACGTCGACATGTCCCCCAGTCTAGTATGATATGGTTCATGATCATGTTATGCTAGACTCATTCGTGTATCATGCTCACTAACAACCGCGTGCGGCTTGCTGCTAGGACATCCTCATGGGTCGTCCGTAACATATGGTTCCACTCGTAAATGAGCTACCTTTCAGCAAAAAGATGATGGGCTGGGATTGCGAATAGTGAGCATAGCCACTATACGTCATCATGTCCCCCCAGTCTAGTATGCGAGGTTGTCACCGAGGTTACTAGACTTTATACCCTATTCGTTACTTGTAAGCATATCCACGCCGAAAGAACTGGGAAAACATGTATACGTAAGACGGGTGGTTGTGCTCGAATGCTTGGTTTCCCGTGATTAGACGGTAAGGACCCCGTAAGAAGAAAGCGTGTTCTATAGCCGGGGTAACACTGGCATTGGCAAGGTATCATTCTTATGCATCTCTAACGTGAGGATGATAAGAAGGTTTTATGAAGGTGGAGGTGGAACCCGTATGCTGCATCGTGAAAATTTGAAGGCGTACTTCTTATACCCACTAATGATGCAACATAGTGCGAATATTGCATTCGTCTTAAGGCCAACAGAAGACGTACTTTTGTGGCATGCTTATGCGGATATTACATCCGTCTTATGGCCACGACATTTGAGAATAACTTCCAAAATTTGTCACGGTTTTCCTTGGACTAAACACAGTTGATCAGGCTCCATCTAATTAAGTATAAACGATATAAATTTTGGAAATTCACTCTTTAGCCGGGCCAAGTAATTCATCACGGAAGACGTACTTCCGTAACAAAGATATGAACCAACAGAAGACGTACTTCTGTGGCAGAATGAGCCAGTGGAAGACGTACTACCACGACAAAAGATAATGATGCGCCGTGGAAGAGATACTTCCACGGTGAAAATAATGAGCACGTGGAAAAGATACTTCCACGGCGAAGATAAGAAGTACGTGGAAGAGATACCTCCACGGCGAAGATAATGAGCACGTGGAAGAGATACTTCCATGGCGAAAATAATGAGCACGTGGAAGAGATACTTCCACGGCGAAAATAATGAGCACATAGAAGAGATACTTCCACGGCGAAGACAATAAGCACGTGGAAGGAATACTTCCACGGCGAAGACAATAAGCCAGTGGAAGGAGTACTTCCATGGCGAAGACAATAAGCACGTGGAAGAGATACTTCCACGGCGAAGGATAATGAGCACGTGGAAGAGATACTTCCACGGCAAAGATAATAAGCACGTGGAAGGAATACTTCCACGGCGAAGGATAATGAGCACGTGGAAGAGATACTTCCACGGCAAAGACAATAAGCACGTGGAAGGAATACTTCCACGGCGAAGACAATAAGCCAGTGGAAGGAGTACTTCCACGGCGAAGATAATAAGCACGTGGAAGAGATACTTCCACGGCGAAGGATAATGAGCACGTGGAAGAGATACTTCCACGGCAAAGATAATAAGCCAGTGGAAGGAGTACTTCCACGGCGAAGATAATAAGCACGTGGAAGAGATACTTCCACGGCGAAGGATAATGAGCACGTGGAAGAGACACTTCCACGGCGAAGATAATAAGCACGTGGAAGAGATACTTCCACGGCGAGTACGTGGAAGAGATACTTCCACGACGAAAATAATGAGCACGTGGAAGAGATACTTCCACGGCAAAGGAAGAAGCGCGCGGAAGGAGTACTTCCGTGGCGAAGGAAAAAGCAAATGGAAGAGATACTTCCATGGCGCAGAAACAAGCGCGCGGACGGAGTACTTCCACAGCGAAGGAATAAGCCAATGGAAGAAATACTTCCATGGCAAAGGAATAAGCGCGCGGAAGGAGTACTTCCGCGGCGAAGGAATAAGCCAATGGAAGAGATACTTCCATGGCGCAGGAATTTCCGCGGCGAAGGAATAAGTCAATGGAAGAGATATTTCCATGGCGCAGAAATAAATCGGCAGAAGGCGGACTTCTGCGGCTAAGGAATATATCCGAAGATATTTGTGTGACGTGCGCATAAACAGTGATATTATTATACCCTAGTAGCCCCTCAGTTTAATGGTGCTATACTCGATTAGTAGTATTAAACTTAATCAAGTTTTCAAAAAATTACGATCACGTAGACCAGTGCGAATGGACGTACCATAGTCGCGTACTAAAGATAGAAATTGGGTTCGAACGTGCGAACCAACGCGGATGGGTCGTGCCATAACCGCGAATTGTCACATAGTATAAGACGTATCTTAACTAACTTATGGGATGAGATATCCTATTACGTGCGGCGTACCGCTACAACCATAAGGACGGTCAAAGTTTTGACAAAATTTTGTTAGACGTGCACAGTGTGTCTTTTGCAAGTCCATCATGAGTCGTGTGGTTTGCGTAACTTACTACAACGTCTTGATAGCAAGGTGTCTAACAAGGATACATGATCCATGGTCGTTGGGGTTGCATCCCTCTTACACGACAAGTTGAATTATTAGGTTCACTCAATCCTCTTATCCCACCTGGGAACGATGTGTACATGTACGCCCGTAGGCTAAAGATGTCTGAGCGTGCAGACTAGCGCGGATGGACGTACCATGACCGCGAATGAAAAATAAATTATTTAAAGAAAATATAGGTAATATAGTTTACCGATATAAAAGATATATATATAATATCTTTTATAAATTAGTAATATCAGAATATATCATATCCGAATAGAAAAAAGATAAATAATATCTTGTAGTAATTTAAATGATATGTGTAATATCTGTTATTAATATAAACAATATATGTGGATTAATATGGAAGACACGGCTCATGACCGCAATGAAAAATAAAATATGACCGAACATACAAATCAGCACGTCTGGACATACCACGACCGCGAATAGAAAATAAAATAATTGCTGAATGTGCAGATGAGTGCGGATGGATGGACCGTGACCGCGGATCGAAAAGTCATGTCACAACACGACATTAGTAGAGCGGATCGCGACATATACGGAGAATATATTAATCAAATCAAATATATATATATATGTAATATCTATTTAACAATTTAAAAGATATATGTTATATCTTTTATTAATATAGAAAAATATTAATAATATATTTTTTTGAATTTAAAAGATATTGGTTAATATCTTGTTACCTATTTAAAAATAAGATATTGAAAAATATCTTTTTAATTAATTTAATAGATACTAACGCGAAAGGACGCGGCCCATGACCGCGAACAAAGTAAAATATGCCCAAACGTGCGAGAATATCGTGGATGGAACATTAATAATCACAAATAAAAAATTAAAAAAAAATGACCGCAAAATATGGTTCATGACCATCTAAGGCACATTCGATAAAAGCCTATGATAATAAGCATCTCCTTTAAAGATTGGCGTGTAGCTATTTATAGTGCTTTATTATCGGAAAAAAGTTTGATATTTCCAAAACTCATGATATATTATCTTTTTTACCAAAGAGGGATATATATGACATCTTTTAATCAGAAAAATATTAGAAAAAAAAAAAAATCTCTTTAAAAAAGAGAAAGATATACGTGATATCTATTTTTTGTATTAAAAAATCAGATCCACGATCGCGAAAGAAAAAGAAATTATTTCCAAACGTGAACGGTATGAGCGGAGGGAGCTCGGGAGGAATGGTTACTCCATTATCGACAAAATATATAAGAGTTAAAATATATTGTTATCAATAGTTTAAAATTAGAAAATATCTTCCTAGTTGCATGAATATAGTGCAAGTAGTAAATATGTAAAGATTCACCTAATCTTTATTAGCAATACCTCATGCACATATATGATATTGTGCCTACCGTATGGGGTCAACCCATAAACACTGGATGTAGGCCGTATTTTACTTTAAGCAGTGCGAAAAAGAAATAGTAAAACATGCAGAATGTAATTTTTTTTGTCCTTCATCTAAGATAAAGACGAATATCCTTCGTATTGCATTTCGAAAAACAGATCGCATGGCAGGTCTAATTAAATCGGAAAAACAAAAGTACTAAAGGTTTTAAATTATCGACTTTGAAAATCGATTTTTTTTAGTAGTACGAGACACAAAAAACATGGTTTAGTTTGTGTCCCCTATTTTTTAGGTTTGTCACACTGGCAAAATCACATATAGTGACGTTTAGAAAATAAAACAACTCATCCTCTATTGAATATGAAAGTCACACATGATGACTAATATAAAAGATATTAAAGTAATGCGAGGAGATATTTAGTTTACCAATTTGATGTTCGTAAACCACGGAAAGCGATGACCACGTACATCACATTCTTTCTCGTGAAAGAGCACGAAGTATGTTTTAGTTGTGGTCCCACGGATGGCGCCAACTTGTTGAAGCATAGTTTGGCTAGGCCGGTTCGACGACTCTCCTGGGCCGTTCATCGTCTTCCCCGGTCGTGAGTAATGCTGCAAACAAAGGTAAACCGGTTAGACGTGGACCCGAGGCCGGAGCCCCGGGGTCCACCTCCGACGGTCAAGTTAGTATGGTGATGATATATTGTAAAGTGGTGTGGTTGAGAGAGAGAGAACCTGATGTAGAATGAGACCCCCTACCCCTGTTTATATAGGCTTAGGGTTTCTTAAAGGATAAGTTAAGCTGTGTGGGCCGCGGGCCTGTCGGGCCGGGCCCTTAACCGACTGTACGTCGACATGTCCCCCAGTCTAGTATGATATGGTTCATGATCATGTTATGCTAGACTCATTCGTGTATCATGCTCACTAACAACCGCGTGCGGCTTGCTGCTAGGACATCCTCATGGGTCGTCTGTAACATATGGTTCCACTCGTAAATGAGCTACCTTTCAGCAAAAAGATGATGGGCTGGGATTGCGAATAGTGAGCATAGCCACTATACGGTGTGAGCTGGAGAGGGGACAAGAAAGGAGGAGGTCGTTTTCTGGGTTGGGTTTTGTGTTGGGAGTGAAGTTGTGGGTAAAACCCCCATGATTAATTAGATGAAGGGTGAAGGAATAAGTTAATTAATCTGGGTTTTAGTTTAGGGTTTTTGGGATGAAGGTGGATAATAGGCAGGTTTTGATTAGGATTAGGGAGAGTATATTTTTAAATTAAGTGTTTCCCCCACTAATCTTTATTAAACTGATTTAAAAAATAATCAGTTAATTTTAAAACTTAAGTGGGAAATGATGTGTGGGTTTAGGGGGTGGTGATTGGTTGCTTGACAAGTCAATGTGACGTGTCAGCCAGGGGTTGGTTAATGAAAGTTATGTTGTCTCCCTTTTTTAGTCCCTGGACTCCTCAATCTTGCTACTTGATGAATAAACATTGTCAACACCCAAATCACACTTAACAACTTTTGCCAACTTGCTGAAAATGGCCCATCATAGTTTCAAACTTTTTCCAAGGACCACTTATGTAATTTAAGCATTCTTCAAGGGCTAGATATGCATACTATTGGTAATTTAGGGACCCCAATGTAATTTATGAGTTTTACAAGGGTATAAATTTCCAAGTCTTCCAAAGTTGAGGGATCATTTTTGCCAAATATTCAAACTTTAAGGTCTTGATAGGAAAATCATGATTCGGGTCCGGTTCATTATGCGGCTTCGTTTCCCGTGTTCGTTTTTGATTGATTCTTGTGATCTTTTTGTCTTTTCCTCTATATCCGTACCTAAAATACACAAGCAACAAACACGAGCATATATTTGGCAGTTTTAATGATATTTTATGCATTTTAAGCCCGATTTGGATGATGAGACTATGTATAAAAGCAGTCTCATCACTCCCCCATACTAATGTAGAAACCTTGGTTTCCGGATCTTTGAAGCTACTAGGAATGATCATTGTTCATATGATTAACATAATCAAAGCGGAATTAGAACAACAACCATTAACAAGGTGTTTAGGCACAAAACATGAATTAAAACACAATTGGATTGCTAATTATATTGATAATCAACAATCACTAGACGTGTATACATTGAATCCCACGTCTAGTCGACACACACTTTAGGTTTACATTGTGAATGAAAGTTATGAATAAAACCTAAGACCCTTGTTCCTTTTATAGTGGAAGGAACAGAATCTACAAGAGATAAAATCAAATAAACATCTAAATCTTCTATTTAGATAAAGTATATATTGTGTATATCATAAATAATATACTCAATATATTCCCTAAATAGATTTCTCCATCAAATCTTCAACGTTGACTTTTGTTGACAGCGTTTGACTTTTGTTGACTTCTGTCAACGCCCAATTTGCTCTTGTCAACGCTTGGATTACTCTTGTCAACGCCTGAGTAAATGTCTTGATGTTTTCTTCGTTTTTGAGTTTCTGCCACATCAACTTTTTGACCCAACAATCTTCCCCTAGTTGATGGTGGCAAAACTCTATGTGTATCTCTTGTAAGTTGTACATGATCTTCAAATTGCTTCCCCTCAAGTGTAGCATGTATTTCTTCCCCTTTTTGTCACATCAACAAGGAAGTAAACAACGTATACAATCTTTGAAGATTCTCCAAATGTAGCTCTGTGTAATGATCTTGAAGAACAATAAATATAATATTTTTGATGTAGAAGTAGAATAACCCAACCTTGTGTTCCATGTCTTGTACTATCCACGTGATGAAGAACTTATACCTGGAAAATTATAAGTAGACCTCGATCCCTTGTCAATATTCTCATCCTATGTGAGACACTGAGCACGATAATGTAACTCCTTCAAGTGTTATGACAAGTCTTCGTCACCAAACATGTAAAGCACGAACAAGTTACCTTTAAAGTCTATGACTGGGAGTGCATGACTTTAAGATATAATAGAACACAAACTCGCGAAAATCTTCTTCAATCATCAAACTTACCATAAGAACTCTTCCCCTTAAGCTAACACCTCTTCATGACGAATTTAACGGAATAACATCTTCATACCATATGTAAAAGATCCTGATGGATAACTCTTTTCACAAGGCTATCCCGATTACATAGTTTAAAATATCCATCAAATTCCATAAATAGTTGCTAACTCGCTTTAAAATCATTAATCCCTTTCAAAAGTATCCGAGCCATTAATATCATCATGATATTCTAAATTAAAACGGAGATTACATGTACCTTTGTGTGTATAATCCTCCTTTTTGTGTGCTCAAAACGTACCCATTTTCTTATACAGCAGCTATCCTTGTGTTGTCCAACATCCTTCTCTGTCCAATGTCTTTGGCAGATGTATTGTCCAATATCGGACAATACCTATCAGTGTTGAAGTTCATATATCGGACAACACTGTCAACTTTATCAGCGTTGACTTATTCTGTCAGCGTCAAAATTCTACTCGTCAGCGTCTCATTTAAACCTGTCAGCGTCTATACACCTGCTGACGTCATCTTACATCCAAAAGTGGCTTAGCAGCCTTGTAAATAGACAAATACTTTCCATATACGTGCATATTAACAGCTAGCCTTGAACTTGAATAAACTGCTTTATATCAATGACATATATCATGAGATAAACCCTAAAAATAAGCAGCTTCACGTTCATCCTTAGAATCAAGATCTTCCCAAAATAGAACTGCTATAAATTAATCCCTAAAAATCAGCAAACAGAACGTGTATAATGTTCCTTTTCCTTAGGCAGAACCACAATCTTCATATGAATAAAATCTTTCCACCAATCAGGAAGCCTTAATCGTGTGAACATTCCATTAAGAACCAATAGAAACACTTCCACCGTGTGAACACAAAGCTTTTCACCAATCAATAGCATCCCTTTTTGGTCGTGTGAACACAGTAACAATCAAATCACATACGAATGAAAAGATCACGTCACTTGTTTTAGGCATTGATCGTGTGAATGCTATTCCATGCGAATGCAAAGTAACCAAGGAATATAATATCCAAACAATAGCTTCTTTTTTTTAAAAAATATCATTACCTCCTTTGATGTGAACAATCTTACGTAACAGTCAATAGGATACAAACCCTAAACGTATGCCCATGATCTGCTTCTTCCTTCACGTTCACCATGATCTGCTGATATATTACCCTGCTGATTCATTCAGGTCTAGGGTTCTTCGCATCAAACCCTCATCATAACAGACCTGAATCCCCTATAATTCGAAACCGAACAGTCATGATGAAGTATGTTCTTGTTGATCCCAAACTTAGATCGATTAGCTTTGTGTATACGAGATTAGATCAAGTAATACACGTAGAGAAACCTTTGTATATGCTTTATGAATCTAAGTGTTATGCGGAATTTAACACTTAAATAAGAACACAAGAGGTAAACAAAACTTTCACTTTAATTATGAATGTCGAACTTTCTTACAATGAAAGATGTTTACGAACGAAAACTTATATGAAACTTAATTAACTTGATAACCTAAAGGCCTTCTTTTATAGACATAAGAAGCCTTGTACAATAAGCTATGTATCAGCTATTCTAGGTAAAGATAAATATAGAAAATACATTGTCGTTTCTATCCTTACTAGAAGTATTCTAGAATATAATAAACGTGTAGATTATATCTTCCATCAGTGCTTGTCTTCAATGTGTCAACGCTTGACTTTAACCTGTCAACGCTTGAGCTGTCAGCGCTTATATTGTTCTTGTCAACGCTTGATTTGTTCTTGTCAGCGCTCAAGTGATCTGGCCTTAATTTATTCCCAACAATCCTCCCCTAAACTTGATATCCACTCTTATGATCAAGTTTCTGAATAAGCATTAAGGACTAGAAGGAGTCTTACAAACCTTCTCATATTGGTAATGAATAAATCTGATCAAATCTTTTGCCACGTCACTTGAATAATCTATCTCCAGCTGAGTGTCCTTCATCTTTTCCAAAATAGCCTTGGATATGAAATATTGAGCATCCACAAGTAGATACTCAGCAAACTTTGTAGAACTCAAATGGTATACACCAGCAGCTGAATATAACCTCCATTGAAGACCACTGAGGTCATCTTCAAGATCCTTACATATTGTAGGATCTTCATCTTTTGGCCAACACATTCTTTTGAATGTGGTCCAAAGTTTTATTCCATTAGCTAAAGTTGGTGCTCCAACCTCATACTTGGTCTCCAGTAACCTCCAAAGGTCCACCAAGTCTTCTCTATCACAACTTGCAAATAAAGATATGAGAGTGGTAAAAGTGTGTACCTCCTTGCCAAATCTGCCAATCTTCCAAAATCCACATTCATCTTCTTCATAGCTAACAATTGGATTCCTGGAATCTAATGGTAACACTTGCACCATATCTGAAGCTTCTAATGGGGAGAGCTTGAGGTTCTTTCTTATAACTACTTCACTTGGATATAGTGGATCCATATCTTTTGGAAATTCAAATTTAATTCCCTTCTTCACTGGCCTGGGAATCATCATTGCTTTCTTGATTTCCATTTCTTCTGCAAGTTCCTCCTTTCTTTCATCTGAAAGAAGTCTGAGAGTGTTTGCTTCCTGCACTCTCACCCAAATGGGATAAGCCCTGTTTTCCAACTCATCAAATGTCAAAGCCTTCAACTTCTGATGTGTCCATCCAACTCCATGACATCTGAGCAACATAAAGTAGAGCTCCCTTCTATCCCTTTTCAACTCTGAGAGAATATTGCTTGCCTTGTGTTTCAAAATTACCTTACAATCCTTCTGAACTCTAAGAAGAAGCTCCAAACCCCATATTTGATCTAAAATGGTCAAGTCTAGATTATCCATGCAGTTTTCTTCCCAAGAATTGTACATTTGAACCACCTTTGGCATGTCAAAGTCAACCTGCAATTTCAACTCTCTCAGCTTCTCTTTGGCCAACTCATCTCCATACTCAAGCCTTTCAGGTTCTATAATCATTACACTTGAGTCTGAGCCAGCTCCATCACTTTCTTCTTCTGAAGTCACAACAAATGGTGACTTCTCCTTTTCATCTTGTTCCATCATTTGTTCAGCCAATCTTCTATCAAATTCAACTTGGGCTGCATCTTTTGGAACAAACTCTTCTACCATTTTACCCTTACCCTTATCTGATGGTGCAATGGTTGGTAAGGTAGATGGTAATACCTGAGTAGAAACTTCTTTAATGATAGATGATGACTGGGATACATCACCTTCATGTGCAGGTCTGTCAACGCCCAAATTTATCCTATCAGCGCCCAAAATACTTCTATCAGCGTCCAAATTTGCCTTGTCAACGCTCAAATATTTTCCCTCAGCGCCTTGTGTAACCTCTCTCAACATAGTTGTAAATGACAAATTCAAGTTGGTGGGAGAGATTAAGGACGTATCAAAACCTGTTTGTTTCTTTAAAGATGTAAGGGCTTCAGAAACATCCATTGATTGACCATCTTGGCTGCCCTTATCACTCAGATTTATTTGATCTTCCTCCCCTTTGGAAGACTCCTCCATACCCCTCCTAGCATGATCACTTTCCAAAACAACAATCCTCTCCCTCAATTGCTTGAGTTCAAGGCCTTGTGAGCTGACAATTTGTACTAAGTCTGCATTTTGCTTTTGCAAGCTAATGCAGACTGCCGTCAATTCTAAAAGAGTCATTGGTTCCAGTCTGCCCTCTTCTAAAATGGGGATTTGACCTCCCAAGTCAGATTCATTGGGCATGGATGAGGACTTAATTATGGTGGGACTGCCTTGGCCAGCATCTAAGCGAGAACCAATAGTCCCAGCCTCATCCAGGTCACCAGCCACACTTGTGGTGGTGGTTCTCTCTGCTACATGGCTAGGACCACCAGAGGAGAACACTCCAGTAGTCCTTTGGCGTTTCATCAACCTATATTCAGGGGGTGTGGAAGATGGTGTGGAAGAATGAGTAGATGTAGGTTGGTTAAGGGGTGTTTGGGATTGTGAAGGTTGTGTGTCAGTGTTGGAAATAGGCACATCAACGCCAACATTTAATGTATCAGCATTGAAGGGTTCTTGGTCAAGGTGCATATGTTCAGGTGAAGGTAAAGGTTCAGGAATGGGTTCAAGTTGTGGTTGAGGGTCAATTTGAGGTTGGGGGTCTGGTTGAGGTTGTGCTGCTGCAATAACAGCAAGCATGGCTGGGGTTAAAGGTAGGTCTCTATGGGGTGGTGAATCCATCTTCATAAAACTAGCTTTCTTTTGCTCAGGGATTTTATAAAAATCATTGTGATCCCTTGAGCAGTAACCTTGATCATCAAAAATCATTTGCAGAAAACGGGGATAAGCTAAAGTCATTTTTGTCCCCTTGTTTTTACACATCCCCTCAAAAATCATTTTAGAATAGTTAAATTTTTGCCCTGTTGCAATGCACACAATAGCACTGGCAATGGATCTATTGATCTCATTGTGTGCAGTACATTTAGGACTCAAACATTGAAGGAGGACATGTATGAGGTACTTCCAGGCCGGGGGAAATTCCTGCTTATGATACTTGTTTAAAGTACCTTCATCAGGAAAGGGATATCCCAAAGCCCTAAGCCCTTGTTCTATTTCATTTATGGGAAGGGTGGCTATACCATCAGCATCATCAAGATGCAAGGCTTGGCGTACCAAGGCCTCAGTAACCACCCAAGATCTCCCATGAACAATAGAAGTCAATGTGGTCACTCCATTAACTGTTGAGGAACTAACAGTGTTCCAAAACTGCTTAATGTGTGTGACTGGAATGAGTGGTGCATGAGAAAGAGCATACCTTAAAGGGGATGCGTTCAAATACGCCACCATTTGTGTGTATTGAGGAAATAGATCATCATCAGCGTCAAGATAAGCAATCATGTTGTGTTCTGATCTGAACCCCAATGCCAATTATGCTGAGTTAAACTTTGGTGCCATTAATGAAAGCTGTTAATTTTAAGTGTAGAAGATGAAGTTGATAAGAGAAAAGTGTTAGACAATAATTATAGATACCCTGTTTAAAATAGGAGCCAAATTTATAGGAGAGAAAGAATGCATGTGATTGGCCCAAAAATAGGCAAAGATTTTCAAAAACTAATCATGAAAATATTGAAAAAGTTATAAGTTATCTCATGCATTAAATGAAAGTAACAACTCCTAAAATTACGGCTTGAAAAAATGTCAGAAAGTAACAACTGGGTAGGTCCCATTGAGTGTCAACGGTCAAAAATAACCCATCAACGCCCAGCGGCTATAATCTTGTCAACGTTTGCCTAAAGCCATGTCAGCGTCCAATTTGGTCACAACAACGCTTGGAAAAATCTTGTCAGCGTCCAAAAATAAAATTATTTTAAAAAGTGAAAAATGACCTTAACAAGTAATTTATCCTAGAGAAGATAACCAAAAGCTGATAATTATCATAGGGCGGCAAGCACTGTCCAGTTATGCACACTTGCATAAGCAAGATAGACATACCAGTCCTCTAGTGTCCCTTGCTAACCAAAACTCTTAACAACAAAGTTACCTTATAAAATCCTTGTTACTCCCAGATAAATCCCATATCAAAATCATTCCCAAGTCTCCCAACAGACCACAACCAATTCTAGGCCAAAAATGTCTTGGCAGCATGCAAAGTTGATATACTATGCATGCTACAGTGCCACATGATTTAGTAAAACTAACTCATACTCACCTGTGGACACAATCTAGAATTGTGATAAGAGTATCATATGGATACCCAAACATCCTAAAGGTTCCTAAAACCTCCCCTTAAACTATGATACATAAAGTTTGCTAAAATCATGCATGAACATAAAAAATTTATGTCAAGATAGGAATGAGACATTCCAACCATCATCCATAAATAAAAACTTGTCCAAATGCTTCTCCATTGATCCATAAGCAACTTTGTATCCAATGGTATACTGCTAACACCATCTGCACATTTAGATTGAAAACCACAAAACTAACATTGTTGCTGACAACGCCCCGATAACACATAACAGCGTTGAGGGAAGTTTGTCAGCGTTAGACAATTATATTGCTGACAACGTTGCAAAAACACTTATCAGCGTTCAAGCAACCTTTGTCAGTGTTAGAAAAATATAGTAGAAAATCTAAATTATCAATAAGACCAACAACAATAATGCATCATCCTGTACATACGTTTACAAAAAGAATCCAAAACACATATTATGTGAGATTAACCATTCCAATACTTGTTACCAAGTATTGAAATCTCCCAGCATCAAAAGGTTTAGTTAATAAATCTGACACATTTTCCTTAGTGTCAACCCTATCTGGTTGTATTAAACCTTTCTCAAAGCAATCTCTTATAAAATGGTGTCTAATTTCTATGTGTTTAGTTTTAGAATGATGTACAGGATTCTTAATGATGCATAAAGTACTATTGTTGTCAACAAATATCTTAGTATGCATGAAATTATACCCATAGTCCAACAGCTGGTTCTGAATCCACAATACTTGACCACAACATGCAGCTGCAGCCACATACTCTGCTTCAATTGTAGAATTAGCCACCACTGTTTGTTTCTTGCATTGCCAAGATATTAACCTGCTCCCAAGAAACTGACATCCACCAGTTGTGGATTTCCTATCAAACTTATCACCTCCATAATCACTATCTGAATATGCAATCAGCTCCAATGGGGAATCCTTTGAGTACCACAAACCAAGACTAGGATAACATCTTAGGTACCTAAAGATCCTTTTCACAGCATAAAGGTGACATTCTTTAGGAGTCACTTGATGGCGTGCACAATCACACACAGCAAACATAATGTCAGGTCTGGAGGCAGTAAGATACATCAAGGATCCAATCATGGATCTATAGTGCCTGACATCAACATCTTTCCCATCTCCAATCTTACCCCAAGGGTGTTCTCTATCCATAGGAGTAGTAGCCCTCTTTTCATGTGGAGAAAAGCCAAACTTCTTCAAGATCTCAGCAACATATTTGTCCTGGGAGATGAAGATACCACCCTCTTTCTGCTGAACTTGTAAACCTAGAAAGAAGTTCATCTCCCCCATAGCACTCATCTTGAATTTGTCTGTCATAAGCTTGGAGAAATCCTCACTCATCTTTGAATCAGTAGACCCAAAAATGATATCATCAACATAGACCTGCACAAGCAACACATCCTTGCCTTTCTTCTTTGTAAATAGTGTCTGATCTATGGTGCCCCTCTTGAATCCATTGTCCACCAAATAGGTAGACAAAGTACCATACCATGCTCTAGGGGCTTGATGAAGGCCATACATAGCCTTTTTGACTCTATACACTTTATCTGGATGTTCTGGATCCTCAAAACCAGGAGGTTGCATTACATAAACTTCCTCAACAATGGTGCCATACATAAAGGCACTTTTGACATCCATTTGATAGACTGTGAAGCCCATGCAGGATGCATAGGCTAGAAAAATCCTAATAGCTTCAATCCTTGCAACTGGTGCAAAGACCTTCTCATAGTCTATCCCCTCCTCTTGTGTATAACCTTGAGCCACTAATCTTTCCTTGTTTCTGACCACGATGCCTCTTTCATCTCTTTTGTTCCTTAGAACCCATCTTGTCCCAATAGGTCTGACATATCTAGGACAATCAACCAGCTCCCAAACATCCTGAATTGCAAATTGATGAAGCTCATCCTGCATTGCTTCCACCCAACTTGGTTCTTTGAGAGCATCAAATATCTTCTTGGGTTCTTCTTGTGACAGAAAACATGCAAAAAAACATGCTTGCACAAGAAGGGTATCAACCTTCTTGTGTATATTGGCAATAAACCCACCAAGACCTTGATGAGATCTTCTGGTCTGAACTGGAGTCATAATATCACCAATGATCTGAGATGTGGGGTGATTCTTCATTGTGGAAGTGAGAACCCCTCCTTCAAAGAGTCTGGTGTCCTCAACTTCACGCTCCATGTTGCCAATATCTTCTTCATCAGACTCTCTTTGATCAACAGGAACCTCTTCATGGACATTGGAAGGTCCACCTTATTCAAAACTGGAAGAGAAAAGATGCCCATAAGTGTTGTCAACGTCTGAATCTTGGTTGTCAGCGTCTGGGCTAACAGCGCTTGAAATGTTGTTGTCAACGTCTAAGCCATCAACGTCTGAATTGGTCTTGTCAGCGCTAGATTTACCTTTGTCAGCGCCTGAAGGACCATGCATGTTTGTATCTGGTGGTACTTGAAAACCACCATTATCTTGTCCAGCAGCAGCAGCAGCAGCAAAAGCATCTGTCCAAATGGGAATTGTGACATATTCTAAGGTAGGAGATGCCTTTTCTGCTTGTGATCCAACCTTCTCATGAACCTGTGTACCTGAAACATCAACAACTTGTTCCTCCACAACATTTGAAGTTATCTTCACAATGTCTGGATTAGTGACAGGCATATAATTTAAAGTTCTAGACAAGGGTTCCAAATCAAACAACCAATTAGGACCACTTTCAGGATCACTAGGTTTATTTTCTAAGAACCTAACATGTACTCTCTCAACTATACGTTTGTCCTCTTTAAGATAAACCCTATAACCCTTGCTCTGGACTGAATACCCCATGAAATAGCCCTCATCACCTTTTGCACTAAATTTCCCTAAGGCATCACTAGTATCTAGCACTACTACATGACAACCAAAAGGTTTGAGAAAACCAATTTTAGGTTTTCTTCCCCAAAGTAACTCATAAGGTGTTTTGTTTCGAATTTTGTTAACCAATGCTCTATTTTGCACATAGCATGCTGTATTAACAACCTCAGCTCAAAAGGCTATTGGAAAGTGAGCATCAGCCAACATTGTTCTGGCTGCTTCAATTAGGGTTCTATTTTTCCTCTCAGCAACCCCATTTTGTTGTGGGGTTCTAGCAATGCTAAATTGCCTAGTAATTCCTTTCCTGGCACAGAAATCATCTAGCTTCTTGTTCCTAAATTCTCCACCATTATCACTCCTAAGCATTTTAACCTCATTGCCAGACCTTTTCTCAATCTGAGTGATAAAATCAATAAGAACATCAGTTGTGTCACTCTTCATAGCTAGAAAGAATGTCCAAGTAAACCTAGAAAAGTCATCTGTAACAACAAAGCAATATGACTTACCATTCAAACTTTCTATATTTGTTGGACGAAAGAGGTCATTGTGAAGCATATGAAGAGGTCTGGAACTAGTGTGCACCTGTTTGGACTTGAATGAGACCTTGTGCTGCTTGCCTTTAAGACATGCAACACAAGAGTGGTCATTGTGGAAGGCCTTCTCAGGCAAACCATCAACTAAACCAAGCCTCACAAGTCTATTTATATTTTTAAAATTTATGTGCCCTAGTCTCCTGTGCCACAAATTACTCTCATCTACTGAGGCCTTAGCATAAAAACAAGACATATTTGTATTCATTTTAATCCCATTTAAATTCACATTATATATGTCCTTATGCCTAGGTGTTCTATACTCAATATATTTCTCATCAGGGATCTTAAAATCCTTGCTTAACACCAAGCACTCAGTATTAGTAAAAAGAACTTTATTTTTGTTATCACAAACTTGTAATACACTAAACAAATTATAATCAAGTTATTTTACCAAGAAGACGTTCTCAAAACGCAGATTATTGGTGAGAAGGGTTCCTTTGCCTGTAATGGTGCCATAGCCACCTCCAAAGTATACCTTATCACCATCTTTAATAGGGGTGAAATTCGTCAGATAGTCTTCCTTCCCTGTCATGTGCCTTGAGCATCCACTATCCCAATATCCATAATCATTGATATGTCTTTGAATGCCCTGCACATAAAGAAAACAAATTAGTTTTCTTTGGGAACCCAAGTCTCAGAAGACTTAGATTCATCTGGTTGTTCAATAAGAACAGACTGAGTTCTCATAACAACCCCTTTCTCATCCTTTTTAGGATGAAATACCCAGTTAACCCCAATTGGTTTTGTAATGACCTTTGAAATGTAATTAAATCTGTTGGAAGTCATTGAAATCCCATTTTCATTAGGGTTTTGATCTTTCTTGGGTCTCCATGTTAAGCTTGAAGAAGCTTTAGACCCCTTACCATGTGGCTGCAAATATTTAGGTCTGGTCACGTTTCTGTCAGCGTTAGATTTTGTCCTGTCAACGCTAAATTACCCTTGTCAGCGTTGAACCTAGGGTTTTCTACAGGAACCCATTGCCTATTTGACCAGGTGTTTGTCTTTTGGAAAGGTCTTTGTCCATGAGTGTTAGACCTTCTAGAAAAAAAATGGGGCAGGTCTAATCACTTGTGGACTTTGCTGCACACAAGGTTTGGGTCTGACAACGTTTGACTTCCTAACAACGTTGACTTTCTTCCTATCAGCGCTGAAATTGTTTCTGCAGCGCTGGCTTTGGGAGCGTTGACACACTTGTATGCCAAATGTGAAAAGCTACCACAAGTGTAACAGGCATTCTTAGACACACCCTTAGGTCTAGAAGAGAAGAAACCTGTTCCATGATTGCTAACTTGGCTCTTGGGTGACCTATTATTCCTATACATCTCTGCATATTTAATGGGAGGTCTTCTAACAGTGTTTGAGCCTAGGTCAACAGCTTTACCAGTGATTGGGTGAGTAACCTTAATGGGTGGTGATTCATTGGGACTTTCACATAGCAAACCTCCCTTAACAAATAAAGTAGGGTTAGCTTTCTTCCACTCATTTAGGTCAGTCAATTTTTGTTGATACTCTTCCACTGGAGTGACAACTCTTGGTGGAGGAATGAATTCCTCTTCTTGGCATTCTGGTATACCAGTCCAAGACAAGTCCTTTCTAAGGACACCATAGAAGTCACCAGCAGGTGGTGGAACCAGAGAGTAATCATTCATCCCAATCCCAGTCATGTCCTTAGGATCCCTTTGTTTAGCTACACAGTCTCCTAGGGTTTGGGTGGCTCTATCAAATCTTTGAATCTTGAGGTGAACATTATCTTTATTCTTAATGGCCTCATCTAACTTAGCTTGTAGATCTCTATTAACCTTTGTCATGATGTTTCTAACATCCATACTACCCTCTAACTCATGTTTTAAGATATTGATCTTATCTTTTAAGTCAAATTCAATTTTTTTGTATTCAGAAACGGTTTTCTCAGTTTCAGTAAGAGCTAGTTGGTAATTAGACAATTTACACCTTTCCGTGCTCATATCATCTTTTAGTTTTAACACCTCTTTGTTAAGTCTTTTAGTATTTAACCTATAACCTTTGCTACAAAAATCATCATCATATACCTCATTATCAGATGAAGAGGAGGAGTGAGCCATGAGAGCATATTCAACATGCTTTTCTTCTTCAATATCAGCAACCAAAGATTTATCCTCTTCAGCATTCTTAGCCAGATAGCTCCAATCCCATCCTGTACCATCAATTCCTTGAACTGAAACCATGGCTTTGGAATCCTGAGCTTTAACAACCTGACTTGAGGGTTTACCAGCATCAGATCTTCTAGGAGATCTACATTCCCTCATGAAGTGCCCCATACGATGGCAATTGTAGCATTCAACTTTGGACTTGTCAAATCCAGCTGTGTCTTTAGCATTGAAGGTCATTTTCTTCTTGAACCTTCTGTTTCACCTATTTGCTCTTATACTAGCAAGAGCCATGTTCCACTTGATGTCCATCTCTTCCAAGTGCTCATCACTTATCTGCTCAAGGTCCTCATATGTAATCACTGAACCATTGGGCAAAGAAGCAATGTAAGCACAAACAGTATCCAAATCCAAACCAGCAGGTTTAACTCTTGGGGAGTCATTCTTGAATGTGTCAGCGTCTAAAAAAGAGACGTTGACAGGACTAGTTCCAGCACTGACATATGATGATCCAGTAACTGGATGCATATAAGAGTCCTTCTGATTGAATTGACCTTCACTATGAGAGAAGAAGGCCATGTTGCTGGTGGAAGATTTGTTTCCATGCTCTGACAGAGTTTCATCTTTCAACAGTCTTAGTTTGTTGTAGATGTCATCAAACGAGGAGCTCTTGTAAGTATTATTAGCAAGAATAGATCTTGCCTCAATCTTCCATGCCTCACCAAGACTTTTAAGAAAGGTAGCATTGGTGTCAACATCACCAACTTGTGTCCCCATGAAGGACAACTTGCTTGTGATGTCAAGCAATCTGCTTCTCACACTACTCAGTTTCTCATTGGGTTGAGCTTTGAAGACAACATAATCATGCAGAAGTTGCTTTTTCTTTTCTTCCTTAGTGTCTGCATTGCCACCATATGCAACTTCAAGTGCTTCCCAAAGATCCTTAGCAGATTCATAGCCTCTATATTTGTGCTGGTTTTCTTGTCCCAAAGAGACTTTCAGAATGTTTAGGGCTTTCATGTCAACCCTTTTCTTTGCAATATCTTCAGCACCTACAGCTCTACCATCTCCAGGTTTTTCTTTCTTATCCTCTTCAGGGCATCCTTCAACAGCTGTTCTTTGACTAATGGCATCAAGAATCTTTTGAGCCTTATTGAATGAGTTTCCATATTCAATAATCTCCCAGAGTGTGTAGTCATAGATCCCCAGATATTGTTCAAAGTTGAACTTCCATAAGTCAAAGTTGGTTGCATCAAGCATGGGAATCTTGATGTTTGGTAAGGCTGGGGAGGAGGAGGTTATTGCTTCAGACATGATGTTGTTAGGGTTTTGGTGTTTTTAGGGTTTCTGAGAAAATTAGGGTTTTGGTGTTCGTGTATGGTGTTCTTTAAAGATCAAAAGTTCCTCAACAAGCTCTGATACCACTTGTTGATCCCAAACTTAGATAGATTAGCTTTGTGTATACGAGATTAGATCAAGTAATACACGTAGAGAAACCTTTGTATATGCTTTATGAATCTAAGTGTTATGCGGAATTTAACACTTAAATAAGAACACAAGAGGTAAACAAAACTTTCACTTTAATTATGAATGTCGAACTTGCTTACAATGAAAGATGTTTACGAACGAAAACTTATATGAAACTTAATTAACTTGATAACCTAAAGGCCTTCTTTTATAGACATAAGAAGCCTTGTACAATAAGCTACGTATCAGCTATTCTAGGTAAAGATAAATATAGAAAATACATTGTCGTTTCTATCCTTACTAGAAGTATTCTAGAATATAATAAACGTGTAGATTATATCTTCCATCAGTGCTTGTCTTCAATGTGTCAACGCTTGACTTTAACCTGTCAACGCTTGAGTTGTCAGCACTTATATTGTTCTTGTCAACGCTTGATTTGTTCTTGTCAGCGCTCAAGTGATCTGGCCTTAATTTATTCCCAACAACTAAACCATTGCCGTGCCCTCACGCAATGCTAGAATAAAGTATCGTAGCACCTCCAAAATTTATTTTTATTTACTTTATTTTTATTTACTTTATCATCGCAAAATGGGACGTTTAGGTTCATAGAATAAGAACACGTGAATGCTTCATAAGAAATAATTTCATCGTCCTCGATTTTCACCCTAATTCCATGCCAAGCATGCAACGAGGTCATTGTCATTATAAGTTAGTAATGCTAACACTACTCATATGCCCTAATCACGTTCTTATCCTCCCATTATTCCTAAGTTGTATCTCTTATATTTTATTATGTCTTGAATGTTTCACGAGGATACATTGTTTTACTTATGCGATAATAGAGATTTAGGTCTAAAAATAGAGTCCTAACGGTGTAACGAAGACCATCAAATCAATAACGCCTCCTAATAGACAACGATGTTAAAAAATTAAGTTGACAAGAAGAATCGATAAACACGGTTTTATAACGGTTTTGAACATGAGACTTATTACCAAGACTTTTATACGCCCCCTAACAGAAGGGCCTTATTATCTTTGGTTTACCTCCATCTTTTATTCAACTTCGCCATGAAGCTTTTATTATGACTTCGGTCTTGCCTTGCCTTTTATTATCCGCCTCATCGGTGGTTTTATTAGCCAAAGACGTATATCTCTCACGCTAAAGCGAATTTTGGATCTTTAAAGCTTCGAAGATTAAGGCTTGATTCACTTTCAATTTTGCATAGATTTTTCGGCCTTGTGGGGCTTCAAATTGTTTGCTAGATTTAGGTGAGCACTTGAAATCTTATTATTGAGTGAAGCTTTCGATTATTCGGGTGCCAATACTTCAAAACCGTGACGCTGGCGACACCTTAATGTCTTCCCAATTTAATTACACGGAAGCTACTAGAAAGACTAGAAACCCAACAAGCCTAACTAAACCGCTAAGTCAATATTTATTAAGCAAAAAATATTTACAAGCGAAGGGAGAATAAGCAAACAACGAGAACACATGAGTTTTTGAAAGAATACGAGTACTCTACGTTTAGCATAGTAACTTATAATTAACTCTATCATTTCTCGTCCTCATTTAAGAGACTTAGCCTAATGTGTAGTTAAGGAACCAAAGCTAAGTGCTCAACACGCACGGTCGAGTCAAAAGTTACTCTTATTCTCGCCATCGGAAAACCTACATTCGTGTCTTCAAACACTTATAAAATATGAGAAATTTTTTAAAATTTGGCCATTTTTAGCCTTATTTTGTAACAAAAACGATAAACAAAAAGATAAACTTTGGAAAGCGTGAAGGTTTGGCAAGGCAAGTATCTATTCACCCCCCCATACTAAAGTTAAACATTGTCCTCAATGTTTCGAGTCTAGGGGTGAAAACACCCCCATACTAGAGACGTAGTCGAATGCCTAATCTAGCATGGAAAGGGAGTAACCAATAAATTAATAGCCGTTTATGAAGTGTGCTATAAACCTAAGGTTAGAACATCAAAAGGATATATCATTTGGATATTGAGAAAGTCTTCAAAGTAAATGATCGAGTGCTCCCATAAAACGAACACGAGAGGCTCCAATCGTGAAGATCATGATCTAAAAACCACAATGCACAAACAACCACGGAACAAAGGTTGGAAGGGCACAAATCCCCTCACATTAGACTAATTAGAAAGCAATAATATGTACATGGATAAGCATGGGTCTCCCCCATGAGGCACCTTGTTTTTGATAACCGAGTCAAAAGCTCGACTCGAATCCCCATAAATGTGATCATTTAGGGATAATCATGGTGTGGTTAATTTTTGGTGGGGCTTACATGATAAACAAGGCCCAAAAACAACCGGTATTAAGGACTAAGTCCTTTGATGGTGCAAAATACCGGGATCGAAGATGGCGTTCTCGTTTTCATTGGAAAAACAAATCAACGCCACTTCATGATGAGTCAACAAAAACCCAAAGGGTTTCAAGAAGATAGATGAGAAGAAATAGAAGGGTGGGACAATGGGTAAGTCATGAAAACCATGAGCTACTCAAGGTAGACTCGCACCATTCAAATAGAAAGATTTTCCATTTATTGCATTGGTGGAAGACCGAGATTTCCCTTTATAAACAATTCCAGGATCAAATATCTCGTCCTCGGTGGAGAAAGGGGAGGGAACATAAGGGATTTCCCCCACACTAGGTCCACACAAAACATCGTCAAAAGGATAAGACGAGCTTGTAGCACTCAATACACGTGGTGATGACGGAGTTAGAATTGTAGAAAAATCTTTTAAATCCAATTTAAATTCTTTTCCTTTTTCATCTTCTAAACTCTCCTTGTGAAAACCCGATTTAATTATGTCAAAAATATTTGGTGTTTCTAAAGCAATGTTAGTCACACTAAAAATTCTCACATTTGAAAACCGTTTTGGCAAAGGTGGTGGTAAGTTCTCAAAAAGTTTGTCAACAAAGAAAACTCCCCCATCGGGATCAACATATTCATCATCCGAAGAATCATTCGTGATTGGAATCGTAGGCTTAGCACTCTTAACCTCCACCGGCGGAGGGGACGGAACTTCATTTTTCTCAACAACTTCTAAAATTCTTTTTGAAATCTTTTTGCAAATGTTTTTGATGGGATTGACATTGTACAAAGACGTGATCGAATACACATGGGAAAGTGTGGAGTTTTGAGTTGCATTTATGACGAGTTCTTCCTCATTGAAACGAAGAGTGATTTTCCTAGCGTGCACATCGATAAGTGCTCTCGAGGTATCCAAAATTGATCGACCTAAAATTAGCGGAACTTTAGGATCAATAGGGATGTCAACAACAATAAAGTCTACGGGATAGTAGAACTTTCCAACTTTCACGAAGACGTCCTCGGCAACTCCACAAGCTAGAATCATAGAATGATCGGCCATCTCGATTGACATTCTTAAAGGAGTGAGATTGGGATGATTGAGCGATTTAAAATTCTCAAGAGGGATCAAACTAATACTAGCACCAAGATCGGCCAAGGCGTAGCATTCTTCCATGTCTTGTATAGCACATGGGATTAAAAACTTGCCGGGATCACCGACTTTTTGAGGTATGCGGCTAAGAAAAACCGATGAACAACTAGACGATTTTTGCAATTTTTCTTTGTTATTCAACATACTCTTGAAGTTCACGGCAAATCGAGCCATCATGACTAAGGCGTCGGCAAAACTTATATTAAAATGCAAGTCACGAAACATTTTCATGAAAAGTTCAAATTGATAATTATTTTGTTCTTGTGCCTTTTCCTTGTCTCGTCTTGAAGGGTAGGGTAAAGGTGGTGTGGGTTGAGGCATAGTAGGCATAGCCTTTGGAATCTCGGGTTCCATGATTGGTATTGGTTCAACCGTAGGTGTGGTTTGAGCGGTACTTCGTGGGCTTGGAATTTGCTCCTTTTCAACCAACACCTCGGGTTCTTTCTCTTTTTCCTTCTCCGTAGAAGTACTTGGACGAGAAATGGGTTCTTTGAAAGTTTTACCACTACGAGTAGTAATAACATTCAATTCTCCTCTCGGGTTCATGATGGTATCACTAGGAATACCACCCGAAGAAGAGGGTTTACACATGATAGCTTCAAACATTTTTCCCATTCGGTCTTCAAACTTAGATTGCCTAGCATCCGCTTTTAACAACTCTTGCTTAATCTCATGTTGACCTTGCTCCATTTTTTGTTGATTTTGTTGGAGTCTTTGAACATTTCCTTCCATTTTATTAGCATGAGTCTTAAGTTCATTAGCAAGTTCGTTTTTAAGCTCGTTTTTCAACTCGGATCTTAAGCTAACCATTTCACGCTGCATATTATCAAACTTAGCATCGTTTGCC
Source organism: Glebionis coronaria (assembly GCA_025667525.1). Taxonomy (NCBI): domain Eukaryota; kingdom Viridiplantae; phylum Streptophyta; class Magnoliopsida; order Asterales; family Asteraceae; genus Glebionis; species Glebionis coronaria. The sequence continues at coordinate 51,858,395 of CM046879.1, read as the reverse complement.
TTTGCATAATTCAAAAATTCTCCTTTAAGATTTTTGGTATGATCATTTTGAAAACCTTGTGTGGCAGTTTGAAAATCACGGTTTTGGTTTTGATTCGAAATTTGCCCATTTCCACTTTGATAATTACCCTTGTTGTAATTTCGTTGATTGCCTTGATAATTACCACCTTGGTTGTTGTTTCGATAGTTATTAACATTTTTATTTGGTGGAGCTTGATTTTGGCGGGAACCTTGACCGTTTTGGTTATAAGTTCCCGTGGCTATATAAGCACTCGAAGTGTTATCATCCGCGGTAATGCACTCAGAAAGATCATGATCTCCACCACACGACAAACAACTCTTAGAAACCGCTTTAACCGAAGCGGAATTTGAAGCTTCTTGATTTTTCCAATGAGTCATAAGGTTAGCAAATCTATCAAAAAACGATTTTCTTCATTTGCTTCATCATGTAAGGCATTAATGCTACGAGACGATGACGACGAGCCCAATTTGGCAACACTTGGTGTGTTACGAGGGCTATAAACCTTAGACCTATTCTTAATTATAACCAAAGCTTCTTCGACCGTTTTACACAAAAAATTACCACCTACGGCGGCATTTAAATAATCTCTTTCACGATCATTAACTCCATTGTAAAACGTGTCAATTTGATGCAAGTCGGAAAAACCGTGATGAGGACATTCATGTAACATCTCCTGAAACCTATTCCAAGCCGTTGAAAAACTTTCATTTGATTCTTGTGAAAACTTTGAAATCTCGTTTTTCAAATGCGTAGTCTTAGAGGGCGGAAAAAATTGGTTCACAAATTTCGAAACGAGATCCTTCCACGTCAATATAGAATTGGGTGGCTCTTTCTCTAACCAAATTTTAGCGGGCCCCGCTAAGGAATACGGAAAAAGCATCATTTTAATGGAGTCATTCGAGACATCCTTAAATTAGCAAGTGGCGGTAAGACGATTGAATTGGCGGATATGGTTGTGGGGATTGTCCTTCTCATCACCACGGAATTTGTTGTTTTGGATCATCGACAACAAACCCGTTTTCACCTCAAAATTCTCCGCAAGGATAGCGGGAATCACAATAGCTTCTCCATAACCCTCGGTGGGTGCTTGAAGTAACTCCATCATAGTTCGATTCGCCATGGTTGGTGCTTCTCGTACAATGGGTTCGTCAATAGGAGACTCCTCACTAGAATGAGTTGGAGTGGGAGTTTTGTTCTTTCGTCTACGTGCACGTCTTGCTTGATTACGAGTTAGCATAAACGTCACGTACAACGAGGGGACGAGCAAAGAAGATTCTTTTTGGTGTTTTGTATTTTTTCATTTTTTTTGTGGTTTTTGATGGTATTAACTTTTTTGGAAATTGGTGAATGTATTAAGTAGACAAAAATCTACAAATCTCCTCCTTAATCAAATCTCTTGATTAAAGAAGCCTCAAGGAATGAAAAAGATCACGTGAAGTGAACGCCTTCGATGACTTTAGAACGTTGGTGGAACACCAAAACGCTCAAGAGGGTTTAATCAAATGAAACCAAGAAAAATACTTAGTAATACTTTGGGCGGCAAAACCCTCGATTAGCCTTCAATCTCAAAATACGCACAAGCAAGCGGAGGAAACGAGGCGACGCGAAGCACTTAAGAGCCTTTTTCCTTTAGGTCGTTAAATACAACCGCCTTATACCCACCTTATAGTTTGTATTTTTCAAAATCGAGCTTCTCGAAAGTATTTATCTATTTTTGCCTTTTTCTTTGGTTTGAGATTCGAATACAATGATTGGGTAATGACCTCCCAAGTCAAGGTTGGGATTGCTCACGTATTTGGAGTACTTGTGAATTTATTGTTCTACGTATACACTATAGTAATAGTATTCACACAAAAACCGAAAAACGATAATACGTATTAGTAGAGTGCTACTAATACAAATACTAATTATGGTTATATAAAAAACAACAATTGTTCAATCAAAACACAACACGCCTCCCCGGCAGCGGCGCCAAAAATTGATATAATTGTAAAATCACACTTGTTTAGGAAAACAAGGCAATTAGGGTAAGTATTAACGAGTAGTTTAGGAAAACCACAAGTTATGACCCAATGAAGTGAGTTCGTTCTCGAGGAGGCTAGTGTGTTGTGTAAAGAGATGATTAATGTTTGTTATTATATTGAGAAGAAAAGAAAATAGAAATAAGAAAGAAATGACGGTTACGAAGACGGATCGAGTTAAGACGAAAAAGGCGTTCACGTAAAACCGTAAAAACTACAAAATTAAAATTTTTAACCTAAAAATTAATTAAAAGCTAAAAGTAGTCTAAAATAATATAAATAAGAATAAAAATCCAATAAAAATATTTAAAACCTTTTATTAATTAAATATTCAATTTTAAATGCTAATTAAAGCCCTAAAATTAAATATAATTAATCAAAATGTCCAAAATATTATTTTATTGAACAAATAACTTACTTATATTATCTAAAGACTAAAAAGTATTTTTCCTAATTTTTAAAAACTATTTTTCTATTCTTAAATCACTAAAAACTATTTTAAAACTAAAATAATTATAAAAAATAATAAAATAATGCTAAAAATAATTTACCAATCTTAAAAATCCTAATTTACTCTAATGAATAGTATAAAATTGAAAAAGTTTGAAAAATATTAAATTTTTCACTAAAAGACAAAAACAGTTTAATAAAAACCCTAATTAAACTAAATTAATTTTAAAAAATAAATAAAAAGTGAACAGTAAAATATTTTTAAACTAAAAATCTTGAAATATTTTTCTAAATCTAAGAAAAATGTTTAAACTGAAAAATAAATATTTTTGGCACTAAATGCCAAAAACAGAAACTTAAAAAGTATTAAAAATAGCTATTTAACCTAAAAAATACTAAATGAATAGTAAATAAAAATCTAATTAAACTGAAAAATCACAAATAAAATTAGAAAAATAACAAAACAATTTTCAAACCCTAATTCTAATTTTAGTCCACAAAAGACAAAAAATGAAGAAAGCTGAAAATGACACTTGTTTGGGTTTTGTCTGCTAGTTGAGCAGTACTAACAATGGTGCTACCAGTGGGAAGTTTGTTCCCACTGCTAGTGTAATTATCAGGTCTGGTGACTGATGAGCTTAGGAAAGCTCTTTGGATTGGGTTTCTTTGGACAGCAAGGCACCCCCACACCAATTGGGTTGTGGGGAGTCTGAGTAAACACAAAAAACACACAATCACTTCACAAATTCAAGCTCAAATAGCCCTAAAAGTTTACTGATGAAGCTTAACGAGTTACTGATGAATGGTAACTTGTTTCATGCACAAAAACAGATTTTGAACCCCAAGAACTTGCATACAAGTGCACCAAATCAAACAAATACTACTCCCAATCCTGATTGAACCTATAATCTAACAGACTACAAAATTTGAGGCTCAAATTCCAACAAAAACAGTCAATCAAGGCACTTACTGGTTTGTACTACTTAGGCCAAATTTTAACATGCAATTGTGTTTAAAACCTTACCAAGCTGAAAGCTAAGTAACAATATTACCTACTAGCAACCTACTGAGTGTGTTGAACAAGTTTTTAAGCAAGATTGTTGTCAATAACCCCAACTTAATCCTTAATCCAAACACCCCTTTAGTTACTGAAATGCAAATTTTTCAAACCAAATCAAGTCAAACTCTTACCAAACTGCTTCTAATCACTACCAACATGCATATTACACCAAATAAACTCAAATCAAACCACTTTAACACACATAAACAACTTTCTTACAAAATTCATGAAAAATCACATAAAACTGAAATTTTGAAAACTAAACAAGGATTGAGATGGTTACCTTGTGGGACCCACATCCAGGTCCCACAGTGACTGGAAAGTCACCTCCTTTCAGGCTGGGGCCTGAGCAGAACTTTGTTGTAATGGGGATGCCAAATGCTTGGTACAAAAATTGAAAAGAAATGGAAGGGAATGAGAACTTGTCTCCTTCTTGTTCTTGCACATACAAAACCAACAACCAACAATATTCAAGTATCAAAGGCCATAAGCTTGTAGCTTATGGCTTTTTATACAGTAAAAGCTTAGAAAATACAGAAAAACTGATTTTCCTGCAAAAATCCTTTTGAAACCTTGAAACCAATAAACCTTGAAACTTAAACATGTTTTGAAACAAAAACAATTTCAGAAAAACAGGAATCCAATTCCACTTTCACTTCCTTGAAACCTTGGATTTCTGAAAATATCAAGAACTTTTCAAAACCTTTTGAAAACTCAAACAAACTCAAACACAAAGTGTCTGCAAAATTTTAATGGAACTCAGATCAATACTCATCAAACATATACCAACTTTTAAAACTCATAAAAGGAATTACAGTTTCACAAAAACACAAACTTTATAAATAATTAAAAAGGGATTACAAGTTTTGAGTAAAAATCTGGAACCAAAAAATAAGGGGTCACAAGTCGACTCCCTTTTATACAAGTACTAGGAACTATCTAGAATGATAACCCTAATCTCTAAAAGTCCTAAAAAGCCCTTTGAAGAATTTTCGGATATTCCTTGGAGATGCTTAGTTTGAAATCTGATCCTTGATGCCCATGTGATGGATGCAGTGTACTTGAGCCCTTTTCTTCGTTGGATTTGAGTAGAGAGCAAGCAAATTCATCTTATCCCTTGATTTGGTCAAATCAGTTTTGATGTTTGTGGTTCTCGTGATATGGTGTGAGCTGGAGCGGGGACAAGAAAGGAGGAGGTCGTTTTATGGGTTGGGTTTTGTGTTGGAGTGAGGTTATGGGTAAAACCCCCATGATTAATTAGATGAAGGGTGAATGATTAAGTTAATTAATTTGGGTTTTAGTTTAGGGATTTTGGGATGAAGGTGGATAAAAAGAAGGTTTTTGATTAGGATTAGGGAGAGTAAAATTTTAAATTAAGTGTTTCCCCCACTAATCTTTATTAAACTGATTTAAAAAATAATCAGTTAATTTTAAAACTTAAGTGGGAAATGATGTGTGGGTTTAGGGGGTGGTGATTGGCTGCTTGACCAGTTAATGTGACGTGTCAGCCAGGGGTTGTTTAATGAAAGTTATGTTGTCTCCCTTTTTTAGTCCCTGGACTCCTCAATCTTGCTACTTGATGAATAAACATTGTCAACGCCCAAATCACACTTAACAACTTTTGCCAACTTGCTGAAAATGGCCCATCATAGTTTCAAACTTTTTACAAGGACCACTTATGTAATTTAAGAATTCTTCAAGGGCTAGATATGCATACTCTTGGTAATTTAGGGACCCCAATGTAATTTATGAGTTTTACAAGGGTATAAATTGCCATGTCTTCCAAAGTTGAGGGATCATTTTTGCCAAATCTTCAAACCTCAAGGTCTTGATAGGAAAATCATGATTCGGGCCCGGTTCATTGTGCGGCTTCGTTTCCCGTGTTCGTTTTTGATTGATTCTTGTGATATTTTTGTCTTTTCCTTAATATCCGTACCTAAAATACACAAGCAACAAACACGATCATATATTTGGCAGTTTTAATGATATTTTATGCATTTTAAGCCCGATTTGGACGATGAGACTATGAGGGGAATGACGACGACTTATCCTACATCAAACGTATCGTACCTTATTTATTTTCTTTTCTCGTTCTTTTGATATGTTTAACGACACGCGATAAACTGTTGAAGTTTACCAACTGTGCATCGGTAGTTGGAAGACTATTCCATTGCCGTCTTCGTTTATTTAAGTGAGGAATCCTCTTTGCTTAACTCAACCATCCTTGATTATCGATGGTTAAATGACGGATAAACATAGTTGATGTTTTTATGGTGAACCTTTGTCTTTTATGTGTTTATGTTGTATGTGATCTAGTCGAGTGATTGAAAGTTGTGAGAACTTAAGACGACATTGTCCAATGACGTCCGATCATGGAGAACACGTGCCATGTAATATATTATTTTTTTAACTGTGAACTATGATGCTTATTGAGATTTTGACCACGTGTGGGACGAAAGTGAGATGGTGTTCTTGTAATATCTTTTGGGTATGGATCCGTGTGTGAGCACCCTATGATGAAATATGTATGTATTTTCTTTCTTTTTATCGATATGCATCCACGACTAGCAAGCTTGTGAACCTGCTTTAACTTGCAATCTTCTTTTGACTGAACTCATCCGAGAATCATGTCAATGTTTCTTATTTTATCATAGCTTGGCTGATTAGCAAGCATGGGTTAACTTGATTGAACTTATTTACTTGACATGGTTTGGCTATTTTGCAAACATGTCGTAATGTGGTTGTATGTGTTTTATTATAGCGCTTGTGTTTGATTGGATTGTGATGTTTTCGAGAGAGTTATGTATACGTCGGATGATTTCGTATCGATGAATTCGTTTTTGACGAAATAGGTTTGTATGTACGTAATATTGCAATAAGTACATTTTTACGACTGATATTAATTACCTCGTCTTGTATATTTTGAACGTGTTCGATAGGGCTATGTGCGACCCGTGCGATTTTATTTTGTGAATAATTATTTTTATGAGACGATGAAACTAAGTGAAAGGACGATTCAAACGTTGGAAGACATGCTCCGAACGTGTGTGATTGATTTTGATAGTTGTTGAGATCGACACTTGCCGTTGGTAGTACCTTTGTACAATGACATTTACCATGCTAACAATGAAGATGCAACATTTGAAGAAATATGTTGATGAAAATGTAGATCGCCATTTGGATATAATGAAGTAAGAAAAAGTCAGTTGAATGGACTTGAGATGATTCGAGAGACTACGGAAGAGATGGTGCAGATTTAGAATAACTTGTTAACCGCGAGAAGCTATGAGAAGAGACGTGTTGATAACCGTAGGAAGAATTTTGGAGAAATTGAAATGGAGATCATAGATCAAGATGTTAAGAGATTGAAGCAAGGTATAATACTCAATGTGAAAGTGTAATGGAACCCGAGACGCGAACCGAAGTCCACATCAGAACATGAAGACCCCTTTAGGAAGAAGTACCCCCATCTTTCTAGTAGTACAAAATGCGAGTATAAGAACCGGAGAGCGCCGGGACGTCGCTCCCTTAAGGAGGGGAGGATGTGATACCAGTGAATGTGTCGTATGATGCTAAGTTATTGTCTCAAGAGTTGTACAGTATGAGTATCTCTCTTAAGTTGTGGCTCACTTGTGGATGTGATATCCCGAGCCCAACGTCATTTATTTAATCCTATTTTTTGAATATTTTTGAATTTTTTAAGAAATTTTGTTTGCTATATATTTGACGGTTCAAGTTGAAACCAACGTTTACGGTCGTAATTTTAACATTTGATGATTTAAGAAGAACCGATGACGACTACGATACGGACGGATGCCCAAAATTTATCTTTTGTTATCGATTGATCAATGTTTGAGTTTTTCGAGATTTTATTTTATTACATTTTAAGTCGAGTCGGGACCATGTGTATATTCGTTTTTGTTGATCCCAAAGTCAGATCTTAAACCTTAATAGCTTGTTTAAGGGTTGTGATAGAGAGAAAGAATTCAATCTAACACTAGAGAAACTTTGCAAAGCAAAGTAACTAAACAAGATGCGGAATGTAATGTTTAGCACAAGAACAAATGAGATTCAAACGTTGCACTTTAATATATCAAAGATATACGAATACCCAAAGTGGTATTAGGGTTTACAAAACCTTAAAGTAATAATAATGAAAAACGAAATGAGAAAGACACACTTTGCATGCTAACCTAGTGAGTCCTTTTATAGATGCAAGGACCCACGTACAAGATCACTACTAACAAACTATGGAAAGTATTAAGGAATAATAACTGAAACGCGTAAATATCTATTCCATGTTTATCTTGACAGCAGGGCCTTTGACTTCAGCAGGGGAACGGATCCCCCTGCCTTTGTTATTTAGCAGGGGGAACTTACTCTAGCAGGGGTATGAATAATCAACTAGCAGGGGAAACAAATAAGCATAGATTTATTCCCAACAATCCTCCCCTAAACTTGTGCTTTCCCCTAAAGACAAGTTTCTGAATAAATGCTAGTTGATGAGGATGCTTACAAACTCTCTGGCCAAATCTGACTATGAACCATTCTTACCAGATCATAAGCAACAGGCTTTTTGGCATTAACAATTAACTTAGCCTGTGCTAACTTCTTCAAGGTTTCCTGAGAGAAAGGATAATACCTGTGATTGAGTAAATAAACACTCACACCTTCCATTACTACCTCATAAACCCCAGAATTGGTAAACAGCTTCCAATACACCAAATCTCCTTTATTCACTGCATCAAATAGAGGATCAAATAATTCATGCTCATACATTCTATGCATGCACTCCCAGATTACCCAATCCTTCTCAACACCATCCATGGTAGGAGGTTTTGCAGCAAACGTCTTCTTCAATATTTTCCACAGATCTTCTAAGTCTTCACTATCCAAAATTTGAAACATGACATCTAGGCTTAGAAAAGTCTGTGCTGTATTGTCAGCCCTTGTAAGCTTCCACTAAGTTCTCCCTCTGTGTTCATAAACAGCATACTCTATGATAGCAAACTTCTTTCCAAGTTCACTAGGTGAGATTTCATCATTTTCCTGTAAAATCAGCTGTTTGTCAATTTCATCATTTGATGGCCCTTGAGACTCTTTAGTGATTATGCCCACTTGCTCCATTCTCTTGAGTCTCTTTGCTGCTCTTTGTGCATTAAGTACTGACTTCTCAAGTACTTCTGGAAGACTTTCACCTGCTTGGTGTGGTTCCCCTGCTGGGGATGATGCACCTGCTTGTGTAGTCTCTCCAGCTTTTCTTTTCTTTGTTGCTCTAGCTTTCTGTAGCACTTCACTTTGTCTCCTAAGATACTCAGCTTCCTCAGGAGTGTTGATAGTCATCCAATCCTCCACATCATACAACTTTAGAACTGGTCTGACTGCTCTCTTTATGGCTTCAAAGCTCATATCTGTGAAGTCACCATCCTTCCACTTTCTGTGCCTTTTAAGCAGAAGTTTGTAGTGATCAAGCTGCCCTTTCTCTGAAGTTCTATACTTCTCACTCTGAATTTGCATTGCCCTTCTATCCAGATATTCAGTTTGATATTTGTAAACAAGGCAAGTCAACTCATACCTTTCTTCTAAAGGAGCATTTTTCAACTCCTTCTCCCATTGATCAAGAAATTCTTCAACATGAGGTACCCTCTCATCTAGTTCCCTATGCATAATCTCAACCTGCTTGAGCATATCTTTGGGCCTCATCTTCTCTATCCTTTGATCCTGCATATCCATTTCCTCTTGTTGTAGCTTGAGAGCTACTTGTGCATCATGAGCTTCTTGGATCTTTTGCTGTTCAGGAGTCAGATACTTGAATTTTCTCTTGGGCTGTTGCACCATGATTCCTTTTCCTTTGTCTTTTGGATCCACTGCTGGTGCTGGTTTTGCTTTAGTTGCAGGTTCTTTGATTGTTATCCCCTTCTGAGCTGGTTGCTTTCTGTTCTTCCTAACAAATGTTTGAGTTATGTTTTTAGCAGGGGATAAACTTACAGCAGTGGGATCAGCAATGGCAGGGGAAACTTTGGAAGCAGGGGCTTCTTCTTGATTGCCCATAGTGAGCAATGTTTGAGAAATGTCTTTGGTTGCACTCCCCTTGTCACTTCCTTTATCAGCACTTTCTTTCTCCATTCCTTCCTTAGCACTTTTTATCTTTCCATGCTCCATACCAGGATATGAATAATACTCAGTAGATCCTTCTTTGGTTGGAATTTCCTCCCCTTTGGAAGCATCCTCATCTGTGGAAAGAATCAGTCTGGGCTTTCTCCTCCCCTCAAGAGTAGCAAGTCTTGTTTCCAAATGAGAGATAACCAGACCTTGCTTTTTGACATCTTGTACAAGTTGTGCATTCTGCCTTTTCAGGCTCATGCACATTTTCGTCAATTCCAAGTTTGTCAAAGGTTTCATACTGCTCTCAATCCTAGAAGGGAATTTCTCCCCTTGTTGGATATCATGGAGTGGGGGAGAGGACTTATTGATGGTGTCACTATCCTGCTCACCCCTTGAGGATGAGACAGTAGTGGCAGCCAAACCCCCAGGTTGCTCCAAACTCTTGGAGACTCTCTTCTCTGCTGCTTGTGAAGATTCACCAGGCAAGGGAGACCTGGCAAACCTGGATTTGGAACGCCTTTCTTGGTGTGGATCAGCAGGTGGTAGGTTCTTGGCAGGGGATTCAGCAGGTGGATTGATGGCTGTTTGATGTTTGGCTTCTTCCCGTCTGATTTGGTCTAGCATGATTGAAGTAAATGGAATATTTCTGCCAGAGAACAAAGGTGATGGTGCAAGTAATGTGGTGAAAAGTTTGGTTGTGTGTTTGGTTGCTGAAAAATAGTTTATGTGTGTAATGGGACCATGATCACTCATATTCAGCAAAACTTCTATAAACCTTGGATACATACAAAACTTTGAGGTGCTTGAAACATTTTTCACCATGCCTTTAAAAATCATTTGAGAAAAACAATACTTCCTTCCTGTTGCAAAGCAGATCAGGGCAGAAGCTATCTCACTACCAACTTCATTAAAAGCAGTGGTTTTGGGTGACAAACATTGCATAAGAGTATGAATCAAAAGTTTCCAATGAGGGGCAAACTGGCCTTTAGCAAATTTTAACTTTTGTTTTTCAGAAAGTTTATACCCCAATTTTTCAAGACCTTCAAAAATTTCAGCCTCAGAAAAGTTGGTTATTCCATCCTCATCATCAAGGAGAAGATTCTCCCTAATGGAGGCAAGTGAGATTACCTTGGAATGACCATCAACTGTGCTTTGTATTATGACCTCTCCATTCACTGTTTTGGTCATGGCTTTAGACCAGAACTGTTGAATGTGTGAGGTATAAATGCGAGGATTGATGAGAAGGGCCACTTTGAAGTACGAGGACTTTGGAAAGGCCACAGCCTCAGCAAACTCGGCTGGTTCATCATGAAGCAAAGCAATTTGGTTATGATTAGGAGCAATTTTAAGAGTCATGATGAATTTGAAAAATAGTTTAAAGGTTTATAGAGATGGGAGGTAAGTGGGATTAGGTCGAAAGTGATTTGTGGACCTGCTGGTAAAGGGAATTAAGTTTATATAGGCGAATTGAAGAGCTGTGATTGGACCAAAATTTTCAAATTGCAAAAATATCAAGAATAAATCTTGATAAAAAATTAATATATTTGAAATAAAAGGAAAAGATTACCAATCAGCGAAGAAAGCGCCTTAAATATCTTTTAAAAAGAATAAAATATTCCCTAACCAAAATTTTAAGCAAGCAGGCCCAACGGCTATGAACAGGGTAACGGTATTGTCGGTCAATGGTCAAACAGGGGAATGTTGTGAAGGCAGGGGAATAAAAAATAAAAGCAGGGGAAACTTTCCTAGGGGTATTAAACTAGTCATGAAGGGACTAATGCTAACTAGCTCTGCTCTAATGCACACACTTGTATACGCAAGATAGATACATAGAATCTCAAGAGTCCTCTTTTCAGCAATGGTCCCAATACAAAAAGTTAATACATAAGTCCCCCCTACACCAGGTAATCCCAAGAAATCATGTATACCCCAGTCACCATCCCAACCTTGTCCCTTACCTATGGTCAGTTAGTCTTGGCAATGTGTGCCACACATCTGTATTTTGAACAGCAAGCTACTTAAATAAAGAAATGCAAACACACACCACAGTGCCTCAAGGTTTCAGAGTTTAGACAAGCTGTGCAGCAAGTCATCATTACTCTGAACCCCCACTCACCAATGGATATGATCTAAGATCATATATGAGCATTCTAAGAATACCCTGAATCCTAAAGGTTTGACCTAACCTCCCCTGAAACATAGAGTATATACCTGATCCACCAAGGAGAGTAGTATGCACCAATAGAAACCTCTGCATTGTTAGTCTAAAACCACATAAAACCACTTTTGTAAACAGAACACACCCTGCTTAAGAGAAAAATTCTCTTGGCAGGGGAATAAACCCCAAGCAGGGGAATCAGTGTTAAAAAGCAGTGGAATGAAAGAAATGGTAAAAGTGACTAACAATTATACAACAACAGCAAGGAAGTAACCCTGATTACATATGACAAAAATAGACATCAGATTTTAAGGAGTAACCATTCCAATACCTGCAACCAGATACTGAAACCTCCCTACCTCAAAAGCTTTTGTTAAAAGATCAGAAACATTAAGTTCTGTATCAATTTTCTCAGGGACAATCAGTCCTTTTTCAAAACAATCTCTGATAAAGTGATGTCTAATTTCAATATGTTTGGTTTTGCTATGAAAAACAGGGTTCTTTATAATGCAAATAGTGTTGTTGTTGTCAATAAATATCTTGGTTTTAAGAAAGTTGTACCCATAATCAAGTAATTGATTTTGCACCCAAAGAACTTGACCACAGCATGCAGCAGCTGCTACATACTCAGCTTCAGTTGTGGATGTTGCCATGATGGTCTGCTTCTTACATTGCCAAGATATAAGCCTGCTCCCCAAAAATTGGCATCCCCCTGTTGTAGACTTCCTATCATTGTTGTCACCAGCATAATCACTATCTGAATAAGCTATCAGCTCAAATGGTGACTCCTTTGGATACCAGAGTCCTAGGGTGGGATGACATTTGAGATACCTAAAGATCCTTTTCACAGCAAATAAGTGACACTCTGTTGGTGACACTTGGTATCTTGCACATAAGCAGACTGCAAACATGATGTCAGGTCTGGAAGCAGTGAGATACATAAGAGACCCAATCATAGACCTGTAATTCCTGACATCAATGGGCTTGCCAGGACCATCCTTGCCCCATGGATGATCCTTGTCCATGGGAGTGGACACCTTCTTCCCATCAGACATGCCAAACTTCTTTACAATCTCAGCTACATATTTGTCTTGTGAGATAAATATCCCATCTTTCCGCTGCTGAACTTGTAACCCCAAAAAGAAGTTTAGTTCTCCCATAGCACTCATTTGAAACTTATCCTGCATCAATTTGGCAAATTCTTTGCTAAGCATGGAGTTAGTTGATCCAAAAATGATGTCATCCACATAGACTTGTACTAGCAAAAGGTCACCCTTTTGTTTCTTTGTGAACAGGGTCTGATCAATCTTTCCCCTGCTGAATCCATTGTCTAGGAGATATTTGGAAAGAGTACCATACCAGGCTCTGGGAGCTTGGTGAAGGCCATACATGGCCTTTTTCACCTTGTATACTTTGTCAGGATGTTCTGGATCTTCAAACCCTGGTGGTTGCATGACATAGACTTCTTCATCAATGGTTCCATATAAGAATGCACTTTTCACATCCATCTTGCCTTGTTCCTGACAACTATTCCCCTTTCATCCTTTTTGTTTCTGAGCACCCACTTGGTCCCAATAGGCCTTGCCCATTTGGGACAATCAACCAGAATCCAGACCTCTTGTATGTCAAATTGTAAGAGCTCCTCTTGCATAGCTTCAACCCAGCTTGGGTCATTTAAAGCTTGAAAAATCTTCTTTGGCTCTTCTTGTGACAAAAATGCAGTAAACAGACAACATTGCATGTTGTCATGATTGAACTTCATGGTGATGTTAGCAATGAAGCTGTGCTCCTTTGCTGTATACCTTGTATGTCTTGGAGCTTCAGGATCACCAATAATCTGTGAGATAGGATGATCTTTATTAATTCTATAGGTAGGCTGCATGATGACTTCTGTTTCATCTTCTTCCAAATCAGAATTGATGGGGCTGTTTTGATTAGGAAAGAAGTCCTCAAAGGAACTTCCAAATGTGACAGCATGACCTAAAGATGGGTGCTTGTGAGCAGAATGAAGCTCTGAATAGCTAGGACCTCCACTCCTGATGATTCTGCTTCCACTGCTGGATATGATAGAACCATCATTTATGGGTGTAGATGATGAGATGAGTGGGGATTCTCTTTCTGCATCAGAAGTCTCATTAGCATCATGGTCCTTTGTGAGAGAGGAATCAATTCCTCTAGCAGGGGAATCCAGGATTCCACTGCTTTCAGCCATTCCACTGCTTTCAGACATAGCAGGGGATGAGATTGGCTGTTCTTTTCCTGAAGCAGAGTTATCTTCTTGTTTATCAGCTTCACTAGGAAACAATGAGGGTACATTCATGTACCTTAGAGGTGACTTCTCAGCAGCAATTGTTTCTTGAGTACCTGAAATGTTAGTGTTCTGCAAGACAACAGGTACATAATTCATGGACTTAGAAAGTACATCTATATCAAAGAACCAATCAGGACCTGTTTGAACATCTTCAGGTTTGTCTTCAAGAAAGTTCACATGAATATTTTCTGTGATTTTGCTTGTCTTCTTGTTGAAGACCCTATATCCCTTGCTGTTTAAAGAATAACCCACAAAATATCCATCATCACCCTTTTCACTAAACTTACCAAGATTGTCAATGGTGTTCAAGATGATAACATGACACCCAAAAGGTCTAAAAAAGTCAATTAAGGGAGGTCTTCCATTAAACAGCTGATAAGGAGTCTTGTTGTGTGCCTTGACCACCAAGGCCCTGTTTTGCACATAGCAAGCAGTGGATACAGCTTCAGCCCAAAAAATAACTGGAAGTTTGGAATCTGACAGCATAGTTCTTGCAGCTTCAATGAGTGTCCTATTCCTTCTTTCTGCCACTCCATTCTGTTGAGGTGTTCTAGCAATGCTAAATTGCCTCTTGATGCCTTTGTTTATACAGAAAGAATCCAGCTTGTGATTTCTAAACTCACCACCATTGTCTGATCTTATGGTAACTACCTTCATGCTTTTTGACAGTTCAATTTGATTGATGAACCCAATGAGTACATCAGCAGTGTCACTCTTTTCAAATAGAAAGAATGTCCATGTAAATCTTGAAAAGTCATCAGTAATCACTAAGCAGTACCATTTCTTCATTATACTTGCCACAGAAGTAGGACCAAAAAGATCCATATGTAATAGTTCCAATGGCTTGGTGGTGGACATACTTGTTTTTGACTTGCAAGATGCTCTGTGTTGCTTCCCTTTCAGACATGCTGCACAAGTATGTTCAGTGGCAAAAGACTTGGAAGGAAGACCATGAACCAGATTATGCTTTACCAGTTTGTTCATGTTCTTGAAATTGAGATGACCAAGTCTTCTATGCCATTTCTTACATTCATCTGCTGAAGCTTTGGCAATGAAACATGTTTCATTTTCTTGGAGAGAGATGTCCTTGAGATCAATTGTGTACATGTTCTTCTGTCTTGGTGTTCTGAGAACAATTGGAGTGTCTTGTGGCAAAACAAACTCCTTTCCTAATACCAAGCATTCAGTGTCAGTAAACAAGACAAAATTCTTGTTATTAGTCATCTGTGACACACTGAAGAGATTATACTTGAGCTCCTTCACCAAATACACATTGTCAAAAGTCATCCCATTGGTGACAATAGTTCCTTTTCCTGTTATAGTTCCATGTCCATCTCCAAAAGAAACACCATCATTGTCATGCAGGGGTACAAAGTTAGACAAGTAAGCTTTGTGTCCAGTCATACTTCTTGAGCATCCACTGTCCCAGTATGCTCTATCATCCCTTGTCTTCTTTGTTACCTGCAAAAGGAAAAACAAATTAGTTTTTCTTGGGGACCCAAGCCATTACAGACTTGGATCTACCTCGTGTATCAATGTAAGATAGCTTATCAAAGACTAGAGATACACCATTAGATTGAGTACCCCTTTTGGGTGCCCAAACCCAACGAGCTAAGGCTTTCACAGCTTTTCCCCATCTTCCCATGTTCCTAGAATGCACACCTCTTCTAGCAGGGGATACCCTAGTTTTAGCAGGGGAATCCTTATGCTTGGCAGAGGGAACCCACCTTTTGTTTTGGCCTCTATTCATGTGTTGGTAAGGTCTTGGGCCAGTTTTATATGCAGTATAAGGTGTTGGGGTAGTCACAGAAGTGTTGGGCTTTGGGTGAACATCATTTTCCTTTCTAAGGGCTGGAGCAACATATTTCTCAGCTACTCTATTTCTCAAGGCAGGGGCAACATACTTGGCAGGGGAAAAGGATTTTGCCCCTGCATTTAGAAGAATGGCTCTAGGTTGCATATCCTTTAAGGGATTTGCAGCCACCATCTCCATTGGTGCCTTACACTCTTGATAAGTGTGTTCAAAACTGCCACATGTGAAGCAGGGCTTGGTATTGATCACAAAGTCTTTTCCTAATTGGTGAGACTTTTGGTCATTCCAATTCCTTTGATTACCTCTGACGTTCCTGTACATACCAGCATATTTAATGATAGGTTTAGGAGACTGTGGTCTAGCCCTGCTCTTAGAGTTTGGATTGCTGCTATAACTTCCTTCTTTTGAAAATTTAATAGGGTTGTCAATTTGCTTTAAGCCAACCTGTTCCTGTTTAATATCCCTAATGACACTAGTTTTAACTAGAGACTCTTCTGTATCAGGATTATTAGGTATATAAGCACTCAAGTCAAACTCAATGTCATCCTGTTTTTCAAAACAAGGGAGACCAGTCCATGACAAGTCTTTTCTAGGATAGGGAGCATGGATGTTAGCAGGGGGTGGGGGTATAGTAGCATTCATGTTCTTAATTCCAAACCATGTTTTGTCCTTAGGAGATTGACCAATTTCAAATGCCTTGGTTAAATCTTTTGAAGCTTTTCCAAATTTTTCAACAGTTTCCTCATCTATCTTTTGGTTAGCTTTAAAAATTTCAAGTTCAGCAGTTAAAACATTTATAGATTGGTTATTCTCCTTGGCATCTCTTTCTAGAATCACAATGTGATCCCTATATTCACTTTCCCTTTGCCTATACTCTCTTATGGTGGACTCTAGTTGTTCTAAAGCACGTTTGTAGTTATCAAGATCATTATCACAATTTATATAGTCATCTTTTACCTTTCTGATTTGATCATTCAAAGATTCAGTGTTTTTCCTACAAGCTTTAGTACAGTATGAGTCATCATATACCTCATTGTCAGAGCTAGAACTTGACATGGCCATAAGTGCAAAGTCTTCTTCCTTTTCCTCAGCCACCAAAGCTTGGTTTCTTTCCACACTTTCTGTCATAGCACTCCAGTCCCATCCATTAGCTCCATCTATCCCCTGCATTGCTACCATAGCTTTGGCACCAGAATCCTCATCCTTTCTATGGCTATTTCCAGACTTAGGTCCTCTGCATTCCCTGGCAAAATGACCCTTCTTGCCACAATTGTAGCATTCAACTTTTCCTTTATCAAACCCAGCCACATCAGATGGATTAATTGTGATCTTCTTGCCATACTTCTTGTGGAACCTGTTGGCTCTCATGCTTAGCAAAGCCATATTCCACTTGATATCCATTTCTTCTAATGCTTGCTTACTGATTTGATTCAGATCTTCATGTAGCACTGTAGATCCTTGTGGACCTTGAGATGCTATGAAGGCACATGCAGTATCAAGGCTGAATGTAGCTGGTCTTTCTTCATCATAGGAAGGTCCAGACCTGGTAGCAGGGGAATAAGGGGCTACTTCTATTCCACTGTTCTTGGAGATTCCACTGCTTTGTGATATGAATGCCATGTTAGCAGGGGAATCAGCGATTCCACTTGAGTTGGTGGGAATTGTCCCTTTTGACTTCATTTCATTGACAATAGGTTCAAAAACTTTTAGGTTATTGTATATATCATCAATATTCTTGTTGTCCAAGTCATCCTTATTCTGCCAGATTGCCTTATAGACAAACCATTCTTTCTGGAGGCTGTTAAGAAACCTGGCATTCACTTGTTCTTTTGACACCTCAATATCAAAGAACTCCAAGTGGGCCACCATGTCTTGAAGCCTATTGTAAATAGCTCCAATTGATTCATCACCAATTGCTTTGAAAGAAGCAAAATCATCCAGCATTTGGTTCTTCTTCTTTTTCTTTGTGGCTTCATTTCCTCCAAAGGTTGTGCCTATGGCTTCCCATAGTTCCTTAGCTGTTTTGTATTTCCTGAATCTGAGTTGATGTCTATCAGGTAGGGCCAACAGCAATGAGCTATGAGCCCTGACATCATGCCTTCTAGCCAGTATTTCCTTATCACATAAGGCAGCAGATTTCTTCTTGTCCTTACCTTTGGAACTTTCACCTTCATCCTTGCCTTCTTCAACTGCCACCATTTTGTTGAATTGATCACCAAACTCTATGATCTCCCAGAGAACATAGTGTTCCATTTTCAGGTATTGTTGGATTCTGAATTCCCATAATTCAAAGTTTTCAGGATCCAACATGGGTAATTTGAGGGCATTGTGGTTGTTGCTGTTTGTGGATGAATCTGAAGACATGTTTGCTATGAGGATTTTGTTCTTGATTTAGACAAAGTTTCTCAACAAGCTCTGATACCACTTGTTGATCCCAAAGTCAGATCTTAAACCTTAATAGCTTGTTTAAGGGTTGTGATAGAGAGAAAGAATTCAATCTAACACTAGAGAAACTTTGCAAAGCAAAGTAACTAAACAAGATGCGGAATGTAATGTTTAGCACAAGAACAAATGAGATTCAAACGTTGCACTTTAATATATCAAAGATATACGAATACCCAAAGTGGTATTAGGGTTTACAAAACCTTAAAGTAATAATAATGAAAAACGAAATGAGAAAGACACACTTTGCATGCTAACCTAGTGAGTCCTTTTATAGATGCAAGGACCCACGTACAAGATCACTACTAACAAACTATGGAAAGTATTAAGGAATAATAACTGAAACGCGTAAATATCTATTCCATGTTTATCTTGACAGCAGGGCCTTTGACTTCAGCAGGGGAACGGATCCCCCTGCCTTTGTTATTTAGCAGGGGGAACTTACTCTAGCAGGGGTATGAATAATCAACTAGCAGGGGAAACAAATAAGCATAGATTTATTCCCAACAGTTTCGTGTGCGTTTGAACCATTTAAAAGTATTTTCGAGTGTTCGGGAAGACCCCCGACTCACGTAAATTTTAAAACCGACTAGTGAGTCGTTTCCCGCTACTAAGGTGTGTCGTTTAATTATAAGGCCAAAAGATAGTTAAGTTGTCAACTTTAGTCCCCCTAATTTTTACAAAAAGAAGAAAAGTAAAACACACAAATAATTTTCACCTCAAATTTTTCACACATCTCTCTCCCCCCTCTCTCTACCCTACGGCATCACCACCGCCACACCTAAACCACCATAAAAAAATTTCCAACTTGTTTTGATTAAATCCAAGCTTAGACCACATCTTAATTAATCATTTTAAGTGTTCCTACACCCTTTAATCCAACATGCATTAACACAAATTTTCCAAGAATCAAAGGTTTTTCAAAAACATGTTTTGATGTAATTAAATCATTAATTTGTTTAATTGGTGATTGGGTAATGTTAATTAATCCATAAAACATGATGGTGTATATGTTGTTGGTGTTCTACAGCCCCCAAAACCCACGAAATGTGGGGGTGTTTGGTGGGTTCATGGTGTTTGATGAAATGTGTTGTGGGTTTGTATGTAGGATTGTGTTTTAGGTGTTTTTGAATGAGTTAAACACATTGCATGTATATTTTGGTAAATGGGTTTTTGAGTGGATTTGGTGTTCTTAGAGATAAGAACTGATTAAGGTGATTAGGAATGATTACAAGTGGTTAATCTAGGTTAAGATGATGTTTGGATGTATTAGAATCAAGTGTTGAATTGATTTTGGAAGGGTGAACTTAGACCAGACTGTTTAAGGCTTATTTTCGTGGGTTTAACTTTGTAAACAGGTCATAAACATAGGATAGAGTTGTAGAGCTTTTTCTTAGCTTCGTTTTGGTATAAGGTAGAGCTTACGACTCCAAACGAGTCAAAAGTTATGCTATTTTGAAAGTTCGTGTACCGGGAGATGAGAATCAACATAATCCGAAATTATGTTTGGTTTTGGGTCAAATCCCGGGGACCATAGAGAGAGTTTGATAAATGATTGAAAGTTAATTTTTGGTTTCAAACCTGTATTTGTGGGTCTATTTTTAGACTTAGGTGTTGGATTGGTCAATCATGTATTTTAAATGGGTCAAACAAGTCCAACATGGTCAAAGTGCAAAATCAGTCCTAAATGTGTACGTCTAGTAATGTGATGTGTAACGAGTCACAGAAGTGAAAACTTTTCATGGGATTAAATATGGGTTTTATACAGGTCATTAGGTATTTGTGTGAATTTTCTTGTAATTCATATAGGTGCTTAAGTCATAGCAAACATCCCGTACTTTTGGTAAGTACCGGCAAATCTATAAAATGGGAGTCAACTTTAATTACGTAGGTAAATGGCATAAGTCTAGTAACAACTACTTGTTTGATTTTGACGTGAGTTTTCATAAGCATTGAGTGTGTTTGCATATGCGTGTGTTTAGTACAATAATTTACACGGAGTATTGATTTGGTTTACGTACCTTGATTTTTAGGTCAAGTGTTTGATTTTCCTGGGCTTCCACATCGTCGGTGACATTTCTCGTTACGTCTTCGCTAGAACCACTACTACTACGCCAGGTGAGTCTATAGCCTCGCTCTTTACTTATTTCAAACGTTTTTACCCGCGAGGGGGATGCATGGTATTTAAATGAAAAGAACATAAGTCATGAATGATTGTTGGACCCGAATGTTGCCTTGAATTGTGTTGAGTACCTAGTTGTAAAAGTCCCTAAATTCCTGAACTATTAGCTATTGTCTTGCCCTTATGTGGGTTGGAGATAGCCGCTTATACAATTGATAGTACTGTGGGGTTGACGACCCTATCCGAGACGAGAGCTAGTACGTTGAGTACCCTCTGCGGACGGATAATTTGTGATAAGAAATAAGGTATAATTACAACTAATGCATTTAGAAGGGGCATTGGTTTCACTTAAATCATGCCGGTAAATGTACGCGGGTGATTGAGTTAACGGATTAGTGTCACGAGCTTAAACTCAATTATTAGCTATTGCTAAAGATAATATCCTTGAATAATAGATTGTGAGTACGACAATGCTATTGAATGGTCATGATTGGTTTTAATACTTATGTTCAACCTATGATTTGATAAACCTATAGATTCGCTCAACCTTTGTGTTGACGGTTTTAAGCATGTTTTTCAGGAAATCAAGATTGATAGCAGCGGAGCATGCGAGGATGGAAGTTGTTGTGGCTTGGCGGTCTACTTGTTTTTCCACCCTTATTTAACTTAAAACTCTTTTATTTTTCTGTCATGTGAACAAAATGTATCTTTTGGTGTTGAGATTCAGTGGGGACCTAACTCAAACTCTGTTTAGTATTATCTTGGGATTTGGAAAACTGTAGACTTGTGTGTTTTTAATAATGTTAAATTTATGTTTAAACTTTTACGTCTCTTTATAACTACGTAGGACACAAATGTTGTAGTTCCGCTACGCATAGCATTTGTTGGGGGAGTTATAACGAGTAAGGGTGTTTATATACCCCTTAAGCCCTAGTTCTGATAAAGCTCAAAACTTGTTTAATCTTTATCACAAATTGACTTCAACACTTGTCACAACTCTTTCCCTTTTTATCTCATCATACATTGAACATAGACACTCTCTAGAACCTTCTTTTGGTTGGCTAACTAGTTAGGACACAAGGGGTTTATGTCTTAATCATTCTTTGTCTTAATCGTTTACATTTGAAGATTTACGTGAATATCAAACGTACTCAAAGTTTTTAACATGTGTACCCCCAATTGGCACACACATTATTAGTCGTATATGCTTTAATGCATATACATAATCCCGACACCCGATAGAATCGGAAAGGGTCGTATCAACTGCTGCTTTCATTGTTATGGAAGAATTAGACGAGCTGCGGTTGTTGCTTAAGGATTGATACACGGGCTTTTGCCCGTATAAAATTATCGTTCAAGTGTTCTAAACGAATTGATCTGGTTTATCTATGTGAATCAGTCGTTCTTTGGTGGAAACAAAAGTTGTGTGTCGTTTTAGTATATTAAAATGCAAGACTTAAAGTAAATTACGTTAATTAAATCTAAGTCTAATTAAAAGTTAAATTGTGCAATATTAAAAACTTTGAAAATTAAAATAATTAAATGACTTAATGTTAAAGCGTGACGAAAATTAAATTTGACGAAGTATTAAAAATGTAACTTAAAAACAAAACAAAGCAAAATATAATCATAAACCCCATTCCATCGGAATCCAGATCGGAAAGCTGTCACTACGTCCATCGGAATGTCAGATCGGAATATGGGAGTAAATCTATCAGAATGTAGAAAGATGCACCCTATGGGAATGTTTGTTCGGATCGCAAAGTGTCAGATCGGAATCCTAGATCGGAATGTTGCTAGGGAAATTTGGGCAGCACTTCGTTTTGGCAAACCTCAAGAGCCGTCGGAATATGCGATCTCAATGTGCGATCGCAATCCCAGATCGGAATGAGGGGGATGATACCAGATCGCAAAGTCATCGGAATCCAGGGCCCTTCTTCCAATACTGTCACTATCGGAATGAGGAGAAAGCAAGCCGTCGCAATGTGGCAAATCCTTTACTTTCTGATGTATTACACATTCACAATAAGCACAAGACAATAAGCTATGACTAATAAGCAGTAACCAAATAAACTTAAATGAAATGAAAAAGGACGAGATCATAAGCTAAAAAGTTAAAACCCTTTTGAAATTAAAAAGATGACACTTAAGGACGAGATCATAAGCTAAAAAGAAACTTGATCAAAGGTAAATGAAGATTAAAGCAACAAAATTAAAGAACACTTACTTGGAATTAAAAGGTAATTAAGGTGCAAGACAAGGTATTTAAATGGACATGAAAAGTAAATGACAAGGTAAGTAAAATGGAAGAGCTAATTGTCACTATTAGCCAACAAGAGTAAAATGAAATGATCCTAAACTATATATAAGGGAGGATTAAGGAGTGCTTAGGAAGCTTCCTCCCTCCTTCATTTTCTCTTAATTGCACCATTAGGTCCTTAAGAATTTAATTCTCTTAATCTTGGACTTTAATGACTTTTGGCTCAGGATTTCTTCAAACTCGTCTTTTAATTCTTCAATAAATTAGACTTTAGTTTTTCGGCTTTTGATAAACGTCCGTCTTTTGACTTTTTCTTCGATAAATCTTCAGAATTGGTCTTGGACTTCCATTCTTTTTGCACTCTTGACTCCTCGACTTCGTCTTTCGTCTTTTTCTTTGATAAAAGCCCGTGAATGCCCGTGTTTTCTCCACTTTTCACCTTTTCGTCCTAAATCACAACAAAAATACAAACCACGCATAATTTCGACATAAATGACATAAAATAAATGTTTTGGCTCGGTTATTATTGTAATTAAGTGGTAAAAAGGATGGGTGTTTACACACCTATCAAATCCCCTACACTTGACCATTGCAATGTCCTCATGCAATGCATTGGTTAGAAAGCAAGTTTACATTTTTCATCATAATCAATCCATGTTGGCCGTTATTAAAGAGATAGAAAATTATAAACATTCAAAATAAAGAAATCAAAAGCATACCTTGGGTTTTGGAAATTGTCATGAATAATCATCATCCTCAAGTGTTCGCTTTCTCCAAACCAAGCTTAAAAACGAGATCATTGTTATTATAAGTTAGCAAACTAACATGAACTCATGTGGGCCAATTATTCACTTAGACTCCCTTATTCCTAGGTGTATCTCTTATATTTTATTTTTGTCTTGAATGATCACGAGGATGAAATTTTTGACTTATTTCGATAGTTATTTAGGCCGAAAATAAAGTGAACGATTTAATCAATAGTTAGCTAAAGGACAAAATCTTTTAAAACTGCTTCTCGGGACCTCATAAAGTTCATATCTTGGCATAACTCGCTTCGCGATTTGAGACCTTTCTCGGACCGATATTTGGCAGCGACTTCATACTTCAAACCTTGAGAGACGTTCATGAAATAATGGTCTTCTCTTCATATAGGAATTTCTTCACTTGAAGTTTTGAGAGATTCATACTTGGACCACGACTTCTTCATTTTTCTCCAATCTTTATTTTGGACTTTGATATACAACGATCCGCCTCCTTTTACGACTTGGATCTATTTATCCTCATACCTTGCTAGGGTCTTTTTGGACACACTTCTCCATGATCTTTACGGGAGTATTTGCTTTTCGTCGTGTGTCTCGATCCTTCATATTGATTTTTGATAAATGATTCTTCAAATCACTTTGGATCTTTAGCAACAAAATGTAGCCCTCATGTCTTGTTAGGACCTTGTTGGACTCGCCAATCTTCGCATCCCGCTTCAATAAGTTATGCCTTGGCTATGAACTCTAATCCATACCGAGCAACTTTTAAACGATCTTGGGCTAGAAGCTAAGTAACTTTTCAAATCGTACAACCTTATTTATTGCAGATAAATTTATTAGCAAGCGATGGGAGAATATGCTTATAATCAACTCACATAAATTCACGAAAGAATACCGAACTTATAATTGGCTCTATCATCTCTCGTTCTCCACAATTTAAAATCTCAAGGAATGAGACTCGTGGATGCTTATCCTATTAAATCAACGTTTTGGGTTTTCGAGTCGCCTATAGGATCTTGCAAACTCTTAGACTTTTTCAAGTTTAAAAATCGCATTTTAAAGTTCCCTTGATAAACGACTCTCTAGGATCAATTATAGGAACTTGCGCAAAGTTCTTGTTCTTAACCCGTGAGAGTTAAGACTTTCGCGTTTTATAGCTCCCTATATAAAAGCCTAGCAAAACTTGACTTAAACACGTTAAGGATACTAGCTAGAGTAAACTTAGATAAGTAAACTCGAGTTGAGTCAAAAGATTCACAACGTTTGAAAATTAAAACCACTTTATTCAAAATTTATTCTAACAAGGAAAGAAAATAACTATACAAAGAGAAAAACTAATATGCCAAAATAGATCAAAAATTTTGAAAAATGTCGAAAAATTGATTTTCCGATTAAAATGAGGACAAATACAAGGAAAAGACCACTTAACTTCGATAGAAGCCCCCCTACACTTAATATAAACATTGTCCTTAATGTTTAAGCATGTGGGAGTAAACTCCCCTACACTTAGGACATTGTGCACTTTGTTTAAATATCGCTAAGGAAAAGACAACTAAAGAGATTCCTATTTTAATATTGAAAAATATAAAATAGTGAATCGAAAAGAGTTTAGGATAGAACCGGGAAGAAGGGAACACGGAATCACGGGTCGTCAAGAATCATCAAGAGTGGATCATTGAGCGATCGAATCCCTGATTATAAGAAGAGAGGAAATAGAAAACACCAATGGGTCTCCCCTACACTTAGGATAAAGAAAGCTAAAAGATAGATGCATGGGTTGCCTCCCAAGAAGCGCTTGATTTTTGTTAACCGAGTCGTGAGCCTGACTCGACCTTGATTATCATAGGAAGCAGCATGAAACATATACACCGGGATCAAAGACATAGTTTTCGTCCATCAAGTAGCACAAGCTTAAGGCGAACAAGGCAAGCCAAAGAAGAGTAGGCAAGGTTCCCTTAAGCAAAGATGGAGCACGGTGGAAGCAAGGGTGAAGAGGTGCAAGCAGATTTCCATAAGTTCCAAAGATTTTTCCTTTTATTTCATCAGGTGGATACTGAGATGGTTTAAAAATATCGATACCAGGGTCGAACACCTTTTCCTTTAAGGGAAAATAGCACTCAGGCTCAGCAGAATGTGAAGATGATCCGCGAAGAAGATGCACAACCTCGTCCTCAGAAGGTGGACAAAGAGGTGTTAAATCATATGTGCTGTGGATGGTGGTGTCGACCGGTTTCTTCTCCTTTGAAAGAATTTTCTTCAAATCCAAAGTAGGATCAAGACGATAATCTTCAAAATCTAAAGGAGGAGCATCACTCTCATGAGGGAAGTAAGTATTGAGAAACGTAGAGAAATCTTCCTCAAATGAGTAATCATCCAAAATAGGATCAAGTGATGGTGGTGGAGGATCTTCATTATGTGAAGAATCACTCGAAAGAGTATCGGCCACATCAAAATCATCATAAATGGGCATGTCGGGATACTCGGAAGTAAGGTCATCATAATCATCCGAATCTGAGCTAGAATCATCATCATAAGCATCAAAGATCGATGGAGAATCATAAATGGGAGAAGGTTCCAAATTGGAGAGAGAATCATCCACATCATCATGAAAAAGTGGATTATCAATGCAAGACTCGAATAGAGGATTGTTGTAGATGACAAAATCATCGAGTACATTAATCATATTCGCAGATTCTCGTCCAAAGGATTTGCTTGTAAGCTTCCCCATTTTAAAAACTTGTGAATCATTCCCGACTCTTAAGATTAACTCACCTTCGGCAACATCAACTAGAGCTCGTCCAGTTCTTAAGAATGGCCGACCAAGTATTAAAGGAATACGAGGGTCCATTTCATAATCAACAACGTCAAAGTCGACCGGAAAAGTAAATGTGACAACTTTAATGAACACATCTTCGGCAATACCAACGGGGTAAGCGAGAGTGCGATTGGCTAGCTCAAGAGTCATCTTTGTTGGAGTAAGGTCGGGTAATGATAGTGTTTTACAAACACTTAATGGCATGAGATTTATACTGGCCCCGAGATCAGCTAGGGCAGTAAATTCTTCGGTTTTGTTAAAGAGGCAAGGCAACACAAATCGACCGGGATCTCCAAGCTTTTCTGGAAGTTCTTTAAGAATAACTGCAGAGCAGTTTTCATTTAAGCGTGTGTTGGCGAGCTCAATCAACTTCTCCTTCTTGCTAAGAAATTCCTTGAATGCTTTGAAAAATTTCGGCATGTGGACAAGTGCTTCAACGAGGCTAATGTTGATGTTCATTTGAGAGAGCATCTTTACATAGCTCGACACTTAACAGTCATTCTTGGTTAGCTCGTTGGTCTTGCCTAAGCGAGAAGGATATGGGATATTGGGTTTGTGTGGTGAAGGTGTAGGTGTAGGTAAAGGTTGAGATGTTGAAGGTTCCTTCCTAGGTACATCGTCATGACGAGGCAGAGACGGTAATGGTGCACTAATACTAGGTGTAGGAGGAGGAGTAGGGATAAATGGTGGTGGAGGAGGTGTAGATGATGGGGGCGAGATAGGTGGTCCTACGATGGTAACTCCACTACGGGTAGTAATAGCACTCACATTCGCTCGCGGATTGGTGACGGTGTTTGAAGGTAGAGAACTCGAAGCAGAAGGTTGAGTTGTGGGCAAGAAACTAGCAAGCATATTCTTTATATCATTCGTTTGAGTGCTGAAGGAGGATTGAATATTATCTCAAAGCTCGGATCTAATCTCATTCTTTTGCTTGGTAATATCTCCTTTCAAATTTATTATTTGGCTCTGAAGATTCTTGATTTGCTCACCTTGGGTTCTCATGATGGCTTCAACATCCGGATTGATGGGTGGGGTTTGTTGAGCGGGTGGGTGATAAGGATTAGAAGCTCTTGGTGGTATTTGGTTGCTTCTATTGTAGTTGTTGGCGGGGTTTTGGTTTTGAGGAGAAAAACCGGGTGAAAGGTAGTTGTTTGATCGGGAACTCAGCAAATTTCTATCCCCTTGAGGTCGAGCTTGGTAATTTTCCGGTGAATAATTACCATAAGCTGCATACACATTTTCTGGATTTCCTTGTGTAGAAGGACAATCGGTGTATGAGTGAGGACCACCGCATGTTTCAAAAGGATTGGCAACCGCATTAACTTGTTGTTTTTGGTTTGTAGCGAGAAGCAATATATTTTTGTTCATTTCAGTCATCATGCGGGTGAATTCGGTCATGTCAGGGTTTGCTTAAGTAGAAGAAACATTGACTCTCGGGTGGTTCCTTGAAGAAGCGGAAGAATCCCAGTTTTGTGGTGAGTAGTCATGTTCTCAATTAGCTCTCTACACTCCTCGGGTCTCCTTTTCATAAATGTGCCACCGGCGGCTGCATTAATCGTATCACGATCTCGAAAAGTCAAACCGTTGTAGAAAGTATCAATCAATGTGACAGGGAGCATGTTGTGGTTTGGACAACGATCAATCAAGACATTATATCTTTCCCAAGCATCAAAAAGAGATTCATCGGGATCTTTCATGAAACCGCTGATTTGATTGCGAAGGCTCGTGACCATGGATGATGGAAAGTAGCGCGACAAAAAGCGTTGAGTCATGTCATCCCAAGTGTGAATAGAATTCTTCGGGAGACGATCAAACCATTTCTCGGCGTGGTGTGATAAAGTATGTGGGAAGTGTTGAAGGCGTAGAACATCCATTGTGGCACCGGGCAACTTCATGCTTTGGGTGATTGTAATGAACTTGTCGAGGTGTTTGTTGGCATCATCATCAGGCATTCCTCTAAAAGGATTTGTTTGCACTTGCTGAATCATGTGGTGCTTCAACGAAAACTCCGGAGCCGTTATTTGCATCGGCGCAATCGGTCCTCCTCATCCAAACATGGTAGGTTGACAAAGCGCCTCCATTGTCCGAAGATCGGGCTGTGGATGAACATTGTTGTTATTGTTGAGGTGTGGTGGATTGTTGTTGACACCTGCCATACTTAAATCTTCTCGAGTCTCGGGCTATTGATAATTAGAAGATCTAGTACGCATACACCTACAAAGGCAAAAGAAAACAATACCAAACGCAAAGACAATATATATACACAATAAAAATAAAATCTTTTTGGATTTTTGAAATTTTAAATTTTTATGGATTTTTAACAATTTTTAATTTTTATGGATTTTTTTGAATTTTTGTGCAAGAAAAGTAACGCTCACAAGTGAACGGATCCCAAAAAGCAACGCGTCTCTCACAGAAAACCGTTAATCTTTACGAAAAGAGCCGACAGCGGCGCCATTTGATACACGGGCTTTTGCCCGTATAAAATTATCATTCTAGTGTTCTAATCGAATTGATCTGGTTTATCTATGTGACTCAGTCGTTCTTTGGTTGAAACAAAAGTTGTGTGTTGTTGTAGTATATTAAAATGCAAGACTTAAAGTAAATTACGTTAATTAAATCTAAGTCTAATTAAAAGTTAAATTGTGTAATATTAAAAACTTTGAAAATTAAAATAATTAAATGACTTAATGTTAAAGTGTGACGAAAATTAAATTTGACGAAGTATTAAAAATGTAACTTAAAAACAAAACAAAGCAAAATATAATCCTAAACCCTATTCCATCGGAATCCAGATCGGAAAGCTGTCACCACGTCCATCGGAATGTCAGATCAGAATATGGGAGTAAATCTATCGGAATGTAGAAAGATGCACCCTATCGAAATGTTTGTTCAGATCACAAAGTGTCAGATCGGAATCCTAGATCGGAATGTTGCTAGGGAAATTTGGGCAGCACTTCGTCTTGGCAAACCTCAAGAGCCGTCGGAATATGCGATCGCAATGTGCGATCGCAATCCTAGATCGGAATGAGGGGGATGATACCAGATCGCAAAGTCGTCGGAATCCAAAACCCTTCTTCCAATACTGTCACTATCGGAGTGAGGAGAAAGCAAGTCGTCGCGATGTGGCAAATCCTTTACTTTCCGATGTATTACACATTCACAATAAGCACAAGACAATAAGCTATGACTAATAAGCAGTAACCAAATAAACTTAAATGAAATGAAAAAGGACGAGATAATAAGCTAAAAAGTTAAAACCTTTTTGAAATTAAAAAGACGACACTTTAGGAAATGGAATTTAAAGACAAAACTTTTGAGGAAAACTTGAAAACACTTTAGTTAAATACCAAATAAGCACATAAGATTGTCAAGCTTATGGCTTATCTTGTATGAAAACTTAAAGGAGAAAGAAAAGACAAAACTTTTAATCAAATAAGCAAAAGATTAAGCAATTGCTTGCTTAATCCGAATTTCAAAACAAAACAAAAACAAGAAAAGTAGGATGAGAATGATGAAAAGAAACTTGATCAAAGGTAAATGAAGATTAAAGCAACAAAATTAAAGGACACTTACTTGGAAATAAAAGGTAATTAAGGTGCAAGACAAGGTATTTAAATGGACATGAAAAGTAAATGACAAGGTAAGTAAAATGGAAGAACTAATTGTCACTATTAGCCAACAAGAGTAAAATGAAATGATCCTAAACTATATATAGGGGAGGATTAAGGAGTGCTTAGGAAGCTTCCTCTCCTCCTTCATTTTCTCTTAATTGCACCATTAGGTCCTTAAGCCTTTAATTCTCTTAATCTTGGACTTTAATGACTTTTGGCTCGGGATTTCTTCAAACTCGTCTTTTAATTCTTCAATAAATTAGACTTGAGTTTTTCGGCTTTTGATAAACTTCCGTCTTTTGACTTTTTCTTCGATAAATCTTGTAGGATATGTAAATATTGCTTATGTTTTTAGAGAGAGAAAGAGATAGAGAGATGGTGGATTACACACACTTCTAGAGAGAGAAAACCAATGTTTACTATGTGAAAAATGAATAACCACACACCCTCTCCATTAAAGGAGAGGGTTTATATACCCAAGCCTTGTGATGGGCTTGGGCTTACAACGTTGGGCCGGACTACACATGTTGTAGGCTAGGCTTGACTTTGTTTGTTTAATGAAGATATCTAGACTACGAGCTACTACTTAATATATTGTCGGAGTGACCGAATCTTTCTAAATACGTAAAAACGTATTTCCAACAATCTGCAAGTTTGTTCGAAATTTTTTAAGGAATAATTTTTGTTATCGGAATGTTGATCGGAATAATGATCGGAATATCAGTTGGAATAAGCCCTATCGGAATAACCTTGATCGGAATCTCCCAAATCGGAATAAACCAAATCGGAATACCTTGATCGGAATACCAAATCTGAATACCAAATCGGAATGTACCTAATTTGAATAAATCAAATTGGAATACCTTGATCGGAATACCAAATCTGAATACCAAATCGGAATACCTTGATCGGAATACCAAATCGGAATACCTTGATCGGAATATCATAATCGGAATCCCTAAAACCCTATTCTGATTACACTGATCGGAATGTCCTATAAACCCTTTTCCGATGACCTGATCGGAATAATTCCCACTTTTCTCGGACAAAACTCAACCAATTCGTGATTTTAAGCCAAAAAATGATCAAAACACCCAAAATTTTTGTGTTTTTAGCCAAAGTAACTATACCAGATCCTCACCACAACTATGTAGAAGATTTTTGTCAAGAAAAAACCATCAAAAACACAAAAAAAAATTTTGGTTCGTGTAAAAATGGATCAAAATAGGCGTATGAATCAAGAACACAAACACATGAACAATAAAATCATCCCATGGCTCTTGATACCATTTGTAGGATATGTAAATCTTGCTTATGTTTTTAGAGAGAGAAAGAGATAGAGAGATGGTGGATTACACACACTTCTAGAGAGAGAAAACCAATATTTACTATGTGAAAAATGAATAACCACACACCCTCTCCATTAAAGGAGAGGGTTTATATACCCAAGCCTTGTGATGGGCTTAGGCTTACAATGTTGGGCCGGCCTACACATGTTGTAGGCTAGGCTTGACTTTGTTTGTTTAATGAAGATATCTAGACTACGAGCTATTACTTAATATATTGTCGGAGTGACCGAATCTTCCTAAATACGTAAAAACGTATTTCCAACAAATCTTCAGAATTGGTCTTGGACTTCCGTTCTTTTTGCACTCTTGTCTCCTCGACTTCGTTGTTTCGTCTTTTTCTTTGATAAAAGCCCGTGAATGCCCGTGTTTTCTCCACTTTTCACCTTTTCGTCCTAAATCACAACAAAAACACAAACCACGCATAATTCCGACATAAATGACATAAAGTACACGTTTTGGCTCGGTTATTATCGTAATTAAGTGGTAAAAAGGATGGGTGTTTACACACCTATCAAGGATCAAGCTGCTGCTCAAAAGGCGTAGTTCGATATGTTTTAGGAACAAATGGTGGCATTGCAGGCTGAGTTGTTGGCAACAAAAGGGTTGGTACAGACCGGTCGATTGGGTGGTGGGGGTTTGTTGGCTGCTTCAATTCCAAGCTCAATCCGACTTGATGTGCCTAAATTTTCAGGTACAGATCCGGATAGTTGGAATTTTTTCCATCACCGAGTACTTTTCGCTTTTGGCAACACCGGTTGATCAACGTTTGAGAATCATGGGTTTTTATCTTAAGGGGGATGCGACAGTGTGGTTTCCTTGGATGACACGCACCCAACTAATCACTACATGGGAAGATTTTGTGGAAAGTGTGCGGAATCGCTTTGGTCTGTGCAATTTGAAGATCCTCGAGGTGCATTTTCTAAGTTGTTACAGCAGAGAACAGTGGCTCAGTATCAAAGTGATTTTGAGAAGTTAATGAATTGAGTAACTAATGTTTCTAAAGGGTTACTTATATCTTTTTACGTGTCAGGGCTTAATCCATCATTGCAACGCGAGTTGTTAGTCTCAAAACCAACTTCTCTTGGTGAGGCTTTTCCATTGGCTCGGGTTACCAAAGCACGTTTGGTAGATCAAGGGAAGTCTATACCCTCTATTCGATCAGTTGAGCCGGTGGCACCACAAACCCTTACCAAGTCCGCACCATGTTTTACCGCGACCTGTTTTGGAAACCCTAATACTCCCTTGTTGGCTACCTATTTTCAAACAGGAAATACTACCGAGTCGAGTCCATTACCGAGCAAATGGATCTCTCCTACTGAGCGACAAGATCGATTGAGTAAGGGTTTATGCTTTAACTATGACAATAAGTGGGTTCGTGGGCATAAGTGTCCAGGTAAATTTTTGTTGATGATGGCTGATGGGGACAACGTTGTTATGTAGTCGAAGGACGCGGAGCAGGAGGATATGTTAGAGAGTGGTGATATTTTGATATTGTATTCTCTGATTATCCATGGGAGTCCATGGTCGTTGCAATTGTGGGGGACACTGAATTCGGGCAAAGTGCACTTCCTTATATATAATTGTAGTACACATAATTTTGTTCAACCAGGGATTGTTGAACACATGCAATTACCACTTACAGGGTCGAAACCATTTAAGGTTTATATTGGTAGTGGTGAATCTCTTGTGTGTGAAATATGTGTGTGCAAGTAGCAATCGATATTCAAGGGTTTTTTTATGAATGTCGACTTGTTTGTTCTGACAATCAAAGGGTTGGATATTATTTTGGTTATACAGTGGTTGCAGCAGTTGGGAAAAGTAACGTACAATTATTCCAATCAAACCATGGAATTTACATGGTTAGAGCGTACATATGTGTTGCATCGGGAGAAAAGCTTACGTATGAAGCGTGTGCTTTTACATCACATGCGTTCTTTATTGGGATCGTAAGAGGTTTATTGTATTTATGAGTTGTATTCCTTGGTAAGTGATATGATGGAAGGTGAGGGATCGTCTGAACCCGTGGCTAATGTGTCTTCGGAACTGGACCAGCTCATTACAGAGTTCGATGTCTTATTTCAGGTACCTGTTGTTCTTCCTCCACATCGTAGTGTTGATCACCGGATACATTTGTATCCTAATACTAAACATGTTAATGTACGACCATATCGTTATCCTCACTACCAAAAGGGTGAGATGGAATGATTGTTTAAAGAAACGTTGGGGCAAGGTGTTATTTAGGTGAGTCGTAGTCCTTTTTCATCACCGATAGTTTTAGTTAAAAAGAAAGATGGGAGTTATCAGTTTTGTGTGGACTATCGGGCATTGAATGGGGCAACGGTAAAAGACAACTTCCCTATTCCCACGACCGATGAAATGTTTGATGAATTAGAAAGGGGCGGTGATTTTTACAAAACATGATTTACGGGCTGGTGATGTTCGTTTTGCAAGTCTTAAAATTTTTTCAAGATATTACCACACACAAATGATTAGAAACACAGCACTGGCAAGTATACCCTATCATGTATAGCATAGATTAATGCTAAAGTCCAGTTCGTTCCACGGGATTGATGCTAAAGAGTTATAAAACAATTACCTCTCGAGTGTCACAAGTTCTAAAGATATGCTTATCAAATGGTTTTAAAGGTGCGTTTGGTTAAGGTTACAAACTTATGAAAGATATATGACAATGATCATTCTAAGCACATAAAAAATGTAAGACAACATACTGATTACTAGTCGTACACGCAACATCTAATTAACATAACAACAATCCAACTAAATATTATGTCATATCAAAAGCATTAAGAACCGTTTATGTTTGATTGCGATACCTAAAATATTGGATGAAACTAAGAAAGAGTTTGTTATATGTTTTATTCCACTAGTCGCGACAAAAGCGAATAACAAGGTTCAGTTACTAGATGACATGAAATTCCTCCATTCACATGATTACTAGTCATGGTCATGAACAAATCCAACATATAACAATGGTCTTACTTAATAACATAAAATACAAGAGCATCTAGATCATGCTTAAAATCAAGTACCCAGGGAGAAAGTGCGCCGAACAAATCTAATTGTGCGCCGAACATTGCCCTAACAAAGTCGAAATTTAATAAGTGTGTAAACACTTATCCTTTTACCACTAAAATCAATGAAAAAAAAGACCTAATCATGTGTTTAATATCATAAAAGTCAGAATTACGCGTAGTTTTGTGTTTTTGGGTGAAATAGGTACAAAAGATCAAAAGGAAAGAAAACACGGGATTTCACGGTCAATTGTTGAAGAAAAGTCAAAGAAAGAGACAAAGTCAAAGTCAAAGAACCAAAAGTGTTTGGTACCAAAGATTACGAAAACCGGCAAAATCGACACGAGACTGAAGACAATATCAAGAAGCCAAAAGCCAAGCTCGATTTTATTCACGGATTTAAGTTTACGAAGGATTTTGGTCAAATAGGTCCCACAATGCTTAATGGGCCTTCAAAGCCTATTAAAAATGCTAATATTATCATTTTGGATAAAAAGCCCAACAAATTGGGCCCAAATGCAACAATAATGCAACGGATGGAGTATATGAATTTTAAAAGCCCATATCCAAGGCCCAATATCAAGTTAGTAAACGATCCAATTCGGTCAAAGGCCAAATACAAAGCCCAAGTCTAAATTGAGACGAATACTCATTGTTTTTGGTTAGGTTTCAGGTAATAACAAAGCCCAAGTTAAATAAAGGAACGGTTATAAAAGTTTTTTTTATAAAATTTTGGCTTTGTCAAACTTACCTCACCCACACATTCACAAACCTTCGTTACAAACAATGCACACCTTTTCTCTCTCAATAAAACACAGCTTTTTACCTCACAAACCCTAAATCAATAAATTAGGGGTTTTCATTCAACAAGAGATTGAAACTCACGCACCTAAAATAAATCCCCATCTTTACCGGAGCAACATATCGGTGGTCCTCATCAAACGTGGCACCCTTCTTGCCTTTGATTGGCTAAACCACATCACCACCACCTTCCCTCCAGTTAAATCAAGCCATATAAGCAATGAAGAAGCACAAGAAACACAGATTTAGCCATGTTGGCGATCCGTGTGATTAAAGGCTATTATCCACCGTTGGATCCAAGAGAAGAAAGAGAAGAGAAGAATGGAGGGTCAAGATTCAAGATCTGCTCAAAAACTTTATCAACAAGCCACAAGGGGTTGGCTATAAATACCCCCATATTCTGTAATTTTGAGCATTCCAATTTTTCTTTATTTACTGTTTTTATTTTAAATTAGAAATAGGATTAATGTAATTTTTTTCTTTTATAAAGTTGTAATTTCTATTTTTGAATTAATAAAAATTTCTGTTACGTCTTATAAATTTGTCTTTACTATTTGTTATTATTTATTTTAAATACTTGCAAATTAAATATTAAAGTAAGATTGGAATTAAAAAAGCAAACCCTACTGGTTTGATATGATAACTATATTGTTCGTGGATGTTTGGTTCGAGCCATAAAGGCTGGTTCGAGAAGGGTATTTGGATCGAATGGTGAATAAATCTGGTTCATGTTTTGGTGGTGTTGATTCGTTTTATAGACGGCTCAGTGCCGCTCTACTGCTCAAAGGATTCATCAGAAGGTTCATTTCCATGTTTATTTCATTTTTTTATGTTATAAATATTTTTAGTTTAATTTGTTTGATTATTCTGGTTAATGTTATGCCTATTTTGTTAAGATTTTTGTTTGAAAGTTGCTGAGGATTTATTTGATTTACCAGCTAGTTTTATTAGTCTGCTTTTATTTGGGGTAACTGTTGGATTAGATACGAGGATTTGAGTTTAGGCCTGCTAGTTACGTTATTGTTTACGCTGATATATTAGACCTTTTTTGGCTGATTTATACGAGTTGAATTGATGACTAGTGTTAGCTATTTGTTTGCCTGATATTTGTCTAGTGCTTAAGATTTTTGAATATGACTTATGAGCTTAAATTTCGTTTCTAAGTCTTGTTGTTATATGTTTACTTTGTTGTGTTAGTCGATTGTTCAGTTTTGCTTGCCGTTATTAAGATTAGAGAAGACAGTCTTGCTTATACGTTTTAGTTCTTCTGATATTAGTTTGTAGTTGATTTGGTTTGCTTTTACTGATCTCTGTGTAGTGTTGCCGTATTGTTTAAGCACAGACTCAATTGGTCTGTGGAAGATTTGTTCAATTTTATTAGCCAAAATATAATAAAAAAAAAAATAATTCGCCAAGAAGTTCAACCATGGGATTCGAACCCGTGACCTGACTGGTAGCACTTCAACGTGTTAACCATCTTTGCTAGACGCCTTTTTGTGTTTAAATAAAGTTTTAGTAATTAATATAGGTTTATTAGTTGCTGTCAGTTTTATTAAGTAGTTTAATTACAAGTTTTTGGTTAGTTAAATTTAATTAAATTTTTTTTATAAATTTACTTTTATAAAGTTAAAAAAATATATATATAACACCAAACAAAATAAATATTTCATTATTTTTAGGAATTTAAATTGTTTTTAAAATTTAGTTTTATATAAAATTAGTTTTTAAAGATAAATAGATTTTGTTTAGATAAATAGTTTTAGTTAAATTTTAATTAGACTAAAATTTGGTTTTAAATTTTATTTAAATTTAAATTAGCCTTCAAATAGTTTTATTTTAAATAGTTTAAATTAGTCTTTAAATAGTTTTGTTAAAATTTGTTTAATTATAATTTTTAATAGTGAAAAAGTAGTTTTTAATAAATATTTCCTTATTAATTAGATTAAATAGTTTTTAATTAAATAGTTTTTAGTTTTAAAATACCAAAAAAAGTATTTTTACCAAGAACAATTAATCCACGTTTAAATTGGATATCAATTCGAGTGAGTCGAGGAACGAGAAATAGAAGATAAAAAGAATTGCAAAATTCATACATTAAATTGGCGCCGCTGCCGCTTTGCTCGTTACGATTGACGATTTTTCGTGAGAAGCTTTGGATTTTGGGATCCGTTCATTTTGAACGTTATTTTTATTGTTAAAAAAATCAAAAACATAAAAAATCCAAAACTTAAAAATACAAAAAAAAATAAAAATCATCAAAAGCAAACTCTTTCCTAATATTTGCACCAAAAAAATTAAAAAATCCAAAAGTAATACTTTTCCTAAAGTATTACACCAAAATATTACGTATTATTGTTAATTTTCTTATCTCGATTTCTTCCGCTTTTTATTGTGAATATATATATATTTTTTTTTAAAATACAAAAAGATTTTTCTTTGACTATATTGTATTACGTAGAACAATTAATTTACCTACTTTCAAATACGACCTTAGTTGGGATTTCATCACCTAGCTATTGTATTCGAATCAAAAACGAAAAATCAAGGCAAAATAGATAAATACTAGAAAAAAGTTTGAACTCGATTTATACAAACTATAAGGTGGGTATAAGGCGACGCGCTATAAAAGGCCGTCTAAAGAAAAAGGTTTTTTAGTTCTTTGCATCACCTCGTTTCCCCGCTTGCTTGTGCGTATATTGAGAGGGACGACCGATTATTGGTTTGCCAACTAAAGTAGTATTACGTATATATTTTTTGTAGCTTTTTAATATTGAACCTCGAGAGGGATAATCCCTTTCCTCTCAAAGTCGACCGAGGTCTCCTACCTCATTCCTCGTGTTTAGTTGTATGTGCACTCGCGCGCGTGCACACATACCGAGTGGTGTACCAAATACTTCTAATTCTTCCAAAAAGAAGAAGAAGAACAAAAAGACCGTCACTCAAGCCGATCCCGAGAATCGAGCTTTGAACAACACGATGGCAACGGATAATCGACCAATGATTGAGATCCTATAATCTCACGTTGAAGGAAATGATGACGCGATTGTTATGCCAGATATTGGAGCGAATAATTTTGAACTAAAAACGAGTTTTATTCAAATGGTTTCCGCTACATCATTTTTAGGCCGTACTAATGATGACCCACACGCTCATATAAAACGTTTCATACAATTGGCAAACACCGTCAAATACAATGGGGTGCCACAAGAGGCCATTCGTTTACAACTCTTTCCTTTTTCCCTCGAGGGACAAGCCCGGATTTGGCTTGATAAGGAACAACCCCAAAGTATCACAACATGGATTGATTTAGAGACCAAGTTCATTAACTACTTTTCCCACCATCACGGACCACCTATTTAAGGAATGACATCATTACCTTTGAACAATAATATGGGGAAATGTTTAGTGAGTCTTGGGATCGTTTTAAGGAGCTTTTATGAAAATGTCCACAACATGGTTTTACAAAAGTGCATCAAATCAATACGTTTTACAATGGTTTAACTCTTAATGATCAAGACTCACTTAATAGTGCCGCGGGGGGTAATATTCTTGTGAAGTCGTGTGCAATAATTGAAAACAAGGTAAAAGTACAAACCAAGAGTGTTAGGGCTACTATGGCAAGTGCTAGTACTAGTAAGAGCGACAAGAGAATTGATAAGCTTACTTCGCTTGTTGAAACAATTGCTCTACAAACCGCTAACAATACCAAAGCCATCAATGGTCAAGTAAATGCCTTAAAAGAGACTTGTGAAACGTGTGAGACTTGTGGTAGACCACATTCGTATTTTAATTGTGATAAGGTTTACAATCAACAACAACAAGTTTATGCTTATAACACCAATGCAAATAAGAGGGTTCACTTTAAACCAAATGTTGATGTTAACCATTTATCTTATAAGAGTACTAACTATTTGGCTCCCCTGGGTTTTGTAGCTCCAAAAAGACCACCCCCACCCGCCAAAATACCCAATACCAAAATAGGAACCAAGGTCCTCAAATGGGTAATTTTCAAGGGAATTCGAATGCAAGGGATTTTATCCAAAATCAAGGGAATTTCCAAGGGCAAAACCAAGGGTTTAATACCCAAAATCAAGGTTTTAATAACCAAGGTTTTCCTAATCAAGGTTTTAACAATCAAGGGTATAATCAAATGAACATACATAATCCTCAAATGGACCTGGTTCTCCAAAAATTGACCGAACATGAGAGAACTATGAAACAAATGCAAGATTCAACCGATAGGAAGTTCGTGCAAATGTTGCAAGCCCTTAGACCCCAAGGAGCCTTACCTTCTAATACCGAGATTAACCCTCATGCTAATGTGAGTTCTATCACTACTCGAAGTGGAGCCACTTTAGTGGGACCTTCCATCTCTTCGCCCAAAAAGGAGAGACAAGGCCCAGACGTCATAATGAGTAATCCTACTCCCCTCCGTTGATTCCTCATACTACCACTCCTAGTACTAGTTCTCCATTACCTAATGAGCCTAACCCTAAGGTTGTTCAAAAAGCGAGTCCTTCTCCTTCTCAACCTTCAACTTCCAAGCCCAATATTCCTTATCCCTCTAGGTTGGACAAGGCTAAATTGCTCACCAAAGATGACGTTCATGTTTCCAACTTTTTGAAAATGATTTCCCAAGTGAATGTTAACATTAGCCTTATAGAAGCACTTGCTCAAATGCCTAAATTTGTGAAAATGTTCAAAGATTTGCTCAATAAGAAAGAAAAAATGGTTGAGCTCGTTAGCACTCGTTTAAATGAGAATTGTTCCGCGATTCTTCTCAAAGAGCTTCCCGAAAAGCTAGGAGATCCCGGACGATTCGTGTTACCTTGCTCGTTTCCTCAAATTGATGATTGTATGGCTTTAGTGGATCTCAGCGCTAGCATCAGTCTTATGCCACTCTCGGTATGGAAACAATTATCATTACCCGACCTTGTACCGACTCGCATGACTCTCGAGTTAGCTAATAGAACTCTCGCATACCCCGTTGGTATTGCCGAAGACGTTTTTGTTCAAGTTGGTACATTCACTTTTCCCGTGGACTTTGTCGTCGTCGACTATGAGATGGATCCTCGTATTCCGTTAATACTTTGTAGACCATTCTTACGAATTGGAAAAGCCTTAGTTGATGTGGCCGAAGGGGAGTTAATTCTTAGGGTTAGGGATGAACAACAAGTTTTTAAAATGGGAAAAATCACAACTAACTCAAATGGAAAAGAGTCGGTCAATATGATTGATGTTCTAAATTATGATAATGAAGAGATTTTTATTAATCCTTTTGGAATTCAAAAGTCTAATCAAAATGAATTTATGATAACTTCATCCCTTCCCCTAGAGCCTCAAATTTTTGAAATTCCTATTTACGATACTTATAGTGATGACACTTCTTTAAGTGATCACACTATCTTCGGTTTAGTTGACCAATCTTTTGACCCACCCACTTTTGATCCACCAATCTTTGATGATTACGATGATGACACTTCTTTAAGTGATCTCATTATTTTTGATGACCCACCTCATGATCTTAATGCACCTCATATCTCTATGAGCGATTCTTCGATTATGGAGACTCCTTTTGACTTTTATACCCCAATTTTAGAAGTCATGACTTTTAAGGAGGATCCTCCACTCTTAGAGATCATTCCTACTTTAGAGGATATTCTATTTGAGGAGGATTTAGATATCTTTTTAAATACATATTTACCTCACGAGGATGAGTTTTCCTATGACTCCGATGATACTTATGTTTTCACATCAAGTTTGGAAGAGGACGACTTTCCCACTTTGGATTATGATGACATTTTGAGCTTTAATGTCAACACCTCTTGCTATTTTCTCATTAAGGAATCGGTGCTTGATCGCGGAATAGATACTCTTGTACTTTCATTGCCAAATCACCTTACCCTTCCTTATGAGAGACTTTTGACTAAGGGTACCCCACTTTTCTTTGCCTTGTGTGATTTTACCACCTCGGGGTTTATTTCCTTTCGTGATGGAAATTATGTGTTTGACCCGGGTGGATTTTCATGGGGTATTCCTTATATGACTATGTTTCACCCTTTATCATGGAGAGATTTTCCACCCTTGGAAATTTCGGTTTTTCCCATGATTTTCCCATTTGAATGATGATATTCGGGAAATCGAGTCGAGCTAGAGACTCGTGATAAATAAATCAAGCATCGTATAACTAGGTTAGATTTTTACCTTTTCCATCCTTTCTGCCCTTTTTCACCTTCACCCATTTCCACCAATAAGTGTAGGGGGAGCCAAGTAGGTTGTTTGTGTTGTGATGTTGTGTAGGGATGTGTGCTTTAATGATCCACTTTTGGTGTTTTTGACACGACCTGTGTTCCCGTGTTCCCATGTACTCGGTTTCTTCGATAAGTTTTTGCTATTGTGATTGAATCTTGTATATAAATAAAACATGGATAAATGTAATCACTTTAGTTGTCTCTTCCTTAGCTTGATTTAAACAACGTACTCAATGTCCTAAGTGTAGGGGAGTTTATTTTCCCACATACTTAAACATTCAGGACAATGTTTATATTATGTGTAGGGGGGACTACTATCGAATTTTAGTGTGCTTTTCCATGAATTTGACCTCATTTAACCGGAAAATTTAATATTTCGACGTTTTTTAAATTTTTTTATCTATTTTGGCCTAGTAGTATTTTTCATTTATTTTCTTTTATTTCTTTTTGTCGTGACATCGTATTTATATTTTCCATTTCAAAGAATAAAGTAAAAAAAATGAATAAAATGGTTTTAACAAGTTTAGATGTCTTTGATATATTAGGCCCATCGTGAATTTTTTGACTCAACCCGAGTTTACTTATCCAAGTTTACTCTAGCTAGTATCCTTAACCATATTCACCTTAATTGGTTAATTAGGATTAGCATCCACGAGTCTCATTCCTTGAGATTTTAAATTGTGGAGAACGAGAGATGATAGAGTTGATAATAAGTTTAAGGGTTAATTCTTGCTTATATGAGTTTTTGTGGCTCTTTCTTCCCGCTTGTATATTTAATTTCTTAATAAATGAGGATTTTTGCGGTGTAGCTTCGATATCTTAGCTCTTAGCCAAATCTTTATTCTCCTTGTAATTAAAGCATGAACACATTGAGGGTGCCAGAGTTGTGGACTTCCGACTAAGGTGGCTCATAACCACTAAGTAGGAGGTATTCAGACCATGGGACCGCGGAATTTAGCCTACTATATATATCATAAAGAAAGAAAGAATAAGATTAAAACATGACCTCAAGGAGCCTTAGGGTGTGGGGCATGTAGCACGAACCTTGTCATTAGAGCCTTAGGGTGTATGGCATGGTAAGTGTTGAATAAAAAATTGATCAAAAATAAATTCCCTTGTTTATCGTTCAAGGAGCCTTAGGGTGTGGATAATAGATGAAGAGCATTTCTACATCTTAAAGAGCCTAAGGGTATATGATGTGAACATGATAAACTCCACATAAAGTCTACATGACTTTGGAGGAATAATTAATAAGTAGTACTATTGGCCAAATTTCGGATCCGAGAATTTATTCCACAAATCATGTTAAATTATCCTTGATGTGGGCTTACTTTAGTGACAACGTTTTTTAGGACGAGGTTGGGTTTTGAGTGTCGGGTTTGCACCATTTTGCCTTCATTTTTGGACTAATAATTATCATATAAGTCAAATGAGCCTACGGGTGAATGACAATCTTTAAAATCTAGAGATACAACTTAGGAATTGGAGAAAGAGTATTACACAATTGTCTTATATAAGTAGTTTTAACTTGAGAACTTATGGTAAACAATGATCTCGTTTTTAAGCTTGGTATGGGGAACATGAAACTTGAGGGTGATTAATATTCATGACACCAAAGCCCTAATCTAAGTCTTAGATTTCTTTACGGGTTTCTTCCATCAAATAATTTCCAAGTTAATAAATTGTTATAACTTTTGTTTCCTTTAAAGTTTTTATCTTTTCACCGTAGTAGTAATAGTATATCTTAATAAACGCCAAGATGGGTTAACTATGAGGAAAATGTAACTTTATGCTTTAAAATTATGCACTGCATGGGGTCATTCCAATGTTTAAGTGTAGGGGATTTAGTAAGTGTGTAAACACTTATCCTGTAACATCCCGCCTACTCAGACCACAATATTGTCCGCTTTATGCGCAAGCTCACGGCTTTGCTTTGTGGCCCTCTTGTGAAGACTTCCCGGCAGGTCACCCAAGCCAATACTACTCTCCCATGAGCACGCTTAACTGCTAGTTCCTAAGAACCCCACGTGCAGTAGACCACAAAACGCGTTGTGTCATGAGAAGGCGATTGTTATCTTATGAACCATGGATCTCTCCTGGCCACAGCCGATGTGGGATTTGCCTAGGGTGTCACAATCACCCCCCTTTCGGGACTCATCGTCCTCGATGAGGTTTGCCCCACCATCCCGAACGGCTCAGGAGT
Organism: Glebionis coronaria; assembly: GCA_025667525.1. Lineage (NCBI taxonomy): Eukaryota > Viridiplantae > Streptophyta > Magnoliopsida > Asterales > Asteraceae > Glebionis > Glebionis coronaria. The sequence continues at coordinate 51,814,806 of CM046879.1, read as the reverse complement.
GGCTCTGATACCACTTGTAACGTCCCGCCTACTCAGACCACAATATTGTCTGCTTTGCGTGCAAGCTCACGGCTTTGCTTTGTGGCCCTCTTGTGAAGACTTCCCGGCAGGTCACCCAAGCCAATACTACTCTCCCATGAGCACGCTTAACTGCTAGTTCCTAAGAACCCCACGTGCAGTAGACCACAAAACGCGTTGTGTCATGAGAAGGCGATTGTTATCTTATGAACCATGGATCTCTCCTGGCCACAGCCGATGTGGGATTTACCTGGGGTGTCACATATCCTTTTACCACTAAAATCAATGAAAAACAAGACATAATCATGTGTTTAATATCATAAAAGTCGGAATAACGCGTGGTTTTGTGTTTTTGTGTGAAATAGGTACAAAAGATCAAAAGGAAAGAAAACACGGGATTTCACAGTCAAGTGTTGAAGAAAAGTCAAAGAAAGAGACAAAGTCAAAGTCAAAGAACCAAAAGTGTTTGGTACCAAAGATTACAAAAACCGGCAAAATCGACACGAGACTAAAGACAATATCAAGAAGCCAAAAGCCAAGCTCAATTTTATTCACGGATTTAAGTTTATGAAGGATTTTGGTCAAATGGGTCCCACAATGCTTAATGAGCCTTCAAAGCCCATTAAAAATGCTAATATTATCATTTTGGATAAAAAGCCCAACAAATTGGGCCCAAATCCAACAATAATGCAACGGATGGAGTATATGAATTTTAAAAGCCCATATCCAAGGCCCAATATCAAGTTAGTAAACGATCCAATTTGGTCAAAGGCCCAATACAAAGCCCAAGTCTAAATTGAGACGAATACTCATTGTTTTTTGTTAGGTTTCGGGTAATAAAAAGCCCAAGTTAAATAAAGGAACAGTTATAAAAGTTTTTTTTATAACCTTTTGGCTTGGTCAAACTTACCTCACCCATACATTCACAAACCTTCGTTACAAACAATGCACACCTTTTCTCTCTTAATAAAACACAGCTTTTTACCTCACAAACCCTAAATCAGTAAATTAGGGTTTTCATTCAATAAGAGATTGAAACTCACGCGCCTAAAATAAATACCCATCTTTACTGGAGCAACATAATGGTGGTCCTCATCAAACGTGGCACCCTTCTTGCCTTTGATAGGCTAAACCACATCACCACCACCATCCCTCCAATTAAATCAAGCCACATAAGCATTGAAGAAGCACAAGAAACACAAATTTAGCCACGCTGGCGATCCGTGTGATTAAAGGCTATTATCCACCGTTGGATCCAAGAGAAGAAAGAGAAGAGAAGAATGAAGGGTCAAGATTCAAGATCTGCTCAAAAAATTCATCAACAAGCCATAGGGGATTGGCTATAAATACCCCCATATTCTGTAATTTTGAGCATTCCAATTTTTCTTTATTTACTATTTTTATTTTAAATTAGAAATAGGATTAATGTAATTTTTTTTTTCTTTTATAAAGTTGTAATTTCTATTTTTGAATTAATAAAAATTTCTATTTCGTCTTATAAATTTGTCTTTACTGCTTTGTTATTATTTATTTTAAATACTTGCATATTAAATATTAAAGTAAGATTGGAATAAAAAAGGTCAAACCCTACTGTGATATAATAACTATACTGTTCGTGGATGTTTGGTTCGAGCCATAAAGGCTGGTTCGAGAAGGGTATTTGGATCGAATGGTGAATAAATATTGTTCAAGTTTTGGTGGTGTTGATTCGTTTCATAGACGGCTCAGCGCTGCTCTACTGCTCAAAGGATTCGTCACAAGGTTCATTTCCATGTTTATTTCATTTTTTTATGTTATAAATATTTTTAGTTTAATTTGTTTGATTATTTTGGGTAATGTTATGCCTATTTTGTTAAGATTTTTGTTTGAAAGTTGCTAAGGATTTATTTGATTTAACATTTAGTTTTATTAGTCTGCTTTTATTTGGGTAACTGCTGGTTTAGATAAGAGGATTTTAGTTTAGGCCTGCTAGTTACGTTATTGTTTACGCTGATATATTAGACCCTTTTTGGCTGATCTATACGAGTTGAATTGATGAGTAGTGTTAGCTATTTGTTTGCCTGATATTTGTCTAGTGCTTAAGATTGTTGAATTTGATTTTCGAGCTTAAATTTCGTTTCTAAGTCTTGCTATTATATGTTTACTTTGCTGTGTTAGTCGATTGTTCAGTTTTGCTTGTCGTTATTAAGATTAGATAAGACAGTCTTGCTTATACGTTTTAGTTCTTCTGATATTAGTTTGTTGCTGATTTGGTTCGCTTTTACCGATCTTTGTGTAGTGTTGCCGTATTATTTAAGCACAGACTCAATTGGTCTGTGCAAGCTTTGTTTAATTTGATTAGCCAAAATATAATTAAAAAAAAGAAAATAATTCGCCAAAAAGTTCAACCATGGGATTCGAACCCGTGACCTGACTGGTAGCACTTCAACGTGTTAACCATCTTTGCAAGACGCCTTTTTGTTTTTAAATACAGTTTTAGTAATTAATATAGGTTTATTAGTTGCTGTCAGTTTTATTAAGTAGTTTAATTACAAGTTTTTGGTTAGTTAAATTTAATTAAAAGTTTTTTATAAATTTACTTTTATAAAGTTTAAAAAATATATATATATAAAAACAAACAAAATAAATATTTCATTATTTTTAGGAATTTAAATTGTTTTTAAAATTTAGTTTTATATAAAATTATTTTTTAAAAATAAATAGATTTTGTTTAGATAAATAGTTTTAGTAAAATTTTAATTAGATTAAAATTTAGTTTTAAATTTTATTTAAATTTAAATTAGCCTTCAAATAGTTTTATTTTAAATAGTTTAAATTAGTCTTTAAATAGTTTTGTTAAAATTTTTTTAATTAGAATTTTTAATAGTGAAAAAGTAGTTTTTATTAAATATTTCCTTTTTAATTAGATTAAATAGTTTTTAATTAAGTAGTTTTTAGTTTTAAAATACCAAACAAAGTATTTTTACCAAGAACAATTAATCCACGTTTAAATTGGATATCAATTCGAGTGAGTCGAGGAACGAAAAATAGAAGATAAAAAGAATTGCAAAATTCATACATTAAAATTCTTCTCTAATCATAAGGCTATAAAAACCTTAACCAAAGTGCACAACACACTTCTCCATAATAACAGTAAAGAAGTTCATTTCAACAATATGCAAATTAAAGTAGAGAATTAACATAAAGGAAATGAGAATTATACCACAAAGTATTAATCAATGATTGCTTCCAAAAAGGTATAGGTTTTGTTCCAAGCTTATTACAGTCACAAACAATATTCTGAGATCCTTGCTACATCATCAATGGTGTGAACCAACTAAGGTTACCCTTATACTAGTAACAATGTTCAAGGATTTGTTAAATCCTTGATTTTATGAAAACCATAATAACAATGGAGTAAAAGTGGTATGAGATGTCTCTTATGCCTGGCTTTGGGTCCCTTTTTATAACCTCAAGACGTAGCTAACAAGTCCTGGAGTATATCAAGAGGCTCTCCCATAATAGTCATGCATAATGAAACTTAATGGTGTAATTGCAGCAAATGTGCGCCACACTTAGTCAAATGTGCGCCGCACATTCATTTTGCAAATGTGCGCGGCACTTTATCTTTTGTGCGCCGCACTTTAGGTAGTTCTCCAAAATCGTATTTCACATAATGTACGCCGCACTTTATAATTGTGTGCCACACTTTTGGGTCTTTTTCAGCATTCTTTATTTTTCTTCTTATTTCTTCATATCTTTGGTCCATATGATTATTCCTTCACTACAATCAAACAATACACATTATTAGTAACATTTCAACATATAATTTATTTATTTACATAGCAAACAAGGACAAATGCATCATTACAAACATGTATAAATGAGGCGTTATCAAATTCCCCCATACTTAACTTCTTGCTTGTCCTCAAGTAAGGTAAAAATATATTTTAATAGGTGTCGAGAGAAATAGATAAGGCCAATAATTGAAAGCAAAGATAACGCCACAAAAAACCTCATGAAGTAGATATTTTGAATTCACACACTCTCTTTATATGGGTAAATTATCGCTCAAAAACCACAGTCATGAAAAGTAAATTACCATAAGCTTGTACAAGGAATTAAACTAAACCAATTTGGCGTAAGCACCAAGTAAAATATCAAAAGAGGTCTTTTTCAAAACTTTTATTACCAACGCATGTTAAAAAGAATAAATAACATATATTAGTTCCCACCATGTTTATTGTTTCTACATATTTGTACTTCACACTTGTAGGAATACTTTTTTCCTTTATTCTTTTTTTTCATTTGGGGTAATATGTCTTCTCCTATACGTACGATCTACTATCATCGTGCAACATGGTTATCCACAATATATTATCGTCTTAAAACATCGGCAAAAACTTTCAATCTTTTCTTTTTTCTTTTGCCTCCTTATCATTTAAATTACTTTTTATCATACATGTATGATCCCACTAAGGTCTCGTATAGATTACCAAGCACAAGTTCTAGAATTAAACTAATCATCGACATACTCACAAATTTGATTTAAAGCGTAAGAGTGCTTATGATCTATAGGGAAAAAATCCTCACAATTGTGAATAAGATATTGTGTAAGTAACGTTATCAATTCCGAGTCAAAATAGCTTTACATTTACAGGAATTATCAATCTTTCAACAAAAATTTTTTTGATACATAACACAAAATTTTTCAAAAATCCGCCAGAATGTGCAGCACACAAATATAAAGTACGGCGCACTTTTTGTCACAGAAAGTACAAAAAATTTTCAACTAAAAAGGCTCTTATTTTCCGTTTATCACCCCCATACTTATTATGATCATTGTCCCTGATGCTAAACATAAGGAAAAAGTAAAAATAAAGGAAAATAAGAATAATACTCCCCTTTTATTCCGATTCGGGAATGAAGCAGAAGTCTTCAATCTTTGCCTTATTGTGCTTTTACTCGCTTATTTTCTGCAATTTGAACACGAAATATATACGCAATCATATCTTACATACCAAATAAAAATTAAAATCCACAAACGAAGTATTAGTTTTGTCCTACGTGCCAACAAAGGCATATTACACAACAAAATAAATTGTTTTCAAATTGTTTCAAATTGTGACTAACACATGAGTCAAAAACACAAGAGGCATCACATATCCTCTTCAGTATCATCATTCCTTGGAGCATTGGATTGGTGGAAGTGTGGTGGATAAGGTGGTGGTTGTTAGGAGTAGTAGAATGGCTAATGGTGATATCCGGGTGGTCCATAAGGTCCACTCATCGGAACGCTATATTGTTCTGCCATCCTTTCGAAAACTGGAGCGTATCGATCCATGCTATAACATTTTCGCTCCATCATAAACCCAAGTTAGTCTTGGCTAACCCCCATCCTTCCCATCCGATCACAAACATCTTGGAGTGATGCACGAGGAGCTCACGGCATGCTCACACGTGGTGCTCTCGCCGGCACGTCTTCTCATGACAACCTTCCGCCTGCTCCAATCAAATCTCTCAAAGTGGTTTTGTCAATGGTATCACATATGATCGGTGGACTAAGGTTACCCATAATTTGATCGGTTAAAAGTTTCATTCTTCGGGCTAACCTAGTCACAAATTGTCCACACACCATCATACTACCCGCTTGATGACTACCAGGACCTTTCCTTTTCATCCACTTTGTAATAACCCAAGCCACATTAGCATATTACGCATGGTTCTTGTCCCTAAACATGCTCAACAATCACAAATCATTATTTTGAAACTTATCATATAACGTGATGCGTTTGCAAACCGTGTAAGCAATCATCTTTTGGAGCACTCTCAAAAGTGGACTAGAAATCCTAGTGGTTGAGCTCCTAGATATGCTCAAAAGATCATCATCCGGACAAAATAATGCCCAAAACTCATTAACATTAAAGTTCCCATGCTCACGTTCTCCTCCTTGAAAATACACTTCAACTCCTTCCTCATCTCGCTCCTCTATAGTGTACAACTCCAAGTACTTAGCCAATTCTTTCAAAGTCAACGAATGTCCTTTCCCACAAAGTCTAAAACTCATGATTTTCCTAGTCAATAGCTCATCATCATCAACGTCCTCATCAAGATTGAATGTCGAGAAAAACTCAAGACAAAGCTCCGTATCTTTTCCCTACAAGTAAAAGCATGAACCCAAGCATTGGATCGAAACAAGACTTCATTTCCTCCAGCGTCTATCACAACTATTGATAGCATTTCCCTAATTTGAGCTTTACAACCAAGATCCCTCAAAATTTTAAAGTCCACATTGCTCGGTGCGAAAATTTGTTTCGACAGTAGAAGACTAAGAGCGTTGTTGTAGATGATTTTGGCATCAGATGTACATCTAGGCCAATTCAAGAATGGATGATTAGGAACGCCCATGAGTGTGGCACTTGCCGACTCGATAGGCTTTCGCCTCTTCCCTTGGCTAGCTGAGCTGGTCTCATAGTGTCCAGAACCTGTGTTTTGCATAATTTATCACATAAACGAACATATATTAACGTTAGATAAACATTAGGGTCAACGGCAACCCTATGCTAGTGTTCTGAAAATTTTGTTCTTTAATCAGGTGAAAAGTGTGGCGCACTTCTGAGAAGTGCAGCGTACTTTCTGGGAAAAATCCGCCAGAGTGCGGCGTACTTTCTAAAAAGTGCGGCATACATTCTGCGTATATCTGCTAATAAGTGTGTAAACACTTATCCTTTTGCCACTAAAATCAAGGAAAACAAGACCTAATCATGTGTTTAGTATCGTAAAAGTCGGAATTACGCGTGGTTTTGTGTTTTTTTGTGAAATAGGTACAAAAGGTCAAAAGGAAAGAAAACACGGGATTTCACGGTCATTTATCGAAGAAAAAGTCAAAGATAAAGTCAAAGGACCAAAAGTGCCAAAAGAATAAAGTTTGGAGGGCTAAAAATGAAAATTTGATGAAGACTTTACAACAAGGACCATTTTTGCCAATCTCCAAAGTAATCCACTAATAAACCACATTGAAGAGCACAAAATTACGAAACCAACGGTCCCGACCTCGCGTCGTAACTCTTTACGATTTGTTTTTTATTAATTTTTTAAGTTTAATTAGTTTTTAAATAAAATTAATTAGATTTTAAATAAATAAATAGTTTTTAATAAATTAAATATATATATATATAATATTTTCAGAAATAAAATAAATAAAATAAAGTTTTTATTAAAAATAAATTATTTTTTCGTAATATTATTTATTATTATTATTATTATTAATAATTTATTTTTATTTATTTATTTATTATTATTATTATTATTATTATTTATAATTAATAAACATGGTCAATTAGTCAAACACAGGTCAAACACCAGTCAAACACAAATGAAAAGAGGTTAACACAAATGTTTTGCATATATAAACCTGAAAGGTTGCATGCCCCAGTGGCTACGTCTTTCGGCTTTGGCCTAACAGACACGAGTTCGATTCTGAGCGAGGGCAAGGCTGACTATTCAGTGCCACGTGGCACTCTCTGAGCGCGCCACGTGGTAACCGGTTCAGACCGGTCCGAGCCAGACCAGAACCAGACCCGAATCAGAATCAGACCGGACCGGTTAAGACCGGACCGGTTCAGACCGGACGGTCCAGACACGGTCCAGACCCAAACCAGACCCGGTTCAGACCGGTTCAACTCGGTCTAAACCGGCTGACGTCAGCACCACGTGACGGCGGCGGGCCAATGCCATCACGCAACGTGGCACTGATAATTCACTGTTCATGTGCAGGTACCAGGTACTGTAGCAGTGGCGGCTAGCCAATCAGGGCGTGACACGTGTCATTCAGAGGTTGCACTGGCGGCGCTGACACGCCAGTCTGACGTGTCAGTACAAGGTGGCAGGGAATTTCAGAGGTGGCAGTGGTGGCTGGCGGCTGGCCAATAGGAGCATGACACGTGGCGGCGGCGCCGCCACGTCAGTACGAAGTGGTTGTGGCTGTACGAGGTGGCAGTGTGCCGGTGGCGGCTAGCCAATCAGGGACTGCCACGTGGCAAATTCGATGAAAACAAAGTTGCACAGGCGTGTGTCAGCCAATGATATGCACAAGATCCCATGTTCTAGAAGCACTCGGAGAAAACAATGAAAAAAGGAGGACAGCTGACCACTTGCTTAACTTTGAAGCAAAAATTAGATAGTGAAATTACTATAATACCCCCAATGTTGGCTGCCTATATAAAGCTCCCCCTCTCCCTAAGTTTTTTCATTATATAGTTTTTACAAGTTAAATTTGTTTTTTTCCTTTCAAGTTTTGTACAAGCTTTTCAAGCTTTTTCTTAATTAATAAAATAAACTTTTAGCTTAATCTCTTTAACTTGTTCTCATTCTTCCTTTCTTTTTACTTTTCTTAGTAATCTTTCTTTTTTTTTGGGATAAGTTTTTATAACTTTTTTCAAATAAGATTAGATTTATATAACATTTGGAATAATTAATTTTAATTCAAGCTTATTGTTGCCTTTTAGTAGATCTAGCTTATTTGTGGAGTAATCATTTAATTAGCTTTTTAGCTTTTTTAATCTCATAAGTCCTAAGCTTAGGCTTAGGACTTATTTATAAGCTAGCTTTTTATTTAATCACTTTTAAATTTTAATAATTAGTTTTCTAGATCTATTAGATTTAAGTTTTAAAAATTAAAAATACTTTCAAAAAACCAAAAAAATAATTAGATCTATTAGTTTTTCATATTAAAAAGTTCAGATATATAAGTTTAGAGTTTAAAGTTTAAACTATTTTTATAAAACCTTAAAAATATTTAGATCTATTTGGTTTTCAAATAGATTAAGTAGATATATAATTTTTTGCTTTAAAATTTAAAATACTTTTATAAAACATAAAAAATATTTTAGATCTATAAGTTTTAATTAAATATCTTTATCATTTAATAATTATTGCTTATTATTCTAACCTTTTATGTTTTCTTTGATCTTGGCGTATCGATCTATCATTTTCGAAGAAGAGCCTATAGTTGATTAATTTGGTTCAAGTTGATATGGTTGATTAGTTTGGTTAGAGATTAATTTGGTTGGCCGTGTACTTTACGGGTCGGGTTACGCTTTTGATAGTTTCGGTATTGGGAGGCCGTGTACTTAACGGGCCATATTTTGTTGATGGTGTTGATGTTGTTTGTTTAGAGCGTTTTTCTTCGGACTACGGGTAATAAAGCTCTCCTTTTTATTTTTCTAGTTTAATCGCTTTAGTTTTATTTAATTAGATAGTTTTAGTTTAAATTGTTTTTAACAAAAGTTATATTTTTTTTATAAAAATCGGTTTAATTAGTTTTAGTTATTATTATTAGTGTTTAAAAAAAATAGTTTAAAAGTTTTTAAAAAGTAGATTTCATTTAGATAAGCTCATTATTAGTAAAAAGTTTACACCTTTTTGTGAATATTAAGCTTATTAGTACATAAAGCTTGTAGCTTTATCGTCTAAAAAGATTCGTAAGCTTAAAAGGTTGAAGCTTTATGCTTAATTTTTATGTTAAACTTTGTGATTTCATTTTTCGTCACTTTTATTTGCTATTACGTGCTTGCATTTAGATTAATTTCTCATTTAGATTTATTTTTAATTATAGTTTATTTTTGTTGCATCTAGATCTATATTTGTATTAAATTTTATGTTGCATTTTAGAGTAATATTTACGTGAATTAATTGCACTTTTATTTTTATATAGTCCTTAGCCTACATATTTTTCCCATTTTTTAGCTTAAATAGACATAGATTACCAATCAAGTATTATTAACCAAAAACAATTAATCTCTACGTTAAAATTGGATTTCAATTCGAGTGAGTCGAGGAACAAAAAATAGACATAAAAAGAATTGACAAAATTCATACATTAAATTGGCGCCGCTGCCGCTTCGCTCGTTACGATTGAAGATTTTGTGAGACGATTTGGATTTTGGGATCCGTTCAATTTTGAACGTTATTTTTCTTGTTAAAAAAATCAAAAACATAAAAAAATCAAAAACTTAAAAATACAAAAAAAAATTAAAAAAATCACAAAAGCAAATACTTTCCTAAAATTTGCACCAAAAAAATTAAAAAATCCAAAAGTAATACTTTTCCTAAAGTATTACACCAAAAATATTACGTATTATTGTTATTTTTTTTAGTTCGATTTCTTTCGTTTTTATTGTGAATATATATTTTTCTTAAAAAATACAAAAAGATTTTTCTTTTACTATATTCTATTACGTAGCACAATTAATTCACCTACTTTTCAAATAAGGCCTTAGTTGGGATTTCATGACCTAACTATTGTATTCGAATCCTAAACGAGAAAAAAGGGAAAAATAGATAAATACTAGTAAGACGTTTGAACTCGATATATACAAACTATAAGGTGCGTATAAGGCGACGCGCTATAAAAGGCCGTCTAAGGAAAAAGGTTTTTAAGTGCTTTGTGCCACCTCGTTTCCCCGCTTGCTTGTGCGTATATTGAGAGGGACGACCGATTATTGGTTAGCCAACTCAATTAGTATTAAGTATATATTTCCTTGATTTTAATTGTATGCGCACTCGCGCGCGTACATACATACCGATTGGTGTACCAAATACTTCTAATTCTTCCAAAAAGAAGAAGAAGAAAAACAAAAAGACCGTCAATCAAGCCGATCCCGAGAATCGAGCTTTGAACAACACGATGGAAACGGGTAATCGACCAATGATTGAGATTCTACAATCTCACGTTGAAGGAAACGATGACGCGATTGTGGTGCCATATATTCGAGCTAATAATTTTGAACTTAAAACGGGGTTTATTCAAATGGTTTCCGCTACACCATTTTTAGGCCGTACTAATGATGACCCACACGCTCATATCAAGCGTTTCATACAATTGGCAAACCGTCAAATACAATGGGGTGCCACAAAAGGCCATTTGTTTACAACTCTTTCCTTTTTCCCTCGAGGGACAAGCCCGGATTTGGCTTGATAAGGAACCACCCCAAAGTATTACCACATGGATCGATTTAGAGACCAAGTTCATTAACTAATTTTTCCCACCATCACGGACCACCTCTTTAAGGAATGACATCATTACCTTTGAACAACAATATGGGGAAACGTTTAGTGAGTCTTAGGATCGATTTAAAGAGCTTTTAAGAAAATGTCTACAACACGTTTTCACTAAAGTGCATCAAATTAATACGTTTTACAATGGTTTAACTCTAAATGACCAAGACTCACTTTATAGTGCCGCGGGGGTAATATTCTTGTGAAATCAATGAACGAGGCTTGGGCCATAGTTGTAAACAAGGCTAAAGTGCAAACCAAGAGTGTTAGGGCTACTAAGGCAAGTGCTAGTTCTAGTGAGAGTGACAAGAGAATTGATAAGCTTACGTCGCTTGTTGAATCAATTGCTCTACAAACTAAAGCCATCAATGTCCAAGTGAATGCCTTGAAAGAAACTTGTGAAACGTGTGAAACTTGTGGTGGACCACATTCATATTTTAATTGTGACAAGGTTTACAATCAACAACAAGAAGTTTATGCTTATAACAAAAATGAAAATGAGCGGGTTCATTTTAAACCAAAGTTGATTTTAACCATTTGTATTATAAGTCTAATAACTATTTGGCTCCCCCGGGTTTTGTAGCACCACAAAGACCACCCCCACCCGCCCAAAATAGAAACCAAGGTCCTAAACGGGGTAATTTCAAGAAAATTCTAATCAACGGGGGTTTAATCAAAATCAAGGGAATTTTCAAGGGCAAAACCAAGGGTTTAATAATCAAAATCAAGGATTTAATAATCAAGGTTTTCAAAATCAAGGATTTAATCAAGGTTATAATCAATATCAAAACCAAGGTTTTCCTAATCAAGGTTTTCCTAATCAAGGGTATAATCAAATGAACATGCATAATCCTCAAATGGACATGGTTCTACAAAAGTTAACCGACCATGAGCAAATTATGAGAGAGATGCAAGAATCGACCGATAAGAAATTTTTGACAATGATTCAAACCCTTCGTCCCCAAGGTGCCCTCCCTTCAAACACCGTGACCAATCCTAGGGCTAACGTTAATGCCATCACTACTAGAAGCGGTAAGACCACCGTAGAACCTTCTTATTCCCCACTTAACCAAGGACCTGAGATTCCTTCTTCTTCTACTCACCCTCCTTCTCCTTCTACTTGTGACATACCACCCGTTATGCCTTCGTCTACTAATATGTGTATAATGCAAGTTCGTTTTCTCAGTTCTTAACTAATAGAAAGTCCAATCAATATCGAATTTATAATTGTTTTTGGTTGTTCAAGCTTGCTTGGTAATCTATTGCTAATTCAAACAAAGCTATCTAAAAATGAAAAATATAAACCTATTTATACGTAAAACAAATTGCAAATTCCAAATTTTATTCAAGTAAAATATTAAAATGCAAAATATAAAACTATAAGGACTGAAAATGTAATTTCTATAAAATGAAAATGCTTAAAATGTAAATCCTAAAAGTTATAAGGACTAAAAATGTAAAGCAGTTAACTATGAGGACTAAACTTGTAAAAATTCTAACAAACTAACCAATTGTTAACAATCTAACAAACTTTAAAACTGAATTTTAACAAACTAACAAATTCAAGGACTGATTATTGCAATTACCAGAAAATTAGAAAGATTAAGCTAGGTTTAAAACACTAATTGAAATCCAGGGACTAAACTGCAATTTTCCAAAATGTTTAAACCAAAAACGGGCTTATCACTTGAATAAGCTAGAACTGGCTTATTTCTGAACCAAAATTAATGAGACAACTTGCAAACAACTTCTAATTCAAATTAAGAAACGTGTATTCAAGGAATTTGTCTAAAAGTCAAAGATAAGCAAAAGAGTGCTTATTAATAAGCTCAAAATAAGCTACAGCTTAATCCAAACATCCACAACTTGATTTTTGTAAAGAAAATGAATAAGCACTTGATTTAAAGCAGGGGAAATCAAACTAGAACAAATTTCATCCAGAAATAAGCAAGTTATCTGAAAATAAGCTCAAATGAGCTTATGTTGACCAAACGTTGACCAAATTTATGAAAAAGCTCAAAATCTCAAAACTTGATATTCAACCCTTTCTAAACTGATTGGTGAAAGAAAATAAGGACTTTTATGAAGTGGATTATTAGATCTAGCAAAACAGTAAGCAATCTATATCAGAGAATGCAATTTGCTCAGTCCTGAACTAATAAGCTGATTTCTAGCTTATTTCTGAAAACTGTAGAATTTCCTCCTAGATACTGAAAGATTATGATGTAAGCTTTAACTAGAAACTGGTTTGAGCAATTTTGAACAAGTAATGAAGGAGAAATGATCTATTGAATTTGGCAAGTTTATGAACTAAAACTGATAAAAGCTATAACCCAAACTTTTTATCAACCAATTGCCTTTTTGACTATTATGTTGACTTACAAAAGACTCAAAAACACTTGTTAACTTCTAAGGACTGCAAATGATCACTTAAAATCCAATTATCAACAACTGAAAACTGAATTACAACTACTCCCAAACACACCTTATCTGATTTTTATTAAACTTCTTCAAAGGATTTTTGAGTAATGATTAGAACTGAATTAAGAGCTATAGCAAACTAGTTTAAGTGATCAAAATGAGATGTATACAAGCCAAGAACAAGTAATAACCAACACTAAAACTGCAAGTAGCTAATGCACTAAAAAGAACTGAAATTCAGCTAAAATTACAAGACTGAAAACAAGCACAAGTATGAGAAAGCTAAACTACAAACACTCAAAGACAATCAAACATCAACTAAACAAGTATAATCAAGCAGCCATCAAAGTTTACACTAAGAAATGAGCAGGCAAGAACTGTTTAGAGGAACAAAAATCAGAAACTTTAGAACCTATTGTAGAGATCCTTTGGGTAGAAGAGGAGCGCTGAGCTCTCTTGCCCTAGTGATACCACCACCTATCACTAGCTATCAACTCAAATCAATCACCAAAACAGCTAAAACTCATCATTCTGCCATGAAAACTTCAGAAACTAGGAATGAACTGGAATTATGATCAAACAGCAACAAATCTTCAACAAAGTCAGTTATGATCAATGTATGATCATAACAAACTTCTAACAGCAACAAATGAATCCAATAACAGCAAGAAAGTAGCAGGAATGGAAGAACAAGTTTTGGCGGGAAAACTGGAATTTGAAATTTTATTGCTGAATTCAGTTACAAATGGTAGTTACAAGGTTCTAACTAACTAACAAACTCAAGAGGTTGTCAGTCTCTTGAGTTGTTAGGTGAAAAGGAGGGAAAAAGGAAAATTGAAATTGAGAGAACTATGTGTTTTGCAAAAATTAACTACTACTGAAAATGAAGAACAAGATGTATATTTATAGGCTAGACTTGAGAGTTTGTTGGAGATGTGACGTGTTCAGGCCAATCATGTCTTGACACGTGGAGGAATTCTGCATACCCACTTTGAAGGTGATGAACTCATTTGGGGGTTTTTGATCCAATGAATTATATGTTAATTGGTTAACACCATTGGATTCCTCTCTTCAAAACGAGCAAGATTGATGTTTTGATCTTCTTCTGAAATGCATTCTATCAAAAACGCGATCTGGAAAATATATCTTGTGAAGGAGAAGGACACGTGGAAGAATTTGATTGGTGGAAAAAGTATCACACGGATTGCACTGTTATGATTGGGGTATTAAATTTGGCGGCTGTAAGTGGACATTTAATATCTGATCCGTGTGTCTTTCTTTCTCTCTTCTCATTGGTCCTTAGCCTTTCACTTGGATTGATCTTTATTTAACTTTCAAAACTTGGCAGAATAAGCCCCTTAACTTGGCAGATTTCTCTTTAAGGCTAGAAACTTTATTTCTTTGACAATTTTGGCCCTTCAACTTTGATTCTTCAACAAAATGACCCTTTGACTTAATTGACTTTGTAGTTTGACCAGGTTTGACTTGGATCTTGACTTTGCAGTATTTACACTTTAAGTCCCTCAACTTTCAAGACTTGTCAAGATAGGTCCTTGAGCTTTGAAAACTTGTCACTTGTGATCCTTCCTTGTCTTTTTCATCCTTTTGAGCTTGGTTTTTCCTTGTTTGCTTGAAATTGTATCCTTTTACCTACATAAGATCACACAAGCACAAACATACCACATAACACTGCTTTTACAATATAAAAGGGTATTTTGCTTCATGTTTTAGGGTTATTTGTTGATAAAAGGATATGAGTTTAAGCTCATATCAAATTCCCCTACACTTGAGCATTGCCATGTCCTCATGCAATATTATCTTTCAAGGCTTAAAAATTTACATTTCCCTCATAATTAATCCACCTTGGCCATATGAGATGCATCTACACTACTCTAAACTAGATGATGCATGATTTTGACTTTTAACAATGCAATGGATTAAAATACAATCTTATCTATATCTTTTTGATTTTTCTTGAAATGGTTTTGATGGAAATAACTCATAAAGAACTCAATGACTTGGATTAGGGCTTGGATACCATGAACATTCATCACCCTCAAGTTTCACTTTCCCCATACCAAGCTAGTAAATGGGATCATTGCATTCACAAGTAAAAAGTGCATCAACTTATTCATGACAATTAAATGTGGAACCGGTTATTATTTGAGCAAATTGCTTGTGGGCAAATTTGTCATTATTCAAGTGTGAAATATAAGAAGTGTAAAATCCAAAAATAAGGAAGGACGGTTTTAATCCTAAGTAATCTTCTCATCCATTACTTGAAAAACCGCTCACAATTAATACAAGTCCGTATTAAGAGTAATAAGTCATTCGCCTTATGTGTAAAATCCTCATGCCATGCTTTCATAAGTAACTACACACTCGCTAAGGAAAGAAAAATAAAACTCACGCAATAATTTACATCCGCATCTTTTTGAGATTTTGGATCTTCAACCCCGCAACCCGTCAAGGTAATATTGGATTGGAGCAATCTATTGAATCCCCGCAACCCGTCAAGGTAATATTGGAACTCAATAGTCACTATAATTAACACCACACTGCCCCTCTTGGGAGTCTTGCATTATTTTTTTTTTTTTTTTTCTTTTTTTTTTTTTCTAGCCACTCATTTTTTTTTCATAAGCCGCTCTTATTTTTCTTTATTCCTCACAAAGAAATTTGAAAAGAAGAAAAGGAAAAACACCCGCTAAATATGGAGCATGACACAAGTCTAGTACACATAAAACGTGCTAACTTAGAATCTTAAGACGTACTCATATCAACCATAAATGATTAGCCAAAAATGCATAAGAGATTACGAACCAATTAAAACCGTACTTGATTATTTATTAACAATTATATACAAGCGAAGAAAATAGAGGTCAAGAAGAGAAGGGTTTAGCCACAAGTAATTGCCATGAAGTCTATCTAGCCCTTTTACACTTGCTTCAACTCTATCATTTCCCATTCTCCACAAATTTAAAATTTCAAAGAATGAAATTGGTGGAAGCTTAGCCTAATAGACCAATGAAGGACTACATGGTTAAGGATACTAGCTAGAGAATGCTAAAATAAGCAAACTCGGGTTGAGTCAAAATATCCATGGCAGGCCTAATATGTCAAAGAAGTCTAAATTTGTTAAAACCATGTTTTATTTTATTTTTTTTCTTTTTATATATGTTTTTGATGAAAAATAAAAGAATATATACAATGCAAATGTGTTATGCAAATGAAAAATGATTGATGCAAAAATTATGAATGCATATTTTTGTTGGCCAAAGTAGATCAAAAATTTGAAAAATGTTGAAAATCCAATTTTCCATGTTATCATGCAAGACAATGACAAGTTCTAGGTAAGGTCACTTCGATAGAAGACCCCCCTACACTTAAGCTAAACATTGTCCTCAATGTTTAAGAGCATAGAAGTATAAAAACTTCCCCTACACTTATGACAATGAATAGACTTTGCTTAACCCAAGTTAAGGAAAGGACTACTATTAGTGAAATCAAGTTTAAGCACAAGGTGTCAATGAAAAATCACTAAAGTAACGAAGTGAACCGGATACAAGGGCCTCCTCCATAAGCTCCAAAGCATGAGATGAGTGAGCAACCCTACAAACAAGCATGAAGACAAAAGAAGGTCTCCCCTACACTTATCTCCAAATCTATGCCCTTATTTCTAACCTACAACACTCTAACCTAGTTATACGATGCTTGAGTTAATGAGTCTCTAGCTCGACTCGTCCCTCAATGAATTAATTCATGGGGAAAATGGGGACCTCTTGGACCATTTCAACGGAAATGTCCTCCCCAAAGTAGTGCTTAACACGGTGACCATTCACTTTAAAATTTGGACCATCGGGTTGGGACAACTCAAGAGTTCCATATGGAAACACTTGAGCAATAGTGAATGGACCGGACCATCTCGACTTAAGCTTGCCCGCAAAAAGCTTCAATCTTGAGTTAAAGAGGAGAACCGGCTCTCCAACTTTGAACTCACGATTCTTAATCTTAGCATCATGCAATTTCTTAGTCTTTTCCTTGTATAGCAAAGAATTCTCATAGGCATTGGCTCTCAACTCATCCATCTCATTGATTTGATCTTTCCTATGTGAACCGGCTTGGTTTAAGTCAAAGTTAGCCCACTTGAGAGCCCAAGATGCCTTATGTTCTAACTCAAATGGAAGGTGGCACGCTTTTCCATAGACAAGCCTATAAGGAGTACAACCAATTGGTGTTTTAAAGGCCGTCCTAAACGCCCACAAAGCATCATCAAGCTTATCCGACCAAGAAGCTCTATGCTCTCCCACCGTTCGCTCTAAAATTCTCTTTAAACCACGATTTGTGACCTCGGTTTGACCATTTGTTTGAGGGTGATACGCGGTAGAAAGTCTATGATTCACTCCATATTTCTTCATAACTCTCGTGAATTGATCATTACAAAAGTGCGTACCACGATCACTTATGATGGCCCGAGGTACACCAAATCTAGCAAACAATTGTTTCAAGAACTTTACAACCACTCTAGCATCATTAGTAGGTAAGGCTTTAGCCTCCACCCACTTGGACACATAATCCACCGCCACAAGTATATACTTGTTTCCCTTAGAGGATGGAAAAGGTCCCATGAAATCTATTCCCCATACATCAAATATCTCACACTCTTGAATAAAATTTTGTGGCATCTCATCACGTTGTGTAATTTTTCCTTGTCTTTGACAAACATCACAAAATTTCACCATCTCTTGAGCATCCTTGTAAATGGAAGGCCAATAGAAACCCGAATCAAAGACTTTCTTGGCAGTGTAGTTAGGCCCAAAATGTCCACCCGTAGGTCCTTTATGACATGCCTCTAAAATTTTAAATGCTTCGGGCCCATCTACACACCGTCTAATGATTTGGTCCGCACATTGCCTAAAAAGATATGGATCATCCCAAAAGTAATACTTAACTTCCTTAAGAAACTTTTTCTTTTGTTGGTAAGTAAGACCCTCAATAAGCACATTGCCCACAAGATAGTTTGCAATATCCGCAAACCAAGGTGTGGCATCCTCTTGGGAAGAGATAGACATGAGCTCCTCTAATGGAAAGGATTCATTGATTTCTTGATGTGGGAAATCTCCTTGAAAAGGATGCTCAAGTCTACTCAAATGATCCGCCGCTAAATTCTCGGCCCCTTTTTTATCACGAATCTCTATCTTAAACTCTTGAAGCAACAAAACCCATCTCAAAAGCCTAGGCTTAGCATCTTGTTTTGTCATAAGATACTTGAGAGCGGAATGATCCGTATACACTATGGTCTTGGAAAGCACAAGGTATGGTCTAAACTTCTCAAAAGCATATACTATAGCAAGCAACTCTTTTTCCGTGGTAGTGTAATGAAGTTGTGCACCGGTCATGGTTTTACTCGCATAGTGTATAGGTTGGAAATGCTTATTAACTCTTTGTCCTAAGACGGCCCCCACCGCATAATCACTAGCATCACACATAAGCTCAAAAGGTAATTCCCAATTTGGAGAAACCAAAACGGGAGCCTTTGTCAATTTTTCCTTAAGTGTCTCAAAAGATTCTAAACAAGCTTGGTCAAAAATGAAAGGAGCCTCTTTCTCCAAGAGATGAGTCATTGGTCTAGCTATCTTAGAGAAATCTTGTATAAAGCGCCTATAAAAACCCGCATGACCTAAGAAACTCCTCACACCTTTAACCGAGGTGGGTGGGGGAAGCTTAGCAATTACATTAATTTTGGCACGATCAACTTCTAATCCCTTATTGGATATCTTGTGTCCTAAAACAATTCCCTCTTTCACCATAAAGTGACATTTCTCCCAATTAAGCACCAAACGTGTTTCCTCACAACGCTTAAGCATTCTCTCAAGATTGGTGAGACAAGAGCTAAAGGAGTTCCCAAATACGGAAAAGTCATCCATAAAAACCTCCATGGTTTGTTCTATCATATCATGGAAAATTGCCATCATGCACCTTTGAAACGTCCCCGGTGCATTACATAGGCCAAAAGGCATCCTCTTGTAAGCAAATGTACCGTATGGACAAGTGAATGTGGTCTTTTCTTGATCCTTAGGGTCAATAGGGATTTGGAAATAACCCGAAAAGCCATCAAGAAAACAATAGTACTCATTTCCCGCTAAGCGTTCAAGCATTTGATCCATAAAGGGAAGCGGGAAATGGTCTTTCCTAGTTGCCTCATTAAGTTTTCTATAATCAATGCAAACTCTCCAACCGGTTACAAGTCTCGTGGGAATAAGCTCATTGTTCTCATTAGGCACCACGGTGATTCCACCCTTCTTTGGAACACAATGAACCGGGCTAACCCATGGAGAGTCGGAAATGGGGTAAATCATACCCGCATCTAAGAGTTTAATCACTTCTTTCTTAATAACCTCATGAATTTTTGGGTTAACTCTTCTTTGGTTTTGAATGGCGGGTTTATAATCATCCTCCATAAGGATTTTGTGAGTACAAAAATGTGGATCAATTCCCCTTATGTCGGATATTTTCCATGCTAAAGCTTTCTTATGTTTCTTAAGAACTTCAATGAGTTGCTCCTTCTCATCCTCTTTCAATTCCTTAGCAATAATCACCGGTAATTGGTCTTTTCCTTCTAAGAAAGCATATTCTAAGTGGGATGGAAGTTCCTTAAGTTCAATGGGAGGTGGACTCTCTATGGAAGGTTTCACTATGGAAGGTTCCTCAATGGTAATCTCTTGTGGAATAGGTGAAGGAATAGGGTCCTCATTGAGCAACTTTTGGATTGTAAGAATATCTTCTTCCCAATTAATGGGAGAATCATCATCACCAAGAAAGTTGGACTCAAATTCCTCCAAGAGGAAATCACTCTCTCCAAAAGGTGTTAAAGAGGGAGCAATTGAGGCCACGGTTTCAACATGTGGAATCTCATCACTAGCATTCTTACAAGCATCATGAAAGTGTTCATTACACACTTCATCTAACACATCCACAATGTTAATCGTCTCACAAGGTCTAGACTCCTTAACCTCTTTTCTATCACAAACTTTCCCTAACTTAAACACCACTTTCTCATCCTCTACTCTCATAATTAATTCTCCTTCCGCCACATCTATCAAAGTACGACCCGTTCTCAAAAACGGTCTACCAACAATCAAAGGCACTCTAGGATCCATGTCATAATCGACCACTACAAAGTCGGCCGGAAAGGTAAACTTATCCACACCTACAAACACATCTTCCGCTATACCTACGGGGTGAGCTATGGTTCGGTTGGCTAGTTCAAGAGTCATCCTAGTGGGGGTGAGCTCGGGAAGAGAGAGTTGTTTCCAAACCGATAAAGGCATGAGATTTATGCTTGCCCCTAAATCCGCCAAAGCCATGCAATTTTCAACACCGGGAAAATTACAAGGTATCAAGAAGCGCCCCGGATCTCCAAGTTTTGTTGGTAAGGTTTTAAGTAACACCGCGGAACAATTTTCATTAAGTGATGTGTTGGGCAAGTCAACCAATTTCTCTTTGTTTGAGAGCAAATCCTTGAACATCTTAGCAAACTTTGGCATATAAGCAAGAGCTTCCGCAAAGGATATGTTGATATTGAGTTGCTTGAACATCCTTAAGAAATTGGAGACTTGTATGTCATCTTTGTTCTTTAATTTGTCCTTTTTCAACCTTGAAGGGTATGGAAGAGTAGGTTTGGGTGTAGGTGGAATAGGTGTTGTAGTGGAAGATTTGTCTTTGTTAGCCTCTTCATTGGGAATTGTGGAAGGTGAAGGAGAAAAATGAGGTGGTTGAGAAGGTGTGTTTGAGTGAATAGGAGCACTTTGAGGAGGTGGAGTAGAAGTAGAAGGCTTATCACAAGTAGGAGCACAAGTGGGTTGAACAATAGTAGGTTTAGGAGGTGAAGGATCCTTTGTTGTTGTACCACTTCTTGTTGTAATGGCATTGACATTGGCCCTAGGATTTGTTTGTGTATTGGAAGGTAAAGCTCCTTGTGGTCTTTGAGTTACCGCCACTAAAACCCTATTGATTTGTTCCTCTATTGTACGTTTCACTTGATCATTCATTCTCTTCTCAATATCACGCATTTTCTTGTCAACATACTCTTGAGTCTCTTGCATCCCATATCCTTGAGTTTGATTTTGAGGGTAAGCTTGATTTGGAATTGGAGCATATGCTTGATTGGGAATAAATGGAAGTGGTTGATTAAATCCTTGTTGTGGTGGATAAAAGGTATTAGCTTGAGGTTGAAATTGATTGGGTGCTTTGTAATTATTGCCTTGGTATGGTTGTCTTTGCCCTTGATTCCTTGCTAGAATTTGAGGAGGATTTTGTGGAATTTGGGTGGGTGGTTGGGGTGGAAAGCCGGGTGGAGTAAGGTAATTTTGGGATTTGTAAGAAAGGTTATTTGGATTGATGTTAGGCTTGAAGTGTTCACGGTGTTCCTCTTGGTAAGCATAACATTCCCCTTGATACCCTTGCACCTTGTCACATTGTTCATAAGAGTGAGGTCCTCCACAAGTAACACAAGAAATGGTGATGGCATTCACATTGTTTGAGGAATTGTTCAATGTCATGCTCTTAAAAGTTTGAAGCATGTCTTGTTGTGCTTGCAAATGCCTCTCACTTTCTCTATCCATCCTTTGAAAAATAGCTTCTTGAAACTTGAGGAGTTGGTTGTCAAAAGGGATTTGAGAAGTGTTTTGGATAACATGAACTCTTTCCTCAAATGGATCATTTGTTTGAACCATTGCCTTAGTCTCAATAATGGTCAAAGCCTCTTGGTATGTCTTGAAATGAATACTCCCTCCCGCGGAAGCATTTAGTGAATCTTGGTGGTGAGGTTTAAGGCCATTATAGAAAGTATTGATTTGGCTTAGATCATCCATTCCATGATTAGGGCATCGCCTCAACAACTCACTATACTCTTCCCAAGCATCACCAAAGGATTGACTAGGTTTTTGTGTAAAGCCCATAATCAAATTTCTCAAAGCCATTGTCTTTTGTGGAGGAAAGAATTTGTTCAAAAACTTAGTGGTAAAACCCTCCCATGTGGTGATACTATCGGGTGGTTGGGTGTCTAACCAATGCTTAGCACTCCCATCTAGTGAAAATGACACTAACAACAATCTAATGACATCCGGTGGAACCCCATTATGCTTAATGGTATTGCAAAGTGAAAGGAATCTCTTAAGATGAGCATGGGGATCCTCATTTTGTTTTCCATAGAAAGGTGATGCAGCAACCATATTAATCATAGATGTATGTAGCTCAAATGTGTTAGCGGGATAGTCGGGAATCTTAATGGCACTAACAAATCCATGAATGTTGGTTTGCATACGTTCAAACAAAGTACGGTTATCAACAGCCATGGCTCCTTGTGGTGGTGACAAAGCACGATTCTCGTGATCGGCTTGGTGGACGGTGGTGGTCTTACTCTTTCTCTTCTTCTTCCTTTTCGGAGGAAGAGGTTGTACACCAATCGGTATTTGTGCACGCCCGCGAGTGAGCATGCAACTCAATACGAGGAATGAGAGAGAAGCTCTCGTGTGACTTTGAAAAGAATAAGATTATCCTCTTCGAGTTTCGATATTAAATATCCACAAGAAAGTAACAATATATGTAATACTACTTTGGGTGCAAGACCCTCAATGAAGCTTTCCTTCTTAGAATACTCCCAAGTGAACGGGGGGTTAGGTGGCGCGAAGCACTTAAGTACCTATTGACCCTTAGATGGCATTTTATAGCACATCGCCTTTCTATCCACTTAAATGTTCGTATTCTTCGAATTATTGCTTATTGAGAGTATTTATCTATTCTTGCTTTATTTTGTTTGATCGATACGCGTGTCAAGGACCGGAGCGCCCCTCAACACGGTGTATTGCCTCGGCAATACTTATGGAAGATATGTAGATTGATTGTTCTTATACGTATACGTATGTACTTATAATAATATATGGAAAATATTTTTGTATTTATGAGTTTTTTAAAGGAAAATACTATATGTACATAAAAACCGAGAGAATCCAATAATATATATTTTTGGGTGCAATCTCTTAGGAAAAAGATTGCTTTTTGGATTTTTTAATTTTTTTGGTCAATTCTTTAGGAAAAGAATTGTTTTGTTAATTTTTTAGTTTTTATATATTTTTATATTTTTGATTTTTTATTTGTTTTTGATTTATAATACGTAAAAATAACGTTCACAAAGTGAACGGATCCCAAAAGCCAATGAAAACCGTCAATCGATAGTCTCTCGTGTAGTCAAAGAACCGGCAGCGGCGCCATTTAATATGTGTATAATGCAAGTTCGTTTTCTCAGTTCTTAACTAATAGAAAGTCCAATCAATATCGAATTTATAATTGTTTTTGGTTGTTCAAGCTTGCTTGGTAATCTATTGCTAATTCAAACAAAGCTATCTAAAAATGAAAAATATAAACCTATTTATACGTAAAACAAATTGCAAATTCCAAATTTTATTCAAGTAAAATATTAAAATGCAAAATATAAAACTATAAGGACTGAAAATGTAATTTCTATAAAATGAAAATGCTTAAAATGTAAATCCTAAAAGTTATAAGGACTAAAAATGTAAAGCAGTTAACTATGAGGACTAAACTTGTAAAAATTCTAACAAACTAACCAATTGTTAACAATCTAACAAACTTTAAAACTGAATTTTAACAAACTAACAAATTCAAGGACTGATTATTGCAATTACCAGAAAATTAGAAAGATTAAGCTAGGTTTAAAACACTAATTGAAATCCAGGGACTAAACTGCAATTTTCCAAAATGTTTAAACCAAAAACGGGCTTATCACTTGAATAAGCTAGAACTGGCTTATTTCTGAACCAAAATTAATGAGACAACTTGCAAACAACTTCTAATTCAAATTAAGAAACGTGTATTCAAGGAATTTGTCTAAAAGTCAAAGATAAGCAAAAGAGTGCTTATTAATAAGCTCAAAATAAGCTACAGCTTAATCCAAACATCCACAACTTGATTTTTGTAAAGAAAATGAATAAGCACTTGATTTAAAGCAGGGGAAATCAAACTAGAACAAATTTCATCCAGAAATAAGCAAGTTATCTGAAAATAAGCTCAAATGAGCTTATGTTGACCAAACGTTGACCAAATTTATGAAAAAGCTCAAAATCTCAAAACTTGATATTCAACCCTTTCTAAACTGATTGGTGAAAGAAAATAAGGACTTTTATGAAGTGGATTATTAGATCTAGCAAAACAGTAAGCAATCTATATCAGAGAATGCAATTTGCTCAGTCCTGAACTAATAAGCTGATTTCTAGCTTATTTCTGAAAACTGTAGAATTTCCTCCTAGATACTGAAAGATTATGATGTAAGCTTTAACTAGAAACTGGTTTGAGCAATTTTGAACAAGTAATGAAGGAGAAATGATCTATTGAATTTGGCAAGTTTATGAACTAAAACTGATAAAAGCTATAACCCAAACTTTTTATCAACCAATTGCCTTTTTGACTATTATGTTGACTTACAAAAGACTCAAAAACACTTGTTAACTTCTAAGGACTGCAAATGATCACTTAAAATCCAATTATCAACAACTGAAAACTGAATTACAACTACTCCCAAACACACCTTATCTGATTTTTATTAAACTTCTTCAAAGGATTTTTGAGTAATGATTAGAACTGAATTAAGAGCTATAGCAAACTAGTTTAAGTGATCAAAATGAGATGTATACAAGCCAAGAACAAGTAATAACCAACACTAAAACTGCAAGTAGCTAATGCACTAAAAAGAACTGAAATTCAGCTAAAATTACAAGACTGAAAACAAGCACAAGTATGAGAAAGCTAAACTACAAACACTCAAAGACAATCAAACATCAACTAAACAAGTATAATCAAGCAGCCATCAAAGTTTACACTAAGAAATGAGCAGGCAAGAACTGTTTAGAGGAACAAAAATCAGAAACTTTAGAACCTATTGTAGAGATCCTTTGGGTAGAAGAGGAGCGCTGAGCTCTCTTGCCCTAGTGATACCACCACCTATCACTAGCTATCAACTCAAATCAATCACCAAAACAGCTAAAACTCATCATTCTGCCATGAAAACTTCAGAAACTAGGAATGAACTGGAATTATGATCAAACAGCAACAAATCTTCAACAAAGTCAGTTATGATCAATGTATGATCATAACAAACTTCTAACAGCAACAAATGAATCCAATAACAGCAAGAAAGTAGCAGGAATGGAAGAACAAGTTTTGGCGGGAAAACTGGAATTTGAAATTTTATTGCTGAATTCAGTTACAAATGGTAGTTACAAGGTTCTAACTAACTAACAAACTCAAGAGGTTGTCAGTCTCTTGAGTTGTTAGGTGAAAAGGAGGGAAAAAGGAAAATTGAAATTGAGAGAACTATGTGTTTTGCAAAAATTAACTACTACTGAAAATGAAGAACAAGATGTATATTTATAGGCTAGACTTGAGAGTTTGTTGGAGATGTGACGTGTTCAGGCCAATCATGTCTTGACACGTGGAGGAATTCTGCATACCCACTTTGAAGGTGATGAACTCATTTGGGGGTTTTTGATCCAATGAATTATATGTTAATTGGTTAACACCATTGGATTCCTCTCTTCAAAACGAGCAAGATTGATGTTTTGATCTTCTTCTGAAATGCATTCTATCAAAAACGCGATCTGGAAAATATATCTTGTGAAGGAGAAGGACACGTGGAAGAATTTGATTGGTGGAAAAAGTATCACACGGATTGCACTGTTATGATTGGGGTATTAAATTTGGCGGCTGTAAGTGGACATTTAATATCTGATCCGTGTGTCTTTCTTTCTCTCTTCTCATTGGTCCTTAGCCTTTCACTTGGATTGATCTTTATTTAACTTTCAAAACTTGGCAGAATAAGCCCCTTAACTTGGCAGATTTCTCTTTAAGGCTAGAAACTTTATTTCTTTGACAATTTTGGCCCTTCAACTTTGATTCTTCAACAAAATGACCCTTTGACTTAATTGACTTTGTAGTTTGACCAGGTTTGACTTGGATCTTGACTTTGCAGTATTTACACTTTAAGTCCCTCAACTTTCAAGACTTGTCAAGATAGGTCCTTGAGCTTTGAAAACTTGTCACTTGTGATCCTTCCTTGTCTTTTTCATCCTTTTGAGCTTGGTTTTTCCTTGTTTGCTTGAAATTGTATCCTTTTACCTACATAAGATCACACAAGCACAAACATACCACATAACACTGCTTTTACAATATAAAAGGGTATTTTGCTTCATGTTTTAGGGTTATTTGTTGATAAAAGGATATGAGTTTAAGCTCATATCATCTACACCTTATGTTCCACCTATATCTAGATCTTATACCACACCTTCGGTTCCCAAACCTATTCCTTCACCTTCCATTTCTACTCCTCCTCCACCAAAGGATGTGAGTGAGCAATCCACTCCAAAGCCTTCATCTCAACCCAATATACCTTATCCCTCAAGGTTGCGGCAAGAGAAATTGAAGAATAAGGATGATATTCAAGTTTCGAACTTCCTAAAAATGTTCAAACAATTGAATTTTAATATCACCTTTGACCAGGCTCTCGCTCACATGCCTAAGTATGCTAAGATGTTTAAGGACCTTTTAACTGATAAGGAAAAGTTGCTTGTTATTGCCAATACCCAATTGAATGAGAGTTCTTCCGCGGTTCTTTTGAGAAAATTACCGGTTAAGTTAGGAGATCCTGGTTGATTCCTTATTCCTTACAATTTTCCGGGTGTTGAGAATTGTATGGCCTTGGCGGATCTCAGAGCGAGTATCAATCTTAAGCCATTGTCCGTGTGGAAACAATTATCTTTACCCGATCTAGTCCCTACTCGTATGACATTGGAATTAGCTAATCGTACGGTTGCTTATCCGGTGGGGATAGCCGAGGATGTTTTTGTAGGAGTCGACAAATTCACTTTTCCTGCCGATTTCTTCGTAGTTGACTATGAGATGGATCCCCGTGTTCCCTTAATTGTGGGACAAACCTTCTTGAGAATCGGGCGTACATTGATTGATGTAGCCGCGGGTGAGCTTATCATGAGGGTCGGGGATGATAAAATCGTCTTTAACATGGGTAAACTTTCCAAACTTCCCGATGAGCCCGAATCCGTGAATTACATCGATGTGCTCGACAAAGCATGTGAAGAACATTTTCACGTGGCTTGTAAGAGCGAGATTTCTCATTTACCTCATGTTGAGACCGTAGCTTCTATTGCTCCTTCATTGACTCCATTTGGAGAAAGGGACTTTCTTTTACAAGAATTTGAAGCAAGTTTAGGAGACGTGGACTTAAAATATGACAATTCTCCCACCGATTGGGAAGAAGACATTCGTACCATTGAGAGACTTCTCAATAAGGACCATATTTCTCCACCTACTCCTAAGGAAGTTACAAACGATGATACAAATTTGACTAAGCCTTCCACCGACAATCCACCGGATTTAGAGCTTAAGGATTTACCGTCTCATTTAGAGTACGTTTTCTTAGAAGAGGATAATAAGTTACCCGTCATTATTGCTAAGGACTTAAAAGAAGATGAAAAATCTCGACTTATCGATGTGCTTAAGAATCATAAGAAAGCAATTTCTTGGAAAATCTCCGACATTCGCGGAATTGATCCTAATTTTTGCACTCATAAAATTCTCATGGAAGATGACTTCAAACCCGCAATCCAAAATCAAAGAAGGGTTAATCTAAAAATTCATGAAGTCATTAAGAAAGAAGTTATCAAACTTCTAGATGCCGGAATGATTTACCCTATCTCAGATTCGCCATGGGTTAGTCCCGTCCAATGTATGCCTAAGAAAGGCGAAATCACCGTTGTTCACAATGAAAACAACGTGTTGATTCCTACTTGACTCGTAACGGGTTGGCGAGTTTGCATAGACTATCGTAAGCTCAATGATTCCACTCGTAAGGATCATTTCCCTCTTTCCTTTCATGGATCAAATGCTCGAGCGTTTAGCGGGTAATGATTTCTATTGCTTATTAGATGGTTTTTCCGGATATTTTCAAATCCCTATCTATCCAAAAGACCAAGAGAAAACCACATTCACTTGTCCTTATGGAACATTTTCTTACAAATGAATGCCTTTCGGCTTATGCAATGCTCCCGGGACTTTCCAAAGGTGTATGATGGCAATATTTCATGACATGGTTGAAGAAACTATGGAAGTCTTGATGAACGATTTCTCGGTCTATGGTGATTCTTTCTCTTCTTGCCTTGCCAATTTAGAACGTATGCTTAAACGGTGTGAAGACACTCGTCTCGTTCTTAATTGGGAAAAATGCCATTTCATGGTAAAAGAAGTCATCGTCCTCGGTCATAAAATTTCCAAAGCCGGTATCAAAGTCGACCGTGCTAAAGTTGACGTCATTTCTAAGTTACCTCCACCTACCACCGTCAAAGGAGTTAGAAGTTTTTTAGGCCATGCAGGATTTATCGACGTTTCATCAAAGATTTCTCTAAAATAGCTCGTCCAATGACTCATCTCTTAGAAAAGGATTCTCCTTTCATCTTCTCTCAAGAATGTCTCGACTCTTTCGAACTTCTTAAAGGTAAATTAACTAAGGCACCGGTCTTAGTCTCTCCAAATTGGGAGTTACCTTTCGAGCTCATGTGCGATGCTAGTGATTTTGCGGTAGGAGCGGTTTCAGGTCAACGATTTAACAAACATTTCCAACCCATTCATTATGCTAGTAAGACAATGACGGGGGCTCAATTGCATTATACCACTACCGAAAAAGAGCTTTTAGCCGTAGTGTATGCTTTTGAGAAATTATGCCCCTATCTTGTGCTTTCCACCACCATCGTTTACATTAACCATTCCGCCTTGAAATACTTGTTGAACAAGAAAGATGCTAAACCGAGACTCCTTCGTTGGGTTTTGCTCCTACAAGAATTTAAAATCGAAATTCGTGATAGAAAGGGAGCAGAAAACCTAGACGCGGATCATCTTAGTAGACTTGAGGATCCTTATCAAGGGGAACCTCCAAATCAAGAGATTAATGAATCTTTTCCCCTTGAGACCTTAATGTCTATTAACTCCAATCTTGATGATACCCCATGGTTTGCGGACATTTCAAACTATTTGGCGGGTGGTGTTCTTATCGAAGGGTTAACGTCTCAACAAAAGAAAAAATTCTTTAAAGACGTCAAAACGTACTATTGGGACGACCCTTATCTCTTCAAGCAATGTGCGGACTTAATCATTCGTAGATGTGTTGATGGGCTGGCGGCTTTACAAATCCTTGAAGCTTGCCACAAAGGACCCACCGGTGGTCACTTTGGTCCTAATTACACCGCTAAAAAAGTTTTTGCCTCCGGATTCTATTGGCCCACCATTTATCATGACGCTCGTGAAATGGTTAAGCATTGTGATGCTTGCCAAAGACAAGGCAAGATCACACATAAAGATGAGATGCCTCAAAATTTCACCCAAGAGTGTGAAATCTTTGATGTATGGGGCATCGACTTTATGGGGCCATTTCCATCATCCAAAGGGAACAAGTACATCCTCGTAGCCGTTGACCACGTATCAAAATGGGTTGAAGCAAAGGCTTTACCTACAAACGATGCGAGGGTGGTTGTTAACTTCATGAAACAATTGTTTGCTCGATTCGGTGTGCCTCGTGCTATTATTAGTGATCGCGGGACTCATTTTTGCAATGATCAATTCGCACGAGTCATGGCTAAGTATGGTGTCAATCATCGACTTTCCACCACGTATCATCCACAAACTAATGGACAAGCTGAGGTTTCCAACCGTGGTCTTAAGTGAATCTTAGAGCGAATCGTGGGAGAGCATCGTGCCTCATGGGCCGATAAATTAGATGATGCTTTGTGGGCTTTCCGTACGGCTTATAAGACACCTATAGGTTGTACTCCTTATCGCCTTATGTACGGAAAGGCGTGCCACCTCCCCATTGAGTTGGAGCATAAGGCTTATTGGGCCTTGAAATGGGCTAATTTTGACATAAACAAAGCCGGTGATCATAGGAAAATCCAACTCAATGAACTCAATGAACTTAGGAATGAGGCTTATGAAAATTCATTAATCTACAAGGAGAAGACTAAGCTCATTCATGATTCCAAGATTAAGAACCGAGAGTTCCACGTTGGTGATCAAGTTTTACTCTTTAACTCTCGGTTGAAAATCTTTTCGGGTAAACTTAAGAGCCGTTGGTCCGGTCCATTCACCATGGCCCAAATCTTCCCTTATGGCACCATTGAGTTATCTCAACCAAATGGGCCCAATTTTAAGGTGAATGGCCAACTGGTTAAGTTGTACTTTGGAGAGGACATCTCTCATGAGATGATTCCACCCCTCTCCACATTTCCCTTGAATTAATTCGGGAAATCAAGTCGAGCTAGAGACTCGTGATAAATAAACCAAGCATCGTATAACTAGGTTAGATTTTTACCTTTTCCATCTTTTCCACCCTTTTTCACCTTCACCCATTTCCACCAATAAGTGTAGGAGGAGCCAAGTAGGTTGTTTGTGTGTTGTGATGTTGTGCAAGGACATGTGCTTTAATGACCCACTTTTGGTATTTTTGACGTGACCCGTGATCCCGTGTTCCCGTGTACCCGGTTCTCTCAAAACTATTGTGATTCATACATGTATATAAATAAAATGAATAAATGTAATCACTTTAGTTGTCTCTTCCTTAGCTTGATTTAAACAACGTACTCAATGTCCTAAGTGTAGGGAATCCCCTACACTTAACCATTGCCATGCCCTCATGCAATGCTTAGTGATAAAGCAAATTTACACTTTTCTCATAATCAATCAACCTTGGCCTTATTAACATACTACTTAAAACAAAAATTAGAGTACTAAGAGAAATTAAAACTTTAAAGGAAACAAAAGGATAGAAAACCAATTTCACTAGAAAATAGCTACATGGAAATAACTTGCAAAGAGATCAAGGACTTACATTAGGGCTTTGGTGCTGCGAAGATTTATCACTCTCAAGTTTCACGTTCCCCAAACTAAGCCTAAAAACGAGATCATTGTTATTATAAGTTAGCAAAACAAACACTTACACACATGGCTTAATTATATGCTTAAACTCCCTTATTCCTAGGTGTATCTCTTATATGTTATTTTTGTCTTAGAATGATCATGAAGATGCATTTTTGGACTTATTGCGATAGTTTATTAAGGCTGAAAGCAAAGTAGGACGATTTGATTAATAGTTAGCTAAAGGACAAAATCTCTTAAAACTGCTTCTCGGGATATCAAAAAGTTCTTATCTTGGCATAACTCGCTTCACGATTTGAGACCTTTCTCGGGCCGATATTTGGCATGTAATTCATACTTCATATCTTGAGAGACGTTCTTGAGATAATGGTCTTCTCTTCGTTAATAGAGTTTCTTCACTTGGAGACTTTGGAGCGATACTCCAACTTTGTTGATCAGGACTTCATCATTATTTCTTCATTCGTTACTTGGGATTTTGAGATACAACGATCCGCCTCCTTTTTGGACTTTGATCTATTTATCCTCATACCTTGTTAGGGTCTTTTCGGATAGACTTCTCCATGATCTTTATGGGAGTTGATTGCTTTTCGTCGTGAGTCTTGATCCTTCATATTGATTTTGAGAATAATGCTTTTCACATCACCTTGGATCTTTAGCAATAAGATTGAATCCTCATGCCTTGTTAGGGCCTTTTCGGACTCGCCAATCTTTGCGCCCCGCTTCATAAGTTATGCCTTGGCTATGAACTCTTATCATTACCGAGCAACTTTTAAACGATCTTGGGCTAGAAGCTAAGTAACTTTTCAAATCGTACGACCTTACTTATTGCAGATAAATTATTTGCAAGTGATGGGATAATAGGCAAATAATCACACCAAGTGAGCTTGTGCAAGAATACCGACTTATAATTGACTCTATCATTTCTCGTTCTCCACAATTTAAAATCTCAAGTAATGAGACTCGTGGATGCTTAGCCTAATAAACCAATTAAGGTATACATGGTTAAGGATACTAGCTAGAATAAACTTGGATAAGTCTATTCGGGTTGAGTCAAAATAATCGCAACGGGCCTAATATGTCAAAGATTTCAAAACTAGCTACATCACTTTATTAACATTTTTGACTTTATTGCGGGATATATACATATGAAAGCAACGATAGAAATTTAAAAATTACGACTAAATGGCCAAAGTTAATAAAAAATTTGAAAAATGTTGAAAAAGATGATTTTCCGGTTTAATGAAGGCATTTTAATGGAAAAGTCCACTAAAAACTTCGATAGAAGTCCCCCCTACACTTAAGATAAACATTGTCCTTAATGTTTAAGCATGTGGGAAAATTCTCCCCTACACTTATGACATTGTGTACGTTGGTTAAATCAAGTTAAGGAAGAGACGACTAAAGTGATCAATTTCAAATGTGAGTATGAAGAAAATTGAATCACGATAGTTGAGAGATAGAACCGGATTTCGGATAACACGGGAGCACGGTTCTTCAAAGATTCCAAAAGTGCATTCATCCCTGTAATCACATCACCACAAAAAAATAAGAACCTATATAGGTCCCCCTACACTTAGGAGGTTAAAACGAAAAAGGATAGATACTCGGGCTGCCTCCCGAGGAGCGCTTGTTTTTGATAACCGAGTCACGAGCCTGACTCGACCCAAAATTAGTTCATGTGAAACGTGGTGAGGGATGGAATCATCTCATGAGAGATGTCCTCACCAAAGTACAACTTCACTCGTTGGCCATTCACCTTAAAATTAGGTCCATTAGGTTGAGCGAGCTCGAGAGTACCATATTGAAAAATTTGGGCAATGGTGAATGGGCCGGACCAACGAGATTTCAGCTTGCCCGAAAAGATTTTCAACCGAGAGTTAGATTAAAACTTTGTCTCCAACTTGGAACTCTCGGTTTTTAATCTTAGAGTCGTGAATGAGCTTAGTCTTTTCCTTATTGATCAAAGAATTTTCATAAGCCTCATTCCGGAGTTCATTCAGCTCATTGAGTTGGATCTTGCGTAGGTCACCGACTTTGTTGATATCGAAATCAGCCCACTTCAAGGCCCAGTAAGCCTTGTGCTCCAACTCAATGGGGAGGTGGCATGCCTTTCCGTACACGAGACGATATGGTGTACAACCAATCGAAGTCTTGTAAGTGGTACGAAAAGCCCACATAGCATCATCAAGTTTATCAGCCCATGAGGCACGATGCTCTCCCACGGTTCGTTCAAGAATTCGCTTTAATCCTCGGTTAGAGACTTCAGCCTGGCCATTAGTTTATGGGTGGTATGCGGTGGAAAGACGATGATTTACACCATACTTAGCCATGACTCTTGCGAATTGATCATTGCAAAAATGAGTCCCTCGATCACAAATAATGGCACGAGGCACACCGAATCTTGCGAATAGCGATTTCAAAAAGTTACAAACCACCCTTGCGTCATTAGTGGGTAAAGCTTTGGCTTCAACCCATTTAGAAACGTAGTCAACGGCTACAAGGATGTATTTGTTTCCTTTAGATGAAGGGAATGGCCCCATAAAGTCGATACCCCAAATATCAAAGATTTCACATTCTTGTATGAAATTTTGAGGCATCTCATCTTTATGTGTGATCTTGCCTTGTTTTTGGCAAGCATCACAATGTTTAACCATCTCGTGAGCATCACGATAAATGGTGGGCCAATAAAATCCCGAGTCAAACACTTTTTGGTGGTGTAGTTTGGACCAAAGTGACCACCGGTGGGTCCTTTGTGGCAAGCTTCGAGAATGTCTAAAGCTGCCGGTCCATCAACACATCGGCGAATAATCAAATCAGCGCATTGTTTGAAGAGATACGGGTCATCCCAAAAGTAAGTATTAATTTCTTTGAAGAACTTTTTCTTTTGTTGGGATGTTAACCCGTCGATGAGAATTTCACCCGATAAGTAGTTTGCAATGTCCGCAAACCACGGGGCTTCATCGTTACTCCAGTTGATAGACATTAAGGTCTCCAGGGGGAAAGAGTCATTGATCTTTTTGTTCGGATGATCCCCTTGATAAGGATCCTCAAGTCTGTTGAGATGATCCGCGGCTAGGTTTTCAGCTCCCTTCTTATCACGAATTTCGATTTTAAATTCTTGAAGTAGCAAAACCCAGCGAAGAAGTCTTGGTTTGGAATCTTGTTTAGTTAACAAGTACTTCAACGCGGAATGGTCCGTATACACGATTGTGATGGAAAGGACAAGATAGGGGCGGCACTTTTCAAAAGCATAGACAATAGCTAAAAGCTCTTTTTTGGTTGTCGTGTAATGCAATTGAGCCACCGTCATTGTCTTGCTAGCATAATGGATTGGTTGAAAGTGTTTGTTCACTCTTTGGCCCAAAACCGCTCCAATAGCATAGTCGCTAGCATCGCACATTAACTCGAAAGGCAGCTCCCAATTAGGGGTAGCCAAGACCGGTGCCTTAGTTAGCTTATCATTAAGAAGGTTGAAGGCTTCAATACACTCGTTGGAAAAGATAAAAGGAGTATCTTTTTCCAAGAGGTGGGTCATCGGGCGAGCGATTTTAGAAAAATCTTTGATGAATCGACGGTAGAAGCCCGCATGATCGAGGAAACTTCTCACACCCTTCACGGTTGAAGGTGGAGGCAGTTTAGCAATAACATCGACTTTAGCACGGTCTACTTCAAGACCGACTTTGGAGATTTTGTGTCCTAGCATGATGCCCTCTTTTACCATGAAATGGCATTTTTCCCAATTAAGAACAATACGAGTGTCTTCACACCGCTTAAGCATACGTTCTAAATTGGCAAGGCAAGCAGAGAATGAATCACCATAAACCGAGAAATCATCCATGAAGACTTCCATAGTTTCTTCAACCATGTCATGGAAGATAGCCATCATACACCTTTGGAACGTCCCAGGAGCATTGCATAAACCGAAAGGCATGCGCTTGTAAGCAAACGTTCCGTAGGGACAAGTGAATGTGGTCTTTTCTTGGTCTTTGGGATCGATGGGAATTTGAAAATACCCGGAGAAACCGTCTAAGAAGCAGTAATAGTCATTACCCGCTAGACGCTCGAGCATTTGATCCATAAAAGGAAGAGGAAAGTGATCTTTTCTCGTGGCATCATTAAGCTTGTGATAGTCAATACAAACTCTCCACCCAATAACAAGACGAGTATGAATCAACTCGTTGTGTTCATTGGGAACAACGGTTATTCCGCCCTTCTTGGGCACACAATAGACGGGACTTACCCAAGGCGAATCTGAAATAGGGGAAATCAAGCTGGCATCTAGAAGTTTGATAACCTCTTGTTTGATGACGTCATGAATGCGAGGATTAAGCCTTCGTTGGCTATGGATTGCGGGTTTAAAGTCATCTTCCATGAGAATCTTGTGAGTACAAAAGTTTGGATCAATTCCGCGGATATCGGAAATTTTCTAAGCAATTGCCTTCTTATGATCATTAAGCACAACGATGAGGCGAGATTTTTCGTCTTCTTTCAAATCCTTCGCGATGATGACGGGCGACTTCTTCTTTTCTGCAAGGAACACGTACTCGAGATGGGACGGCAACTCCGTAAGCTCTAAATCTGGAGGATTTTCGATGGGAGGCGTATTCAAATTCGGTGCATCAATAGCAATAGCCTTGGGAGATGGTCGAGAAATATGGTCCTCTTTGAGAAGTTTCTCAATGAGACGAATGTCTTCATCCCAATCGGTGGGAGAGTCGTCACATTTTAAGTTCACATCTCCCATGGTTGCTTCAAAATCTTTCCAAAGGAAATCACTTTATCCAAATAGAGTTAGTGATGAATCAATAGAGGAAACGGTCTCAACATTGGGAGGAGAGGTAGGAATACTTTTGCAAGCATCTTTAAAGTGTTCTTCACAAGCCTCATCAAGAACGTCGATACAATTAACACTCCCGTATGAATAAGGCTGTTTAGAAAGCTTTCCCATGTTGAAGACGATTTTATCGTCACCCACTCTCATGATAAGCTCACCCGCTTCTACATCGATAAGAGTGCGACCGGTCCTCAAGAATGGACGTCCGACGATCAATAGCACACGAGGGTCCATATCGTAGTCGACTACGATGAAATCGGCAGGAAAAGTGAATTTGTCGACTCCTACAAAAACGTCTTCGGCTATCCCCACTGGATAAGAAACCATACGGTTAGCTAATTCCAAAGTCATTTTGGTGGGGACTAGCTCAGGGAGAGATAATTGCTTCCAAACACTTAAAGGCATTAAGTTAATACTGGCACCTAGATCAGCTAGGGCCATGTAATTCTCTACTCCCGGGAAGTTGCAAGGGATTAAGAAACGACCCGAATCACCAAGCTTGGTTGGCAATTTCCTTAAGAGAACCGCAGAGCAATTCTTGTTAAGTTGGGTATTAGCAATATCAAGAAGCTTCTCCTTGTCGCTAAGAAGATCTTTGAACATTTTCGCATATTTGGTCATGTGAGCGAGAGCCTCAGCGAAGGAGATGTTGAAATTCAATTGTTTAAACATTTTGGGAAAGTTCGAAACTTGAATATCATCCTTGCTTTTAAGCTTCTCTTTCCTCAACCTTGAGGGATAAGGTATATCGGAAGAAGAGGAAGGCTTTGGGATCGAAGGATCACTCACATCCTTGGGTGGAGGAGGGGTAGAAGTAAGAGGTGGAGGAATTGGGGAAGTAGCAAGATGAGGAATATGAGTAGGTGATGCGTTTTCCTTAGTCACAATCACCGGTGGAGGTATAGGAAGATCAGGTTCCTTGGTACCTTTGCCACTGCGAGTGGTGATTTCTTTCATCTCCCCTCTTGGATTCGCAACGGTGTTTCTCGGAAGAGTACCCGAAGAAGAGGATTGATTACCTTGGAAGAAACCAGCCATCATGTTCCTTAAGTCATTCGTTTGACTTGCCAAAGTGTTCTGTATATCAGCTCTAAGATCGTTTCCTTGTTTCACCATGTCTGCTTTCAAGTTGAGCACTTCGCACTGGAGATTTTCCACTATCACCTCATTAGTCCTCATGTAGGTTTCAACATCTTGGTGTAATACGGTGGGTTGGTTGGGAGGAGGAGCATGGTAAGCGGGTGGTTGATAAGCAGGTTGTTGGTAGACTTGGTTGTTTCTTTGAGGTGGATATGGTTGTCTTTGAGGTGGTTGGTATGGTGCACGAGGTTGTTGTTGAGGAGGGCGATTGAGGTTTTGTTGTTGGTTTGGGTTGTTAGGAGGAAAACCGGGCGGTGAGAGAAAGTTGTTTGAGCGATAGCTAAGCAAGTTGCGCTCTCCTTGAGGACGGGCTTGATAAGCGGCATGAGGATAGGTACCGTATGCTACGTTAACATTCTCAGAAGGATAGTCTTGGGTGGAGGTACAAGTAGTGTAAGAGTGAGGACCACCGCATATTTCACATGGTTAGCTAACAGTACAGCATTGACTTGAGCGTTTTTAGCGTTGATGCAGTTGGTGTTGCTAGCGGTTTGGGTAGCAAGCGACTCAAGAAGCGACGCAATTTTGTCAAGTCTCTTGTCGTTGTCACTAGTACTAGCACTAGCGGCATTGGTCCGCACACTCTTGGTTTGAACACGAGACTTAATCTCAATGATATCCCAAGCGGCATTAGAAGTCTTAACCAAAATATTACCCCCTGAGGCACTATTTAGTGAATCTTGGTCATTCATGCTTAAACCATGGTAAAAGGTATTAATTTGGTGCACTTTGGTAAAACCATGTTGTGGTCACTTTCTCAAAAGGTCTTTAAAACGGTCCCAAGATTCACTAAAAGACTCATCGTACTTTTGTTCAAAATTAATGATTTCATTCCGCAAAGCGGTAGTACGAGAGGGTGGAAAAAAGTAGTTTATGAATTTGGTCTCCAAATCCGTCCACGTCAGAATACTTTGTGGCGGTTCCTTTGCAAGCCAATGTCGGGCTTGTCCCTCTAAGGAGAAAGGAAAAAGTTGTAAACGGATTACCTCTTGTGGAACACCATTGAATTTGACCGTATTCGTGAGTTGCAGGAACCTTTTGATGTGGTCATGTGGATCATCAATGGTACGCCCCAAGAATGGTTGAGCAGAGACCATCTGAATAAAGCCGGATTTGATCTCAAAGTTGTTGGCTGCAATCGCGGGTATGACAATTGGATCATTGTTGCCGTCTACATGTTCTTGCAAAAGTTCAATCATCGGGCAATTGTCCGGTAGAGGTTCATTGTTGTTATTATTGTTTTGAGGTGGATTGTTATTGTTGTTGTTGTGTACACCGGCCATGTTTAAGTTATCGAGAGTCTCGGGCTCGGGATAAAACGTTGATCGTGTACGCATGCACCTGCAAAAGAACTAAAAAAGCAAACAAGAAATATTTTTGGCTTTTTATGTTTTTGTTTTTAATTTTTTTTTGTATTTTTGAAAATTTTATATTTTTATTTTTGGGTTTTTGAAAATTTTTAAGAAAAAGTAACGTTCACGATGAACGGATCCCAAAATCCAAGTTCTCACAAAAAACTGTTAATCTTTACGAGAAGAGCCGGCAGCGGCGCCATTTGATACGAGGTATTTGGATGGGGTTCAGATTAGTTCTCGGTATCTTCTCGAATCGATCACGGCTCAAAGTGGAGTTATCGTTCTTGGTGGCTACAAAGGGGGAATGGGTTTTTTAGTCTACTAAAAAGGTAAAGAGTCGTAGAGTAATTAATATGAAAACTTAGCGAGGCAAGATTGAACTAAAAACGAAATGAACTTAAAACTTAAAACTTTGTAAACTATAAAACTTAAATAATCGAAATGCAAAACTGAATTCTATCGGAATGTACTAAATTCAAATCCATCGGAATGTGATTAAAACCAAGTCATCGGAATAATTCATCTTAATAGTCATCGGAATACCAAAGTCCATTCTGTCGCAATGTTGTCTTATCGGAAAGTTCCAGATCGGAATATACAAGCTATCGGAATGTACAGTCGTAATATGATTCTATTGGAATGAAGACCAACCTATCGGAAAGTGGTTGACAAAAAATTGGCAGAGTTTCGATTCGAAGTGACCTTATCACCCGTCGGAATATGCGATCGCAATGAGCGATCGCAATCCCAGATCGGAATAAGGGGTAAAATCCAAGTTATCGCAAAGTAGAACCAAGTATGGTTATTGCGATGGAAACAAGCTTCCCGTCGGAATGCGTAAGCCCCAATATTGCGATGGCACTAAAAACTCAATCCGAAATTGGAGATAAGCTGAAAACTCAATAAGCAAAGCACGTTCAAGAAGTACACTTATCAAAAGCTTAACAAAACCAATATTAAGGAGAGTTCAATAAGCTATGAATGGCAAACTTGTCAAAACACCACATAAGCAAACTTTGTAAAATAAAATTTTAAACGATTAAACTTTTAAGAACATTAAGAAGGAAATAAGCTAGACACCAAATAAGCAAATGGTAAAACTTGTGAATCTTTAAAACACGAATCAAGAAAAACCAAAAAGTATGAACTTTTGTGGCGTGTAGGAATTAAAGACGAGATAGATGAAGAAAAACAAGATTAAGCTAAAACATGTAAAGATTGAATTTAAAAACAAGAATTCAAAACAAGGATTGAAATTTTTCTAGTGAGAGAAATATAAGCTTTCTCTCTCTAGAATTTTAAAAACTACTAATGAAAGAAAATTAAAGACTAGCCAAATTTTGTGATGGAAAGGGCCATATATAGTAGTTGGATGTGGGCTTGTTTTGTTGTGGGCTTGTAAGCGGGCTTCTCTTCTTCTTTCTTCTTTAGTCTTTACGTTTCTTTAAATAAACGTTTCCGACTTTGGATTTTGAGAAGTGTCGGTGAATAATTTCAACTCGTCTTATAATCTTTTGTTTAATAGACTCGAGTTCTTCGACATAATAAATCTTCCATCTTTGGTCCTTTTCTTCGATAAATCTTCAAATAGGCCCAATGACTTCAAATCTTTTGCATCTCTTGGACAATAGACTTCGTCTTGAGTCTTTTTCTTCGATAAAACCCGTGCAATCCCATGTTTTATTCAATATTTATCTGGTTGGCTCTGAAAACACAACAAACACACAAACCACGCATAATTCCAAACAAATGATATTAAATACGCGTTTTGGTCTCGTTTTAGCAAGAAATAAGTGGTAAAAGGATGGGTGTTTTCACACCTATCAGGGAGTTTATTCTCCCACATGCTTAAACATTGAGGCAATGTTTATATTAAGTATAGGGAGACTTCTATCGAATTTTAGTGGACTTTTCCATAAATTTGACCCCATTTAACCGGAAAATTTAAAAATTTTCAACGTTTTTCAAATTTTTGATCTATTTTGGCCTAATAGTATTTCCATTTATTTTCTTTCCTTTTTGTCATCGCATCGTATTTATATTTTCCATTTAAAGAATAAAGTCAAAAATAATAATAAATAAATAAAATGGTTCTAACAAGTTTAGATATCTTTGATATATTAGGCCCGTCGTGAATATTTTGACTCAACCCGAGTTTACTTATCCAAGTTTACTCTAGCTAGTATCCTTAAACATATGGACCTTAATTGGTTTATTAGGCTAAGCATCCACGAGTCTCATTCCTTGAGATTTTAAATTATGGAGAACGAGAGATGATAGAGTTGATAATAAGTTTAAGGGTTAATTCTTACTTATATGAGTTTTTGTGGCTCTTTCTTCCCGCTTGTATATTTAATTGCTTAATAAATAAGGATTTTTGCGGTGTAGATTCGATATCTTAACTCTTAGCCAAATCTTTTATCTCCTTGTAATTAAAGCATGAACACATTGAGGGTGCCAGCGTTGTGGACTTCCGACTAAGGTGGCTCATAACCACTAGGTAGGAGGTATTCAGACAATTGGACCGCGAAATTTTGCCTACTATATATATCATAAATAAGAAAGAATAAGATTAAAACATGACCTCAAGGAGTCTTAGGGTGTGGAGCATGTAGCACGAACCTTGTCATTAGAGCCTTAGGGTGTATGGCATGGTAAGTGTTGAATAAAAATTGATCAAAAAAAATCAATTCCCTCGTTTATCGTTCAAGGAGCCTTAGGGTATGGACAATAGATGAGGAGCATTTTTACATCTTAAAGAGCCTAAGGGTATATGATGTGAACTTGCTAAACTCCACATAAAGTCTACATGACTTTGGAGGAATAATTAATAAGTAGTACTATTGGCCAAATTTTGGATCCGGGAATTTATTCCCCAAATCGTGTTAAATCATCCTTGATGTGGGCTTACTTTAGTGACAACATTTTTGAGGACGAGGTTAGGTTTTAAGTGTCGGGTTTGCACCGTTTTGCCTTCATTTTTGTACTAATATTTATCAAATAAGTCAAATGAGCCTACGGGTGAATGACAATCCATAAAATCTAGAGATACAACATAGGAATTGGAGAAAGAGTATTACACAATTGTCTTACATAAGTGGTTGTAACTTGAGAACTTATGGTAAACAATGATCTCGTTTTTAAGCTTGGTGTGGGGCACGTAAAACTTGAGGATGATTAATATTCATGACACCAAAGCCCTAATTTAAGTCTTTGGTTTCTTTACGAGTTTCTTCCATCAAATAATTTCCAAGTTAATAAATTGTTATAACTTTTGTTTCCTTTAAAGTTTTTATCTTTTCATCGTAGTAGTAATAGCATATCTTAATAAAGGCCGAGATGGATTAATTATGAGAAAAATGTAACTATATGCTTTAAAACTAAGCATTGCATGGGGTCATTGCAATGGTCAAGTGTAGGGGATTTAATAAGTGTCTAAACACTTATCCTTTTGCCACTAAAATCAAGGAAAAACAAGACCTAATCACGTGTTTAGTATCGTAAAAGTCGGAATTACGCGTGGTTTTGAGTTTTTGTGTGAAATAGGTACAAAAGTTCAAAAGGAAATAAAACACGGGATTTCACGGTCATTTATCAAAGAAAAAGTCAAAGATAAAGTCAAAGGACCAAAAGTGCCAAAAGAATAAAGTTTGGAGGGCTAAAAATAAAGATTTGATGAAGACTTTACAACAAGAACCATTTTTTCCAATCTCCAAAGTCATCAACTAATAAACCACATTGAAGAGCACAACATTACGGAACTAACGGTCCCAACCTTGCGTCGTAACTCTTTACGGTGTGTTTTCTATTAATTTTTTAAGTTTAATTAGTTTTTAAATAAAAATAATTAGTTTTTAAATAAATAAATAGTTTTTAATAAATTAAATATATATATAAAATATTTCCGAAATAAAATAAAGTTTTTATTAAAAATAAATTAGTTTTTCGTAATATTTATTATTATTATTATTATTATTATTTTTTTTTTTTTATAAAATCAACACTTTATTAGAATAATAGGATTTACAAAAAGTTAGTTTTTCGTAAATTAATAATAATAATTATAATAATAATAATAATTATTATTATTATTATTATTATTATTATTATTATTATTATTATTATTATTATTATTATTATTATTATTATTATTATTATTATTATTATTTTTATTATTATTATTATTATTATTTATAATTAATAAAACCTGATCAATTAGTCAAACACAGGTCAAACACCAGTCAAACACAAACGAAAAGAGGTTAAGACAAATGTTTTGCATATATAAACATGAAAGGCTGCATGCCCCAGTGGCTACGTCTTTCGGCTTTGGCCTAACGAACCCGAGTTCGATTCTGAGTGAGAGCAAGGCTGGCTATTTATAGTCAGTGCCACGTGGCACTCTTTGAGCGCGCCAGGTGGCAACCAGTTCAGACCGGTCCGAGCCAGACTAGAACCAGACCCGAATCAGAACCAGACCGGACCGGTTCAGACCGGACGGTCCAGACCCGAACCAGACCCGGTTCATACCGGTTCAACTCGGTCTAAACCGGCTGACGTCAGCACCACGTGGCGGCGGCTGGCCAATGCCAGCACGCCACGTGGCACTGACAATTCATTGTTCATGTGTAGGTACCAGGTACTGTAGCAGCGGCGGCTAGCCAATCAGGGTGCGACACTTGTCATTCAGAGGTTGCACCGGCGGTGCTGACACGTCAGTCTGACGTGTCAGTACAAGGTGGCAGGGAATTTCAGAGGTGGCAGTGGCGGCTGGCCAATAGGAGCATGACACGTGGTGGCGGCGCCGCCACGTCAGTACGAGGTGACTGTGGCTGTACGAGGTGGCAGTGTGCCAGTGGCGGCTAGCCAATCAGGGACTGCCACGTGGCAAATTTGATGAAAACAATGTTGCACAGGCGTGTGTCAGCCAATGATATGCACAAGATCCCATGTTCTAGAAGAACTCGGAGAAAACAATGAAAAAAGGAGGACAGCTGGCCACTTGCTT
Source organism: Glebionis coronaria (assembly GCA_025667525.1). Lineage (NCBI taxonomy): Eukaryota > Viridiplantae > Streptophyta > Magnoliopsida > Asterales > Asteraceae > Glebionis > Glebionis coronaria. The sequence continues at coordinate 51,770,987 of CM046879.1, read as the reverse complement.
AACTTTGAAGCAAAAATTAGATAGTGAAATTACTATAATACCCCCAATGTTGGCTGCCTATATAAAGCCCCCCATATCCCTTTATTTACACAAGTTTTTTCATTATCTAGTTTTTACAAGTTAAATTTGTATTTTTCCTTTCAAGTTTTGTACAAGCTTTTCAAGCTTTTTCTTAATTAATAAAATAAACTTTTAGCTTAATCTCTTTAGCTTATTCTCATTCTTCCTTTCTTTTTACTTTTCTTAATAATCTTTCTTATTTTTTTGGGATAAGTTTTTATAACTTTTTCCAAATAAGATTAGATTTATATAACGTTTGGAATAATTAATTTTATTTCAAGCTTATTGTTACCTTTTAGTAGATCTAGCTTATTTGTGGAGTAATCATTTAATTAGCTTTTTAGCTTTTTAAATCTCATAAGTCCTAAGGTTAGGCTTACGACTTATTTATAAGCTAGCTTTTTATTTAATCACTTTTAATTTTTATTAATTAGTTTTCTAGATCTATTAGATTTAAGTTTTAAAAATTAAAACTACTTTCAAAAAACCAAAAAAATAATTAGATCTATTAGTTTTTCATATTAAAAAGTTTAGATATATAAGTTTAGAGTTTAAAATTTAAACTATTTTTATAAAACCTTAAAAAATAGTTAGATCTATTAGGTTTTCAAATAGATTAAGTAGATCTATAATTTTTAGCTTTAAAATTTAAAATACTTTTATAAAACATAAAAATATTTTAGATCTATAAGTTTTAATTAAATATCTTTATCATGTAATAATTATTGCTTATTATTCTAACCTTTTATGTTTTCTTTGATCTTGGCGTATCGATCTATCATTTTCGAAGAAGAGCTTATAGTTGATTAATTTGGTTCAAGTTGATATGGTTGATTAGTTTGGTTAGAGATTCATTTGGTTGGCCGTGTACTTTACGGGCCGGGTTACACTTTTGATAAGTTTGGTTAGAGATTCATTTGGTTGGTCGTGTACTTTACGGGTCGGGTTACGCTTTTGATAGTTTTGGTATTGGGAGGCCGTGTACTTAACGGGCCGTATTTTGTTGATGTTATTGATGTTGTTTGTTTAGAGCGTTCTTCTACGGACTACCGGTACTAAAGTTGTCCTTTTTATTTTTCTAGTTTAATCGCTTTAGTTTTATTTAATTAGATAGTTTTAGTTTAAATTGTTTTTAATAAAAGTTATATTCTTTTTATAAAAATCGGTTTAATTAGTTTTAGTTATTATCATTTGTGTTTAAAAAAAATTGTTTAAAAGTTTTTAAAAAGTAGATTTCATTTAGATAAGCTCATTATTAGTAAAAAGTTTACACTTTTTTGTGAATATTAAGCTTATTAGTACATAAAGCTTGTAGCTTTATCGTCTAAAAAGATTAGTAAGCTTAAAAGGTTGAAGCTTTATGCTTAATTTTTAAGTTTATCTTTGTGATTTCATTTTTCGTCACTTTTATTTGCTATTATGTGTTTGCATTTAGATTAATTTCTCATTTAGGTTTATTTTTAATTATAGTTTATTTTTGTTGCATCTAGATCTATATTTGTAGTTTAATTTTACATTGCATTTTTGAGTAATATTTACGTGAATTAATTGCGCTTTTATTTTTATATAGTCCTTAGCCTACATATTTTTCCCATTTTTTAGCTTAAATAGACATAGATTACCAATCAAGTATTATTAACCAAAAACAATTAATCTCTACGCTAAAATTGGATTTCAATTCGAGTGAGTCGAGGAACGAAAAATAGACATAAAAAGAATTGACAAAATTCATACATTATCACATAAACAAACATATATTAACGTTAGATAAACATTAGGGTCAACGGCAACCCTATGCTAGTGTTCTGAAAATTTTGTTCTTTTATCAGGTGAAAATTGTGGAGCACTTCTGTGAAGTGCAGCGTACTTTCTAGGAAAAATCCGCCAGAGTGCGGCGTACTTTCTAAAAAGTGCGGCACACATTCTGCGTATATCTGCACTTGTCAGGGTTCTAATAACCATAACCAAAATCCTCAAACTAATGGTTCTAAATCGATAACAATGGCTAGAGTCGAACACTAAACCATTCATAGTTCATTTCAATCCACGACATTGCTCAATCTTGGGGTTTTATTTCAAAAACCCTCTTTTTATATATTTTTTATTTTTTATCAATTTCATCAAACAATTTAATCCTATCCTAATCATTATCCCCATTTCTAAATATAAATCGAAATGCAATTCGATTACCAATTACTAAGAACCCTAATTAGAAAATGAATCAAAAGTTAAACCCTAAATAAAATTAAATGTAAATGAATTAAAGATAAAGACTTACCCTAGATGATCTCGAATATGAATTGGAGTAAGAAACGGAAATATTTTTGGGTGATGATCCAAAAATCGTCAGTTGTTTGTGTGTTTTTTAGTTTCAAATTAGATAAAAGGAAGTATATACAAAAATCCGTCCAGAAGTGCGGCGCACTTTTGAAATGTGCGGCGCACATTCTGTGCTCACAGACCATATTACTATTTTTTTACTAATAGATACGAAGTTTTCAAACAAAGACTTCCAATTCAATCGATCTTATAAAATAAATATAACACGTCCTAATATGTAAACATTTCCTCTTCTAAGACAATCCTTAAACTTCTGGGACTCTTAGATTTCACTTTATTTTTTTATCTACATACAAAAAAGAGTAAAATGCATAAAGTAACTAGGAGCCAATGGTGTACTCCTCAATTCCTCCATTTCCTTAGTTGTAGCAGAAGTTTAGAGGTGACATGATATCACTCTCCGTGTAATGTCCCGAGACCTCTCTATTGGTATCTTTTGTCTCGTACACTTTTTCGTACCTCTTTCCACATGGATCAATCATGACCATGGCAACATGCCAATCAATATCTCCATCTTTAGCAATGTTTTCAAATTATCGTTTGTTCCCCACTTGTCAATCTTTGTATTTCAATTAAACGAGAAGTGCTCCAAGCATTCCCATAATCTTCTTGTATACACATATGTCAAAGAAAGGGTTATGGTAGCTCCTTTCACTTAGTGATGCGTCCAAAAGTTCTTCTGGTTCCGTCCATGGTTGCAAATGTGGACCATAGATTGGCATACCGTTCTCATTTCTTTTCACGGTATAGTGCTTATCGTCTTCATCATCACTATCATCATGTTTCTTCGCTTTTAGTACATTATAGTTTTGATGGACAAACCCATCAAAGCTAGTCATAATAGATTTTCCAACATCTATGTTTGCACCAATGGTGTGCAAAATTTTTATTCCAACCACTAATTGAATACCTCGATCAATAGGAATATCGAGAAGCATGAAATCGGCTAATTATGTGGTTGTTCCCACTTGGCAAAGAAATCCAAGTAAACGACCAAATCCCTCCGCATAGAAGTGATCAAGCATTTTGATACGATCAAACCTCAGTTTGACTCTACCAACATCTAGCATTTTGAAGATACCATAAGGCATAACATTAACATTTGAACCGGTATCAACCAAAGCATTATAAGTAGTTTTACCCTCCAACCTTATTGGTAGGATAAAGTACACCGGATCTTCTTTTTCAAACATTACCTTGTTCTCACGAAGCATTTGGATAGCCACGTCTTCATAATCTGGCGTAAGTCCATCTTCAACTTTCAACTTGTCAAGCAAGACCCCATCAACAATCATTTTATACTTATCACTATATTTTAAAGTTTCCATGATTGGGCGATTCATGTTCAACAACATAACTCTTTCTTCTATGTCTTCTTTCAATTCCTCCATAGATAGTTCTTCTCTAGTCAAAGGCTTATTAATAGTGAGTGAAGGTCCCTCACCATTGTAGCTCAATTTGTAAGCGTGGGGGGGGGGGGGGGGGGGTTTCTTTCCTTTGTTCCTTTTATTTTTCCCCATGCTACAAACAAATCTTGGAGCATCAATATCCTCGGTTTCAATAGGTGCTAAATCATCAAAGTTGAGGTCATCATGTATTTCATCAATTTCCCCAAAGTCTAAGCTTTCATGTACCTTTGGCCATAAAGTGAGTATGCCATAAGTAATCAAGTTGTGCATTAGCTTGCTTTAGGAAAGATCTCCCAAATATTACACAAGGTTCACAATCGTCCACCGTCGGATTGACAAAGAATTCAACGAAAAATAATTCGTCTTTGATCATAACAACAAGCTTTTTATTTATATCCTTGTCTCCATTTCGATGAGTGTTGTAGGTTAAGCCAAGCTCAACTACAAATTCATTACTGATTAAGCTTCTTTCCAACTCAAAATCCACTTGCCCATCATAGGCAAATTTTCCTTCCTCATGGCAAGGCATTAGGTACTTTTCACATGGTGTCAAGTCCTCCATACGATAAAAAGTTAGATACTTTTGAACCCTGCTATCGGCTGAGTCCTTACATTTTGATCCTATCTATTCTCCTTCCGATTTTATTTTGTCATTTAGGCTAATATGTTCATCCACTCCTAAGCATAGTCTACCAAGGCTAGTGTTTGGATCAATCTTAAAACAATAACACATCAAAAGAAACATTAGTATGTTAGGGCCATAAAATCCAAATGATATTTCATACCCTAAAGTTTTCAGGAAACTCTTTAATTTCAATGAATATTTCCATTTGAGCATGTTACTAGCTTTTTCTGTTTTCTGTTTCTCCAATTGTGCGGCGCACTTCTGAAATGTGCAGCGCACTTTTACGCGATACGTAAAAGCCGACGCACTTTTCAAATGTGCGGCGCACTTTCTGTAATCAGAATAATGTTCATCATTTTCTTTACTTGTAAACCAACTAATCCAAGTTTTCAAGTATGCAATATAACATTTTCTCATAAAGTGATCAATTATAGATATCATAACTAAATTTGGTACATTTTCCACAAGAGTCTTGAATAATATGACCATTTTTTTTGTTTTTGCTTGTTTTCTCATTCTTTAGTATTTTTGTTGTGTTTAAAAATTCAGAAGAATTACCATAAATCATGATAAATACTAAACAAGTTATACCAAAGCAAACTATTCTACCAAAGAGCAAATAAATTGGAAGATAAAATTTTGAAAGTAAATATTTTTTGTTTTTCTTAAGATTTAATATGAACGAACACAAAAGCTCAAAAAGTATAAGTACACACAAAGCAATTCTCATGTTTTTAGCAGTAAGTGTTGAGAGTAAAAGGTTTTGGTGGTGTTTTGGGATTGTTTCTTCAAACATTTCTTAAAATTCGTCAGGAAATGTGCGGCGCACTTTTGAAATGTGCGGCGCACTTTTGAAATGTGCAACGCACTTTTGTGCTATTTTGTAAAAACTTTTTCAGATTGCCAGAAATTCGTACGGCGTGTTTTGAAATTTTTCTTTACCATGTATTTTTAGGATGTTTTAAACCAATAACAAATCAATCCCCGAAAGCGGCGCCAAAAATTTGATTTTTGTTTTGCAAGTCTTAAAAATTTTTCAAGATATTACCTCACACAAATGACTAGAAACACAAACACGGGCAAGTATACCCTATCATGTATAGCATAGCTTAATGGTAAAGCCCAGTTCGTTCCACGGGATTGATGCTAAAGAATTATAAAACAATTACCTCTACAGTGTCCCAAGTTCTAAAGATATACTTATCAAATTGTTTTAAAGGTGCATTTGGTTAAGGTTACAAACTTATGAAAGATAGATGACAATGATCATTCTAAGCATGTAAACAATGTAAAACAACATGCCGATTACTAGTCGTACACGCAACATCTATTTAACATAACAACAATCCGGCCAAAGATTATGTCATATCATAAGCATTAAGAACGGATTATGTTTGATTGCGATAACTAAAATATTAGATGAAACTAAGTAAGAGTTTGTTATATGTTTTATTCCACTAATCGCGACAAAAGCGAATAACAAGGTTCATTTACTAGATGACATGAAATTCATCCATTCACATGAGTACTAGTCATGGTCATGACCAAATTCAACATATAACAATGGTCTGTCTTAATAACATAAAATACAAGAGCATCTAGATCATGCTTAAAATCAAGTACCCAAGGAGAAAGTGCGTCTCACAAATCTAATTGTGCGCCGCACTTTTCCCTAGCAAAGTCGAAATTCTTCTCTAATCATAAGTCTGTAAAAACCTTACCCAAAGTGCACAACACACTACTCCATAATAACAGTAAAGAAGTTCATTTCACCAATATGCAAATCAAAGTAGAGAATTAACATAAATGAAATGAGAATTATACCACAAAGTATTAATCAATGATTGCTTCTAAAAAGGTATAGGCTTTGTTCCAAGCTTATTACAATCACAAGCAATATTTTGAGATCATTGCTACAGCAGCAATGGTGTGAACCAACTAAGATTACCCTTATACTAGTAACAATGATCAAGGATTTGTTAAATCCTTGATTTTATGGAAACCCTAATAACAATGGAGTAAAGGTGGTATGAGATGTCTCTTATTCCTGGCTCTGGGTCCCTTTTTATAACCTCAAAACATAGCTAACAAGTCCTGAAGTATATCAAGAGGTTCTCCCATAATAGGCCATGCATAATGATACTTAATTGTGTAACTGCAGCAAATGCGCCGCACTTAGTCAAATGTGCGTCGCACTTTCATTTTGCAAATGTGCGCCGCACTTTATCTATTGTGCGCCGCACTTTAGGTGGTTGTCCAAAATCGTATTTCACATAATATACGTCGCACTTTATAATTGTGCGCCGTACTTTTGAGTCTTTTTCAGCTTTCTTTATTTTTGTTCTTATTTCTTCATATCTTTGGTCCATATGATTATTCCTTCACTACAATTAAACAATACACATTATTAGTAACATTTCAACACATAATCTATTTATTTACATAGCAAACAAGGAAAAATGCATCATTACAAACATGTATAAATGAGGCGTTATCAGCTGGTTACCATCAGATTCGGGTCCATGATCGAGATGTTTACAAGATAGATTTTGAACTCATGATGGACATTATGAGTTTTTGGTAATGCCGTTTAGCCTTACCAATGCACCTTCCACTTTTCAGGAAACCATAAACAGGTTATTTTTGTCATACTTACGTAAATTCATGATTGTTTTTTCTGATATCTTGATTTATAGCACGTCTTACGACGCACACCTAGTCAACCTTCGGTGTGTATTTCAGTGTTTACAGGATCACCAGTTTCTTGTAAAGAAGTTGAAGTGTGTTTTTGGAGCAAAGACACTTGAATATCTAGGGCATATTATTTCCCTACAAGGTGTCGCATTTTATCCAAAGAAAGTGTCCTCCGTTAAGGAATGGCCGGTTCCCACAACTCACCGTTAGGTGCGAGGTTTCTTAGGGTTGGCAGGGTACTATCTAAGATTCATTCAAGTCTATGCTACTATTGTTGCGATTATATCTAATCTTCTTCAAAAAGATGGGTTTAAGTTGGAAGATAGTGAAGAAAAGGAATTCTTCGCGCTTAAAGATAAACTCATTAATGCTCCAATATTAGGTCTTCTGGAATTTAATGATACTTTTTATTTAGGCGTATGAATCTGCTGTAGGAATTGGTGCGATTTTTCTTCAAAAAGGGAAACCACTTGGTTATTTTTGTCCGAAACTGGGACCTCATATACGGATACCTTCAACATATCAAAATGAACTTTTAGCTATTGTTGAGGCTGTATAATTGGCGCCAATAATTGGTGGGGCGTCGGTTTATTATTCGTACCGACCATAGGAATATTAAGGAGTTACTACAACAGGTAGTCCAGATACCTCTTCAGCAAAAGTATGTGCGGAAACTCATGGGCTTTGATTTTGCTATTGAGTATAAACATAGGGTAGCAAACTTGGTTGCGGATGCATTGTCATGGATTTATAAAGAGTCCGCTGAAGTCGTGGCAAACTTTATGTCTTTGAGTCGTCCGGTGGTTGGGTTACTTGACGATTTGAAACAAGAAAATATTACCTTAGATGAACTTTTTCAGATTCATCGACGGTTGGATCAAGGCGAGGTTTTGGAGGGTTCTCGACATTAACAAGGGCTGCTTTTCTTTCGTGATCGGTATTATGTGGGCAATAATTCTAAGTTGAAATAAATTTTGTTATCTGAGTTTCATGATACGCCAAGTGCTGGTCATGGAGGTGTAAAGAAGATGTTAGTGGGGTTAGAGGCGTTGTTTTGCTGGAAAGGAATGCGTAGGTCCGTTGTGTAATTTATTAAAAAAAAATTGGTTTGCCAGCAAACCAAATATTCAACGCAGGCGACGCGCGGTTTGTTACAGCCATTACCCACGCCTACTGCTATGTGGGAGGATGTGTCTGTGGATTTTATCACTAGGTTAGCGATATCTAAGGGCGCGAAAGTTATTCTTGTGGTGGTAGACCGTTTAACGAAATATGCAAATTTTTAATGCATCAAAAGTGATTGAGTTATTTATGGAGATGGTTGTGAAACTTGATGGGTTTCCCAAAACTATAGTTTCTGACCGTGACCCTATCTTTGTTAGTACATTCTGGAAAGATCTCTTTAAATTTAGTGGCACCAAATTGAATCTTAGTACAACATATCATCAGCAAATGGATGGGCAGATAGAGGTTGTTAATTGTGGTTTCGAACAATACTTGAGAGCAATGGTATTGGATCGTCGTCATAAATGGGTTATTCTTAAAAATGGCAAGCCAATTCGGTAGATTTTGGTTCAATGGTTTGGAAGTTCTCATGATGAAGCTACATGGGAAGAGTTGTTAGAATTTCAGTCTACTTATGCATCCTATCACCTTGAGGACAAGGTGAATTTTGAAGGGAAAAAGAGTGTTACGCTAGTAGTGCAAAGGGTGGGGAGACCTGTTAGGATCAAGTCCAAGCCCACTTGGCATGATGACTACTGTTAGAAATCCACTTTATGTGATGACATTTAATAATTCCCATAAGTTATCATAGTCACTCACGCAAAGACTAGACTAGAAAACTATGTATAGTGTAGGTGCGTGAGTGACTATAAATACCCCTCTAAGGCTTCCAAGGAGGGGTTGTTGTTTGTGTTTTTCTTCTTCATTTTATACATTTGCCTTTCTCTCTCTAGAAACACACACTTCCATATCTCTGTCTCTCTCTCTCTCTAACTGATACTTGGTTTTTGTGATGGGGTTCAGATTAATCTCTCGGAATCTTCTCGAATTGATTACAGCTCAAAGTGGAATAGTTGTTCTTGGTGACAAATAGGAGGTTTAGTTTTCTATTCTACTAAAAGGTAAATGCGTGAAGTAACTAAAGTAAACTAGAAGCAGTTAACCAATAAAAATAAAACTTGAATTAAAATTTAAATAAAACAGTAACAGTAAATACCCTCAAAATTGCTTGATTCGGAATATCTAACAAAAATGCTTCATTCGGAATGTAAGCTTGATCCGGAATAAGAGCTTGATGCGGAATAAATATCCTTCATGCGGAATTTTAGGTTCATGCGGAATAATGTGACTGGTCCGGAATAAAAGATATTCCGAACGAAGGACTTGATCCGGAATGTTTGAATATTCCGAACGAAGGACTTGATCCGGAATAATAAAAGTTCCGAATGAAAGGCACTGATCCGGAATATAAAATATTCCGGATGAAAGGTACTGATGCGGAATACTAGGTTGATCCGGAATATTGGATATTCCGGATGAAGGAGTTTGGTTCGGAATTCTAGGAATGAAGAATAGTAGGTAACCGAAAAACAGGGAAAAACGATTTTACCAACAATAAACCAAGTTTTTAACCAAATCTTAAACAAAACTAATCAACAATCATCTACTAACCATAAAAATCAAATCCCAACAATAAAAACTCAAAACACACTAACTTTAGAAGATCAAATCAACCAAATAAGAACTTTAGAACTTAGAATCAAGAACTAGATGAACAAGATGAAATGGAAAGATTATATTGATGATTAAGGTTTAAACAATCAAAGGAAAAGATTAAAACTACAAGATTTGTGAAAACAAGAATCAAAATCACCAATCACCCTAATGGTGTTGGTGATACCTACGAACAAAAGAAACGAAAAGAGGAAAAACTAAAAAACTCCTAAATTGTGTGAGGGGATCTCTTTATATAGGTCTTCCATTTGGTTGGTGAATGGGCTTTCTCCCTTTCTTCTTGTCTTCTCGTCTTTTTAGAAAAGTTGACGTTTTCGATTCTGATTCGGGATTTGTCGGCGATTAAATTCAACTCGTCTTTTAATTTCTTCGTTTAATAGACTTGAGTTTCTTCGACATATGTAAATTTTCCATCTTTGGTCCTTTTCTTCGATAAATCTTCAAACAGGCCCATTGACTTCAAATCTTTTGCATCTCTTGGACAATAGACTTCGTCTTGACACTACAACAAATTAAGGCTAATGCAACATTTTATAAGCAACACTTTTAAAACTGTTGCATTTATTAGAGTATTAAATTTAAAATGACACTTTAGAAATAAGTGTTGCACTTTTAGATCTAATGCAAAATTATTAAAAAAATTTCAACTTCCATTATATTTCACTTGCCCGCCCTTCCCCAAAAGTTATATTTCACTACCCGCCCTTGCCAAAATCATTTTCCCCTTTTTATAAAAAAAAATCATTTTCCCCCAAATCAGTTTTCCTCTCTCTCACCCTAAATTGAAAATTTATCTGTTTCTAAATCAATTTCTAACCATATCCATGGTTCTCTCTCCATTCTTCAGACCCACTTCTTCGTTAATCTCTAACCATTTTGCCAAATCTCAATATTCCATAATATATAATTGTTAATCCAAGATCTATTTTGTAGCCATGTTTGCTCGAGTTTAGAGCCTATATCAAGGTAAATAAAACTACTCTATTGTAATATTATGCTTGATTGTTAATCGTGTTGCTAGTAAATGTCTAATTAGGTTAAAAGGTAAGAATTAGTTTGTTTTTATATAGATAGCAGATGTTACCAGTACCCTATATACGATTTTGATATAGACGCTGGCAATTTTTATCAAGACTATTTGGATGAAATTAATAGAGAATGCCATGTTTTGTCACTTTTAGGTTTAATATATTGTTTCCTTTCAAAAATAACAATAATATCATCTCTTAGGCAATTGAACCCGTAGTAGAGTCTTGGACTGATTTTAGACTGCTATGGTGATGATAAATGATGCAAAATGGGATGTGGAAAGTAGCTACTTGTAATCAGCTTTTTGAAGTAAGATTGATAAATCATTTTTGTCATATACCCATCAAGATGTTGTAGGTTATTAAATAAAGTTTTGGTCACTAGCATATTTGATTCTCGGAGTTAATCTTTATCATTTGAATGACTAATTTTTTTTACATATGTTAGTTCTGCTACTAGAGCTATTACGCAGACAGCATACCGAAACCTAGATGCTCCTTTAACAATGAAACATCATATTTGATTCCAAATTGCTGCTCCGCCTCTCGAACTTTCTTGTTTCGAGCATCTACGACTCCATCCAACTTTAACTCTTCCCTCTTCCCTCTTCAACCTCTTATAACCTTCCTTGAACCCTTTCATTTCCAAACGTATCTTTTCATTGTGTACTTGAAAGGATTCTTCTAGTGCCACGAGCTCTTGTCCTAATGGTTGGTTTCTATTTTCTAAGTATCTTAACTATAGTTTGCTTCTGGCGAGCTCATGAGATTTCAGAATTAAGGCTCTTAAGTTCTTTAAGTTGTTCGTGAACAGGATGTTGTTGTTTGCTCCTCGGTGAGTGCATCCATGAATGTCCCCATAAATATTTTATGACCGCATCAAATTTTTTGAGAACAGGCACCGTGATTTTTGAAGAACGGAGGTTAATTCCAATGAATGTGTTAGGGTAGCGGATTTCAACTACATCTTGTGGCGTTTTTACCTCTAGTCTTATAGGTTCTTAAGGTATTGTTGTTAGAGACTGATATGGTAACACCTCTTCGTCATAGGTTTCATTAGTCCATTTTTTGTGTTATTGCATGCAACAAAGTGTAATAAGTAAACACAACCATTCATAATAAGTTAAAATAATTTTCCTGGTTTATATACCTTTCAACTTCTTAGGCCTGTCGGAACACTAGAATTTGTGACGACGGTCAAATCAGTTATAACTTGATCCAACGCATAAATCATGATTTACTAGTCTAAAGATATAACGAGGACACAAGGTTAAAAAATATTTAATTAAAAATTTGATGATACTTATCTAGCTTATCTTGTTTGGACCGGTGATTATTGGTAAGCTTACGCAAAACTAGAGACTAGCACTTCTTAAAACTCAGACAACCCAGTACATGATCAAAACCAAAATGACACATCCCGTCAATGTATTCATTTCTTTTGTTTACCTACGAAAATGTGTTAGATAAGATAAGGTAGGTTTTTTAGCAGAAATTTGGGTTATCTTGATTAATGTATGAATAAGATTTATAATATATCAATGCAAATATCCCAATATCTGCTGCGCTTTTTGAACTTTTTGTTCAACATATGGATGAGCACGGTACCATTTTCGTGTCGCACGGATATCTTTTTTGGGGTACCGGATTTTTCCCGAGGAAGAATGGAGGTCCCTTTCCCTGAACCGAGTAGTATACTAGTATCGGTAGGGGTGTCAATAGGGTTGGGTTGACTCGAACCCGAACCCGATAAAGCTTATCACGTCAGGTTTAATTGGGTTGAAAAAACGTATCGGGTTAGTTTGACCCGAACCTGATAACCGGATATCGTAATCGGATCGGTTCGGGTGATATTATATTTTTTTGAGTTACCGGGTCAACCCGATAAGACCTGATATACTTAAAAAACGTTTTTTTTCACATGTAATTTTAGCTATTTTTATTAGAGTTAATACTTAATACGGAGTAGTTCATAAGCAACAGTGATTTCTAAATAAATTTGGAAAAAAAAGCCATTAGTGTTGTCTTCATCCTTGTCCCTACCTATAAAGAAACACAAACAATGTTATTAGCTATTGTATTACGTATGTTACCATAATAGAATACATGTAAACACAAGAAAGATACAATGTATTTTTCTATACATTGTATTTTCTAACTGTTGTAGTTGCTATTATTCATTTTTTTGACACAAACAGAAATATTTTTCTAGTTATATGTCGACTATTCGACTGCTCGCATATAGGTAAACTTAAAATTTACCAATTAGTAAAAGAGACCGTAATGTGATATTTTAGACATAAACTTTAGGTTAAGTTGCATGCCATGGCTAATGAAAAATATATACAGTTAGTGTGATTACTTGTCTTAGATTAAAAAAAATGTCAACCCATTAACCCGAATCACCCAACCCGATAACACCTGACTCGATACCAACCCGAACCCAATAACCCGACTACTTATAGCGTCGAGTTACGGGTTAGTTTTTTCTAACCGAAAACGATCTAACCCGACCCGATAAGACCTGATAACACCCCTAAGTATGGGTACCGGGTTCGGGAAAAATGTTACTGTACCGATTAAGAAGCGTTTAATGTTAAAAGAATATATATCTTATATATGGAAGAAATACTACGCTGTTAAGATTTCCTTTCTCTTTTCATTATAGGAGCCTTAAACACATATTTGAATACATTCAATCTTAAACAACTTGCATATAAACTAGTAAAACAACAACTAGCTTGAATTTTTAAGTCTAAAAGTCACATTGTCCTTTTCTGTCTTATGGCAACCAGGATTGTCCTTTGACAAAAATAAAGCTTATTTGATATCTCCTAGGGTTATTTAAATAATTCTAAAATGTATCAAGGTTTAGCAAAAGGTCTAGAAAGCTTTTTTTATCTTCCAACGTCAAACTTCTTATGTTTAGCGGTAAAGGTTATATTTTCCAACATAAAAATGTATGGGTGAATAGAGAAAGTGTTTGCATCGACATATTAGTATGAAAATACTAAGCTTTAAAAGTCCGGTACCTAAGACAGGAATCCTTTTAATTTCCCGTACCGATTTTGAATTGTACCGATTTTTTTAATCTTATTTCGTGGTACAGGTACCATACCGGATGTAGTAAACCGGTACGGGTCAGTACCAGTGTCGTACCGTCTTTCTGGTGCTAATGCTCATCCCTAGTTTAACATGAACCTACTGAAGTGTTCTCACAATTTTTTAGTAGTGATATTGGAGTTTCAAGTGACCTTTTTTGTGCACCTGGTGACCCACCAACATCTTTATAATCTGTACAATATCCGTATAATAATATGGTCTATTATGAAGGCATTATGATACGAGAAACACTGGAAATTTTGTTGCGTTAGAAGATAATAAGGCTGGCTTGTTTTGGTTGCAATCTGTCTTTGAATTTACGAAGCAACGACATCATTAATTGTGAAGATTACCCAAAAGGTACTTGGTTATTCTCATGTTATTGTAAACTTTGTCAATTAACGAGTGTCTGGTTCGCATTATAATCTTATCAGTCTTTGGTGTTTGTTGTTCAGGGCAATATAATTAGAGCGTTGAACAAGTCCTCCAAAACATTTTTGGAGAAGTCTGGTGTGGTGAGTGAGTTTTGGCATCTATAACTTTTCTCGTCTGTGTTTTCCTGTGTAGGTATCTATTAAATGACTTATTTTGCAGTTGAAGATTTGGGACTTTTCAAGACAAATAACCAAGTTTTTTATTCAAAGGCAGTATGTTATATGATAAACCTGAACAAGTGAATGCAGAAGTAGTTACTTTTAAACGCGACACGTTTCTACAACAGAATACTAACATCCCTTGTTTATTGCAATAAAGATTCTCTTGGGAGTTGCAAGTTTATGGATTATCTAATGATAAAACGCGAGAAGAAAATGGGATAGAAATTGATAACATGAATGGATCTGTGAAGTTGAATGACCACTTCCAGAGTCAACTCTGATGTTAGACTTGGTTAAGCACTACTAGTTCCGGCGATGAGTATAGCTTGGGTTTAACAAGATTGTATAATCTTATAAACACATATTTTATGGAAAGTGCTATCCAGGGTTTGGCGCATACTCCTCATCTTGTTGATTATATCTCCTAGGGGACTACAGAAAAGATCTTAACTTTGAAACCCACTGGATGAGAGTGAGTGTACTTAAACTAAAGCCATGGAATACAAATATTTTAAACAAAGGCGAAGGGAACCTGACCAAAATAGTTGGATTCGTTACGATACCAGTCACGGCTTTAGCCGACAGGTTAAACCCCCAAGAATGTCATGCCTGAAGAACATGAGTGTGTAATCCGAACCTCCCACACCTCCACCGGCACCAACAGTAGGAAGACTACGTGGGATATCTACTAAAGGAATTGCATTAGACCTAGGGACATTCGAAGAATCTGTTGCCTTTATTGTAATAGAAGGATCCTCAAGGAGGACTCGAGAGGAGGGTTGCACAAAGAGATGGTGATTGCCAGAATAAGTAATGGGAGTGTACAAAAATACAGTTCTAGTATTTCGTTTGACATTGTACAAATTTATTACTAGTAATGTACAACACTGTATTACTTTAATGAATTTCACCCAGAATATTAGCATTATTAAGCCATTTGAATTTCATATTATACAAATAGAATAAATGTGTTGCAATAGATGTTGAAGAGTGTTGCATTTATACGGAATGAAATAACTTGAAGTGTTGCATTTGATTAAATAGAAGTGTTGTCATAGGTTAGTCTTTACATATGAAGTGTTGCATTCAACGTACAAAATGTTGCTTTAGAGTCAAAATATTGTTGCCTTTTAGTATTAAAAGTGTTGCACTCCAAGTGTTACATTTGATACATTTAGGCAACATTTTCAAAAAGTGTTGCATTTTCTTCTCAATGTGTTGCTTTAAACCTAAGACGACGTTGCCTAATGCAACACTTCAAAAAGTGTTGCATTAACCATAGTGTAACACTTTTAAAGCATAATACAACACTTGTTGAGTGTTGCCTTAGATCCATTTTCTAGTAGTGTGAGTCTTTTTCTTCGATAAAACCCGTGCGATCCCATGTTTTCTTCAATATTCATCCGGTTGACTCTGAAAACACAATAAACACAAAAACCACGCATAATTCCAAACAAATGATATTAAATACGTGTTTTGGTCTTGTTTTAGTAAGAAATAAGTGGTAAAAGGATGGATGTTTACACACCTATCAAATCCCCTACACTTAACCATTGCCATGCCCTCATGCAATGCTTAGTGATAAAGCAATTTTACACTTTTCTCATAATCAATCAACCTTGGCCTTATTAACATACTAAACAAAAATTAAAGTACTAAGAGAAATTAAAATTTTTAAAGTAAACAAAAGGATAGAAAACCATTTTCATTTGAAAATAGCTATATGGAAATAACTTGCAAAGAGATCAAAGACTTACATTAGGGCTTTGGTGCTGTGAAGATTTATCACCCTCAAGTTTCACGTTCCCCAAACTAAGCTTAAAAACGAGATCATTGTTATTATAAGTTAGTAAATCAAACACTTACACACATGGCTTAATTATATGCTTAAACTCCCTTATTCCTAGGTGTATCTCTTATATTCTATTTTTGTCTTAGAATGATCATGAAGATGCATTTTTGGACTTATTTCGATAGTTTATTTAGGCTGAAAGCAAAGTAGGACGATTTGATCAATAGTTAGCTAAAGGAAAAAGTCTCTTAAAACTGCTTCTTGAGATATCAAAAAGTTCATATCTTGGCATAACTCGCTTCGCGATTTGAGACCTTTCTCGGGCCGATATTTGGCATGTACTTCATACTTCATATCTTGAGAGACGTTCTTGAGATAATGGTCTTCTCTTCGTTAATAGAGTTTCTTCACTTGGAGACTTTTGAGGGGTACTCCAATTTTGTTGACCACGACTTCATGATTATTTCTTCAATCGCTAATTAAGATTTTGAGATACAACGATCCGCCTCCTTTTCGGACTTGGATCTATTTATCCTCATACCTTGTTAGGGTCTTTTCGGATAGACTTCTCCATGATCTTTATGGGAGTTGATTGCTTTTCGTCGTGAGTCTTGATCCTTCATATTGATTTTGGGAATAATGCTTTTCACATCACTTTGGATCTTCAGCAATAAAATGGAATCCTCATGCCTTGTTAGGGCCTTTTCGGACTCGCCAATCTTCGCGCCTCGCTTCATAAGTTATGCCTTGGCTATGAACTCTTATCATTACCGAGCAACGTTTAAACGATCTTGGGCTGAAGCTAAGTAACATTTCAAATCGTACGACCTTACTTATTGCAGATAAATTATTAGCAAGTGATGGGAGAATAGGCAAATAATTACACCAAGTGAGCTTGTGCAAGAATACCGACTTATAATTGACTCTATCATTTCTCGTTCTCCACAATTTGAAATCTCAAGTAATTAGACTCGTGGATGCTTAGCCTAATAAACCAATTAAGGTCTACATGGTTAAGGATACTAGCTAGAATAAACTTGGATAAGTCTATTCAGGTTGAGTCAAAATAATCGCAACGGGCCTAATATGTCAAAGATTTCAAAACTAGCTACACCACTTTATTAATATTTTTGACTTTATTGTGGGATATATACATATGAAAGCAACGATAAAAATTTAAAAATTACGACTAAATGGCCAAAGTTAATAAAAAATTTGAAAAATGTTGAAAAAGATGATTTTCCGGTTAAATGAAGGCATTTTCATGGAAAAGTCCACTTAAAACTTCGATAGAAGTCCCCCCTACACTTAAGATAAACATTGTCCTGAATGTTTAAGCATGTGGGAAAAGTCTCCCCTACACTTATGACATTGTGTACGTTAGTTAAATCAAGTTAAGGAAGAAACGACTAAAGTGATCAATTTCAAATGTGAGTATGAAGAAAATTGAATCACGATAGCTGAGAGATAGAACCGGATTTCGGATAACACGGGAGCACGGTTCTTCAAAGGTTCCAAAAGTGCATTCATCCCTGTAATCACATCACCACACAAACACAAACACCTATAGAGGCCCCCCTACACTTAGGAGGTTAAAACGGAAAAGGATAGATACTCGGGTTGCCTCCCGAGGAGCACTTGTTTTTGATAAATGAGTCACGAGCCTGACTCGACCCAAAATTAGTTCATGAGGAACGTGATGAGGGATGGAATCATCTCCTGAGAGATGTCCTCACCAAAGTACAACTTCACTCGTTGGCCATTCACCATAAAATTAGGTCCATTAGGTTGAGCGAGCTCGAGAGTACCATATGGAAAAATTTGGGCAATAGTGAATGGACCGGACCAACGAGATTTCAGCTTGCCCGAAAAGATTTTCAACCGAGAGTTAAAGAGTAACACTTTGTCTCCAACTTGGAACTCTCAGTTTTTAATCTTGGCGTCGTGAATGAGCTTAGTCTTTTGCTTATAGATCAAAGAATTTTCATAAGCCTCATTACGGAGTTCATTGAGCTCATTGAGTTGGATCTTGTGTAGGTCACCGGCTTTGTTGATATCGAAATTAGCCCACTTCAAGGCCCAGTAAGCCTTGTGCTCCAACTCAATGGGGAGGTGGCATGCTTTACCGTACACGAGACGATATGGTGTACAACCAATCGGAGTCTTGTATGCGGTACGAAAAGACCACAGAGCATAATCAAGTTTATCGGCCCATGAGGCACAGTGCTCTCCCACGGTTCTTTCAAGAATTCGCTTTAATCCTCGGTTAGAGATTTTAGCCTGGCCATTAGTTTGTGGATGGTAGGCGGTGGAAAGACGATGGTTTACACCATACTTAGCCATGACTCTTGCGAATTGATCATTGCAAAAATGAGTCCCGCGATCACTAATAATGGCACGAGGCACACCGAATCTAGCGAATAGCGATTTCAAAAAGTTACAAACCACCCTTGCGTCATTAGTGGGTAAAGCTTTGGCTTCAACCAATTTTGAAACGTAGTCAACGGCAACAAGGATGTATTTGTTTCCTTTAGATGAAGGGAATGGCCCCATAAAGTCGATACCCCATACATCAGAGATTTCACATTCTTGAATGAAATACTGAGGCATCTCGTCTTTATGTGTGATCTTGCCTTGTTTTTGGCAAGCATCACAACGTTTAACCATCTCGTGAGCATCACGATAAATGGTGGGCCAATAAAATCGTGTAGTTGGGACCAAAGTGACCACCGGTGGGTCCTTTGTGGCAAGCGTCAAGGATTTCTAAAGCTGTCAGTCAATCAACACATCAGCGAATAATCAAATCAGCACATTGTTTGAATAGATACGGGTCATCCCAAAAGTAAGTCTTAATGTCTTTGAAGAACTTCTTCTTTTGTTGGGATGTTAACCCGTCAACGAGAATTCCACCCACCAAGTAGTTTGTAATGTCCGCAAACCACGGGGTTTCATCAGAATTCGAGTTGATAGACATTAAGGTCTCTAGGGGAAAAGAGTCATTGATCTCTTTGTTCGGATGATCCCCTTGGTAAGGATCCTCAAGTCTACTGAGATGATCCGCGGCTAGGTTTTCAGCTCCCTTCTTATCACGAATTTCGATTTTAAATTCTTGAAGTAGCAAAACCCAGAGAAGAAGTCTTGGTTTGGAATCTTGTTTAGTTAACAAGTACTTCAACGCGGAATGATCGGTATAAACGATTGTGGTGGAAAGGACAAGGTAGGGGCGGAACTTTTCAAAGGCATAGACAACAGCTAAAAGCTCTTTTTCGGTTGTTGTGTAATACAATTGAGACCCCGTCATTGTCTTGCTAGCGTAATGGATTGGTTGGAAGTGTTTATTCACTCTTTGGCCCAAAACCGCTCCAATAGCAAAGTCGCTAGCATCGCACATCAACTCAAAAGGCAACTCCCAATTAGGGATAACCAAGACTGGCGCCTTAGTTAGCTTATCCTTAAGCAAGTTGAAGGCTTCAATACACTCGTTGGAAAAGATAAAAGGAGTATCTTTTTCCAAGAGGTGGGTCATCGGGCGAGCGATTTTAGAAAAATCTTTGATAAAGCGACGATAGAAGCCCGCATGACCCAGGAAACTTCTTACACCCTTCACGGTTAAAGGTGGAGGCAACTTAGCAATAACATCGACTTTAGCACGGTCTACTTCAAGACCGGCTTTGGAAATTTTGTGTCCTAGCACGATGCCCTCTTTTACCATGAAATGGCATTTTTCCCAATTAAGAACAAGGCGAGTGTCTTCACACTGCTTAAGCATACGTTCTAAATTGGCAAGGCAAGTAGATAAGGAATCGCCATAAACCGAGAAATCATACATGAATACTTCCATAGTTTCTTCAACCATGTCATGGAAGATAGCCATCATACACCTTTGGAACGTCCCAGGAGCATTGCATAAACCGAAAGGCATGCGTTTGTAAGCAAATGTTCCATAGGGACAAGTGAATGTGGTCTTTTCTTGGTCTTTGGGATCGATGGGAATTTGAAAATACCCGGGGAAACCGTCTAAGAAGCAGTAATAGTCATTACCCGCTAGACGCTCGAGCATTTGATCCATGAAAGGAAGAGGAAAGTGATCTTTTCTCGTGGCATCATTGAGCTTGTGATAGTCGATACAAACTCTCCACCCAGTAACGAGACGAGTGGGAATCAACTCGTTGTGTTCATTGGGAACAACGGTTATTCCGCCCTTTTTGGGCACACAATGGACGGGACTTACCCATGGCGAATCCGAAATAGGGTAAATCAAGCCGGCATATAGAAGTTTGATAACCTCTTGTTTGATGACGTCATGAATGCGAGGATTAACCCATCATTGGCTTTGGATTGCGGGGTTAAAGTCATCTTCCATGAGAATCTTGTGAGTACAAAAGTTTGGATCAATTCCGTGGATATCGGAAATTTTCCAAGCAATTGCCTTCTTATGATCTTTAAGCACGGCGATGAGGCGAGATTTCTCTTCTTCTTTCAAGTCCTTAGCGATGATAACGGGCGACTTCTTCTTATCTTCAAGGAACACGTACTCGAGATGGGCGGCAACTCCTTAAGCTCTAAATCCGGAGGATTTTCGATGGGAGGCGTATTCAAAGTCAGTTCATCGATAGCAATAGCCTTGGAAGATGGTGGAAAAATATTGTCCTCTTTGAGAAGGTTTGCAATGAGACGAATGTATTCATCCCAATCGGTGGGAGAATCGTCATGTTCTACATTCACATCTCCCATGGTGGCTTCCAAATCTTTCCAAAGGAAATCACTTTCTCCAAATAGAGATAACGATGAATCAATAGAGGAAACGGCCTCAACATTGGGAAGAGAGGTAGGAATACTTTTACAAGCATCTTTGAAGTGTTCTTCACAAGCCTCATCAAGAACATCAATACAATTAACACTCTCGTATGAATAAGGCTGTTTAGAAAGCTTTCCCATGTTAAAAACGATTTTATCGTCACCCACTCTCATGATAAGCTCATCGGCTTCAACATCGATGAGAGTGCGACCGGTCCTCAAGAATGGACGTCCAACGATTAATGGCACACGAGGGTCCATATCGTAGTCGACCACGATGTAATCGGCAGGAAAAGTGAATTTTTCGACTCCTACAGAGACGTCTTTGGCTATCCCCACTGGATAAGCAACCGTACGGTTAGCTAATTCTAAAGTCATTTTGGTGGGGACTAGCTCAGGGAGAGATAATTGCTTCCAAACACTTAAAGGCATTAAGTTAATACTGGCACCTAGATCGGCTAGGGCCATGCAATTCTCTACTCTCGGGAAGTTGCAAGGGATTAAAAAACGACCCAGATCACCAAGCTTGGTTGGCAATTTCCTTAAGAGCACTGCAAAGCAATTCTCATTAAGTTGGGTATTAGCAATATCAAGAAGCTTCTCCTTGTCGCTAAGAAGATCTTTGAACATTTTTGCGTATTTAGGCATGTGAGCGAGAGCCTCAGCGAAGGAGATGTTGAAATTCAATTGTTTAATCATTTTGAGAAAGTTCGAAACCTGAATATCATCCTTGCTTTTGAGCTTCTCTTTCCTCAACCTTGAGGGATATGGTATATCGGAAGAAGAGGAAGTCTTTTGGAGAATAGGATCACTCACATCCTTGGGTGGAGGAGGGGTAGAAGTATGAGGTGGAGAAATTGGGGAAGTATAAGGATGAGGAATATGAGTAGGTGACTCGTTTTCCTTAGTCACAATCACCGGTGGAGGTATAGGAAGCTCGGGTTCCTTGGTACCTTTGCCATTGCGAGTGGTGATTGCTTTCATCTCCCCTCTTGGATTCGCAACGGTGTTACTCGAAAGAGTACCCGAAGAAGAGGATTGATTACCTTGGAAGAAACCAGCCATCATGTTCCTTAAGTCATTCGTTTGACTTGCCAAAGTGTTTCGCATATCAGCTCTCAGATCGTTTCCTTGTTTCACCATGTCTGCTTTCAAGTTGAGCACTTCCCACTGGAGATTTCCCCGATGACATAATTAGTCCTCATGTAGGTTTCAACATCTTGGTGTAATGCGGTGGGTTGGTTGGGAGGAGCATTGTAGGCGGGTGGTTGATAAGCAGGTTGTTGGTAAACTTGGTTGTTTCTTTGAGGTGGATATGGTTGTCTTTGAGGTGGTTGGTATGGTGCACGAGGTTGTTGTTGGTTTGGTCGGTTAAGGTTTTGTTGTTGGTTTGGGTTGTGAGTAGGGAAACCGGGCGGGGAAAGAAAGTTATTTGAGCGGTAGCTAAGCAAGTTGCGGTCTCCTTGAGGTCGTGCTTGATAAGCAGCCGGAGGATAGGTACCGTATGCTGCATTCACATTCTTAGAAGGATAGTCTTGGATGGTGGTACAAGTGGTGTAAGAGTGAGGACCACCGCATATTTCACATGGTTGGCTGACAGCATTGACTTGAGCGTTTTTAGCGTTGATGCTGTTGGTGTTGCTAGCGGTTTGGGCGGCAAGCGATTCAAGAAGCGTAGTATTTTTGTCAAGGCGCTTGTCGTTTTCACTAGTACTAGCACTAGCGGCGTTGGTCCGCACACTCTTGGTTTGCACACGAGACTTATTCTCAATGATATCCCAAGCGGCATTAGAAGTCTTAACCAAAATATTACCCCCCGAGGCATTGTTTAGTCAATCTTGGTCATTCATGCTTAAACCATTATAAAAAGTATTAATTTGGTGCACTTTGGTAAAACCATGTTGTGGGCACTTTCTTAAAAGATCTTTAAAACGGTCCCAAGATTAAATAAAAGACTCATCGTACTTTTGTTCAAAATTAATGATTTCATTCCGCAAAGCGGTAGTACGAGAGGGTGGGAAAAAGTAGTTGATAAATTTGGTCTCCAAATCCGTCCACGTAAGAATACTTTGTGGCGGTTCCTTTGCAAGCCAATGCCGGGCTTGTCCCTCTAAGGAGAAAGGAAAAAGTTGTAAACGGATTATCTCTTGTGGAACACCATTGAATTTGACCGTATTCGTGAGTTGCAGGAATCTCTTGATGTGGTCATGTGGATCATCAATGGTACGCCCCAAGAATGGTTGAGCAGAGACCATCTAAATAAAGCCGGTTTTGAGCTCAAAGTTGTTGGCTGCAATCGCGGGTATGACAATTGGGTCATTGTTGCAATCTACATGTGCTTGCAACAGGTCAAACATAGGGCGATTGTCCGGTAGAGGCTCATTGTTGTTGTTATTATTGTTGTTTTGAGGTGGGTTATTGTTGTTGTTGTGTACACCGGCCATGTCTAAGTCATCGAGAGGCTCGGGCTCTTGATAAGACGTTGATCGTGTACGCATGCACCTGCAAAAGAACTAACAAAGCAAACAAGAAATATTTTTGGTTTTTTATGTTTTTTTTTTAGTTTTTAGGATTTTTGAAAATTTTATATTATTTTTTTTGTGGGTTTTTGAAAATTTTATGAAAAAGTAACGTTCACGGCGAACGGATCCCAAAATCCAAGTTCTCACAAAAAACTGGTAATCTTAACGAGAAGAGCCGGCAGCGGCGCCATTTGATACTTGGTTTTTGCTATGGGGTTCAGATTAATCTCTCGGAATCTTCTCGAATTAATCACAGCTCAAAGTGGAATAGTTGTTCTTGGTGACAAACAGGAGGTTTGGTTATCTATTCTACTAAAAGGTAAATGCGTGAAGTAACTAAAGTAAACTAGAAGCAGTTAACCAATAAAAATAAAACTTGAATTAAAATTTAAATAAAACAGTAACAGTAAATACCCTCAAAATTGCTTGATTCGGAATATCTAACAAAAATGCTTCCTTCAGAATGTAAGCTTGATCCGGAATAAGAGCTTGATGCGGATTAAATATCCTTCATGCGGAATGTTAGGTTCATGCGGAATAATGTGACTGTTCTGGAATAAAAGATATTCCAAACGAAGGACTTGATCTGGAATGTTTGAATATTCCGAACGAAGGACTTGATCCGGAATAATAAAAGTTCCGAATGAAAGGCACTGATCCGGAATATAAAATATTCTGGATGAAAGGTACTGATGCGGAATACTAGGTTGATCCGGAATATTGGATATTCCGGATGAAGGAGTTTGGTTCGGAATACTGGGAATGATGAAGAACACTAGGTAACTGAAAAACAGGGGAAAAACGATTTTACCAACAATCAACCAAATTTTTAACCAAATCTTAAACAAAACTAATCAACAATCATCTACTAACCATAAACATCAAATCCCAACAATAAAAACTCAAAACCCACTAACTTTAGAAGATCAAATCAACCAAATAAGAACTTTAGAACTTAGAATCAAGAACTAGATGAACAAGATGAAATGGAAAGATTATATTGATGATTAAGGTTTAAACAATCAAAGGAAAAGATTAAAACTACAAGATTTGTGAAAACAAGAATCAAAATCACAAAACACCCTATTGGTGTTGGTGATACCTACGAACAAAAGAAAAGAAAAGAGGAAAAACTAAAAAACTCCTAAATTGTGTGAGGGGATCTCTTTATATAGGTCTTCCATTTGGTTGGTGAGTGGGCTTTCTCCCTTTCTTCTTGTCTTCTCGTCTTTTCAGAAAAGTTGACGTTTTCGATTCTGATTCGGGATTTGTCGGCGATTAAATTCAACTCGTCTTTTAATTTCTTCGTTTAATAGACTTGAGTTTCTTCGACATATGTAAATCTTCCATCTTTGGTCCTTTTCTTTGATAAATCTTCAAACAGGCCCATTGACTTCAAATCTTTTGCATCTCTTGGACAATAGACTTCCTCTTGAGTCTTTTTCTTCGATAAAACCCGTGCGATCCCATGTTTTCTTCAATATTCATCCGGTTGACTCTGAAAACACAATAAACATAAAAACCACGCATAATTCCAAACAAATGATATTAAATACGTGTTTTGGTCTTGTTTTAGTAAGAAATAAGTGGTAAAAGGAAGGGTGTTTACACACCTATCACTAACCATGGCCTTCATCTTCCACCACCACCCTAGACCATTGGATCACATATTATAGCAAACCCCCAATTGGTATCTCGTGCTATTGTTCAATCCTTGGATCGAATGCGTTTTTTCAATTGATTTGGTGGTCTAAATGTATTTTGGTCTCAATCTGCCTTAAAAATCTTTGTTACTGTTCTTTTTTGTCTCTTTATTTTTTTCTTATCAACTTGTGTCTTGTATCATTTTTCTTGGTCATTGGTCACATAGTCTTATCACGTTATGTCATATCATTTATGGTCTGGTTAATTTTTAGTCAAAAGAACTATTTTTCTTTCTATTCTTTCAAGATTCATGGGTCTATTTTATTTAGTTTTTTTTGTGTTTGATAGTACTGGTTTTTTCTTGAAGATCAGATCCAGGAAAACATAGATCCATAAATCACAAAAAATAGTACATTTGGATAAGATTTCATATATTGGTAAATCTTTCATTTTCAGACATTGCGAAATTATGATTTTTTGCATATTTCGAAATCATCAAATTTTCATATTGTGAAATCTTGTTTTCGTTAAAACATTCCAAAATGATTTCTTGTAACATTTCAAGATATGTATTTTTTACACATTCCCAAAAGGTACTTGATATACTCCGAGATCTAATGTATAAAAACATCGCGAGATTGTTTTTATAACATTCCGAAATGTAAAAAAAAAATTTAACCAAGACCATATCTAAACCGTCATCACAATCAAACACCAAATCTATCTAACCTAACCCATTAATGCTCCAATATTAGGTCTGGTATCATTTTTTCTTATCAACTTGTGTCTCGTATCATTTTTCTTGGTCATTGGTCACATAGTCTTATCACGTTATGTCGTATCATTTATGGTCCTGGTCATTTTTTAGTCAAAAGAACTATTTTTCTTTCTCTTCTTTCAAGATTCATGGGTCTATTTTATTTAGTTTTTTTTTTCTGGGTTTGATAGTACTGGTTTTTTCTTGAAAATGAGATACAGAAAAACATAGATCCATAAATCACAAAAAATAGTACATTCGGATAAGATTTCAGATATTGTGAAATCTTTCATTTTCAAACATTGCGAAATTATGATTTTTTGCATATTGCGAAATCATCAGATTTTCATATTGTGAAATCTTGTTTTCGTTAAAACATTCCGAAATGATTTCTTGTAACATTTCGAGATATGTATTTTTTACACATTCCGAAAAGGTACTTGATATATTCCGAGATCTAATGTAGAAAAACATTGTGAGATTGATTTTATAACATTCCAAAATGTAAAAAAAAATAACCAAGACCATATCTAAACCATCATCACAATGAAACACCAAATCTATCTAATCTTCTTCAAAAAGATGGGTTTAAGTGGGAAGATAGTGAAGAAAAGGAATTCTTGGCGCTTAAAGATAAACTCATTAATGCTCCAATATTAGGTCTTCTGGATTTTAATGATACTTTTGTAGTTTAGGCGGATGAATCTGCTGTGGGAATTGGTGCGATTATGCTTCAAAAAGGGAAACCACTTTGTTAGTTTTGTCGGAAACTGGGACCTCGTACGCGGATAGCTTCAAAATATCAAAAGGAACTTTTAGCTATTGTTGAGGCTGTGTATAAGTGGCGCCAATATTTGGTGGGGCGTCGGTTTATTATTCGTACCGACCTTAGGAGTATTAAGGAGTTACTGCAACAGGTAGCCCAGATACCTCTTCAGCAAAAGTATGTGCGGAAACTCATGGCCTTCGATTTTGCTATTGAGTATAAACATGGGGTACCAAACTTGGTTGCGGATGCGTTGTCACGAATTTTTGAAGAGTCCGCTGAAGTCGTGACAAGCTTTATGTCTTTGAGTCGTCCGGTGGTTGGGTTACTTGACGATTTGAAACAAGAAAATATTACATTAGATGAACTTTTTCAGCTTCATCGACGGTTGGATCAAGGCGAGGTTTTGGAGGGTTTTCGACCTGAACAAGGGTTGCTTTTCTTTCGTGATCGGTATTTTGTGGGCACTAATTCTAAGTTGAACGAAATTTTGTTATCTGAGTTTCATGATACGCCAAGTGCTGGTCATGGGGGACCGTTGCGGAATTTATTAAAAAAAATTTGGTTTGCCAGAAAACCAAATATTCAACGCAGGCGACGGACGGTTTGTTACATCCATTACCCACGCCTAAATGTGGGAGGATGTCTCTATGGATTTTATCACTGGGTTAGAGATATCTAAGGGCGCGACAGATATTCTTGTGGTGGTAGACCGTTTAACAAAATATGGACATTTTTAATGGATCAAAAGTGGTTGAGTTGTTTATGGAGATGGTTGTGAAACTTGATGGGTTTCCTAAAACTATAGTCTCTGACCGTGACCCTATCTTTGTTACTACATTCTGGAAAGATCTCTTTAAATTCAGTGGCACCAGACTAAATCTTAGTACCGCATATCATCAGCATATGGATGGGAAGATAGAGGTTGTTAACTGTGGTTTCGAGCCATACTTGAGAGCAACGGTATTAGATCGTCCTCATAAATGGGTTATTCTTATAAATGGCAAGCCAATTCGGTAGATTTTGGTTCAATGGTTTAGAAGTTCTCCTGATGAAGCTACATGGGAAGAGTTGTCAGAATTTCAGTCTACTTATGTATCCTATCACCTTGAGGACAAGGTGAATTTTGAAGGGAAAAAGAGTGTTACACCAGTAGTGCAAAGGGTGGGGCGACCTGTTAGGATCAAGTCCAAGCCCACTTGGCATGATGACTACTGTTAAAAATCCACTTTATGTGACGGCATTTAAGAATTCCCATAAGTTATCATAGTCACTCACGCAAAGACTAGACTAGAAAACTATATATAGTGTAGGTGTGTTAGTGACTATAAATACCCCTCCAAGGCTTCCAAGGAGGGGTTGTTGTTTGTGTTTTTCTTCTTCATTTTATACATTTGCCTTTCTCTCTTTAGAAACACACACTTCCATATCTGTCTCTCTCTCTAACCATGGCATTCATCTTCCACCACCACCCTAGACCATTGGATCACATATTATAGAAAACCCTCAATTGGTAGCTCGTGCTATGGTTCAATCCTTGGATCGAATGTGTTTTTTATTGATTTGGTGGTCTAAATGTATTTTGGTCTCAATTTGCCTTAAAAATCTTTGTTACTGTTCTTTTTTGTCTCTTCATTTTTTTCTTATCAACTTTTGTCTGGTATCATTTTTCTTGGTCATTGGTCACATAGTCTTATCACGTTATGTCGTATCATTTATGGTCCTGGTCATTTTTAGTCAAAAGAACTATTTTTCTTTCTCTTCTTTCAAGATTCATGGGTCTATTTTATTTAGTTTTTTTTTCTGGGTTTGATAGTACTGGTTTTTTCTTGAAGATGAGATCCAGAAAAACATAGATCCAGAAATCACAGAAAATAGTACATTCGGATAAGATTTCAGATATTGCGAAATCTTTCATTTTCAGACATTGCGAAATTATGATATTTTGCGTATTAAGAAATCATCAGATTTTCATATTGTAAAATCCTGTTTTCGTTAAAACATCCGAAATGATATCTTGTAACATTTCGAGATATGTATTTTTTACCCATTCCCAAAAGGTACTTGATATATTCCGAGATCTAATGTAGAAAAATATTACGAGATTGTTTTTATAACATTCCGAAATGTAAACATTTTTTAACCAAGACCATATCTAAACCATCATCACAATCAAACACCAAATCTATCTAACTTAACCCATTAATGCTCCAATATTAGGTCTGCTATTATTTTTTCTTATCAACTTGTGTCTGGTATCATTTTTCTTGGTCATTGGTCACATAGTCTTATCACGTTATGTCGTATCATTTATGGTCCTGGTCATTTTTTAGTCAAAAGAACTATTTTTCTTTCTCTTCTTTTAATATTCATGGGTCTATAGTTTGTGTATAGTTTGCGTATGAGCCTCAAATACATTGGCTAGTAACTGTGGTTGGCCGATCCATACTTTTGACTTGATTAATAGTACTTTCGGCCTTTCATTTGTAATGATGAGTTGTATAACTTTTTATACGGTCTCAATTTTAATATTGTGTCATGATTTTGTTTCTTATACAAAATGTAGATTTTATTTTGGTGATCTCACATACCCGGATATTGAAAATGTTTATGAGCCGGATACAGATGTGAGGTTAACGGGCTGATCACTACATTAAGCGAAAACATCTAGTGGGTCGAGTATTTTTGCAATTTAATTCGGGTCAACCGACTAAATATCCTAATGTTGCAAAATTAATCATGATGGATTTATTAGTTTACAGTTTTATTCGATTGTTCAGGTATTCCTAAAGTGATGAGATAACGAGATGCGACAAAAAGACGAGACAAAGTGACAGGATTTATTTTAACGAGACCGAGAAAAATGCCTAATTTTGAATTTTAGTGGCTACAGATTTTATTGGGTATTATTATTTGAAATTGAAGACGGATTTTTCGTAGGCGTGCACTTATTTTATCTTTGAAAGATAACTTGTTCGTGCTTAATCTTAGGATGAAGACTTGATTATCTAGTTACCGGGTCTGAGGTGGTTGGTTGATGACCAAGATAACTATCACGTTAATGAGCTACATTTTTGTACTTAGTGTCACGCGCATAGTCGATGTAGATAATTTCAAGAGGTGTTGTGCTTATATACTTCTTCAGTAATGTATTGGGTACTTAGAAATTTCTCTACAATGAAGTTTTAACACCGTTCATCATTCAACAATAATACAAGCTTAAGTAACAAGATCGAGGAATTTTTATTCAAATTCACGTTTGGCATGTTTGATTTTCTCCATCAGTGGTCACTTCAAATAGCCTACAAAAGGGTTGGTAAAGATAGCCATGGAGAGTTTATGAGTAGAGAGTTTTGATCAACAACAAATATAATTCAGCTTATTTATTATTCTCATGAAATTTCAGGTACATGTGTGTACGGTTTATTGCTGGTTCCGAGGTTTCGAAACCATCAAGGGGAAGAAGAAGACATATTGAACGCACAATGAGTACACGTGATGAACTTTACACTTTCTTTTTATTTGAAGGCATTCCGAGAAGACAAATTCATAACCGGGAAGAAAATCAATGTTTTAACTCGTGCCGTTTAGTGCATCTTTCAACTTACATGGGGGAAGAAATGAAAGAAACAGTATCCAATGGTTAAAAGAGGTACACTATTGTTCGATGATTAATTGTTTCGTTGTTGCAATTATACATCATCATTATCCTATATGGGGAGATATGCATTTCTGGGACTTAATTGACTCTGGTGCATCTCCGAAATAAGATATGTTCATATTCGGGACTTAATTGACTCTAGTGTTACGATATCAACTTCATCAATGGGATAAAGTGTCTACTTCAGTATTTGGGCTTTATACATGGGATTGGTTTCCTTTCTTCAACTACGTGGGGGAAGAAATGTCTTGATTCTTTCTAGTATGCATAACTTGAACTTTCAGGGGGAAGAAAAATTTAGAAGAATTATTCAAGCGCGAGAAAGACGTTATTGATCTACTTGGTGTGCCCCAAACTTTTAATCACTCATAACAACATTATCATTTCATATGATGGGGTTTGCTTGTTAAATTCTGTTGTGCGCTTAATCATTCTAAGCTTTATTGAAAGCCTTTAAACTACTTATGAGGATTTTCGGTTTAGGGGGAAGCTATTAAAATCTTCTACATCAAGAATATGTGTGATAACCTGAAACCAAGGTCATTGCCTAATCTTATTTTACGACTATTTTGAATTTTTTGATGAGTCTGAATGATTTTTATTTTTGAAGGTTTAAGTTTAAACCGATGATAGGAAACTTATATTTTATCTTTAATTAGTATAAGGAGTATTAGCAAGCGTGATGTCGATGGATGCCCAATATTTTATGTTTTATTGTCGGTTGTTCGATGTTTGTCGTTTTTGATGTTTTTTCCTTTTTAATGACGTGTTAAGTCGAGTCGGGAGACAATATTATTAAATTTGAGATACGTTTTAACTTTCGGGAAGTATTTTTATGAAACCCGAGCCCCGTGAATATTTTCAAAATTGACTAATAGTCATTTCTCGCGTTTTAATTAACTATATTCATTTTGGACCAAAACTATCACAAATTGATAAAAGGGTTCCCTCCACCACCATATACTAGCCGGGTACCCGCGCAATGCGGCGACAGGTACTTGATGACTAATTTCGTGTCGAGCAAATATTTTTCATGACTATTGTTTTCAAGACGAATGATTTGTACCAACATCGATAATTACGCGCTAAGGGTTCCTCCTTATGCATGCCCATAAATTTCAGTTACAATTATAGCGCCAACATCAACACTTTGTTTGAAAGCTTGAGTTTATTGAAATGCACCTCGATCGATACTACTATCCATACAAATATAAGAATATATGGTTTCTGCAGTTATACTCTTATAAAGTTAGCAATAAAAAAAATAGTTATCATATGATGAAAAAGTATACTTTGTGTATAGTATACCAGCAGTAGCGGAGATCGACGATTTTGTTTGGAGGGGCCAAAAACACCACTGATTTTTTGTGTTTCTAGAGAAATTATATATGATATAGGCTTGGCCGTTTGTAACTCTTTTTATTCCATGTGAAAAGTGGATGGTTGGGGGGAGTAAAGAAATGAGAAAAACCGTTTTAAATGGTGATGTAAATGGGCCGTTTTATAATTTGAAAACTGTAACTCTTTTATTCTATATAATGAGTTGTAAATGGTATTGATGAACAATCATTTATAATTGTATATGTTACATTACATTTGAAAAATTCATTGATGTATTTTGTATGGGTGTTTTTAAGACTTTGAATTAGCAAAAACTAATCATTTCTAAAAAAGAAATGTATAAGGCTTTTTTAAGACTACTATTTTTAAAAGGGAATAAATCTTTTATAAAATAGTATAGATAAGGTGATTTTCACCTAACTTTCTCACACATAACACTTAACAAGAAAAATCTTCACCCCCTCCTTCTTTCTTTTCTAACTATGACCCCCTACACCACCTTCAATCAATTTTCATTCAAAATCAAGTTTGATCTAAGCTAAAACAATTCAAGTCCCATCCTTAAAATTTAAAGGAGCTTCTTTTGGTACTAACTTAAGCAACATGCATGAAGTTTTATGTTTTTTATAAGAATTAGGGTTGGTAGGTCAAGTAGATGATCATGCATGTATTATTTGATGATGATCAAGTGATGATCATGCTATTTTAACTAAAAACTTTTTTTTGATTTTATGTTTTTGATTTAGAGATTTATACAAGTGTTAGGAATAAGTTATGTTGTTATTATGGTATTAAGATGTTGATAAAAATGATTGATTTTGATTAAAAACATGGTTTCATGCAAGATTTTGAAGGGTGATTTAGATCAGTAGGAAAAAGGATATATTTTGATACCTTATGATTTTATTATTGGTTATCTTATTACACAGGGTTGTAGAGAATTCGATTAGCTTCGATTTGATATAAAGTGGAGCTTCTAGCTCCAAACGAGCGAGAAGTTATGAAAGTTTGATTATTCGTGTACCGGTAGACGAGTATCGGCACGACATGTAGTTGTTGTCGATATTTAGATCGAATATCGAGGACTATAGAATGAGTTTTGAAATGAATCAAGGACTGATGTAAAAGTTTAAACCCTAGATGGTGAGTCTAATTTTAAACCTAAGTGTCGGTTTTGTAAATGGAGTCGTTTATAGAAGTTAAAACGGTTCTATGAGACGATAACGTTAAACTGTCCGGTTTTTGAAGTTCAAAAATGAGTCGGGCAGGGAACTTTAAAAGTAAAATCATTCAACCAACTTTTGGGAAAACTTTCTATTGATAGTAAGTGAGATCTTTGTGTAGTATCATAAACTTTTGACGTGTTTAAATGGGGTAAATGATCTAGTACATTTGGTATGTGCCAGCAGATTTTTATCGAGAGTATAGAGTAATAAAGTGAATGTGTAGAAGAGTATAATAGTATCACTTGTATCACTTGTATCGTTTCCTCTCGAGTTTGTCATGATTTTATGAGTTTGAGTTTGATATTCTTATGTATGGTTTATTTCTCGAGTTATTATTAATGAACGCGCCTTATTTGATAGGTTGCGGTTCTCGTGTTTGAAAGGCATCCCCTATCATGAAGGATCATCTCGCTAGGTCTCTTATACTAAGGTCAATCTGTAGACTCGCTTTTCATGCTAGCTACTAAATGTTTTAATACATGCGAGGGGGATACATGCTATTTAAAAATAAATGAACACAAGTCGTGATTAATTGTTTGGACCCGAATGTTGCCTATGTTGCATTGAATTGTATTAAGTACCTTGTTGCTAAAGACCCTAAATTCATGAACCGTTAACTATGTTCTGACTTGATGTTGTGAGTTGGGAATAACCTCTTATTCAAATGATAGTACTATTGGGTTGACCACCCTATCTGAGACCAGGGCATTACGTTGAGTAACCTCTGTGAAGGATAATTTACCAGAATGAGATTTGGGTATATATCTAGCAACTGATACCCTAGAGGGGCAATGGTTTTATCTAGTCACGCTGGCATTTTGCGTGGGTGACTAATTGGTTAAGGGGTCAGTGTCATGAGCTTAAATACAACGAGTTGCCTTGAAATAAATTGTATGTACAACAATTCTATAAAATGATTATGATTGATTTTCTTCTTGTGTTCAAATGTGATTTGTTAAACCTATGGACTCGCTCAACATTATTGGTGACTCGTTTAAGCATGTGTGTTAGGTAATCGAAGGTGATTGATGGCGGAGCTTTGCTGTGGATGTTGTGGGATTGCTTTTGAAGTATTATGGTCTAAAACAATTTCTATCCCTTCAATGTTGAACAATTTGTCTAATGTTTATGAACTGTACTGAAACTTGTTGGTTTGATGATCGAGATCCGTGGGGACTAAACGCTTTACTCTGGTGTCGTTTTAGTACATTATGGGATAAAAAATATGTTTTAGACGATGTGTGAATTCTTAGTTATATTTTATGTGTAAACGTCTCTTTTGAGTCGTTCAATATACCTTGTGTCATGATACTTGTGTTTAACACCCAATGGCCAATTGTGTATTTTTGCTGCGTAATGTGAATTGGGGGTGTTAAAGATTGGTATTCAGAGCTCCAAGTTATAGAGAACTAGGTCGATTTTGAAAATTGTCCTAAACTATAACTTTGGTGTCAAAAGTATTTATTTTTCAAAAGCACAAAACTTCTCTGCAATGCTCCGGTAAGATCACTTTTAGTTTTATTTTGTATTAAAGATGTATCCCTCAGAACTGAAATGATTTCCCGAGTATTTATTAAGTAAATACTATGATATTGTATCGAGGTTATTGAAAGTGTGCTGAGTGCTTGTCATTATCATATTTTATTTTTGCGAGCATTGCATAAACATCTTTTCCATTGCATTACATATCATGGGTGACGTATAACATTTGCAATGCATGAGTTTGCATTTATAATTTTTAACAATGACCTTATGTATCCTTGAACCCCTTTAATTGTAGAAAATGGCTGATATACCACGTGATGACGATTGGATTGAGATGAATGACATAGTAGGAGGTGAGGAAGTAGATAACTTTGGTGCCAGTGACGATGAGGAGCCTTATGAGTATCTCGATGATGGGATTGCTTCTAATGCAGTAGGATATACTGATCCCGAAGTGATTCAAGGTAGTTATGTATCGAGAGCTAATGTGGTACCACCGATGGTTCAGGATTGTCAGAGACCTGTTGTACGTTCTTCTATGCCTACTTGTGATGTTTATTTGAGTGGTTTGCGTAGGGTTGCCCGTATTAGAAATGATTTCTCTGCTGAGTCAAGCAGTGTTGCTAGTGCCTGATCTATCTATGACGATATTGCTAAGGTGTACTGTCCAGGTCCTAGATCTTATGAAGATATCTACTGGTTTCTTAAAAAGTTGATAGGTCTTTGTTTGAAAGTTATGTAGTTGAAACCCGAGTGATCAAAAGGTTTGAGCAGAATGAGAAGTAGTTTGACAAGTTTGTTTCTAGTGTGAGAAGGTCAAAGTTTGTTAAAGCTAGGGAAATGGATGAAGTTGCTAGTCTGCGAGCGATGGTGTTGAATCTGAGTGCCCAAGTTGAAAGGTTTTGTGAGAAGCAAGAAAGGAATGCAAGGGTAAATGTGTGGGACTTGCCAGTGAGGTATTTTCCAAGTCAATGTGTGGTAATTCGTGATGTGCTAAGTCGTGTGGAAGCTCAGGTGTTGGTGAAGTTGTGTGAAGGAACAAGTCGAAAAGGAAAGGAGAAAGTGTAAGAAGACTCTAAGGAGGAAGACAGTAGTAGTGATGACGAGCCGATGTACAAGAAGCTACGGGGATCACGTGATTAGTTCTTTATATTGTCTTTATTAGCCTTGTTGTAATAGAATTTATGTAGAATGGTACTGTAGTTTGTGATGAAACCTAATGACTTTTAAGTTTGTCGTGATGAAGGGTTGTAGTGACAGTACATGTCACGATTTTGTGGAAATTTTCCAATGCAATCCAAATTACCTTCATGATCTATGATTTGTCTTTTAGTTCTTTTGTGATTTGGTTGACGATTCATTGTGGATTGCGTTGTTTGTGCATATAGTATCTGTGATACGTCTTGATATAGAAATCCTTCTTCTTATCTTGATATGAATACTTACTTGTTTTCTTTCATTTGTAATGTCAGAAACATGCCTCCAAAATTGACAAATGCTACTGTGAGTACTATGATTGAGCAAGCTATTGCTAGAGCACTGGAAGTTGAACGTGCTGCAAGGAACCAAGAGACTGAGAATAGGAATGCTGCTGGTCAAGTTGGAGGGAATGCTGCTAATCCAGTTGAAGGTAATGCTGATGAGTTAGTTGGAGGAAATGCTGCTGGTCAAGCTAGAGGTAATGATGTGGTTAAGCAAGCTCAGAATGAGTGTTCGTATGCTAGTTTCATGAAATGTGGACCTACCCAATTTCGTGGTATTGGTGGTGTGTTGGAGTTAAGAAGGTGGATTGAGAAAGTTGAAAGTACTTTTGAAATTAGTGGATGTTTAGAAGCCAGTAAGGTAAAGTTTGTTGAAGCTACTTTTCAGGATGATGCTTTGAGTTGGTGGAATTGTCAGGTAGCTACAGTAGGTTTGGTTGAATCTAATGCAAGAACATGGACTGTGACCAAGGGACTGCTAACTGCCAAGTTTTGTCTCGAGGAAGAGTTAGGTCAGTTGGAGGATGAGTTGAGGCATTTGGTGATGAGGAATAATGATATTGTGGCTTATACGAAGAGGTTTTCTGATTTGTGTTTATTGTGTCCTGATGATTTTGCCGATGATCGAAATAAGTGAAGAAGTATATCAGAGGGTTATCCAGCAATATCAAGGGGGAGACTACTTCGTCGAAACCCAAGACTTTTGATGAAGCTGTTCAGATGGCTCATGCTTTGATGGATGTGAAGCTACAGGATTGAAAGGATAGTATTGATGAAGGGAACTAGAGAAAGTGGGAAGCTGCACATTCAAACCAAGGGCAGAATAGAAGAGGTTATCGGAACAACAATAATCAAGGCCGGATAGGAATCATCAATACAACTTCAGGAGGAATGATGGTGTTCGTGCTGATACTGGAACCCAAGGTAACAAAGTGAACCCGAAGTGTGGTCGATGTAGTCTATATCATATTGGGAATTGTCCACCTGCTTGCAACAAGTGTGGGAAGGTCGGACATAAAGCTGCAGACTATAGGAACAAAGGTGTGGCCACTAGAGCCAATGTTGTCAAGTAGTTACTTGTTTTGGATATGGAGGTCGTAGAATTAAACAAGGAAACTGTCTGAGGGTTGGCGCTCGACAGGGAGGCAATGTTGTTGTTGTTGCTGTTGGAACTGATGCTCCAACTTATGTCGTGGGAGATGCTGACAAACCTCAACGGCCGAATGTGGTGACTGGTACGTTCTTACTCGATGCTTGTTATGCTAGTGTGTTATTTGATTCTGGATTCGATAGAAGCTTCGTAGATGTTAGATTCAGTCAGCTATTGGATAGAGAGCCGATAAGATTGACAACTAGTTATAATGTGGAGTTAGCTGATGGTAAGATTGTTAGCACTAGTTCTATACTAAAAGTTTGTTCCTTGAAGTTAGGGAATTATGTGTTTAGTATTGATTTGATGCCCTTAGAATTAGGATCTTTTAACTTGATTATTGGTATGGGTTGGTTAGTTAAGAATGGTGCAGTGATTGTTTGTGGAGAGAGATTAGTTCAGATACCACTAAGGAATAAGGTATTGACTGTAAAGGGTGATGAGTGTACTTCTCGTTTGAGAGTTGTTTCTTGTTTAAAGATGATGAGGTATATGGAAGAGGGTCGTGAAGTGTTTCTTGCTCAAGTAAGTAGTGATGGTGTAAATGAGAGGAAACTAGAGGATGTGCCTGTGATTAAAGAATATCCTGAGGTTTTTCCTGAATATTTATCGGGATTACCATCGCATCGTGAAGTTGAATTTCGTATTGACTTAGTGCCGGGAGCTGCGCCTGTTGCTCGTGCGCCGTATCGTTTAGCGCCGTCAGAGATGAAGGAATTATCTGATCAATTGAAGGAATTAATGGATAAGGGATTTATTAGACCGAGTTCGTCACCATGGGGTGCTCCTGTGTTGTTTGTTAAGAAGAAAGATGGTTCGTTTCGAATGTGTATTGATTATCGGGAACTTAACAAATAGACTGTCAAGAATCGGTATCCATTGCCGAGGATTGATGATTTGTTTGATTAGTTGCAAGGGTC
The DNA here is from genome assembly GCA_025667525.1 of Glebionis coronaria. NCBI lineage: Eukaryota > Viridiplantae > Streptophyta > Magnoliopsida > Asterales > Asteraceae > Glebionis > Glebionis coronaria. Next base: position 51,732,852 of record CM046879.1, on the reverse strand, counting down.
AAGTGTATACTCGAAGATCGATTTGAGATATAGGTATCATCAACTGAGAGTTAGGGAAGAAGATATTCCTATAACAACTTTCCGTACTCGATATGGACATTTTGAATTCCAAGTGATGCCTTTTGGATTATCGAATGCGCCTACATATTCATGGACTTGATGAATCGTGTGTCCAAGCCGTATTTGGATGAGTTTGTTATCGTATTCATTGATAATATTCTCATTTATTCCAAGAGTGAAGAAGAACATGAGAAGCATTTAAGGATAATTTTGGAACTGTTAAAGAACGAGAAGTTGTATGCGAAGTTCTCTAAGTGCGAGTTTTGGTTGAAATCAGTGCAATTCCTGGGGCACGTGATTGACAGTGAAGTGTTCGTGTGGATCCTGCTAAGATTGAGGCTATCAAAGATTGTCGGTACCAACAACGCCGACTGAGGTTCGCCAATTTCTTGGTCTAGCTGGTATTATAGAAGGTTTCTTGAGAAGTTTTCACTAATTGCTTAACCATTAACCAAGCTTACTGAAAAGAATAGAGTGTTTGAATGGGGTTTAGAAGAGGAAGTTGCATTTAATACGCTGAAGGATAAGTTGTGTTCTGCGCCAATTTTGTCTTTGCCAGAAGGATATGAAGATTTTGTGGTGTATTATGACGCGTCTCATAAGGGATTTGGAGATGTGTTGATCCAAAGGGAGAAAGTGATAGCTTATGCGTCGAGACAATCGAGGAAGCATGAGGAGAATTACACTACTCATGATTTAGAACTTAGAGCAGTGATTTTTGCTTTGAATCTATGGAGACACTACTTGTATGGAACCATGTGTGTGGTTTTCACTGACCATAAGAGTCTGCAACATATTTTGGATCAAAATTAATTGAATATGAGACAAAGGAGATGGGTAGAATTGCTGAGTAACTATGACTGCGAGATTCGTTACCACCTTGGTAAAGCAAATGTGGTAGCTGATGCACTTAGTAGAAAGGAAATAGATAAGTCTTTAAGAGTTAGAGCTTTGGTAATGATGGAAAGTGTTGATTTGACAGAGATGATATTGAAAGACCAAGATAATGGTTTGAAGAAAGAGAAGTGAGGTAGAAAATCTGGGTAGAATGTTGAAACCATTGTTTGTAGTAAGGCCGAATGGAATGAGATATTTTGAGAATAGGGTTTGGTTACCATTGTGTCCGTCCGAGGAAGGTGCTTTAAGAGTGCGAGATTTAGTGATGAATGAATCTCATATGTCTAAGTATTCAATACATCCTGGATCGGACAAATGTATCAAGATCTTAAGAAAGTGTATTGGTGGCCAAATATCAAGGCAGATATAGCCCAATATGATAATAAGTGTTTAACTTGTGCGAAAGTGAAGGCTGAATATAAGAAGTCGTCTGGATTATTAGTGCAACCTGAAATTCTTGAGTAGAAATAGGAGAAGATTACTATGGATTTTTTGACAGGTTTGCCAAGGACTTATAGTGGTTGAGATATGATATGGGTGATTGTAGATAGATTGACTAAGTCTGCTCACTTTTTACCAATGAAGAAGACGAATAGTATGGAAAAATTGACGACAGTGTGTGTGAAGGAAATTGTTTGTCGACATGGTGTGCCTTTGCCGATAATTTTAGATCGTGATAGTAGATTTACTTCAGAGTTATGGAAATCTCTAAAGAAAGCGATGGGAACGGAGTTATGTTTGAGTACAGCATATCATCCGGAGACTGATGGAAAAGTGAAAGAACGATTCAAACGTTAGAGGATATGCTTCGAGCATGTGTGATTGACTTTTGAAATAGTTGGGATACACATTTTCCGTTGGTGGAGTTTTCGTATAATAATAGTTATCATGCTAGTATTAAAGCCGTACCATTTGAAGCTTTGTATGGACGTAAGTGTAGATCTCCAGTTTGTTGGAGTGATGTAGGAGAGAGTCAACTGACTGTACCTAAAATGATATTTGAGACAACTGAAAACATTGTGCAAATTAAGAAGCATTTGTTATCTGCCAGAAGTAGACAAAAGAGTTATGCTTATAATAGGAGGAAAGCGTTAGAATTTGAAGTAGGAGACATGGTTATTCTAGACGTAGAGATTATGGATAGGGAAGTTAAGAAATAGAAGCAAAATAGAATTACGATTGTGAAAGTGAGATGGAATTCTAGACGTGGACAAGAGTTTACATGGGAACGTGAGGACTTATGTAAGGATACGTATCCTCATTTGTATAGAGAGGGGTAAGCGTCGAGGACGTCGCTCTCTTTAAGAAGGAGGGGATGTGATAATCTGAAACCATGGTCATTACAGAATCTTATTTTACCACTATTTTTGAAATTTTTGATGAGTTGGAATGATTTTTATTTTTGAAGGTTTAAGTTTAAACCGATGTTAGGAGACTTATATTTTATCTTTAATTAGTATAAGGAGTATTAGCAAGCGTGATGTCGATGGATGCCAATATTTTACGTTTTATTGTCGGTTGTTCGTAATTTGTCGTTTTTGATGTTTTTCCTTTTTAATGACGTGTTAAGTCGAGTTGGGAGACGATATTATTATATTTGAGATACGTTTTAACTTTCGAGAAGTATTTTTATGAAACCTGAGCCCCATGAATATTTTCAAAATTGACTAATAGTCATTTCCCGCTTTTTAGCTAATTATTTTCATTTTGTACCAAAACTATCATAAACTGGTAAAAGGGGTCCCTCCACCACCATATATAAGGTGATTTTCACCTAACTTTCTAACACATAACACTTAACATGAAAAATCTTCACCCCCTCCCTCTTTCTTTTCTGACTGTGACCCCCTACACCACCTTCAATCAATTTTCATTCAAAATCAAGTTTGATCTAAGCAAAAACAATTCAAGTCCCATCCTTATAATTTAAAGGAGCTTATTTTGGTACTAATTTAAGCAACATGCATGAAGTTTGAAGTTTTTTATAAGAATTAGGGTTGGTAGGTCAAGTAGATGATCAAGCATGCATTATTAATGATGATCAAGTGATGATCATGCTATTTTTACTAAAAACTTGTTTTTGATTTTGGGTTTTTGATTTAGTGATTGATACAAGTGTTAGGAATAAGTTATGTTGTTATTAGGGTATTAGGATGATGATAAAAATGGTTGATTTTGATTAAAAACATGGTTTCATACAAGATTTTGAAGGGTGATTTAGATCAGTAGGAAAAAGGGTATTTTTGGGTACCTTATGTTTTGATTATTGCTTAACTAATTGCATAGGGTTGTATAGAATTCGATTAGCTTCGATTTGATATAGAGTAGAGCTTCTAGCTCCAAACGAGCGAGAAGTTATGAAAGTTTGATTATTCGTGTACCGGGAGACGAGTATCGGCACGACATGTAGTTGTTCTCGATATTTGGATCGAATCTCAGGGACTATATAATCAGTTTTGTAATGAAACAACGACTGATGTAAAAGTCTAAACCCTAGATGGTTAGTCTAATTTCAAACCTAAGTGTCGGTTTTGTAAATGGAGTCGGTTTTGTAAATGGAGTCGTTTATAGAAGTTAAAACGGTTGTATGAGTCGATAACGTAAAACTATCTGGTTTTTGTAGTTCAAAGATGAGTCGGGCAGGGAACTTTAAAAGTAAAATCTTTAAACCAACTTTTGGGAGAACTTTCTATATATAGTAAGTGAGATCTCTTCGTAGTATCATAAACTTTTGACGTGTCTAAATGGAGTAAATGAGCTAGTACATTTGGTATGTACCGGCAGATTTTTATCGAGAGTATAGAGTAATAAAGTAAATGTGTAGAAAAGTATAATAGTATCACTGTCATCGACGATCATCAAGCTGGGTCTCTTATAATAAGGTGATTCTGTAGCCTCGCTTTTCATGCTTGCTACTAAATGAACACAAGTCATGATGTTTGAAAATAAATAAACACAAGTCATGATTAATTGTTTGGACTCGAATGTTGCCTATGTTGCCTTGAATTGTATTGAGTACCTTGTTGCTAAAGACCCTAAATTCATGAACCGTTAACTATGTTATGACTTGATGTTGTGAGTTGGGAATAGACGCTTATTCAAATGATAGTACTATTAGGTTGACCACCATATCTGAAACCACGGCATTACGTTAAGTAACCTCTGGGAATGATAATTTACGAGAATGAGATTTGGGTATATATCTAGCAACTGATACCCTAGAGGAGCAATGGTTTTATCTAGTCACACTGGCATTTGGTGGGTGACTAACTCGTTAAAGTGTCGGTGTCATGAGCTTAAATACAATGAGTTTCCTTGAAATAGATTGTATGTACAACAATTCTATAAAATGATTATGATTGATTTTCTTCTTGTGTTCAAATGTGATTATTTAAACCTATGGACTCGCTCAACATTATTGTTGACTCGTTTAAGCATGTGTTTCAGGTAATCGAAGGTGATTGATGGCGGAGCTTTCCTGTGGATGTTGTGGGTTTGCTTTTGAAGTATTGTGGTCTAAAACAATTTCTATCCTTTCACTGTTGAACAATTTGTCTAATGTTTATGTACTGTACTGAAACTTGTTGGTTTGATGGTCGAGATCCGTGGGGACTAAACGCTTTACTCTGGTGTCATTTTAATACATTATGGGATAAAAATTATGTTTAAGACGATGTGTGAATTCTTAGTTATATTTTATGTGTAAACGTTTCTTTTGAGTCGTTCAATATACCTTGTGTGATGATACTTGTGCTTAGAACCCAATTGTGTATTTCTGCTGCGCAATGTGAATTGGGGGTGTTAAAATATGTGGCATGAATTAGGGGGAAGTTAATTTAGAAGCTTTTCCTTAACCAGAAATATATGGGTTACTTAGCTCGTTCCGTTACAGTATTTCTTCCACAAGTTAGTACAAAGATGAGTCTTTTTTGAAGTGAAGACTTGAAGTCAAAGGCCCCAGAAGACATAATCGGCATTGGACGCTTCATGAAAGCTTTTGTTCTTAATCATTATGTATTTGTTAGGAAAAATATTGTAAGGAATTCTACACGTCGTCCCATGGGGAAAGATTGTTAGAAATCTACTTTATGTGACGACATTTAAGAATTCCCATAAGTTATCATAGTCACTCACGCAAAGACTAGACTAGAAAACTATGTATAGTGTAGGTGCGTGAGTGACTATAACTACCCCTCCAAGGATTCCAAGGAGGGGTGTTTATTTGTGTTTTTCTTCTTCATTCTATACATTTTCCTTTCTCTCTCTAGAAACACACACTTCCATATCTGTCTCTCTCTCTCTAACCATGACATTCATCTTCAACCACCACCCTAGACAACCAGGTCACATATTATAGAAAACCCTCAACTATGGCATGTAATCTGTCTTTATTTATGTCGTTTATCTCGGAAAGTATTGTGTTTGTGTCTTGTCCTCTAAGCTTGGTCCTCGGTTTAGGCTAACCCGAGACATGGGTGTCCTCTAAGCTTGGTCATTCGGTGTTATATTAACCGAATTCTATGATGAATAATGTTAATAATTTGTCAAATAATCTTTTGGTTTTTCTTCTTCTTTTTCTTATGGAGCTCGCATCACGCTTGAAATGGTGCCATATCCTGATACAATCCGCAAGGGTCGTATCATAATATGGCATAACAGTTATGATTTTTGAGCAGTCCTACCTACAATACTTGCTATTATTCGACAAGAAACATGTTATTCTTCTTTCTTGTGTACACCCTTCTATTATGAAAACATGTTTAGCAAACTTTTTGGTAAGGCTGGTGACATAACCATCGAGTTGAGAAGTGTAAAACCCATTTTCAAAATACAAGAACATTAATTATATGCAGTCACGAATTTATTTAATGTTATAAAAAATTATTTATTCAGAGGACGAATTATAGATATTCAAGTAATTACAGTTGGTATTATATATTCAGTAGATAATTAATACAAGGAAAGTTTCAAAAACGAGTATGTAAACACGTACACGCACGTTATATAATTAAATGCGAAACAAAAATATAAAAAGTATGCATACATTATGTTGGGCCGCAGCTTATTAAATAAAAGAAGGAAGGAGAGTCTGGGCCTTTGAGCCGGACCCATTTCCAAAAGAAAAAAACAAACGGGGGTTTAACCCTTTCCCATTTTCACAAACAGTAAAAAAAGGTAGGGTTCGTTTGATGTGTTGATCATTCATTCGTTTTTGTAATCATTATTCCTCTAATAACACAAATCAAGGTAATACTTAATCCAACTCTTTCTTAAGTGATCACGAATCTCATTTGTTATAATCAAAAAAACGTTTTAAATCAAAGAGTAACCATGAATCAATGATTCGTGTGTGGGTTTTGGGGTGTTGAACGCAAACCGAGACACACTAGGTGTCTTGGTGTTTGTTTTCTGTGACCCAGTCGTATAGGCTGTTGGTTGGGGTTGGACAACAGCGAACTATGAATCACCAGGGGTGTTTGGTTTATAAATAGTGGGTAAAAGGGGCAGTTAAGGGGGCGTTTGGGATTATACAACAAACAGTGGGAACCAAAACACAAGCAGTGGGAACCGAAAACTAAACAGTGGGAATATAACACATGGCAGCGGGAACAATGAGTAAAGCAGTGGGACCACAAGGGGCTGATGTTTGACTGACGCCAGCATATGGGCCTTGGTTTGGGCTAACCCAAGACATGGGTGTCTCGAGAATGATTTGTGCTTGGGTTTCTAGTACATGTTATATATTTAAATGCAAAGGGTTTATTTAAGTTAATTATACCATTTTATAAAAATAAGTTTTATAAATAAATTATCCAAATTGTTTTGGTTAATAATTTTGTGACAATCCGTCAATTTATGATTGATATTTTATTCTCAATATTTAATTGAAAATGTTATTTAAATGTTATAATATGAACTCACTTATTTTTGGGAAGTAATTTGAATTTATGTCTTGAAGTAGCGTCGACTACGTCAAAACCGGAGGATTCAACGTTGTGTGCTTACGTTTACATACACCGTCTTTGGTGACAGTCCGACATTTCAGAAAATAAATTTGTCCATGAATAATATTTTGGAGTTTTAAATTTGTGTTGGTTCATAAACTCACAAATTTACGAGAAGAGATTAGGACTTACGATTTTATTTTAACGTCCTTTATGACTAAACCGGAAACCCTAGGATTACGTATATACGTTTTCGAACTCCATTTTCGATGAGACAATTTTTATTGAATTCGTTTTGTGCCGTTGGTTCATAATTTATAAAAATGTTTTTCGTAAAATGACCCGAGGGCACGCAAATCGAGGAAACTAGAATCGAGGAGTACCCGTAAATAAATGGGGATGAGACAAGTGGGACACTTTCCCCACCCCCATTCAAACCGGCCTAAAGGAAGCCACCACACCAATTTGGTGGCAAGTTTTTAGTTAGTAACTTACCCTTGTAAGTTAGCTTAATACTTAAGCTCATTTTCACCCACCAAACTAACAAAACCACCTTAACTTTACCACTTGCTCATTCACACACATGCAAACTACTCCAAACTCTCCTCCCTCTCTCTTCCTTGTTGTCCCAAATTCAAGAAGAGACACCCCATTCATACAAATTTTAACCACAAACATATGTTATAATTAACATATGTTAATCTCCATTAAAAAATATGAAGATTGGTGCAAGTTATAACATCCAAGGAGGAGTTTCCATGGAGTATTAGGGCTGATTTTCCACAAGGTGTTCATGAAGATTGGTGGTCTTGAAGATGGTGTTGGCTATGCACAAGTTTCTCCATCAAAATCCATGTTTTGATCATAACCTACATCAACTTGGTGGTATAAAGATTGTCCTCGTCATCTTCTTGTCATTTTTGATTATGTAATCTTGTATTTATTTTACTTATGTATATGTATATGATGATGAATGATGATTAAAAATATTGTGTGGGGATTTGGTGTTGATAAACATGCTTAAAAAGATGAAAGACTATAAGAAACAAGGCTAAAATCTTGTTTAAATTTGTTGGCTGTATAAAACAGTAAAGAAACATGTCATGAACTGATAAAATGATGAAGTAGAATTAATATACTGTAAGCTATGGGTCTTGTACACATGTGAGAGTTGGCCATGCAATGGAATCATTGTAATGAGTAAGATATGATCAAAACAAGTTTAAGATACAAATCTGAGTTCTCGGTTTTGGACGATTTTTAGAAAATACTTAGAGGATGATTCAACAGTATTTATAGAAGAGTTAAATGGAGCACATATCATGTAGTTTATGTGATAAAAATTTGAGCTTCTATCTCCATATAGAACTCTAGATATGGCAGTTTTGGTGAAGATGAAAATAAAAATCAGATTTTTGGAAATTAAAGTATAATACTATTATATAAGCACTCAAAATTTAATAGTATAAAATATAAATTAAAACCCACTAACTTATATAATACATTTAAATAAATATGTACAATGGTAAATAAGTGGACATTTTATAAAAATGGTAACTTGTTAAGTTTTATAAGTTATAAAACTATAAACATGATTTTTACGACTTTTTCGGCTAATATCGTAAAATTAACGTTTTTGTTAAATAAAACTTAGATGGTTGGACCCGTCTAATGTAAACTTTATAAAACTCATATACTGATATATAAACATATATAACAAGTAAAAACCGATAAAACCCGAACTATAGGACATACAGACATTAACGAGCTAAGTAAACATATTGGACCAATAATTGGACTAAATAAGTTAACCTCTTATAAAAAGAACTTATTGGGGTTAACCCATTTGGGCCCAACTTGTAAAGTTTAAATACTGATAATATAAGTATAAAATGGATTAAAACAATTTAAAGAACTTATAATAAGTTTATTGGACTTAAAACACGTAAATAGGTAAAACTAGAAAACTAGTATAAAATTTATCGACACATAACACAAAAATGAGTAAATGAGAATACGTAAACCCACTTGATGATCATATATAAAATCATCATATGGATACATAATTGTTATTTTTATAAATTCATTGGACATGAGTCTAAGACGAGTATTATTTGTCTAGGTTTCCGTGATTGAAGCACGTACCGTGTGACAATCCGTCAATTTATGGTTGATATTTTTATTCTCAATATTTATTTGAAAAACATTATTTTAATGTTACAATATGAACTCAATTATTTTTGGGAAGTAATTTGAATTTACGTCTTGAAGTAGCATCGACTACGTCTAAACCGGAGGATTCAACGTTACGTGCTTACGTTTACATACACCGTCCTTGGTGACAGTCCGACATTTCAGAAAATAAATTTATCTGTGAATATTATTTTGGAGTTTTAAATTTGTGTTGGTTCATAAACTCACAAATTTACGAGAAGAGACTAGAACTTACAATTTTATTTTAACGTCCTTTACGACTAAACCGGAAACCTTAGGATTACGTATTTACGTTTTCGAACTCCGTTTTTGATGAAACAATTTTTATTGGATTCGTTTTGTGACGTTGATTCATAATTTATAAAAACATTTTTCGTAAAACGACCCGAGGGCACACAAATCGAGGAAACTAGAATCGAAGAGTACCCGTAAATAAATGGGGATGAGACAAGTGGGACACTTGTCCCACCCCCATCAAAACCGGCCTAAATAACTACTAACACCATGAGGTGTCATCTCATGGTTACTAGTTACAACACATGTAACTAAGAAGCTTACAATGTAAGCAAAACATGCACAAAACCATTAGCTTCTTCACATCCACCATTTGCAACATGCAAACCACCCTCAAAATCCTCTCAACTCTCTCTCTAGTTCGTCCACTCCTCCCCCATAAACACCATTCTTGATCAAATTTCAACCACAAATCCTATGTTATCTACATATATGTTGAAGCCCTCTTGAAACCCTATAGATTGGTGGTGCTTATAACATCCAAGGAGGAGTATTCATGGTGTCTTGGGGCTGATTTTCCACAAGGTGATCATAAAGATTGATGGTCTTGAAGATAGTGTTGGCTAAGCACAAGTTTCTCCATCAAAAATCCATGTTTTGATCAACCTACATCATCATGGTGGTATAAAGATTGTCCTCCTCATCTTCTTGTTATTTTGATTATGTAAACATGTATTTTATTTCCTATTGTATATGTATATGATGATTATATGATGATAAAAATGTTATGTGGGGATTTGTTGTTGATAATCATGGATAAAAAGATGAAAAACTACAAGTAAAAATGGGTAAATCTTGTTTAAATGATAGGCTGTATAAAAACAGTAAAGAACCATATGGTAAACTGATAAAATGATGAAGTAGAATGGATTTACAGTAAGCTATGGGTCTTGTACACATGTGAGAGTTGGCGATGCAATGGAATCAAAGTAATGAGTGAGATATGATCAAAACAAGTTTAGGGTATAAATCTGAGGTTATTGTTTTGGACGATTTTTAGAAAATATTTAGAAGATGATTCAACAGTAGCTATAGAAGAGTTAAATGTAGCACATATCATGTAGTTTATGTGATAAAAATTTGAGCTTCTATCCCCATATAGAACTCAAGATATGGCAGTTTTGGTGAAAGTGAGGATAAAAATCAGATTTTTGGAAATTAAAGAATAATACTATTATATAAGCACTCAAATTATAATGTATAAAATGTAAAAGTAAAACCCACTAACTTATAAAACTTATTTATATAAATATGTAAAAGGTTAAATGAATGAATAACCTATATAAATGGTAGTGAAATAATATTTATAAGTTATAAAACGATAAACATTATTTTTACGACTTTTTCGGCTATTACCGTAAAAATTAACGTTTTTGTTAAATAAAACTTAGATGGTTGGACCCGTCTAATGAAAACTTTATAAAACTTATATACTGATATATAAACATGTATAACAAGTAAAAACCGATAAAAACCCGAACTATAGGACAAACGGACATTTACGAGCCAATTAAGCATATTGGACTAATAATTGGAACTAAATAAAATAAAAACTTGTAAAAAGAACTTATTGGGCTTAACCCATTTGGGCCCAACATGGAAAGTATACATACTGATAAAATAAGTATAACAAGGATTAAAACAAGTTAAGTAACTTATAATAAGTTTATTGGACTTAAAACACGTAAATAGGTAAAACGAGGAAAACTAGTATAAAAGTTATCGACACATAACATAAAAATGAGTAAATGAGGATATGTAAACCCACTTGATCATCATATATATATAATCATCATATGTATACATAATTTTTATTTTTATAAAATCATTGGACAAACGTCTAAGACCGATTATTATTTATATAGGTTTCCGTGATTGAAGCACGTACCGTAAATCCGAATTGCCGATAACCCGCCTTCCCACATCAACGTGAGTTCATAGCCTCGCACTCTTTTAAATGTTTTTATAAATGTTTTATGAACCCGCGAGGGAGATAACATGTTAGTTTTATAAAATAGGACACCATTTGTCCCGATTGTTTGATTATTGATTTTGGACCCGAATGATTGAATGACCCGATTGTATGACCCGATAAATGATTAATGGACCCGATAGATGAAATAAAATGGATTATTAAAGTTAGGTTATGTCACTAAAAGTCCCATTAGCATGAATTGTGAACTACCGGGAGTTGGTAGACGCTTATGCATTTAATAGTACTATTTGGAGACGATCACCCCAGTTCGCGCCTTGACGGTTGATCCCCGTCGTGCCACATTGATTGGTAAGCGAATTTATGTATGAGAAGATTTCCATAGCGTGACCTTTGTGACGACACGCTACTTTAGATGGGCAAAATTGGTATCGGGTTAGCTACCCGTTGTTGGTTTAGTAAGGTAACAATGTCATGCGGCTTATAATAATCCAAAACTAACGAAACACTACTAGACGCTTCGAATTACGATGTATTGCCTGACTAGCAATACAGGGTCATACTAATGATATTATGTTTGTGTTTTGGTTTTCATAACCATATTCATATAACGGTTTTTATTTGATTTTATACAACGTCATAAGACGTATTGTATGATGTTTTTTTCGACATTGGCTCGTATAATAATTTTTAATGCAAATGCCTATATTATGATTTTCGATAAGGATTTATATAAAATGACTTTGGCTATTTTATGGCCTATTACAAAGATTTGTATAAAACGATTTTGGCTATTTTACGGCCTATTACAATGATTTGTATGAATTGATTTTTGGTACTAATTTTATACCAAAGTTATATTGATGGAATTTATTAAACTCTATGAATTCACTCGGCGTTATCGCTGACCTTTTCTTTTAACATGTTTTATCTCAGGTACTTGAAGGTAATTCTCGGGAAGACGACAAGAATTCATGGCCCGCACTTAAACAATATTTTCCATTCAAATATTTTGTAAAACTTTGTATGAAATGTAATGACTTGGGACCGATGTAACTTTGATATTATTGAATGGAAATGCTTTATAAATAAACGACGCGATTTTTATGCGTTGTCTATGATGTGAGTAATGTGCTATCCCGTAACACCAACTAGTCTTCCGCTGTATCAAGTTGTATAAAATTTGGGGGTGTTACAGTTTGGTACCAGAGCTCTCGTTATAGAGAACGAAAGATTTTTAAAAACAAGGTTTTGAATAAAACATTTCAAATCTTTTAACTATAAACATTTTTCTAAAAATGTATAAAAATCTTTTGACTACAACGGTGCCGAAGAATTCCCGAGTTACCGACAAGACCAGACTGAGAAGTGTTATTTTAATATATATATATATATATATATATATATATATATATATATATATATATATATATATATATATATATATATATATATATATATATATATATATATATATATATATATATATATATATATATATATATATATATATATATATATAACTTGGATTATATATATATGATGTAATTTTACTACATGATTGTTTGATGATTATTTTGATATTTATACGAGGTATTTATACGACGTAGATAGTCACAAGAATCCCTAACTCCCCTAGTAAATTAATCGAAGCTATTCTCGTAGGAATTCTAGTTATCCTAGATCTAAACCAAGCTGTGGATATTTATGATCCCAACAAATGGTTGATATTCGTAGAAATGTAGATATTAGTTGATTGTGATATTGAAAAAGAATTGGCGAGATTAAAACTGATATCGATGTCATGACGATATTTTCTTATAGAGTGGAGTTTGACAAAACGTTACCACCTAGAAAGATGTCATCTGATTCGTTGTCACCCAACTCTTAAATTGAAATCGAAAGGGTGAATGTTGCACTTGAGGCTGTTATTGGAACCATTACCCAAAAAGCCTCATGCCACTAATACCTTTCCGAGAAGTCTAGTTGAATGATCAAGTCATTTCATATTAATGACTCATTTGATAATTGTTGTTGTAAGAGCTAATAGGATTGGAAATTAAGTGTTGATTCATATTGAGATCGTATCGCCTTTAAAAGGCCGAAGAATAAGGTTGTAAGTATTGGATAATGAAGTAGGATATCGAATTGAGTAAAAGTTGATTAAAACTTGAATGAAGTAAAAATTTAACCTGTATGGAATACGGGATTGTTAATAGAAGTCGTTAAGTTTTGTAATTGAATTATAAGGTTTTAAATGATTGTTAGTTTGTGTTAAGTGTTGTTCCTAGGCCATTGTCCACTAATGAGGATGCCTAGTGTCCAAGAAATAAATTGAAGAAATCTTATTCTGAATTGAGACCGACGGATCTTCTGGGACATATGGAACACCTAATGACTCTTGTAGATTAGTATTCATAGTGGTATCTTTTAAAAATCCCTAACTTAACTGTGACATCAGTTGGTAGGATGAGTTCTGAGAATTGTATGACATAGTGACACGTAATGTGTTACGGTACAATTTTGACTTGTTTGTGATTAATGAAAAAGACTACCTTTGATTGCTAAATTCTACATGTATCGATGTTATCTATCTTTTCTTGCTTCTTCCTAATGTTCGCATTAGTGATGCAACCATTGAACAAGTACTCATCTCGATTTGAGTTACATTGTGAATTATTCTTCGTGAGTTCCATCAAGGTCATGAACCTCATGATTTCTTGGCTAAGCTCATTCCCTATCATATTGTAGTTAAGTTCTTGGTGAACAACTCTTCATCACTCTTTTGCAGATCACACATTGTTTTTATAAAGTTAAAACGGTATCCTTTGAAAAAATTTAATTTTCATCACAATAAGGAATATTCAAGGTAAGATTTATAAGTGATTGATATCAAAATGAAGTTGTTTATAAGACGCTTTGGAAACATAATTGTTTTCATAATAAAGAAAATCTTTGTAAATTTATTTTTGATTCTTATTTAAGAATTAAGCATGAAAATGTTTTTATTATAACCATGATGATAAAATTTTGACGAACTGAGTATTGCATCGTTAATCTTGAAATTGTATATAGTTGCGCGCCTACATACAATTTGGAATGGACCATGCAAGGCTGATTAGTAGTCACCATAAAATTGTTAATAAACATTACCTTTTCTTTGAAGATTGTGAAAGATTAAATTTTATGAGATCTGCAAAAAGTAAAAAATAGGGACATAATGTTAGGGACACCTACGTATGTGCCTGTAGCATCTATTCTTCTGAGTTGAATTCACTCATCTGTGGAAATTGTCTTATTTGACAATTGACAATTCTTTCTTGTCCAATTATCCCGTAGTGAGATTCTTAGGAAAAGTATCTGATTACCGAGTGTTGATACCCGATTGGATGTATCGACGTTCCTATCATACTTTTGATTTGATTTCATTTGAATGACCTGGGTAACGATCCGAGGAGCTTTCGAATGCGTACTCAAATTATGAAAACATGGAATATATTCATATTCATTAAATGTTTTCGTCTGTATCTGATTTGAAATTCTCTCGCATAGATTATGCGTTGACCTTACTCTTTTAAGGTTAGTTATGTCTCCTGAAATCCCTGAATTTGAGAAGGATTATAAATTATTATTAGTCTTTTGAGAAGTTCACATCTTATCGACGGCAATAAAACTGGAAAGTTAGTAATGCCAGTAGAATGGATTGATTGATTATGACATGACAACATTGTCTTAATTGATGGGAACTCGAGTAGAATTCCCCTAAATGATAAGATGTTGATTATCAAAAGTAATCTAAATAATTCTTGATGGATGACCTCATCCCGCATTTAGACTTAAAATTATACCGTGAATGGTTGTGAACTAGTTATAGATATTGTAATATAGAAGAACCTGATATGTATTTATTAAAAGATGTTTATCTTATCTGAAACTTTAGGAGGTATTTATTGATGAATTACCTAGACTTTTGCTATTAAGGCAAGTAGAATTTGGTATTGATTATATTCCCGGTGCTGCACCTGTGGCTTGTGCACTGTACGTCAGCACCATCTAAATTAAAGGAATTACCGTACAACTGAGAGAGTTTTCGGAGAAAGATTTTATTATACCAAGCCTGTCATCTTGAAGAGCTATGGTGTTATCATTCCTTATATTTATAGATTACTGTGACTGAGTAAATTGACAATCGAAAACGAAATCCATAACTCGAAATGGAAGATTTGTTCGATCATTTCCAAGGTTCTAGCGTATGTTTTAAAGATTTGATCCACGGCATGGTTATTATCAACTTCACATCCGCGAAGAAGATTATCTATTCCAATCACTACATCCGGTACTTGTAATGAACATTATGAGTTTCACGTGATGTCGTTTGGATTGACTAATACACATGTAGCATTCATAAATATGATGAATCACGTGTGTAGGCTGTAATTTGATAAATTCATGCCCGTGATCATTAAGGATCATTTGTTTGTTTATAAGAATAAGAATGAGTTAATAATTATTTATAGATTGCCCTGAATTGGCCGAACAATTAAAACCTGTACCTTGAATAATTAACACGTGATTAAAGACTTGAACCTTTACATGATTTAACCGTGTGAATAATAGATAATGGAAGCTATATTGACTTTTGAAAGATTAGAACCATTAACGCTTAGGGATTAAAAACTTAATCCTTTATAAAATGACCGTTGGATTAATAATGGTAAGATGTATGCATATAGACTCTTCAAAAATTAAGAGCCCTTTTAAGACTTTGGATTTTACCAAAAAGAAATGGAAATATGTTTTGACAAATGTTTTAACAAAGGATTTTTAAAGGGATTATTCCCTTATACACAAACCATTTAACTAAACTTCTGTTTAGGGGTAAATGTTTGTGTATACCTCAAGATAACCTAAGAAGGATTGAGGAAATCATTTAAACCATAACTTGAAATTTGAAACGATAATTTCTGCCTTTTAACTAAGAAAACTTTGACCAAAGTATAAACAAAGGTTTTTCAAACATTTACGAAATCTTATTAAATATTTTCGATAATTCAACAAAAATCTTGTTAATTAAATTCAAATTATTTTTGAACATTTTATATAATTGGTCGAACTAAGAAATTTAAAACTGTTACGTTTACGCTTCATAAAAATTAACTAATAATTATTTAATTAATTATAATAATTATCGACGCTTTAGACGCCGGATTGAGAAAAACTGATAAAAAAATGATAGTTGAGACGAAACTGAAACATAAAGAATATGAAGAAAGAATTTTGAATAAATAAAGTTATGATATTTATTTCATCAGGAGAAAGTGAACGTAATTACTGACGCTTAATATAGAAAGAATATCTGAGTAAATTGTGGACATGATACTTATATCATCATGTGAAGTGAATATAGATACCGACGCATTATGTATAAAAGATAAAGAACCAGTTAGGACGTGTTCCTTAATAATGAAGGTGCAGAATAAATTGCCGAATGATATAAAAATAAACGATGTTTGTAAAAAGGATAATATAGATTATAAAAGAGGTTCGCGGATAATGTGAACCATTAAAATTGAGAAGCCGATAGTGTTAAATGTTTTAAATACCACTTATGATTGTCTAAATATGAAGGATTGTGAGATATAGTTATGTTGGAAATTGTAAGTATAAGTATTATATGTATGTCATTTTTGACTAAAAGTATCTTTGTCTGAAGAAGTTGTACTAATGGTAATTATGAAGGCAGACATCGCCTCATACATTAGTTAACGTCTAGCTATTGCAAAGGTCATCATCTGAATTTGATTCGATTTAGGTCATCGTTGACAGACTGACCAAATCTGCTAATATCATTCTCGTTAATGATAAATACAAAAGAGTTATGTAAACATAGCATGCCTGTATCGATCATCTATATCAAGATCCTCGCTTCGCATCGAATTTCTAGAGATTTGCTTAGAAATAATTGAGAACGAACCTTGATGAGAGTACTATGTACCACCCCAAATCGAAGGGACGAGGTAAAGTAACGATACAAGGTAATATAAGTACTGTTTTATGTTTGAATGATTGACCTTTGGTAATAGACCGTATAATCGTTTTCCTTTGGAGAGATTATCATTGATAATCATCGTGTTAGGATTGAGATTGAATCTTGTTAGGATCTAAATCTTAGAGCATCTGTGAGCAAGAGTTTAGATGAAGACACCCGACATACACCCATTGTGAGTTGGACATGTCTCTTAGGTTTAAGGTTTCCTATGTTGGCGAACCTATCCTTGCAAAATACCCGACCCGCGAGATCTGAAATGATTGTTGAAATTAGGATTTGATTATTGACTGCCGGTAATGGGCAAGAGGTTATGTGAATGTGGAATGTAGATCTTGAAGTGCCAAATGGGTAGCGAAGTTATTCCACAATTTTTAAACTTGGAAAAATGAATTCATGATCTGACAAATCATGGGATATAAGTCCCCGTTGTTTGGGACCATAGAGATGATGTAAAAAGATTGGTTTGAAAGGCATATAAGCTGGATCTACCCTAGGACTTCAAAGACTGCGTGAATTATGTTTCGTATATCGAACTTGATGGAATATCTATCAAGTGAGAATCTGATTATTCTTAGTAGAGCTTAGATCGGCGAAAAGTTGCATTCATCAAAAACCCATGGACATCATGGATAGAGGAAGTAAGTCAACATTTAGCCTGATCTTATTCCCGTAGTTATGTTTGATGAAACTCGCGTATTGTAATTGCACTTGTGAGAAAAGACCGAATGTGGAGGAAATACCCACATGGCTTTAACTCTAGAAGAAGCGAGTAGTAAGATGATCTTTGAGGACAAAGATCCTGTTTAGGGGTAAATGCTGTGAAAATCCGTTAATTTATGGTTGATATTTTTATTCTCAATATTTATTTGAAAAACATTATTTTAATGTTACAATATGAACTCACTTATTTTTGGGAAGTAATTTGAATTTACGTCTTGAAGTAGCATCGACTACGTCTAAACCGGAGGATTCAACGTTACGTGCTTACGTTTACATACACCGTCCTTGGTGACAGTCCGACATTTCAGAAAATAAGTTTATCTGTGAATATTATTTTGGAGTTTTAAATTTGTGTTGGTTCATAAACTCACAAATTTACGAGAAGAGACTAGAAATTACAATTTTATTTTAACGTCCTTTACGACTAAACCGGAAACCTTAGGATTACGTATTTACGTTTTCGAACTCCGTTTTTGATGAAACAATTTTTATTGGATTCGTTTTGTGACGTTGATTCATAATTTATAAAAACGTTTTTCGTAAAACGACCCGAGGGCACGCAAATCGAGGAAACTAGAATCGAAGAGTACCCGTAAATAAATGGGGATGAGACAAGTGGGACACTTGTCCCACCCCCATCAAAACCAGCCTAAATAACTACTAACACCATGAGGTGTCATCTCATGGTTACTAGTTACAACACATGTAACTAAGAAGCTTACAATGTAAGCAAAACATGCACAAAACCATTAGCTTCTTCACATCCACCATTTGCAACATGCAAACCACCCTCAAAATCCTCTCAACTCTCTCTCTAGTTCGTCCACTCCTCCGCCATAAACACCATTCTTGATCAAAATTCAACCACAAATCCTATGTTATCTACATATATGTTGAAGCCCTCTTGAAACCCTATAGATTGGTGGTGCTTATAACATCCAGGGAGGAGTATTCATGGTGTCTTGGGGCTGATTTTTCACAAGGTGATCATAAAGATTGATGGTCTTGAAGATGGTGTTGGCTAAGCATAAGTTTCTCCATCAAAAATCCATGTTTTGATCAACCTACATCATCATGGTGGTATAAAGATTGTCCTCCTCATATTCTTGTTATTTTGATTATGTAAACATGTATTTTATTTCCTATTGTATATGTATATGATGATTATATGATGATAAAAATGTTATGTGGGGATTTGTTGTTGATAATCATGGATAAAAAGATGAAAAACTACAAGTAAAAATGGGTAAATCTTGTTTAAATGATAGGCTGTATAAAAACAGTAAAGAACCATATGGTAAACTGATAAAATGATGAAGTAGAATGTATTTACAGTAAGCTATGGGTCTTATACACATGTGAGAGTTGGCCATGCAATGGAATCAAAGTAATGAGTGAGATATGATCAAAACAAGTTTAGGGTATAAATCTGAGGTTAGTGTTTTGGACGATTTTTAGAAAATATTTAGAAGATGATTCAATAGTAGCTATAGAAGAGTTAAATGTAGCACATATCATTTAGTTTATGTGATAAAAATTTGAGCTTCTATCTCCATATAGAACTCAAGATATGGCAGTTTTGGTGAAAGTGAGGATAAAAATCAGATTTTTGGAAATTAAAGAATAATACTATTATATAAGCACTCAAATTATAATGTATAAAATGTAAAAGTAAAACCCACTAACTTATAAAACTTATTTATATAAATATGTAAAAGGTTAAATGAATGAATAACCTATATAAATGGTAGTGAAATAATACTTATAAGTTATAAAACGATAAACATTATTTTTACGACTTTTTCGGCTAATACCGTAAAAATTAACGTTTTTGTTAAATAAAACTTAGATGGTTGGACCCGTCTAATGAAAACTTTATAAAACTTATATACTGATATATAGACATGTATAACAAGTAAAGACCGATAAAAACCCGAACTTTAGGACAAACGGACATTTACGAGCCAATTAAGCATATTGGACTAATAATTGGAACTAAATAAAATAAAAACTTGTAAAAAGAACTTATTGGGCTTAACCCATTTGGGCCCAACATGGAAAGTATACATACTGATAAAATAAGTATAACAAGGATTAAAACAAGTTAAGTAACTTATAATAAGTTTATTGGACTTAAAACACGTAAATAGGTAAAACGAGGAAAACTAGTATAAAAGTTATCGACACATAACATAAAAATGAGTAAATGAGGATATGTAAACCCACTTGATCATCATATATATATAATCATCATATGTATACATAATTGTTATTTTTATAAAGTCATTGGACAAACGTCTAAGACCGATTATTATTTATATAGGTTTTCGTGATTGAAGCACGTACCGTACATCCGAATTGCCGATAACCCGCCTTCCCACATCAACGTGAGTTCATAGCCTCGCACTCTTTTAAATGTTTTTATAAATGTTTTATGAACCCGCGAGGGAGATAACATGTTAGTTTTATAAAATAGGACACCATTTGTCCCGATTGTTTGATTATTGATTTTGGACCCGAATGATTGAATGACCCGATTGTATGACCCGATAAATGATTAATGGACCCGATAGATGAAATAAAATGGATTATTAAAGTTAGGTTATGTCACTAAAAGTCCCATTAGCATGAATTGTGAACTACCGGGAGTTGGTAGAAGCTTATGCATTTAATAGTACTATTTGGGGACGATCACCCCAGTTCGCGCCTTGACGGTTGATCCCCGTCGTGCCACATTGATTGGTAAGCGAATTTATGTATGAGAAGATTTCCGTAGCGTGACCTTTGTGACGACACGCTACTTTAGATGGGAAAAATTGGTATCGGGTTAGCTACCCGTTGTTGGTTTAGTAAGGTAACAATGTCATGCGGCTTATAATAATCCAAAACTAACGAAACACTACTAGACGCTTCGAATTACGATGTATTGCCTGACTAGCAATACAGGGTCATACTAATGATATTATGTTTGTGTTTTGGTTTTCATAACCATATTCATATAACGGTTTTTATTTGATTTTATACAACGTCATAAGACGTATTGTATGATGTTTTTTCGACATTGGCTCGTATAATAATTTTTAAGGCAAATGCCTATATTATGATTTTCGATAAGGATTTATATAAAATGACTTTGGCTATTTTATGGCCTATTACAAAGATTTGTATAAAACGATTTTGGCTATTTTACGGACTATTACAATGATTTGTACGAATTGATTTTTGGTACTAATTTTATACCAAAGTTATATTGATGGAATTTATTAAACTCTATGAATTCACTCGGCGTTATCGCTGACCTTTTCTTTTAACATGTTTTATCTCAGGTACTTGAAGGTAATTCTCGGGAAGACGACAAGAATTCATGGCCCGCACTTAAACAATATTTTCCATTCAAATATTTTGTAAAACTTTGTATGAAATGTAATGACTTGGGACCGATGTAACTTTGATATTATTGAATGGAAATGCTTTATAAATAAACGACGCGATTTTTATGCGTTGTCTATGATGTGAGTAATGTGCTATCCCGTAACACCAACTAGTCTTCCGCTGTATCAAGTTGTATAAAATTTGGGGGTGTTACATACCGTACATCCGAATTGCCGATAACCCGCCTTCCCACATCAACGTGAGTTCATAGCCTCGCACACTTTTAAATTTTTCTATAAATGTTTTATAAACCCGTGAGGGAGATAACATTTAGTTTTTATAAAATAGGACACCATTTGTCCCGATTGTTTGTTTATTGATTTGGACCCGAATGATTGTATGACGCGATTGTTTGACCCGATAAATGATTAAAGGACCCGATAGATGAAATTAAATGGATTATTAAAGTTAGGTTATGTCACTAAAAGTCCCATTAGCATGAATTGTGAACTACCGGGATTTGGTAGACGCTTGTGCATATCATAGTACTATTTGGGGACGATCACCCCAGTTCGCGCCTTGACGGTTGATCCCCGTCGTGCCACATTGATTGGTAAGCGAATTTATGTATGAGAAGATTTCCATAGCGTGACCTTTGTGACGACACGCTACTTTAGATGGAAAATTGAGTATCGGGTTAGCTACCCGTTGTTGGTTTAGTAAGGTAACAATGTCATGCGGCTTATAATAATCCAAAACTAACGAAATACTACTAGACTCTCCGAATTACGATGTATTGCCTGACTAGCAATACAGGGTCATACTATTGATATTATGTTTGTGTTTTGGTTTGCATAACCATATTCATATAACGGTTTTTATTTTTATACAACGTCATAAGACGTATTGTATTATGTTTTTACGACATTGGCTCGTATAATGATTTTTAAGGCAAATGCCTATATTATGATTTTGATGAAGATTTGTATAAAATGACTTTGGCTATTTGATGGCCTATTAAAATGATTTGTACAAAATGATTTTCAGTAATAATTTTATACTGATATTATATTGATGGATTTTATTAAACTCTATGAATTCACTCGGCGTTATCGCTGACCTTTTCTTTTAACATGTCTTATCTCAGGTACTTGAAGGTAATTCTCGAGAAGACAACAAGAATTCATGGCCCGCACCTAAATAATATTTTCCATTCAAATACTTTGTAAAACTTTGTATGAAATATAATGACTTGGGACCGATGTAACTTTGATATTTATGAATGGAAATGCTTTACTATTAAAACGACGTGACTTTTAAGCGTTGTCTATGATGTGAGTAATGTGTTATCCCGTAACACCAACTAGTCTTCCGCTGTACTGAATTGTATAAATTTGGGGGTGTTACAGTTTGGTATCAGAGCTCTCGTTACAGAGAACGAAAGATTTTTAAAACTAAGGTTTTGAATAAAACATTTCAAATCCTTTTAACTATAAACATTTTTCTAAAAATGTCTAAAAATCTTTTGACTATAACGGTGCCGAAAAATTCCCGAGTTACCGACAAGGCCAGACTGAGAAGTGTTATTTTAATGTGTATATAACTTGGATTATATATATATATATATATGATGTAATTTTATTACATGATTGTTTGATGATTATTTTGATATTTATACGAGGTATTTATACGACGTAGATTGTCACAAGAAACCCTAAATCCCCTAGTAAATTAATCGAAGCTATTCTCGTAGGAATTCTAGCTATCCTAAATCTAAACCAAGTTGTGGAAATTTATGATCCCAACAAATGGTTGATATTCTTAGAAATGTAGATATTAGTTGATTGTGATGTTGAAGAAGAATTGGCGAGATTGTATCTGATATCGATGTCATGACGATCTTTCCTTATAGAGTGGAGTTTAACAAAACGTTATCACCTGGAAAGATGTCATCTGATTCGTTGTCATCCAATTCTTAAATCGAAATCGAAAGAGTGAATGTTGCACTTGAGGCTGTCATTGGAACCATTACCCAAAAGCCTCATGCCACTAATACCTTTCCGAGAAGTCTGATTGAATGTATGAGTCATCTCATACTAGTGACTCGTTTGATAATTGTTGTTGTAAGAGTTATAGGATTGGAAATAAGTATTGATCATATCGAGTTTTTATTGCCCTTTTAAGGTGTAAAAAAAAAGTTGAAGTATTGAG
Organism: Glebionis coronaria; assembly: GCA_025667525.1. Lineage (NCBI taxonomy): Eukaryota > Viridiplantae > Streptophyta > Magnoliopsida > Asterales > Asteraceae > Glebionis > Glebionis coronaria. The sequence goes on along the minus strand of CM046879.1, from coordinate 51,709,157 downwards.
GAATGAAGCAGGATATCGAATTGGGTATAATTTGATTGAAACTTGAACAAAGTAATATTTAACTCATATATAATATGAAATTGTTAAGAGAAAGTCGTTAAGTTATGTGATTGAATTATAAGGTTTTAATTGATTGTTGATTCGTGTTAAATGTTGTTCCTAGGCCATTGTCCACTAATGAGGATGCCCAGTGTCCAATAAATAAATTGAAGAAATCTTCTTCTGAATTGGGACCGATGGATCTTCTGGGACATATGAAACACCTAATGACTCTTGTAGATTAGTATTCATTGTGGTATCTTTTCAATATCCCTAACTTAACTGAGATATCAGTCGGTAGGATGAGTTCTGAGAATTGTATGACATAGTGACACGTAATGTGTTACGGTACAATTTTGACTTGTTTGTGATTAATGAAAAGACTACCTTTGATTGCTAAATCCTACATGTATTGATGTTATCTATCTTTTATTGCTTCATCCTAATTTTCGCATTAGTGATGTAACCATTGAACAAGTACTCATCTTGATTTGAGTTACATTGTGAATTATTCTTCGTAAATGCCACCGAGGTCATGAACCTCATGATTATTAGGCTAAAGCTCATTTCCTATCGTATTGTATTTAATTCTTGGTGAACCACTTTTCATCACTCCCTTGCAGATCACTGATTGTTTTTATAAGATAAAACAGTATCCCTTGAGAAAAATTGAATTTTCATCACTATAAGGATTATTCATAGTGAGATTTATAAGTGATTGTTATTGAAATGAAGTTGTTTATAAAACACTTTGGAAAACCTAATTGTTTTCATAACAAAGAAAATCTTTGTAAATTTATTTTTGATCCTTATTTAAGAATTAAGCATGAAATATTTTTATTATAAACATGATGATAAAATTTTGACGAACTGAGTATTGTATCGTTAATCTTGAAATTGTATATAGTTGCGCGCCTACATACAATTTGGAATGGACCATGCAAGGCTGATTAGTAGTCACCATAAAACTGATTAATAAACGCTACATTTTCTTTGAAGATTGTGAAAGATTAAATTTTATGAGATCTGCAAGAAGTGAAAAAAAATAGGGACATAGTGTTAGGGACACCTACATATGTGCCTGTAGCATCTATTCTTCTGAGTCGAGTTTACTCATCTGTGGACATTGTCTTATTTGACGATTGACAATTCTTTCTTGTCCAATTCTCCCGTAGTGAGATTCTTAGGAAAAGTATCTGATTACCGACTGTTGATACCCGACTGGATGTATTGACGCTCTTATCGTTTCTCTTGATTAGATTTCATTTGAATGACCTGGGTAACGATCCGAGGAGCTTTCGAATGCGTACTCAATTTATGAAAACATGGGATATATTCATATTCGTTAAATATTTTCGTCTTTATCTAAATTGAAATTCTCTCGTGTAGATTATGCGTTAACCTTACTCTTTTAAGGTTAGTTATGTCTCCTGATGTCCTTGAATTTGTGAAAGATTATGAGTTATTAATAGTCTTTTGAGAAGTTCACATCTTATCGACGGCAATAAAACTGAAAAGTTGATAGTGCCAGTAGAATGAATTGATTGATTATGACATGACAACATTGTCTTAATTGATGGGAACTCGAATAGAATTCCCCTAAATGATAAGATGTTGATTATCAAAAGTGATTTAAATAATTCCTGATAGGTGGCTGTATCCTGCATTTAGACCTGAAATTATAACATGAATGGTTGTGAATTAGTCATAGATATTGTAATCTAGAAGAACCTAAAATGAATGTATTAAAAGATGTTTATGTTATCTGAAACTTTAGGAGGTATTTATTGATGACTTACCTAGACTTTCGCCATTAAGGCAAGTTGAATTTGGTATTGATTATATTCTCAGTGCTGCACCTGTGACATGTGCACTATACGTCAGCACCATCTGAATTAAAGGAATTACCGTACAACTGAGAGAGTTGTCGGAGAAAGATTTTATTATACCAAGCCTGTCATCCTGAAGAGCTATGGTGTTATCATTCCTTATATTTATAGATTACTGTGAACTGAGTAAATTGACAATCGAAAACGATATCCATAACTCGAAATGGAAGATTTGTTCGATCATTTACAAGGTTTTTGATCCATGGCATGGTTATCATAAACTTCGCATCTGCGAAAAAGGATTATGTATTCCAATCACTACATCCTGGACTTGTAATGAACATTATGAGTTTCACGTGGTGACGTTTGGATTGACTAATACACATGTAGCATTCATAAATTTGATGAATCATGTGTGTAGGCTGTAACTTGATAAATTCATGCATACGATCATCAAGGACCATTTATTTGTTTATAAGAATAAGAATGAGTTAGAAATTAATTATAGATTGCCCTGAATTGGCCGAACAATTAGAAATTGTACCTTAAATATTTAACATAAGACTTAAGACTTAATACTTTACATGATTTAACCGTGTGATTAATAGATAATGGAATCTATATTGACTTTTCAAAGATTAGAACCATTAAGGCTTAGGGTTATAACAAAAAGAAAATGGAAACATGTTTTGATAAATGTTTTAACAAAGGATTTTAAGGGATTATTCCCTTATACCCAGAACATTTAACTAAACTCCTGTTTAGGGGGTAAATGTTTGTGTATACTTCTAGACAACTTAAGAAGAATTGAGGAAACTATATAAACCATGACTTGAAATCTGAAACGATAATTTTTACTTTTCAACTAAGAAAACTTTGACCAAAGTATAAACAAAGGTTTTTCGAGCATTTACAAATCTTGTTAAATATTTTCGATAAATCAACAAAAATCTTGTTATATAAATTCAAATTCATTTTGAACATTTTCATATAATTGGACGGACTAAGAAATTTAAAATCTTTACGTTTATGTTTCATAAAAATTGAATATTTAATACTTAATTAGTTATAATAATTATCGACGCTTTAAACGTCGGATTGAGCAAAACGGATAAAAATAATAGTTGAGACGAAACTGAAACACAGAAGATATGAAGAAAGAATTTTGAATAAATACGGTCATGATAATTATATCATCAGGAGAATGAATATAAATACTGACACATTATGTAGAAAATATAAAGAACCAATTAGGACATATTCCTTAATAATGAAGGTGCAAAATAAATTGCTGAACAATTTAAAAATAAACAATGTTTGTAAAAAGGATAATATAAATAGTGAAAGGTTTCACGGCTAATGTGAACCATTAGAATTGAGAAGCCGATAGCGTTAAATGTTTTAAAAGGCCATTTATGATTGTCTAAATATGGAGGATTGTGAGATATAGTTATGTTGGAATTTGTAAGTATAAGTATTCTCTTCATGATATTTTTGACTAGATGTATCATTATCTGAAGAAGTTGTACTAATGGCAAATTATGAAGGCAGACATCGCCTCATACATTAGTAAACGTCTAGCTATTGCAAAGGTCATCATCTGAATTTGATTCGATTTGGGTCATCGTCGACAGACAAACCAAATCTGCTAATATCATTCCCGTTAATGATAAATGCAAAAGAGTTATGTAAACATAGTCTGCCTGTATCGAACATCTTTATCAAGATCCTCGCTTCGCATCGAATTTCTAGAGATTTGCTCAGAAATCATTGAGAACGAACCTTGATGAGAGTACTGTTTACCACCCCAAATCAAAGGGACGAGGTAAATTAACAATACAAAATACTATAAGCGCTGTTCTATGTTTGAATGATTGACCTTTGGTAATAGACCGTATGATCATTTTCCTTTGGAGAGATTATCATTGATAATTATCGTATTAGGATCGAGATCTAATCTTGTTAGGATATAAATATTAGAGCATCTGTAAGCAGGAGTTGAGATGAAGACACCCGACATACACCCATTGTGAGTTGGACATGTCTTCTGGGTTTAAGGTTTCCTATGATGGTAAACCTAACCTTACAAAATACCCGACCCGCGAGATCTGAAATGATTGTTGAAATTAGGATCTGATTATTGACTGCCGGTAGTGGGCAAGAGGTTATGTGAATATGAAATGTAGATCTTGAAGTGCCAAATGGGTAGCGAAGTTATGCCACAATTTTTAACCTTGGAAAAATGAATTCATGATCTGACAAATCATGGGATATAAGTACCCGTTGTATGGGACCATTGAGATGATGTAAAAGATTGGTTTGAAAGGCAAATAAGTTGGATCTACCCTAGGACTTTAAGAGCTGCGTGAATTATGTTTCGTATATCGAACTTGATAAAATGTCTATCAAGTAAGAATCTGATTGTTTCTTAGTAAAGCTTAGATCGGCGAAAAGTTGCATTCATCAGAAACCCGTGAACATCATGGATAGAGAAAGTAAGTCAACATTTAGCCTGATCTTATTCCCGTAGTTATGTTTGATGAAACTCGTGTATTGTAATAGATTACACTTGTGAGAAAAGACCGAATGTGGAGGGAATACCCACATGGATTTAACTCTATAAGAAGCGAGTAGTAAGGTAAGATGATCTTTGAGGACAAAGATCCTGTTTAGGGGTAAATGCTGTGACAATCCGTCAATTTATGATTGATATTTTATTCTCAATATTTAATTGAAAATATTATTTTAATGTTATAGTATGAACTCACTTATTTTTGGGAAGTAATTTGAATTTACGTCTTGAAGTAGCGTCGACTACGTCTAAGCCGGAGGATTCAACGTTGCGTGCTTACGTTTACATACACCGTCTTTGGTGACAGTCCGACATTTCAGAAAATAAATTTGTCCATGAATATTATTTTGGAGTTTTAAATTTTTGTTGGTTCATAAACTCACAAATTTACGAGAAGAGATTAGGACTTACGATTTTATTTTAACGCCCTTTACGACTAAACCGGAAACCCTAGGATTACGTATTTACGTTTTCGAACTCCGTTTTCGATGAGACAATTTTTATTGAATTCGTTTTGTGCCGTTGATCCATAATTTATAAAAATGTTTTTCGTAAAACGACCCGAGGGCACGCAAATCGAGGAAACTAGAATCGAGGAGTACCCGTAAATAAATGGGGATGAGACAAGTGGGACACTTGCCCCACCCCCATTCAAACCGGCCTAAAGGAAGCTACCACACCAATTTGGTGGCAAGTTTTTAGTTAGTAACTTACACTTGTAAGTTAGCTTAATACTTAAGCTCATTTTCACCCACCAAACTAACAAAACCACCTTAACATTACCACTTGCTCATTCACACACATGCAAACTACTCCAAACTCTCCTCCCTCTCTCTTCCTTGCCGTCCCAAATTCAAGAAGAAACACCCCATTCATACAAATTTTAACCACAAACATATGTTATAATTAACATATGTTAATCTCCATTGAAAAATATGAAGATTGGTGCAAGTTATAACATCCAAGGAGGAGTTTCCATGGAGTATTAGGGCTGATTTTCCACAAGGTATTCATGAAGATTGGTGGTCTTGAAGATGGTGTTGGCTATGCACAAGTTTCTCCATCAAAATCCATGTTTTGATCATAACCTACATCAACTTGGAGGTATAAAGATTGTCCTCCTCATCTTCTTGTTATTTTTGATTATGTAATCTTGTATTTCTTTTACTTATGTATATGTATATGATGATGAATGATGATTAAAAATATTGTGTGGGGATTTGGTGTTGATAAACATGCTTAAAAAGATGAAAGACTATAAGAAACAAGGCTAAAATCTTGTTTAAATTTGTTGGCTGTATAAAACAATAAAGAAACATGTCATGAACTGATAAAATGATGAAGTAGAATTAATACACAGTAAGCTATGGGTTTTGTACACATGTGAGAGTTGGCCATGCAATGGAATCATTGTAATGAGTAAGATATGATCAAAACAAGTTTAAGATACAAATCTGAGTTCTCTGTTTTGGACAATTTTTAGAAAATACTTAGAGGATGATTCAACAGTAGCTATAGGAGAGCTAAATGGAGCACATATCATTTAGTTTATGTGATAAAAATTTGAGCTTCTATCTCCATATAGAACTCTAGATATGGCAGTTTTGGTGAAGATGAAAATAAAAATCAGATTTTTGGAAATTAAAGTATAATACTATTATATAAGCACTCAAAATTTAATAGTATAAAATATAAATTAAAACCCACTAACTTATATAATACATTTAAATAAATATGTACAATGGTAAATAAGTGGACATTTTATAAAAATGGTAACTTGTTAAGTTTTATAAGTTATAAAACTATAAACATGATTTTTACGACTTTTTCGGCTAATACCGTAAAATTAACATTTTTGTTAAATAAAACTCAGATGGTTGGACCCGTCTAATGTAAACTTTATAAAACTCATATACTGATATATAAACATATATAACAATTAAAAACCGATAAAACCCGAACTATAGGACATACGGACATTAACGAGCTAAGTAAACATATTGGACCAATAATTGGACTGAATAAGTTAAACTCTTAAAAAAATAACTTATTGGGATTAACCCATTTGGGCCCAACCTGTAAAGTTTAAATACTGATAATATAAGTATAAAATGGATTAAAACAATTTAAAGAACTTATAATAAGTTTATTGGACTTAAAACACGTAAATAGGTAAAACTAGAAAACTAGTATAAAAGTTATCGACACACAACACAAAAATGAGTAAATGAGAATACGTAAACCCACTTGATCATCATATATAAAATCATCATATGTATACATAATTGTTATTTTTATAAATTCATTGGACATGAGTCTAAGACTAGTATTATTTGTCTAGGTTTCCGTGATTGAAGCACGTACCGTACATCCGAATTGCCGATAACCCGCCTTCCCACATCAACGTGAGTTCATAGCCTCGCACTCTTTTAAATGTTTCTATAAATGTTTTATAAACCCGTGAGGGAGATAACATGTTAGTTTTTATAAAATAGGACACCATTTGTCCCGATTGTTTGTTTATTGATTTGGACCCGAATGATTGTATGACCCGATTGTTTGACCCGATAAATGATTAAAGGACCCGATAGATGAAATTAAATGGATTATTAAAGTTAGGTTATGTCACTAAAAGTCCCATTAGCATGAATTGTGAACTACCGGGATTTGGTAGACGCTTGTGCATATAATAGTACTATTTGGGGACGATCACCCCAGTTCGCGCCTTGACGGTTGATCCCCGTCGTGGCACATTGATTGGTAAGCGAATTTAAGTATGAGAAGATTTCCATAGCGTGACCTTTGTGACGACACGCTACTTTAGATGGGCAAATTGAGTATCGGGTTAGCTACCCGTTGTTGGTTTAGTAAGGTAACAATGTCATGCGGCTTATAATAATCCAAAACTAACGAAATACTACTAGACTCTCCGAATTACGATGTATTGCCTGACTAGCAATACAGGGTCATACTATTGATATTATGTTTGTGTTTTGGTTTGCATAACCATATTCATATAACGGTTTTTATTTTTATACAACGTCATAAGACGTATTGTATGATGTTTTTACGACATTGGCTCGTATAATGATTTTTAAGGCAAATGCCTATATTATGATTTTGATGAATATTTGTATAAAATGACTTTGGCTATTTGATGGCCTATTAAAATGATTTGTACAAAATGATTTTCAGTAATAATTTTATACTGATATTCTATTGATGGATTTTATTAAACTCTATGAATTCACTCGGCGTTATCGCTGACCTTTTCTTTTAACATGTCTTATCTCAGGTACTTGAAGGTAATTCTCGGGAAGACAACAAGAATTCATGGCCCGCACCTAAACAATATTTTCCATTCAAATACTTTGTAAAACTTTGTATGAAATATAATTACTTGGGACCGATGTAACTTTGATATTTATGATGGAAATGCTTTTCTATTAAAACGACGCGACTTTTAAGCGTTGTCTATGATGTGAGTAATGTGCTATCCCGTAACACCAACTAGTCTTCCGCTGTACTGAGTTGTATAAATTTGGGGGTGTTACAAATTTAATTGGTGAATGAAATTGACGATTTTTTAATTATTTTAATTACTTGACAACGTGTGACTTATCTAAGGATTTAATTTTCAAGGAAAACAATTTTGGAAACGTTCTATTATAGGAAACTTTCTATTTTAGTAAACTTTCTATTATAGGAGAAAATTATATACGCAGCTTTCCGTATGTGATTTCCAGTTGAACAATGTGGCATTTCTGGGCCATGTTATTTCAGTAGAAAGAAATTTCAGAAAATTCTGCGAAGGTGAAGGCCATCACCAGATGGTCAAGACCGACGCCCATGATTAAAGTATAATTTTTCTAGAACTCAGCTGACAGCTACCACAGAAATTGCTGACAGTTCTCACGAGTAGCTTTCCATGGCTAAGCTTACGCATCAAGGAGGGGACCTACACTAAACTTTGGTATTCCATAAGATCATACGCTAGGAGAAATCAATTTTACCGAGACTCATAATTCTTTCAAGACTATTCACCCAGATTCCATCAGAATGTACCATAAACCCAGGCAGAATTTGATAGAAGCAGTATAACACATTGATATAGCCACGCTCATATCTAGATGCCTGACATACTGCAGGTTCAAGATAGAACACCAACATGCTAGTGAGTTATTACAACCATTAGAAATTCCGAACCGAAATAAGATAGGATTCCATGGAAGTTATTATCAGATTACCACAGACTCAAGAGAAGAATGATACTACCTAAGTCTTTGTTGACCATTTAACCTAGCCTACACGTTCCTTTCACCCAAAAGGATTACGCAGTAGCAGATGTGTAGGAAATTTAGAAATAGATCGTACAATTTCACGGCATGCCATCAACAATCATGTCAGATAGAAATTCATGTTCGCGAATTTAGCTTACGTTCATGTTCACGGTCACGTTTACGTTCGCCTTCACATTTACGTCTCACGTTCACATAATGATGATGTTTCAGTCCATATTTTGTGTTATCTCATGATTTAAGTTCACGTTCGCGTTCGTGACATTGTTCACGTTCAGCTTGTTACTGAATACGGTTATAGAAAGCTTAAGAAACCAGACTCAAGTTTAGCACAGCCTTTCCATACACAGGCAGACGTTTCACGTCTTAGGCCGTATCGTTTGGCATTCCTTCCTCAGTCAGCATACGTTCATGATATGTCCTAGTATCACGTTCACAGTATGTTTCACGTATCACGTTCACGATATATTCCATGCCCAACGTTCATCAACTGATCTCGGACTACGTTCACCATTGCTCACGTAGCACGTTCACAGTTGTTCATGTAGTTCGTCCCTATATGTTTTAGCAGCTTGCCCAGAGATATAAATGTTATCTTTTCAGGTTAATTATACGTATCGTTTCATGTATATGCATGTTATAACTTCTCTTTTCGATCTGATTCAGAAATCCATCCCAAATATGGAATCAGAAACTCTTCAGCATTGTCAGGACAGGGTCATTAAGACCAAGCTTTGCATTGGGTCAGGATCTTTGAAGTAACCGGTTCGAGCGGGATGCCACTTGAAACGGAGGAGTCCATCCGGACATCTCATCCTTTTCCTTCAATAATTCAGTTAAGTTCTTTCGGTCATGTTACGTTCCATGTCCTCTTCAGCCATGTCATGTTCCATGTTCACTTCAGTCATGTCACGTTTATACCCTTGCAGCAGCATTAAGTTCTAATTCGAGGAAGAATTATCCTTTCAGCTTACATGTCTTTTCAGCTTACGTGTTCTTTCAGTCCTTATAACTTCATCAGCTTATTTCCTTTAATTCGTGGACGAATTTTTCCTTTTAGAGAGGGAGAATTGTAAAGCTGCAGCATTATCGCATCCTTAATTCGAGGACAAATTATTTTTTTTAGAGGGGAAGAATTGTAAAACCCGTTTTCAAAATACAAGAATATTAATTATACGCAGTCACGAATTTATTTAACGTTATAAAAATCATTTATTCAGAGGACGAATTATACATATTCAAGTAATTACAGTTGGTATTATATATTCAGTAGATAAATAATACAAGTCAAGTTTCAAAAACGAGTATGTAAACACGTACACACACGTTATATAATTAAACGCGAAATGAAAATATAAAAAGTATGCATACATTATGTTGGGCCATAGCTTATTAAATAAAAGAAGGAAGGAGAGTCTGGGCCTTTGAGCCTGACCCAATGCCAAAAGAAAAAAACAACAACGGGGGTTTAACCCTTTCCCATTTTCACAAACAGTAAAAAAAGGTATGGTTTGTTTGGTGTGTTGAAGAACTGACGACAGAAAAACCAAGACAAAAAAAGGGCGACGGCTTGGGTTGATCACTCATTCGTTTGTGTAATCATTATTCCTCTAATAACACAAATCAAGGTAATACTTAATCCTACTCGTTCTTAAGTGATCACAAATCTCATTTGTTATAATCAAAAAAATGTTTTAAATCAAAGAGTAACCATGAAATCAATGATTCGTGTGTGAGTTTTGGGGTGTTGCACGCAAACCGAGACACACCAGGTGTCCTCGGTGTTTGTTTTATGTGACCCATTCGTATAGGATGTTAGTTGGGGTTGGACAACAGCGAACTTGAAATCACTAGGTGTGTTTGGTTTATAGACAGTGGGTAAAAGGGGCAGTTAAGGGGGCGTTTGGGTTTATACAACAAACAGTGGGAACCAAAAAACAAGCAGTGGGAACCGAAAACTAAACAGTGGGAATATAACACAGGGCAGCAGGAACAAGTAGCAAAGTTGTGGGACCACAAGGGGCTGATGTTTGACTGACGCCAGCATATGGGCCTCGGTTGGGCTAACCCGAGACATGGGTGTCTCGGGAATGTTTTGGGCTCGGGTTTCGAGTACATGTTATATATTATATTGCAAAGGGTTTATTTAAGTTAATTATATCATTTTATAAAAATAAGTTTTATAAATAAATTATCCAAATTATTTTGGTTATTAATTTAATTGGTGAATTAAATTGACGATTGTTTAATTATTTTAATTACTTGACAACGTGTGACTTATCTAAGGATTTAATTTTCAAGGAAAATAATTTTGGAAATGTTCTATTTTAGGAAACTTTCTATTTTAGGAAACTTTCTATTTTAAGAAACTTTCCATTTTTAGCAGGTTACTTATAATAATATTATAATACCAGAATACAGTATAATACAATAATCAGAATCTAGTATATTATATAGTAATCAGAAGTACATAAAATATATTAATCAATGTATATTTTAAGACAGTCAGATTCACCAGTTTATACGCAACGAGTCAAATAATTCGAGAATACGCAAAATGACTTAAGAACAGTAATAAACAGTAATAAGAGACTATAATGAGACGAATCATTCATGTCCCGTATTCGTGTAGCTATTGTGAAGTCAGAGTAGGAGTTTCATCTGTTTTCTCTTCAGTCAGACTAGACACAAGGTACGGATTTTCCGTCCTTCTATATGGACTTTCTTCTATGCATGATTAGGATTCCCCGTCAACAGCCAACTGTTTTTCCCAGTATATGTTTAAATTATCAGTAATTATTTTAATAATTAAGATATTACGTGAGCTTTATATACAAGCTTGACCAGTTATATGTACTAGTTACGGAGGTATCGTAACCATGACACTTGAGACACTGGTGTCATGACTCACATGGGGGAGAGTGATATTCCGCAGCGTCCCATTCACCTCAGCTTGACCATTTTATCAGTATTATTCGTGGGGCGTATGGATGCATCCTACGCTTATCAGTTCATAGTTATCAGGTGAATGTGGTGTGTTCTCTACATCCTTCACATTGGAGCTGATCCCTCCGCCCAACACATTATATAGAGGTCACCCCTCTAAAGCATGACGAGGTCACCAACCTAGTTATTCATGCAACTGTTTTTTCAGCACATGAACTATATAAGCTCTTGGCAATTAAAATACAGTAAATGCATGTTTTCAAATTTTTAATAGATAACAATTCAGCTCTATTATTTATAAATCAGACCTTACAAATTATACACAGATTTCTGCTGCAACATTACTTATCAGTCTTACATTTTCTGTATTTATCATCTTCTTCATTTCAGTATTTCTTATCATGCTTTGTATCCGTTCACTGAGCGTTATTGTAACACCCCATTTTAAATAAATGGAATGTCACGCGTAATTATGGCGTGTCGTCAAAGCATACAAGGATAAATGTTTAAAACATTACATGACCATAAAAAGGAAATACCGGAATCAAACATCGGTAGTCCAAAAGTAAAGCTCATCACACACAAACATAAGTACTGTAAATGAAAGGACTAAACAATGTCCATGGAAAGAGTATCAAAGTATAGATAATGCATAAAGTAAAGAAAGGCTAGAAAGCTTCCTGTCCATATGCACGTACGCTTAAAGTCTACGAGCGTCCCTGAGTACCTGGCGTTTTGGGAACATGAAAAGGAAAACGGCTGAGCAATACGCTCAGTGCACGGATGTACAATAAAGCATGAATAATATAAGCATATAAGCATAAAACAGTGGAAGAAACTAAGTCCTGGATAACCCGGTTAAGTCTTAATAAAACTGATTTTATAGATTGAAAAGCCTTATGTTCATCTTGTAAAAACTGTTTAACATATTTTACCATTAGCCAATATAGGTCATGAAAATCAATGTTGCATGAATACTTGGAGGGGTGACCTCGTTATGCAAATTAGAGGGGCTGCCTCTAATTTAATATACTGGTTTTTGGGTAAGAGGGATCAGCTCCTTGTGAATGATGCAAGGCACACACCACATTCACACTGATTAATCTGCTGAAAAATATGTAACTAGGATGCACCCATACGCCCTACATGATAAATATAATAATATGGCCAAAAGCTGAAGGGACGGCACGAGCAATCACTCCGCCGTGGGGAAGTCATAACACCAGTGCCTCTAGTGTTATGGTTATGGTACCTCCATAACTAGGTGAAACTGGTCATGCATGTATTTGGCTTCATGTATTCTAATTTAAACATAAGCAATCAAACATATAAACTTATACTACGGGAAAACAGTTGCCTGCACACGGGGAATCCTAATAAGGAAAGAATGTCCATACTGAAAGGACGGGAATCCGTACCTTATGTCCAGTGAACGAAGAAGACGAACGGAAGAGAGTCCTACTTCGGTATCACTAATGCTACATAAATACATACGTGTATAAGTATCTGATTACTAAATACGTAACTGGTTTTATATCATGTCTTAGCTTGTTTTATATGTTCATGTCATGTTCTACTATTTTAAGCTTTATACTGTGTTTATCTTATATTCTATCTATTCTTATTAAGTATTACTTGTATTTCATGTATTATTATACTTGATGTGTAATAATAAGTAACTTTCTAAAAATAGCAGGTTTCCTCAAATAGAAAGTTTCCAAAATTAGAAAGTTACCAAAAATAGAAATTTTCCAAAAATAGAAAGTTTCCAAAAATAGAAAGTTTCCAAAAATAGAATTACTGCTTAAAATAGATAAGTTTCTAAAAATAGAAAGTTTCCATAAATAGATTAGCTGCCTTAATTAAATAAGTTTCTAAAAATAAAAAGTTTCCATAAATAGATATAAGCTGGTTAAATAAGCTAATTACATAAGCTTAAGTGTTTTCTGATTATTGGTCTAAGTCATGTAGTTATAAAGTATAGTTTATTAATTATTTCATGTAAATTAAATAAACTATAGGTTAAAAGTATTTAATTAAATATATCATGATTTTAATTAAATAAATGTAAAATACTTAGGTTAAAACATGCATTATTAGCTATTAATAATATAACCTAAGTCATGCTAACTAATTAATTATAGTCATGGTTTTAAATAATTAATTAATTATAAAGTCTATTTAAATATAAATATTTAGGTTAAAATTCATGAGCTAATAATTAAATTTTATAACCTAAGTCATGTACATTAAATTAATCATGTCATGTTTTTATTAATTTAATTTTAAAATATAACTAGTAAAATCATAAATCTTAAAAATAATTTAAGAACCGGACCCGTGACTAAAAACCATGAACCGGACCCGTAACTAACACCATAACCCGAACCACGTCGGGTTTCCCCTTGGTTTTGCTGCTACCGTGGGACCACCACCACCATACCTAGACCATATGGTCTCGGTGGTGGGTAATAAGCCAAGCCGAGACCCCTATGGGGCTCGGTTAGGCGTCGGCTAGACCACAAACACCCCTAAAACATTGATTTGATTCACCCCATAATCATTGACATGTTTTAATAATTGTTTTTAATTAGTTAATTAAAACACCATGATTTTATGTGATTCATTAAATCAAAACATAAAAGAAAAGGTTAAAAAGGTTATACCGATTACGTGAAACAAATGAGGATGAACACACACGAATCCTTGCAAAATTTCCAAGATCAAAATCAACCCGAACACCCCCTTGTGATGATGTATAACCAGCGGCCAAAGAGGAACCAAAGGAAGAACTAGGGTTTTTTCTATTTTCAATATTTTGTGAATAATGAACATGTTTTACTCATTTTTTCCTAATTAGTTAAATTTTGCATGGGCTAAGCCCATGCTTCTATGTATGCCGCGGGTAGGGGGCCCCACATGGGGCGTACTTTTCTCGAGTCTAAATATTATAGTGTATTCTCGTGTTTTACCGTGTTCGTGTTTTACGTGTTCTAATTAATTATTAATCGTGACTTAATATATTTATTTGTGTTCGTAATGAATATACATACGTAAATAATATTAGCTCGTGATTAAATTACGTTCATGATTTCATGATCGCATGTTCGTGATTATAATTATTATTGGAATAATTATCGTCTGTTCATACGTAATAAATACTTATCGTGTTCTAACACGTACTTAATACTTAAAATTCTTATATGTGAAACATAACGTGCTATAAAAAGAAAGTTCTAATCATGTACGTACGATCTTAAGGGTACTATTCATGGTAAAAGCATGCGGGTTTTACAACTCTTCCCCCCTAAAAAGAATAATTTGTCCCCGAATTATAGATAAAGTAAACTGGAAAAGAAGAACATACCCGAATTCAAAATATGAAATGAGGGTAAGAAGCCCATATAGACTCCTATGTTTCCCAAGTGGCTTCCTGCTCGGTATGATCCCTCCAAAGGATTTTGACGAATGGAATCGTCTTCCTTCTCATGATTCGTTCTTGTCTGTCAAGAACTCGTTCGGGTTCTTCTATGAAAGTGATATCTTCACGTATTTGTTCCAGTGGACACTGAACCATGTGAAGGGGATGATACTAGTACCCTCTGAGTAAGGACACATGAAACACATTGTGTACATGCGAAAGCTGCGGAGGTAACGCTAAACGGTAAGATACTTCACCGACTCGTTCAATGATATCAAACGGTCTGATGAAACGAGGACTGAGCTTCCCTTTAACCCCGAAGCGTCTAACACCACGTGCCGGCGAAACCTTAAGAAAGACGTGATCTCCTACGTTAATATGTATGTCCCTACGATGGTTATTTACGTAACTCTTCTGACGTGACCGTGCTTCTTGAAGTTTCTTCTTAGCTACTGCGACCCTCTCATTAGTCATCTCTATGATCTCTGAGTGTTCGCTCACCAACCTGATCCTAACAGATTGGGGCACGACACTTTCTGCCATACAACATCTCGAAAGGAGCACACTTGATACTTGCGTGCCAACTATTGTTGTATGCAAACTCCACCAAACAGATATATTCGTCCCAATCACCCGTCCATTCCAACGCACATGACCTCAACATATCATCCAATGTCTGAATCGTTCGCTATGACTGCCCGTCTGTTTGAGGATGAAAAGCCGTGCTAAGCTTAAGTTGTGTACCCCAAGCTTTCTGCAGACTCTTCCAAAATCGCGAAGTGAAACGAGGATCTCTGTCTGAGACGATGCTGGATGGATCACCGTGGAGTCTCATGATCTCTCTTCTATACGTATCAGCGAGTTTACTGACCGAATCTTCCTTGCGGATCGGTAAGAAATGAGCTGATTTGGTAAGTCGATCTACGATAACCCAAATTTCATCGTGCTTCCTCTTGGTTGGCGGAAGAACAGTAACAAAATCCATGGTGATTTTGTCCCACTTCCACTCTGGAATATCTAACGGTTGAAGGAGACCGCCAGATCGCTGATGCTCGATCTTAACCTGCTGGCAGGTAAGACATTTGGAGACGTAAGTGGCAACATCCTATTTCATACCACTCCACCAAAAGTACTGCTTGATGTCATGGTACATCTTAGTCGAACCAGGATGTATAGAGAATGAGGAGCTATGAGCTTCAGCTAACAAGGCTTCTCGGAGTTCTTGATCATCAGGAACACAAAGTCTCGTGCCCTGCCATACGATACCATCTGCATCTACTCTGAATTCTGTCTGCTTCTCCAAATTTTGAACTATCGCCCAGATTTCTCCATCATCTTTCTGAGCTTCCTTGATCTTAGAGAATAACTCAGGTTCCACTCTAAGATTAGCCCAGTAACCGTGTTGTCCACGTACCATGATCTCTATGTCTAGTCACTCTAAGTCTCTTATGATTTCCTCCTTAATCTGAATGTCGTTGATCATTTCGGACTTCCTGCTAAGTGCATTTGCTACTACATTCGCCTTTACGGGATGATACTACAGATTAATGTCATAATCCTTCAACAGCTCTAACCGTCTCCTCTGCCTCATGTTCAATTCGCGCTGAGTGAAGATATACTTCAAGCTCTTGTGGTCCGTGAAAATGTCACATGATTCTCCATATAAGTAGTGTCTCCATATCTTCAATGCAAACACGACTGCAGCAAGTTCCAAGTCATGCGTAGGGTAATTTTCTTCATAAGGCTTAAGCTGCCGTGAAGCGTACGCGATCACTTTCCCATGTTGCATGAGAACACAGCCAAGTCCCTTCCCCGATGCATCACTGTAGATTTGAAATCGACCCATACTAGATGGGAGAGTAAGAATAGGTGCAGATACTAGCTTCTGCTTCAGGTCTTCAAAGCTCTTCTCTCGTTCTTCAGTCCAGACGAATTTCTCCCCTTTTCGCATCAGTTTGGTCAATGGTAGTGCTAAGCGGGAAAAGTTCTCCACGAACCTACGGTAATAGCCAGCTAAGCCTAAGAAACTGTGGACTTCAGTCGCTGATGTCAGCCTCGGCCACTTAGTTATAGCCTCAGCCTTCGCTGGATCCATAGTGATTCCTTCTGCTGACACAATGTGGCCTAAGAATGCCACCTTGTCTAACCAGAACTCACACTTGGAGAATTTAGCACACAGCTGCTTCTGGCAAAGAATCTGTAGTACTTTACGAAGATGGTCTTCGTGTTCCTCCTTGGACTTTGAGAAAATCAGGATGCCATCGATGAAGACAATGACGAACTTGTCTAGAAATTCATGGAAGATTCTGTTCATCAAATCCATGAACACTGCTGGAGCGTTGGTCAGGCCGAATGGCATGACTACAAATTCGTAATGGTCATAACGTGTACGGAAAGCAGTCTTGGCGATGTCCTGCTCCTTAACCCGTAGTTGATGATAGCCTAACCTAAGATCAATCTTGGAGAAGTGTTTGGCCCCTTGGAGTTGGTCAAACAGATCGTCTATACGCGCACTACAACAAAATGAAGCTAACGCAACACTGTTAAAGTGTTGTATTATGTCGTTTAAATGTTACCTTACGCCTAATGCAACACTTTATCAAGTGCTCCTTTATGTAACGTCGCCTTAGGTATGTACAACACTTATATTGGATAATGTGTCTCTTTTTGAAAGTGTTGCCAATGTTTTGCGAATGTAATACTTTAAATTGCAACACTTTTTACACTCAAACACAACACTTCCTACACTAAATGCAAAACTTGTATACTCAATTGCAACACTTTTTACATCAAATACAACACTATTAGAATCAAAATACAACACGTTTTTTATGTAGATGTGTCACTTTTTTATTTTTCATTGCGAGGTATGCAACACTTTATTGCACCATGTGTGACACTTTTTGTTGTTTTATACCATGTTATATATGCAACACTTTATAAATTTAGTACAGTAACACTTTTCTTTCATACAACACAATTCATTTTCATACAACACCATAAAAATAGAAGTGCAATATATAAAAAATAATATCATGTCGTAGTCTGACAAATTATCTGATGTAAGATAACTAACATAGTGGTGTAAAAAACCTATCTAGTTACAATCCTAAAAATGTGACATCTTTGTAAATCCACTCGCAAGGCAGACCAAAGCAACGTTTCCTGTTATACATAAAGATGATATTCCATTAGTTTTTTGTCTTAATACTATGCAATAAAAAGGGTAACAAAGTACCATATATTCCAATGGTAATAACTACTATCAGACAACTATAATATACAAAGCTTACATACCTGAGTTTTAAAAACAATGGCGTTAGTTTCAGAGATGGAGAAAGAGTACCCCTGGGACCTATGTATGAAAACAAAAAAGCTTAAATAACACACCGACTGATAGATTTTGAAAGTATAAAAAAAACTCAAGAATGTATTTCACTCCTAAACTACGAGATTCTAATGGAGAAACCATGTTTGAGGCATATCAAGTCTCTAGAAAAGTTATTTCAAGATATGGCGTTAAAACTATTATGTGTGTAAACTATAGTTTTTAACGTTTATATGACTAACATATATTGAGGATTTTCCATGTCAAGATGCAGCTTCAAATCACCATATGTTAAAATGACGTGTGGTTAAAAATTGTTGCAAATTTTGGTTGAAGCTCGACCCATTCATACTGGACATTTCAATCATTTTCGTTTACGTATTTGTTTAAAAAATCAAACTAGGGGTGTCGATAAATCCGACCCGACCTGAACCCGACCCGAGTATATTCGGGGCGGGTTAGTCGGGTTCAAAATTGAATTCGGGTTAATCGGGTCAACGCGACTAACCCGAATTCGAAATCCGTTCGGACATCGGGTAAAAAAATTATACTTGACTCGAGTTCGGGTCAACCCGATTGACCCGCATAAGTTTTTTTTTGTTTTTTTTTATAACTAAATTTAATTTAATTTCTATTTGAAAAATATTTTAAAGAAGTTTTATTTCATATTTTACCCATACTCGGGTTGACCCGAACCCGAATAGACCCGAACC
This sequence comes from Glebionis coronaria, assembly GCA_025667525.1. NCBI lineage: Eukaryota > Viridiplantae > Streptophyta > Magnoliopsida > Asterales > Asteraceae > Glebionis > Glebionis coronaria. The sequence continues at coordinate 51,690,011 of CM046879.1, read as the reverse complement.
TAACTAACCCGAGTTCAACTCAGGGCGGGTTCGGGTAAATTATTTTTACCCTCAACCCGAACTCGACCGGACCTGAATAACCCGAACCCGACCAACCCGACCCGATTCCCAACCCTAGTAGCAACCTATTAAAGAACATTGGGTCAACTGAAGAAACAAAAGAATACCTATAACTAACCAAATAAGACCATGACCAAAAGACAAACTATGGTTCATATTTTCAAGATAAGCAATTAAGAATTTGAAGCATTATTCATGACATAATATTGTAAAGATGATAAACATGTGCATCAAGCAACCAGTGCCACAAATCATTACCAATGACATTACCGAATCTTCAAATCCTCAACATGTTGAGGAATAACTTGTATAGAGTTCTATTTATTACAGAAACTGAAGAGAAATCAAAGTAGTTTCATTAACCTAGAAGCAAGTCACAGGCCGCCTAACGATATTAAATCGAAAACCATGTTATTCTTTGTAAAATGTTGTGGTTTCTGTTTTATAGTAGATGATAAATGTGTTTGCTAGGACTAGATATAAAGAAGTATCGATCCCAAAAAATCACTATTAAATACCATATAACCTAACGAGTGATCATATGTTCTCTGTCTCGCCTCTTTCGCCGACCCTTTTTTATCTTCTAATTATAAAACGTAGATAAGTTTTTGTTTTTTTTTGCCATTGTTCTTTGGTTCTATCATTTTTTCAAAGAGAAGTATAGAATCATATATGCAGACCCATATGATTTATTATTAAGATATTTTAGATGGCATTAACTAACCTAAAGTATAATGAATAATCATGTTGTCAGCAGTTGATGTCTGACCTATTTTGTTTGTATCATTTGGTGAAGACGCTTGTTTAGCTAGAGTGTTGCAGGCCACATTGTACATTTCAAAACAAGAAGTCTCACTTTTGAAGGCTTTTAGTACCTATTACATGGTGATAGTTATTCTAATGCACATATAAATATTCATACATATAGAATAGGTAAGGGTTTTCTCTTACCTTATCCAGACAGTAAAAGCCTACATCACGGAACTTCTTTGCTTTCTTACTTGCATACTGATGTTTCAACACTCAAATTGGAATTTTCAAAGGATGGATCACCAGAAGAAATTGTTGTATGACATGATCCACAAAGAGAGTACAACACTTCCAATAGATTCTCCTTTTCCTATCAGATATAGAAAGAATCAATTAAAAATAACTTTATAAATAGAACAAATACATATATTCATCTACTATACTATATAACATTCACATAGATATGTAATTTATGCCTATACACATAAATCAATAAAAAGACTACTTAACTTAAATTACATTCGCTAGGAAACATAAAACATGCTCTATATGTGTTTAGAAATCAGCAACCACACTCTAATAAACAATCTTCTAACATCGCTATTATATCCAAAGCTTCATTGACCAATAGGAAACACATCTTGCATCGACCAATCCAAAAGTAATGATCCAAAAAATTGCATGCTCAAAAGAACTAAACCAAGTAATAGATACATAAATCTTAAGTTCGAATAAAATAGTCACCAAAAAAGTTGTATGCAATTCCCCGTTGCTACTGAGTTTAGTGAACCGTATTAGTAAGGATATGTACCTTCAAATCTATACAATAGTAGCATCAAGTAATAGGCACAAAGCAGTTGCACCGTTGTAGGAAAGTGACATAAAGCACATCACCTCCACAAATAACAACCTAAAGATAAAAGAAAAAAAATTGAGCAATGCAACACAAAAACGTTAACTCTGGTTCAGACCCATTTTGATTAAATCAGGAAAGAACACCGCATCCGGAATGAGTAGCGATACGAAGAATCCCGCCTTTTATCCCCGGGATTAAGTTAGGACCTATTTCCACTTGGAACCACACCAATCCAGTCAACACCAAATGTATTTATTGAAGCATTTTATCAAACACTTTAGCCACAACTAATAATGGTTTCACTGAAGCATTTTTCAAACACTTATCACACACGAAAAAATGCATACGTACTATACAATCGATGGACTAAACAAATGAAATCGCCTAATCATAATCATCTTAATCATAATAATATAACCACTAAAAAAACATAACTAAATTTATTTTACCAGAACTATCAAAATAGAGCTATATAACGATTATGAAGCCTAAATGATGAAGATAACTTTTCGATTCAGAAAGTTGGTTGATTGTAGTGATGGAGCTGCTGGTGTATGTGGTGGTTGGTGATGGATGTTGTGGTTGGTCCTAATTTTTTGCCTTAAAGAGGGCTTTCATGTCAAGAAGAAATATGGCGATGATAGTGTGAGAAATTTACGGATATTACCAAGAAGGAATACCATGAGAGAGGAGGGAAAAGCTGATTTGTGGGGAAATAAATTTTGGAGGAGCGGGAACATTTTAGCTTAAAATTTCCTTTTAGAGGGGAAGGAGGCAGTTGAAACTTGAAACTTTTTAGGTTTACATGTCGCTTTAATTTAAAAGGTTGCAACACTTATAAAAAATGCTGCAATAGAATTACAAATGCAACACTTAACTTTAAAATGTTGCCTAATGTTAGTAGTTCAAACAAAAGCAACACATTTTTATAGTGTTGCTCATATATTGTTGCATTAGCCTTATTTTGTTGTAGTGGCGGCTGTGGATACCTATTCCTCATAGTAATCTTGTTGAGCTCGTGATAGTCTATGCAAAGACGCATACTGCAGTCCTTCTTTTTAACAAATAAGACCGGTACGCCTCATGGAGATGCGCTCGGTCGAATGAAACCTCGTTCTAGAAGTTCTTGCAATTGATCCTTTAGCTCCTTTAACTCTATGGGAGCCATGCGATAAGGAGCCTTGGAAATAGGTTCAGCTCCTGGGATGAGCTCGATATTGAATTCCACTTCTCGTGCAGGTGGTATGCCCGGAAGTTCTTCTGTAAATACATCTTGGAATTCCGACACTATAGGCTGATCCTGAATTAATGGAGATTCAACATCCATGTCGTGGACCGTAGCTAGATAACCCTCGCAGCCATGTGACAGTAGTGCACGTGCTTGCAGGGTAGATATGATTTGTACAGACCTTCCTGGTATGAAGCATTTTGTGAATGTACTCTGGTGCATTAACATCACCGAAGATGACTCTATATGAATGGCAGTATATGGTAGCATGATGCTTGAATAGCCAATCCATGCCCAAAATCATGTCAAAGTCATTCATGTCTAGAAGAAGTGCGTCAACAGGACGAACCTTATCATCAAATTCTAGGGGAAGACTCTTGTATACATGGGTGATTAATACAGAGCCCCTCAAGGGCGTGGAAATACTGAGTCTATTATCTAGTGGTATGGGGAGCATCCTAATGTTCTTGGCATAAGCAGTAGAAATGACCGAGTGAGTAGCACCCGTATCAAAAAGAACACACGCAGCCTGACCATACATATACAAGATTCCACTGATGGTACCTGTAGACTTGTTGGCCTGATCTCGAGATGTCGTGTAGAAGCGTCCAGTGGTAGGAGGCGGCTTAGTATCAGCATGTCACAATTTGCCCTCCATCTCGCCCTTACGGCAGTCTTTCATGCGATGGCCAGGGAGACCACACTTGAAGCATGAGTCAGTGTCACGACGACATGGTAAAAGCATGCGGGTTTTACAACTCTTCCCCCCTAAAAAGAATAATTTGTCCCCGAATTATAGATAAAGTAAACTGGAAAAGAAGAACATACCCGAATTCAAAATATGAAATGAGGGTAAGAAGCCCATATAGACTCCTATGTTTCCCAAGTGGCTTCCTGCTCGGTATGATCCCTCCAAAGGATTTTGACGAATGGAATCGTCTTCCTTCTCATGATTCGTTCTTGTCTGTCAAGAACTCGTTCGGGTTCTTCTATGAAAGTGATATCTTCACGTATTTGTTCCAGTGGACACTGAACCATGTGAAGGGGATGATACTAGTACCCTCTGAGTAAGGACACATGAAACACATTGTGTACATGCGAAAGCTGCGGAGGTAACGCTAAACGGTAAGATACTTCACCGACTCGTTCAATGATATCAAACGGTCTGATGAAACGAGGACTGAGCTTCCCTTTAACCCCGAAGCGTCTAACACCACGTGCCGGCGAAACCTTAAGAAAGACGTGATCTCCTACGTTAATATGTATGTCCCTACGATGGTTATTTACGTAACTCTTCTGACGTGACCGTGCTTCTTGAAGTTTCTTCTTAGCTACTGCGACCCTCTCATTAGTCATCTCTATGATCTCTGAGTGTTCGCTCACCAACCTGATCCTAACAGATTGGGGCACGACACTTTCTGCCATACAACATCTCGAAAGGAGCACACTTGATACTTGCGTGCCAACTATTGTTGTATGCAAACTCCACCAAACAGATATATTCGTCCCAATCACCCGTCCATTCCAACGCACATGACCTCAACATATCATCCAATGTCTGAATCGTTCGCTATGACTGCCCGTCTGTTTGAGGATGAAAAGCCGTGCTAAGCTTAAGTTGTGTACCCCAAGCTTTCTGCAGACTCTTCCAAAATCGCGAAGTGAAACGAGGATCTCTGTCTGAGACGATGCTGGATGGATCACCGTGGAGTCTCATGATCTCTCTTCTATACGTATCAGCGAGTTTACTGACCGAATCTTCCTTGCGGATCGGTAAGAAATGAGCTGATTTGGTAAGTCGATCTACGATAACCCAAATTTCATCGTGCTTCCTCTTGGTTGGCGGAAGAACAGTAACAAAATCCATGGTGATTTTGTCCCACTTCCACTCTGGAATATCTAACGGTTGAAGGAGACCGCCAGATCGCTGATGCTCGATCTTAACCTGCTGGCAGGTAAGACATTTGGAGACGTAAGTGGCAACATCCTATTTCATACCACTCCACCAAAAGTACTGCTTGATGTCATGGTACATCTTAGTCGAACCAGGATGTATAGAGAATGAGGAGCTATGAGCTTCAGCTAACAAGGCTTCTCGGAGTTCTTGATCATCAGGAACACAAAGTCTCGTGCCCTGCCATACGATACCATCTGCATCTACTCTGAATTCTGTCTGCTTCTCCAAATTTTGAACTATCGCCCAGATTTCTCCATCATCTTTCTGAGCTTCCTTGATCTTAGAGAATAACTCAGGTTCCACTCTAAGATTAGCCCAGTAACCGTGTTGTCCACGTACCATGATCTCTATGTCTAGTCACTCTAAGTCTCTTATGATTTCCTCCTTAATCTGAATGTCGTTGATCATTTCGGACTTCCTGCTAAGTGCATTTGCTACTACATTCGCCTTTACGGGATGATACTACAGATTAATGTCATAATCCTTCAACAGCTCTAACCGTCTCCTCTGCCTCATGTTCAATTCGCGCTGAGTGAAGATATACTTCAAGCTCTTGTGGTCCGTGAAAATGTCACATGATTCTCCATATAAGTAGTGTCTCCATATCTTCAATGCAAACACGACTGCAGCAAGTTCCAAGTCATGCGTAGGGTAATTTTCTTCATAAGGCTTAAGCTGCCGTGAAGCGTACGCGATCACTTTCCCATGTTGCATGAGAACACAGCCAAGTCCCTTCCCCGATGCATCACTGTAGATTTGAAATCGACCCATACTAGATGGGAGAGTAAGAATAGGTGCAGATACTAGCTTCTGCTTCAGGTCTTCAAAGCTCTTCTCTCATTCTTCAGTCCAGACGAATTTCTCCCCTTTTCGCATCAGTTTGGTCAATGGTAGTGCTAAGCGGGAAAAGTTCTCCACGAACCTACGGTAATAGCCAGCTAAGCCTAAGAAACTGTGGACTTCAGTCGCTGATGTCAGCCTCGGCCACTTAGTTATAGCCTCAGCCTTCGCTGGATCCATAGTGATTCCTTCTGCTGACACAATGTGGCCTAAGAATGCCACCTTGTCTAACCAGAACTCACACTTGGAGAATTTAGCACACAGCTGCTTCTGGCAAAGAATCTGTAGTACTTTACGAAGATGGTCTTCGTGTTCCTCCTTGGACTTTGAGAAAATCAGGATGCCATCGATGAAGACAATGACGAACTTGTCTAGAAATTCATGGAAGATTCTGTTCATCAAATCCATGAACACTGCTGGAGCGTTGGTCAGGCCGAATGGCATGACTACAAATTCGTAATGGTCATAACGTGTACGGAAAGCAGTCTTGGCGATGTCCTGCTCCTTAACCCGTAGTTGATGATAGCCTAACCTAAGATCAATCTTGGAGAAGTGTTTGGCCCCTTGGAGTTGGTCAAACAGATCGTCTATACGCGCACTACAACAAAATGAAGCTAACGCAACACTGTTAAAGTGTTGTATTATGTCGTTTAAATGTTACCTTACGCCTAATGCAACACTTTATCAAGTGCTCCTTTATGTAACGTCGCCTTAGGTATGTACAACACTTATATTGGATAATGTGTCTCTTTTTGAAAGTGTTGCCAATGTTTTGCGAATGTAATACTTTAAATTGCAACACTTTTTACACTCAAACACAACACTTCCTACACTAAATGCAAAACTTGTATACTCAATTGCAACACTTTTTACATCAAATACAACACTATTAGAATCAAAATACAACACGTTTTTTATGTAGATGTGTCACTTTTTTATTTTTCATTGCGAGGTATGCAACACTTTATTGCACCATGTGTGACACTTTTTGTTGTTTTATACCATGTTATATATGCAACACTTTATAAATTTAGTACAGTAACACTTTTCTTTCATACAACACAATTCATTTTCATACAACACCATAAAAATAGAAGTGCAATATATAAAAAATAATATCATGTCGTAGTCTGACAAATTATCTGATGTAAGATAACTAACATAGTGGTGTAAAAAACCTATCTAGTTACAATCCTAAAAATGTGACATCTTTGTAAATCCACTCGCAAGGCAGACCAAAGCAACGTTTCCTGTTATACATAAAGATGATATTCCATTAGTTTTTTGTCTTAATACTATGCAATAAAAAGGGTAACAAAGTACCATATATTCCAATGGTAATAACTACTATCAGACAACTATAATATACAAAGCTTACATACCTGAGTTTTAAAAACAATGGCGTTAGTTTCAGAGATGGAGAAAGAGTACCCCTGGGACCTATGTATGAAAACAAAAAAGCTTAAATAACACACCGACTGATAGATTTTGAAAGTATAAAAAAAACTCAAGAATGTATTTCACTCCTAAACTACGAGATTCTAATGGAGAAACCATGTTTGAGGCATATCAAGTCTCTAGAAAAGTTATTTCAAGATATGGCGTTAAAACTATTATGTGTGTAAACTATAGTTTTTAACGTTTATATGACTAACATATATTGAGGATTTTCCATGTCAAGATGCAGCTTCAAATCACCATATGTTAAAATGACGTGTGGTTAAAAATTGTTGCAAATTTTGGTTGAAGCTCGACCCATTCATACTGGACATTTCAATCATTTTCGTTTACGTATTTGTTTAAAAAATCAAACTAGGGGTGTCGATAAATCCGACCCGACCTGAACCCGACCCGAGTATATTCGGGGCGGGTTAGTCGGGTTCAAAATTGAATTCGGGTTAATCGGGTCAACGCGACTAACCCGAATTCGAAATCCGTTCGGACATCGGGTAAAAAAATTATACTTGACTCGAGTTCGGGTCAACCCGATTGACCCGCATAAGTTTTTTTTTGTTTTTTTTTATAACTAAATTTAATTTAATTTCTATTTGAAAAATATTTTAAAGAAGTTTTATTTCATATTTTACCCATACTCGGGTTGACCCGAACCCGAATAGACCCGAACCTAACTAACCCGAGTTCAACTCAGGGCGGGTTCGGGTAAATTATTTTTACCCTCAACCCGAACTCGACCGGACCTGAATAACCCGAACCCGACCAACCCGACCCGATTCCCAACCCTAGTAGCAACCTATTAAAGAACATTGGGTCAACTGAAGAAACAAAAGAATACCTATAACTAACCAAATAAGACCATGACCAAAAGACAAACTATGGTTCATATTTTCAAGATAAGCAATTAAGAATTTGAAGCATTATTCATGACATAATATTGTAAAGATGATAAACATGTGCATCAAGCAACCAGTGCCACAAATCATTACCAATGACATTACCGAATCTTCAAATCCTCAACATGTTGAGGAATAACTTGTATAGAGTTCTATTTATTACAGAAACTGAAGAGAAATCAAAGTAGTTTCATTAACCTAGAAGCAAGTCACAGGCCGCCTAACGATATTAAATCGAAAACCATGTTATTCTTTGTAAAATGTTGTGGTTTCTGTTTTATAGTAGATGATAAATGTGTTTGCTAGGACTAGATATAAAGAAGTATCGATCCCAAAAAATCACTATTAAATACCATATAACCTAACGAGTGATCATATGTTCTCTGTCTCGCCTCTTTCGCCGACCCTTTTTTATCTTCTAATTATAAAACGTAGATAAGTTTTTGTTTTTTTTTGCCATTGTTGTTTGGTTCTATCATTTTTTCAAAGAGAAGTATAGAATCATATATGCAGACCCATATGATTTATTATTAAGATATTTTAGATGGCATTAACTAACCTAAAGTATAATGAATAATCATGTTGTCAGCAGTTGATGTCTGACCTATTTTGTTTGTATCATTTGGTGAAGACGCTTGTTTAGCTAGAGTGTTGCAGGCCACATTGTACATTTCAAAACAAGAAGTCTCACTTTTGAAGGCTTTTAGTACCTATTACATGGTGATAGTTATTCTAATGCACATATAAATATTCATACATATAGAATAGGTAAGGGTTTTCTCTTACCTTATCCAGACAGTAAAAGCCTACATCACGGAACTTCTTTGCTTTCTTACTTGCATACTGATGTTTCAACACTCAAATTGGAATTTTCAAAGGATGGATCACCAGAAGAAATTGTTGTATGACATGATCCACAAAGAGAGTACAACACTTCCAATAGATTCTCCTTTTCCTATCAGATATAGAAAGAATCAATTAAAAATAACTTTATAAATAGAACAAATACATATATTCATCTACTATACTATATAACATTCACATAGATATGTAATTTATGCCTATACACATAAATCAATAAAAAGACTACTTAACTTAAATTACATTCGCTAGGAAACATAAAACATGCTCTATATGTGTTTAGAAATCAGCAACCACACTCTAATAAACAATCTTCTAACATCGCTATTATATCCAAAGCTTCATTGACCAATAGGAAACACATCTTGCATCGACCAATCCAAAAGTAATGATCCAAAAAATTGCATGCTCAAAAGAACTAAACCAAGTAATAGATACATAAATCTTAAGTTCGAATAAAACAGTCACCAAAAAAGTTGTATGCAATTCCCCGTTGCTACTGAGTTTAGTGAACCGTATTAGTAAGGATATGTACCTTCAAATCTATACAATAGTAGCATCAAGTAATAGGCACAAAGCAGTTGCACCGTTGTAGGAAAGTGACATAAAGCACATCACCTCCACAAATAACAACCTAAAGATAAAAGAAAAAAAATTGAGCAATGCAACACAAAAACGTTAACTCTGGTTCAGACCCATTTTGATTAAATCAGGAAAGAACACCGCATCCGGAATGAGTAGCGATACGAAGAATCCCGCCTTTTATCCCCGGGATTAAGTTAGGACCTATTTCCACTTGGAACCACACCAATCCAGTCAACACCAAATGTATTTATTGAAGCATTTTATCAAACACTTTAGCCACAACTAATAATGGTTTCACTGAAGCATTTTTCAAACACTTATCACACACGAAAAAATGCATACGTACTATACAATCGATGGACTAAACAAATGAAATCGCCTAATCATAATCATCTTAATCATAATAATATAACCACTAAAAAAACATAACTAAATTTATTTTACCAGAACTATCAAAATAGAGCTATATAACGATTATGAAGCCTAAATGATGAAGATAACTTTTCGATTCAGAAAGTTGGTTGATTGTAGTGATGGAGCTGCTGGTGTATGTGGTGGTTGGTGATGGATGTTGTGGTTGGTCCTAATTTTTTGCCTTAAAGAGGGCTTTCATGTCAAGAAGAAATATGGCGATGATAGTGTGAGAAATTTACGGATATTACCAAGAAGGAATACCATGAGAGAGGAGGGAAAAGCTGATTTGTGGGGAAATAAATTTTGGAGGAGCGGGAACATTTTAGCTTAAAATTTCCTTTTAGAGGGGAAGGAGGCAGTTGAAACTTGAAACTTTTTAGGTTTACATGTCGCTTTAATTTAAAAGGTTGCAACACTTATAAAAAATGCTGCAATAGAATTACAAATGCAACACTTAACTTTAAAATGTTGCCTAATGTTAGTAGTTCAAACAAAAGCAACACATTTTTATAGTGTTGCTCATATATTGTTGCATTAGCCTTATTTTGTTGTAGTGGCGGCTGTGGATACCTATTCCTCATAGTAATCTTGTTGAGCTCGTGATAGTCTATGCAAAGACGCATACTGCAGTCCTTCTTTTTAACAAATAAGACCGGTACGCCTCATGGAGATGCGCTCGGTCGAATGAAACCTCGTTCTAGAAGTTCTTGCAATTGATCCTTTAGCTCCTTTAACTCTATGGGAGCCATGCGATAAGGAGCCTTGGAAATAGGTTCAGCTCCTGGGATGAGCTCGATATTGAATTCCACTTCTCGTGCAGGTGGTATGCCCGGAAGTTCTTCTGTAAATACATCTTGGAATTCCGACACTATAGGCTGATCCTGAATTAATGGAGATTCAACATCCATGTCGTGGACCGTAGCTAGATAACCCTCGCAGCCATGTGACAGTAGTGCACGTGCTTGCAGGGTAGATATGATTTGTACAGACCTTCCTGGTATGAAGCATTTTGTGAATGTACTCTGGTGCATTAACATCACCGAAGATGACTCTATATGAATGGCAGTATATGGTAGCATGATGCTTGAATAGCCAATCCATGCCCAAAATCATGTCAAAGTCATTCATGTCTAGAAGAAGTGCGTCAACAGGACGAACCTTATCATCAAATTCTAGGGGAAGACTCTTGTATACATGGGTGATTAATACAGAGCCCCTCAAGGGCGTGGAAATACTGAGTCTATTATCTAGTGGTATGGGGAGCATCCTAATGTTCTTGGCATAAGCAGTAGAAATGACCGAGTGAGTAGCACCCGTATCAAAAAGAACACACGCAGCCTGACCATACATATACAAGATTCCACTGATGGTACCTGTAGACTTGTTGGCCTGATCTCGAGATGTCGTGTAGAAGCGTCCAGTGGTAGGAGGCGGCTTAGTATCAGCATGTCACAATTTGCCCTCCATCTCGCCCTTACGGCAGTCTTTCATGCGATGGCCAGGGAGACCACACTTGAAGCATGAGTCAGTGTCACGACGACATGGCCCTGGGTGCCTACGGTGGCAAGTAGAGCAAAGAGCAGGTGCTCTGGCTGGCTGAGAACCCGATAAAACATTTTACATCAGACATGATAATAGGGTACAAAGGACAATGTGAATAATCATAAGATTGAATACCAGTGATAGCTGGAAGGCTAGGCTGTGAACCTCTCTAGTTCTAGTCCCTACCGTTTCCATGGTTCCTGGTAGAAGATTTGCTAAAGTGTCAGAGCTATGAGTTATAAAATGAAATTATAATAAAATACGTAAGTATTAGGACCTTCTGCCGTTGGAGTGTCCAGGGTTGTTACGGTAATTATCATTACCGTCACGTCTATCCGTAGTAGAACACTCGTTAGTCTGAGCGTTTCCCTTGGGCTGATTAGGCTGCTGCTGAGTAGCCGGCTGAGACCGGTCGCCAGTTTTCTTCCTGGAAGATACAATTTAAAGAGATGAATAATTGACATATACAGAAAGAATATGGATTGGTCACCGCTTGAATACGAATGTTTACCTCTTGTCGGGTTTCTCAGCTTCCCCGAACTCATCTCTCTCATGCAGCATCTCCAGCTTACGTGCCACATCGGCCACTTGTGCTACCGTGTCCAACGGAGTACCTTCTAAGTTATTGGCAATCATTGGATTAAGGGCCCAACAAAAATGTTGTGTCTTCTCTTCAGTGGTGCCCGCAGCTGCTCTCAGGACACCGGCAAATCGAAGAAAACGCTGCATGAAGTCATTGCTGTCTTCCTAAGGTCGCTGTCTAATGGTATAGTACTCTCTCATGAGCCGATTCCTCCCTTCCGTGGGGAATGTTAGGCGGGGGAGGATAGTTGTTGTTCTGATGAAGGATGTCTAGCAAATCTGCATTGGCAGCTGCAACCATCTCCCGGATATTGTTTGTGTTTGCCATCTGACAGTATAACATAAAATACATGATTAAACTGATCAAACATCAAATATATACATGATAAACATTTATACCAATAAATCAAGAGAAAAATTTTATGCAAGAAAATTTGTACATGAATGCATGATGCAGTTTTATGAAAACTTTTGTATGCTCGAGAGTGAACGCCTGTGGTCAGTTCACCCAAAATAAAAGACATGGCGAGGGGACGCCTATGGGTCGGTCCCAAATTTAAAAGTTTCGATAAAACACATGCGACTAAATAGGGCCAGTCCTGTACCAACCGTTACTTAGTCATAAACCTGCGATAATGACATATATATGTATGCATGAAAATGATGAATGCATGAAAACCGACTGTCAGTTCTAGGAAGACCATAGTGACTACCCACTAATCACAGGTCATGTTTTGAGAGCCTACAGGTCGAAGCCTTGGCTCTGATACCATAATTGTAACACCCCAATTTTGATAAATGGAATGTCACGCGTAATTATGGCGTGTCATCAAAGCATACAAGGATAAATGTCTAAAACATTACATAACCATGAAAAGGAAATACCGGAATCAAACATCGGTAGTCCAAAAGTAAAGCTCATCACACAAAAACATAAGTACTGTAAATGAAATACGCTTAAAGTCTACAAGCGTCCCTGAGTACCTGCCGTTTTAGGAACATGAAAAGGAAAACGGTTGAGCAATACGCTCAGTGCACGAATGTACAATAAAGCATGAATAATATAAGCATATAAGTATATAACAGCGGAAGAAACTAAGTCCTGGATAACCCGGTTAAGTCTTAATAAAACTGATTTTATAGTTTGAAAAGCCTTATGTTTATCTTGTAAAAACTGTTTAACATATATTACCATTAGCTAATATAGGTCATGAAAATCAACGTTGCATGAATACTTGGAGGGGTGACCTCGTCATGCAAATTAGAGGGGCTGCCTCTAATTTAATATACTGGTTTTTGGGTATGAGGGATCAGCTCCTTGTGAAGGATGCAAGGCACACACCACATTCACACTGATTAATCTGCTGAAAAACATGTAACTAGGATGCACCCATACGCCCCACATGATAAATATAATAATATGGCCAAAAGCTGAAGGGACATCACGAGCAATCACTCCGCCATGGGTAAGTCATAACACCAGTGCCTCTAGTGTTATGGTTATGGTACCTCCATAACTAGGTGAAACTGGTCATGCATGTATATGGCTTCAGGTATTCTAATTTAAACATAAGCAATCAAACATATAAACTTATACTATCGGAAAACAGTTGGCTGCATACGGGGAATCCTAATAAGGAAAGAATGCCCATACTGAAAGGACGGGAATCCGTACCTTATGTCCAGTGAACGAATAAAACGAACGGAAGAGAGTCCTACTTCGGTATCACTAATGCTACATAAATACATACGTGTATAAGTATCTAATTACTAAATACGTAACTGGTTTTGTATCATGTCTTAGCTTGTTTTATATGTTCATGTCATGTTCTACTGTTTTAAGCTTTATACTGTGTTTATCTTATATTCTGTCTATTATGATTAAGTATTACTTGTATTTCATGTATTATTATACTTGTTGTGTTATAATAAGTAACTTTCTAAAAATAGCAGGTTTCCTAAAATAGAAAGTTTCCAAAAATAGAAAGTTACCAAACATAGAAAGTTTCCAAAAATAGAAAGTTTCTAAAAATAGAAAGTTTCCAAAAATAGAATTACTGCTTAAAATAGATAAGTTTCTAAAAATAGAAAGTTTCCATAAATAGATTAGCTTCCTTAATTAAATAAGTTTCTAAAAATAGAAAGTTTCCATAAATAGATATAAGCCGGTTAAATAAGATAATTACATAAGCTTAAGGGTTTTCTGATTATTATTCTAAGTCATGTAGTTATAAAGTATAGTTTATTTTATTTCATGTAAATTAAATAAACTATAAGTTAAAAGTATTTAATTAAATATATCATGATTTTAATTAAATAAAGGTAAAATACTTAGGCTAAAACATGTATTATTAATTATTAATAATATAACCTAAGTCGTGTTAATTAATTAATTATAGTCATGGTCTTAAATAATAAATTAATTATAAAGTCTATTTAAATATAAATACTTAGGTTAAAATTCATGAGCTAATAATTAAATTTTATAACCTAAGTCATGTACATTAAATTAATCATGTCATGTTTTTATTAATTTAATTTTAAAATATAACTAGTAAAATCTTAAACCTTAAAAATAATTTAAGAACCGGACCCGTGACTAAAAACCATGAACCGGACCCGTAACTAACACCATGACCCGAACCACGTCGGGTTTCCCCTTGGTTTTGCTGCTGCCGTGGGACCACCACCGCCATACCGAGACCATATGGTCTTGGTGGTAGGTAATAAGCCAAGCCGAGACCCCTGTGGGGCTCGGTTAGGCATCGGCTAGACCACAAACACCCCTAAAACATCGATTTGATTCACCCCATGATCATTGACATGTTTTAATAATTGTTTTTGATTAGTTAATTAAAACACCATGATTTTATGTGATTGATTAAGTCAAAACATAAAAGAAAAGGTGAAAAAGGTTATACCGATTACGTGAAACAAATGAGGATGAACACACACGAATCCTTGCAAAATATCCAAGATCAAAATCAACCCGAACACCCCCTTGTGATGATGTATAACCGGCGGCCAAAGAGGAACCAAAGGAAGAACTAGAGTTTTTTCTATTTTTAATATTTGTGAATAATGAACATGTTTTCCCCTTTTTCCTAATTAGTTAAATTTTGCATGGGCTAAGCCCATGCTTCTATGTATGCAGCGGGTAGGGGGGCCCACATGGGGTAACCCGTACTTTTCTCGAGTCTAAATATTATAGTGTGTTCTCGTGTTTTACCGTGTTCGTGTTTTACCGTGTTCGTGTTTTACGTGTTCAAATTAATTATTAATCGTGACTTAATATATTTATTCGTGTTCGTATTAAATATACATACCTAAATAATATTAGCTCATGATTAAATTACGTTCATAATTTCATAATCGCATGTTCGTGATTATAATTATTATTGGAATAATTATCGTGTGTTCATACGTAATAAATACTTATCGTGTTCTAACACGTACGTAATACTTAAAATTCTTATACGTGAAACATAACGTGCTATAAAAGGAAAGTTCTAATCATGTACGTACGATCTTAAGGGTACTATTCATGGTAAAAGCATGCGGGTTTTACAGTTATGCTCAGCCATAGTTCTTTTTATGTTCTAACGGCACGTACACCAGGACGCTCTTAGGATTCTGAGAGCATGTGTATTTGGATGGAAGCTATACAGACTTCTGACTTTATGCACTTCTTACATTATTCTACTTATTTGGGCATTGTGTAGTCCTTTCCTTCAGTATTTTTAGTTTAAATGTTTTGAGCTTATGTTTGGATTACCGATGTTTGATTCTGGTATTTCCTTAATGGTCAGTTAATGTCTTAGGACATTTAACTTATGCTTTGATGACATGCCATAAATACACGTAACGGTCCACTTATCCAAGTGGGGTGTTACAAGAAGTCACATACAAACAAAAAATTTTGTCATGTCATTTTTTGGTAAATGTTTGGTTTCCGTTGTGTTTGTGTTGATGTGATGAGGAAGATGACCTAATTTTCATGGGCCTACAGACGTATTTGTAAAAAAAGTCTTTATGTTAGATATTGGCCTAAAGATGTATTTGTCTTATGCAGCAATGCAACTATTACTTTTTAGATATGGACCTAAAGATTTAATTTTTTTATTTTATAAATGAAATTTATTTTTATAAAAATAATGATCGTTTTAATATGAAAAAAAAGTCGTTTATATATCATTGTCGAAACAAAGCCGATATGACAAACAAGATAGAGGTCGACACTTTCATTGATGTGCCTAGCCTAATACATATCTAAGAGGTAAGTGTGAGTCTTAATTATGGTTATTTTATAATGATATGTGCTAATAAAATAATAATGATAATTTGTTCACATAGTGTTTGCATGCGTAAACTTTTTGAGAAAAGTTATTTTGAATACACCTTCTTTCTTGAATACAAGGGGACACATCCCACACATTCATTAAAAAAAATCCAACAACTGAGATTAAACAAAAAGACATAATTAAATAAGCGGATGGGTATTTTGGTCATTTTACGTCACACCCCACCCTCCCCCAAATCACACCCTGTCTCCCAGATATAAATGTTCTTTTTTTCTCTCACACACTAAAATACACACAAGTAAATAAGGTCTAAATCCATCATTAAGAACATATAATCGATCAATCATATCATTCGTAAATTGATTATATCCTCTACAGTTTATCAAACATCAGATAATTCATCCCGATCTGTTCTCATCTATATTTTTTTAGCTTATTTGACATATACAAGCTTATGAATTTATCATTTCTAGCTTATTTATGTGAAATATATACGAATTTAGTTTTGATGTGAATAATTTATCCTTATTTGATCTGATTTAGCGTATGTATTTATCATCCTTTGGATTTATAAGATTATAATTCAGATTATTGGACGAAGTATGGGGATCTATCATGTTGAATGATAAGCTAACTTATAAGGTGCCTGGGTTGAATAATATGACATGTTAGTGAATTATAAGCTAGTTTATTAGCTTATTTTTATGAATTATCAGTTTTTATGGCTTAATCTATGCTGATAAAATATAATACTACATGTTAGTGAAATATCATATATGATAAGTTGAATGAGAATTTTTTTATGTATTATATCATATATGATACCTCAATATATCATATATGATAGATATATCATGTATGATAATTTGCTTATAAGTTAATTATTTAACATAATAATATATAATATATGATAATGTGCTTGAAAATAAAATACAAGCAAGACTATGATCTTTTGGTGAGTAATTAAAAGTTAGTTTATATTGTATGTTTCAAATTCAACTTCTTTAATATATCATATATGATAATGATAACGTAAAAAATGACAGTGGGACTGAGGTAGGGTATATGTTTAGACAGGGTTGGGATTAAAAGTTTGCACATGATATATGGTGAACCTATTTATGTAGGTTGAATTATTAAGCTCATGAGAATCTGATATTAGCTAATTAAGGTTTATGCCATTTACTCATAATTTATGCCGAATGCTGGCATTATTGCCTAGACTTCTTGTAATATGTTAATTGTGTGGAGGTGGTGGCTATGTCATTTTGTAGTGTTCATAGGAGTAATTCTTGCTGTAGTTACTATTGTTGTCCTCTTTTTGCTCGTTCTACGCTTGTTAGTTATCGTGGTAGTCTTTTTTATTAGCTTTAGGGAGTTTACGTGTCATAAACCTTGCTTTTTCACCTTAAACCACAGATTATCAGTGAGTTTAAAGCCAGTAATCTACAGTGGTTGTAACATGTCATAAGAACGAATTAAGTCTTTATTACAATGAAGTACCTGAAACTGAGCTTTATATGTCAGTTAGAGTTTGTTGACGTTAAATCAGGTAACTGTTGAATGGCTCAGTGAAGTCTTACTCATGTGCCCATGGCGAATTTGTGTAAATTACTCTTGAAATATGTGCATGATTTCTTTTAGAATTGTTCCCTCTCTGTTTTAGACTCAAGTTGAACTCTTTTATCTTTGAGTTGAACTTCACTACGATTTTAAATTTTTTATTTTGAATATGAACTTACAAATATATTTGCCTGCTGTCCTATAGGTTTGGTACTATGCCTGCTACACAAGGATTGTATAAAAAAGCACAGGAGCTGAAACTGAAGGCTAGAGCTGAGAGGTTGGATTCATACTCTTCTCAACGTATCAAGATCATGTGTGTCATGAAGTTCATAGAAATTTATGCTTGCTGCCTTGCTGTGATGAATCATTAACATCCTGTTTAACTCTATATTTGTTTTGTTTCTCAGTTTTGGGATCATAAAGTCCAAGTCTACTGATGAGGATGAGAAGAAGAAGGCCCGACTTGCCAGGTTTGCATCAGCTGCAAGTATTGATACTCAGGAAGAACAGAAAAAAATCAAGGGCACTCAGGTGTGTACATTCTCAAAAATATTAGGATTAAAGGTGGCGAAATAGGCAGGTCAGGCCGGTTGGATAACGGGTTAAAAGTTAAAGAAGACAGTTTTAGTACGAGTAAAACCGGTCAGGTTTAGGGGTGTTATCGGGTCTGGTTAAATCGGTTTTTCAATTATAAAAATATGACTCGCAACCCGACCCGATAAAAAATGGGGTTATCGGGTTCGGGTCTAATCAGGTCGGGTTATATTGGGTCGGGTCTAATCGAGTTCGAGTTAACCGATAATAATATAGTACTATAATATCTCTTAGAAACAAAACCTACAATCTAATTTATTACTATAATAAAGTCTCTTTAATAATATACATGAAAAGAACAAGAAAGATACATACATATGTGTGATATTTGCATGCACGCCTAAGCTATGACATAGATACCATTATGTGATTTTTATAAGATGCTAGTGTTATGTCACTGTAAATAAAATGAAATTCATAAGAATAAAAACCAAGCAATATTGTTACAGTACGTAAAACACAATTCTTAAGCTCATATTATTATTTGGATCAAAGAGTTGTACTTCATTAATCAATAATGAACTGTAGAGTAGCGTACATACTGACTTTTAAACTTTTACTAAAAAGGATGTTACCCGACCCTATTGACACCCCTAGTTAGGTTGGTGAAACTAAAGCATTTTTTTATAGTATATAGTTAGCATGTCAATTATATCTACAAAAGCTATGTTAGTTCAATATATTGGGTGACTTTTGACCTGTCCAACGTAATCGTTTGAGTTGTTTCTTCTATTAACAACTTTTTTTTCTCATGTCAGAGATATATGACTTAAATCATCTGATCCATAAGTAATTGGGTCTTTCCAATTCAGGGTATCAGGTTAACTCGGGACCTGCCTTTTTTATTAATGTGAAATTTTATTTTACATGTTTTCTGGAACTCTAACAAATGCAAGTGGTAAAATTGAATCAGTATGTTATGTTCTAGCAAGTATATGGTATTGTAACTTTGTAAGCTACTGCTGTTACTTATATAAAAGCCATTGCTTGCTTTTAACATATGCTTCCTCGATATTTTATGATTTGTAGTTGACTTCTAGATCTATGGAAACAGGTAGCGGTTGTATATGATGGTTTCCCAGCCACCCCTTTACTGCTATCCGGAGCACCTATATGCATTTTTGCTGCTCATACACACGAAGACATGGACAAAGAATTAGAGGTAAACTTCTCACCTTTATAATGCATTTTATTTAGTTTGTTTTCCTCCATATTTAGCTACATTTTTTATTCTTTTATTTGCCCTTCTGATAGGTAAGGGAGAAAATATAACACGAATTAAACCATTCACAAGTAAATGAGTCAGAATTACCACTTCTAGCTTGTATTCATGTCTTCAATAAAGATCATTTAGTTTCATACTCGTGCATGTTTAGCGGATGCCCGTAACTTTTCTTGCTTAGGTAAAGACGAGCAAAGTGAAATCTATATAAATAAGTCTAGTGTTTTACTGGAACTGAGAAATGTTTAAAAACAAGTGCAACATAAAGCGAAACAGCGAGTCCAATGGTTCTGATATGGACATGAACTGAATGCCAATAGTATGTTGTGACAGCATTAGAATAAGGTATATAGATGAAGTTGAATTTGTCCATATTTAGTGCTAGAACCTATATTTTTCTCATAAATATCAATAATTTATAAGGTGCTAGAACCTATGTATTTTTTTCTCGTAATATGTGAAAACAGGTTGACTTGGTGTGGTTAATCATAACTTTGTTGTCACATTTGATTTGTCCCCTTTTTAGCTAATGTATTTACTTTATTGTTAATATAAGTTGTAATTGTCACTTTTGGTTGCCATAAACACGTGTCACTTTACATTATAATTTTGTTTTTCAAGTAAGAAAGTTACCTTCTCAGGTTATTAGTAAAGTTAGCGACATGGTGGGCATAAATTTCCATCCGAACCAAAGAAGTTACAACTTGAAGAAAACATAGTAAAGGCGAGTAGAATATTGATTTTTTGGGTCGAAAAAACCCACCAAGTTCCTTACAAAGGAGTTTTTTGTACTACTCTTCCAAGTGCATCTGTATTTTTGCTGATAGTGGTATTGAGATGTTATAGGGATGTAGATCAACATATATTGTTTTAGAACTTTGACTTGTTTATCGTTTATTAATTTTTGTATGCTGATCTAATTATTTAACTTTGTAATGCTACTCAATTATTGTGTTTTTAATATGAAAATGATGAAACACATGTGGATGTAACATTTGGATAATATGGCTATTTTATTAAAAATTTATCATATTTCTAAAGTATCTCTTCTACCTTTTTTTGAGTATCACATATGATAATGAAATATCATATATGTGTCTTAAATTATGCCATATATTATACTATATTATCATATATGATACTCAAAAACAAGTTTCAGAGAATAAATAAAGGGTTCACTGAATTTATGATTAAAAGAAGCAGTCTAGATTCATGATTAAATAGTTTTTCAGAAAATAAGAAAGAGTATTTTTTATGAGTATCATATATAATAATGCATTATCATATATGATACTAAAACAAAGGTATTTTTTTGAGAGATTAAACAAAAAGTTTTCTGAGTTTAGGATTAAAAAAAATAGCTTGTTGAATCAATGATTAAAAACATGTTCAAAAAATAAAAAAGTGTACTATTTAACGACATACAATTAATGATTAAACATGTGTTCCAAATAAAATGTAACCACTCATGATTAGAAAACTTATTCATTATAAAAAAGATACAAAAACAAAAGAGCCTACTCAATTCATAATTAAAACCAAATATTATTATTGAAATTACTATTTTTCTTCTCTTATCAATTCTTCTTCATTTTAAATTTTAAGCCAAATCTACTTTTCTCTTGTAAACCTTCCTCCTTAGCCTCGCGAACACTTCATCTTATCATATGTGTATGCAAAGTCTGCATTTAAAGAATAGAGGAAAGAACATATCAGCGACCATTTTATCAACAACTTTGCAAACAATATAAAATGCACAATATGTCAAAAAATGTAAAAAGTCATGTACAACTTATCACATATAAAATGCACAATATAAAATTCTGATTTTTTCTTGTGGTTTGTGAGAAACATCATATATGATATAAGTATCATATATCACATATCATATAACTATCATGTATGATAAATGGGATATCATATATGATACATTAAACTTAATCCATAATCACCTTATTCACACTAACATAAGCTTATTTATAACTCGCATATATAAAACCTGATAATAATCCATAAGCATATTTGATTATGATATCGAGCCTTGTCAAACATATTTGATTCTCAATTCTAAGCTATGTGCCACTTAACATAGCCATCCATAGTCACTTTTGAGTTGTATGGCCAATCTATATACAATATGCTATATAATTGTTTGAATAACTTAAAGATATTTTGTTTAAATTAGTCATCAAAACTGATTTTTACTTGTGGTTTGTCAGAAGCATCATATATGATACCTTATGTATCACATATGATATACCTATCATATATCATATATCTATCATACATGATAAATGTGGTATCATACATGATAAATGTGGTATCATATATGATAAATGAGGTATCATATATGATACATCAAGCTTAAATTCGGCTTACATCAGCTACCTAAAAAATCATAATAATACAGCTTATTAACACGAACATAAGGTTATTCATAACTCTCTTAATCATAAAATCTTATAATTCGTTAAAATTAGTTAGCTTATAATTCAATACGATAAATTCAAACCATTTAATTTACAAGCTTAGTAATAACGCTCCTGTAATTCAAAAGCTTATTCATAAGCCTCTCAAACAAATTAGCTTATTCACATAATCACCTATGAAGTTAGCTTCTAATAAGAACAATCAATCCAAAATATTCGTTCAAAATTAAGCTAATTAAAATGATAATACATTAATAACCTTATTTAAATCAAATAAGCTAAAAATAAGAATATATATTAATCAAACCTGATGATGGATAGATCGATTCGTTGTTATGGATGTTCTTGATGATAGATCGAGCAATTCGTGATGAAAGATTGATTAGATATGTTCGTAATAGATTGATTGATTAGTGATATAATGATTCGTGATAGATTGATCTACTTATTGTAGAGAGAGAAGATAGATCAGAGTAGAGAGAGAAAGAGAGGAAATGGATTGACCAACTTGTTGTGTATGTGTGTGTTAAATGAGATGAGTAGTTAAAGAAAAATATATATATAGTGGACGGGTGAAATGACTAAAATACCCTTCCATTATAATATGAAGATTTAATCTCAACCACTGGATGAGAGGGAAAAAGAAGGTGAGGATAGTCCCCTTGTATCTTAAAAAACTTTGGTATCCAAAAGAACATAAATCAAATATTTATGATAATTATATAATGGGTTAATATACAAAGATATTACTAAACTTTACAAAAAAGTTGTCCTAAGTCACTAAAATTTTATTTTTTGTTTCTAGGTGACCCATGTTCACATGACCGGTTGTTTACGTTACTCTAAATATTAAAACTTAGGATAGTAAGTCAAAATCCTTCATGTCAAGGTTAAATTACAAAAATACCCTCATCTTCAACATTATTCTTCCTCAATCTATTTTTTCAGAAACCCTCAATTATTCCGACCAACTCTTAATTTGTCTACCACCTCAAGGAGTACATTATGTCTTGACCTCTATCCACGACATTCACATCAGCTTGAGATGTCACATTCTCACACATAACGTCAACATCTATAGCTTCCTAAACCGAATTATCAATAGGAACTGTTTGCTTTAAGACATGAGCTTGAGACATATCATTTTCCCTCTTCTTAGTATTCAAGTCATCCCTAATTGGTTCATCATTCAAGGCAAGTTCAAAAGAGACCACCTTTAAAGGTGAAGCTCTCGTAAATTCATGCTTCATTGACGCACCCCTAATTTCCCTTCGAGTGTTCCCATCTTTTTCCAAAATTTTCCCATCAATATTTCTTATGCTCTTTGCTAAATCAACAAACAAAACCCCCTTCGTCTCATTCGGATCACCATTCATTGTAATCCCACCACTCGCTTTAATCCTAAGCTCGCTCTGATTGTACTGACGTATTTTCCATCTCTCTACACCCATAACCCAATCAACCAATACCACAACAACCACGATTAAAGACAACTCTCACCTCCTTACCAGCCAACATCATAACATATTACAAATAAAAAAGGATAAATCAATAAAGCGCAGACCTATGAGGAGATCAGATACCCAATCACAATAAACAAAAAACACCAACTGCACAAGTCTTAGTCAGGCTATGAATCAAAACCCACAACTCATAAAAAACGTGAAACGAGATCAATGAGATGGAGATTCAAAACCATAACAAACAGCGACAAGAACATAAACCTATTAAGAAGAATCAAAACCCTAATTGCACATAAACTTAGTCGCCAGTTACAATATGTTACACATCATAATCAATGATTAAGATATAACAACAATAAAGTAATAAAGTAGCCAAGATGAATAACAATCAAAAGCAATCAGTTAAGACAGACTAGGAAAGGGTTTTTGTTGATCGCCATTGGAGAGAGAAGCTGCTAGGGTTTTTTATTTTCTATTGGACCGTTAAGTGTGGGTCTCATTTGACATAGGATACAGGTTATCACCGGTAACCCATCCAAAAGTAATGTGATTGTAACTTATACAAATGTTGGATACCCTAATTAAAGAACTCGTGAACTCGAGTAAGTTAGAAACACAAAATCAAAGTTTGGTAACTTAAGACAATTTCTTTGTAAAGTTTTGTGACTTAGGACAATTTGTATATTAACCCTTATATAATCAGCTACTCTCTACATCCTAAAATTATAGTCTCACTTTAATTTTTTAGGTCTTTTTTTCCAACTTTAACCTTAAATATTGTGTGTATTAATAAAAATTATAATAATGAAAATACATGTATAAAACTAATCAATTCATATATTTTTCATTAATTATTATATCAGAGGCGGACGCAGAATTTGTAATCAGGTGTTGCACAAATTTTTCTATGATTATTAGGACTAAAGATACTTTACATTACATAAAAACGGGTGTTGCACATATCGTAAAAATGCCTATTTTTTAAAAAGTTATCTTTCGTGGCCTAAAATTTGGTGTAGCCCGTGTCACACCCGACTCCCATGTGGGTACGCCCTGTATATAACACAAACAAAAATATTTAAGGTCAAATTGAAAGAAAAAGATCGAAAAAATCATAGTAGAACTACAATTTTGAAACAAAAGGAGTATTAATTTAATTTTTGAACAAATTTAATCAATTTTTTAACCCAGTTATTGTTTGGCAAATTTGGATTATGCATAAATTGACAGGTAATATTACCCCAAAATAATCAAAAAATAACAATGGGTTTGTATTGCAACTACTACAAAATCCTTTATATATAGATGTTAGCATTACAAAATCCTTTATATATATAGATGTTAGCATCTAACGGTTTTTAACCAATGACTTCACAACCGCAAAAATTGACAGGTAATAGTATCCCAAAATAACCAACGTGTTTTAGACATAATTACTACATAAGCTCATAAACTCATATTCATTAACTATAAGCTTAAATGAAAATCCCCACGAACAAAGTCGCATTCAATCAACTTATTCATTAACTATAAGGGGGTGTTTGGTTGGATGTAATGTAATGTAATTAGGTGTAATTGTAATTTGAATTACATTATAATTATGTTAGGTAATGTTTAATACATTACATTGGTTGTTTGGTTATGAGTGTGATTGTAATGCATGTTTTCCAATTATAATGAATGAGGGAATTATGATTACATACAAAAATGGATGTAATGTTTTAGATTAAATTGTAATTCAAGATTTTATAACTTTATTATCAATATTTATAAAAAATAATAATAATAATAATAATAATTAAATGTTATTAAATTTTATTTATTTATTTATTATTATTATTATTATAATTTATTGAAATTAATATTTTATTTACTTATATGAATTTTAGTTAATTTTGATATTATTATTATTATTATTAAAACAATAATAATAATAATAATAATAATAATAATAATAATAATAATTAATAAAAATAATTAAATAAAGAATTAATAAAAAAAATATATAATAAATAATATTATAATAAAAAATTATTTTTATTAATATATAATATAAATATTAAAATGTTAATATCCATTATTATTATTATATTAAAAAAGTTATATATTTATTTTTT
The DNA here is from genome assembly GCA_025667525.1 of Glebionis coronaria. Taxonomy (NCBI): domain Eukaryota; kingdom Viridiplantae; phylum Streptophyta; class Magnoliopsida; order Asterales; family Asteraceae; genus Glebionis; species Glebionis coronaria. The sequence goes on along the minus strand of CM046879.1, from coordinate 51,664,293 downwards.
TAAATTTTCTTATTTTTTATTAATTATTTTTTATTTACTATTAGTACTTTTTTATATTAAAAATAATTAATATTATTTTTCATTATTTATTTTATATATATATATATTAATTTATATTATATTTTTTCAAATTTAAATTTTTATTATTTTTAATTTTTTATTATTTATTTATATTTATAGATATTTTTTAATTTAATTTATTATTATTATATTTTAGAAATATTAAAATTATAATTTTTATTTTTGTTTTATTTTTATTATTATAAATATTTATATTTATATTTTTATTATTTATTATTTTATAATTTATTATTTTTTATTTATTTTGTAAGTTTTATAAAAACAAAAGTTTGAATTACATTACGTTGAGAGTCAACCAAACATATCGTCACATTTAATCAATTACAATTACAATACATTATAATTCCATCACATTGCAATACTTTCAATTACAATTATATCAAATTACATTTCCTTTTAAATATTATAATTCCTTTAAAAACATACTGTAAAACAAACAGACCCCTAAGTTTCATCATTAACAATTGACATAATCATTATCTACAGAAAAAGCAAGGAAAGTTCCTTACGGGCCAATCCAACACGAGCCATTATACAACCACATAACCGTGACCCGTTTTGACCTATTTCCCAGTAAGCCCTATTAGTAATTTCTATGTAAGATATAACATCCCATATTTTTTCATTCAAGATACTCCAAACTCGAAGAAAAGTAAGACAAAATTCATACCAGAAAATGAATGTGTTTATCCCAAAGTGAGCAGAAGAGAGTTATTTTGAATACCATATTTTTCTTGGATATGAGATGACTTCTCTTCAACATTCATTTTATTTTCATCAAACATATTGTTGATACAAAAGTTGGATGGACCGAGCTTGACCCAAGTTAGGCTTAATTCGGGTCTTGTGGACTCCAGCTCTTGAACCATGTGAAACTTGTTTAAGGACCCTTCGCACTAAAAACAGACACTGTCAGGCTTACCGTGGGTTTTGTGACCCAGTATTAGACTCCGGCGTGAGAGTAAGTAATCGATTATAGTATATTAGGGTTTAGGGTATTGTGTGTATCGTACCTTTATGGAACCGTGGGGTTCCTTTTATACTCGAGAGTGTCCCGGCTGGGCTCCCAATTCTTGCGGCCTAAGGACGAGATAATGACTCAAAATAGATTGATCCTTATCGCATAACTGAGGTAAGTGTATTTCTCTTTCCATAGGCGAATATAATCATAAGATAGATTATATTCTTGTTTGATCCTGTCGTAGTGCGATGAGGACACGGTTAAGTATTAAACCGTATGTGCGATAGCGACTTACTGGTCCTCCTGGGCTGTGCGCGCATCGCATAAGTATTAATCCATTCCTAATGGATATGGGTAGTACCCGTGAGCCGGACTATCCAGCCCGACTAGGGACTATACGTCATCGTGTCCCCCCAGTCTAGTGGTCGCAGGTTCAAACCGCGACTACTAGACTACAATCCTATAAAAACCAATATGTGCATAGACCACAGATGAGATCCAATAAAAACTCAAACATTCCCGCCAAGAAGACATTCATCCCCCCTTTTACCTAACCTCCTCGAAACCCGAGAAAAGCGTCTGCCACGTCATATCCCTTCATTTTCTACTGTTGGATTTTAGCAAGTGGGTAACACGTGGCGTACATCTAAGCATTGAACAATAACTTATGAGGGCTATATATATACCCTTGACGCCCCCCTTTGACTGTTAATTAAAAAATAATAATGGGTTTGTATTGCAACTACTACAAAATCCTTTATATATAGATGTTAGCATTAAAAAATCCTTTATATATATAGATGTTAGCATCTAACGGTTTTTAACCAAAGACTTCACAATCGCATAATTTGACAGGTAATATTACCCCAAAATAACCAACGTGTTTTAGACATAATTACTACATAAGCTCATAAACTCATATTCATTAACTATAAGCTTAAATGAAAATCCCCACGAACAAAGTCGCATTCAATCAACTTATTCATTAACTATAAAGGGGTGTTTGGTTGGATCTAATGTAATGTAATTAGGTGTAATTGTTATTTGAATTACTTTATAATCATGTTAGGTTCATTATAATGAAGGAATTGTAATGTTTAATACATTACATTGGTTGTTTGGTTATGAGTGTGATTGTAATGCATTTTTTCCAATTATAATGAATGAGGGAATTATGATTACATACTAAAATGGATGTAATGTTTTAGATTAAATTGTAATTCAATATTTTATAACTTTATTATCAATATGTATAAAAAATAATAATAATAACAATAATAATTAAATGTTATTAAATTTTATTTATTTATTTATTATTATTATTATTATAATTTATTGAAATTAATATTTTATTTACTTATATGAATTTTAGTTAATTTTTTATTATTATTATTATTAAAATAATTATAATAATAATAATAATAATAATAATAATAATAATAATAATAATAATAATAATTATAATAAATAAAAATAATTAAATAAAGAATTAATAAAAAAATATATAATAAATAATATTATAATAAAAAATAATTTTTATTAATATATAATATAAATATTAAAATGTTAATATCCATTATTATTATTATATTAAAAAAGTTATATATTTATTTTTTTAACTTTTCTTATTTTTTATTAATTATTTTTTATTTACTATTAGTACTTTTTTATATTAAAAATAATTAATATTATTTTTAAGTATTTATTTTTATATATATTAATTTATATTATATTTTTTCAAATTTATATTTTTCTTATTTTTAATTTTTTATTATTTATTTATATTTATAGATATTTTTTAATTTAATTTATTGTTATTATATTTTAGAAATATTAAAATTATAATTTTTATTTTTGTTTTATTTTTTTATTATAAAAAATTATTTTTTATTTTTATTATTTATTATTTTATAATTTATTATTTTTTATTTATTTTGTAAGTTTTATAAAAACAAAAGTTTGAATTACATTACGTTGAGAGTCAACCAAACATATCGTCACATTTAATCAATTACAATTACAATACATTATAATTCCATCACATTCCAATACTTTCAATTACAATTATATCAAATTACAATTCCTTTTAAATATTATAATTCCTTTAAAAACATACTGTAAACGAAACAGCCCCTAAGTTTCATCATTAACAATTGACATAATCATTTTCTACAGAAAAAGCAAGGAAAGTTCCTTACGGGCCAATCCAACACGAGCCATTATACAACCACATAATCTTGACCCGTTTTGACCTATTTCCCAGTAAGCCCTATTAGTAATTTCTATGTATGATATAACATCCCATATTTTTTCATTCAAGATACTCCAAAGTCGAAGAAAAGTAAGACAAAATTCATACCAGAAAATGCATGCGTTTATCCCAAAGTGAGCAGAAGAGAGTTATTTTGAATACCATATTTTTCTTGGATATGAGATGACTTCTCTTCAACATTCATTTTATTTTCATCAAACATATTGTTGATACAAAAGTTGGATGGACCGAGCTTGACCCGAATTAGGCTTAATTCGGGGTCTTGTGGACTCCGGCTCTTGAACCATGTGAAACTTGTTTAAGGACCCTTCGCACTAAAAACAGACACCGTCAGGCTTACCGTGGGTTTTGTGACCCAGTATTAGACTCCGGCGTGAGAGTAAGTAATCGATTAGAGTATATTAGGGTTTAGGGTATTGTGTGTATCGTACCTTTATGGAACCGTGGGGTTCCTTTTATACTCGAGAGAGTCCTGGCTGGGCTCCAATTCTTGCGGCCTAAGGACGAGATAATGACTCAAAATAGATTGATCCTTATCGCATAACTGAGGTAAGTGTATTTCCTCTTTCCATAGGCGAATATAATCATAAGATAGATTATATTCTTGTCTGATCCTGTCGTACTGCGATGAGGACACAGTTAAGTATTAAACCGTACGTGCGATAGCGACTTACTGGTCCTCCTGGGCTGTGCGCGCATCGCATAAGTATTAATCCATTCCTAATGGATATGGGTAGTACCCGTGAGTCGGACTATCCAGCCCGACTAGGGACTATACGTCATCGTGTCCCCCCAGTCTAGTGGTCGCAGGTTCAAACCGCGACTATTGGACTACAATCCTATAAAAACCAATATGTGCATAGACCACAGATGAGATCCAATAAAAACTCAAACATTCCCACCAAGAAGACATTCATCCCCCCTTTTACCTAACCTCCTCGAAACCCGAGAAAAGTGTCTGCCACGTCATATCCCTTCATTTTCTACTGTTGGATTTTAGCAAGTGGGTAACACGTGGCGTACATCTAAGCATTGAACAGTAACTTAGGAGGGCTATATATATACCCTTGACGCCCCCCTTTGACTGTTAATTAAAAAATAATAATGGGTTTGTATTGCAACTACTACAAAATCCTTTATATATAGATGTTAGCATTAAAAAATCCTTTATATATATAGATGTTAGCATCTAACAGTTTTTAACCAAAGACTTCACAATCACATAATTTGACAGGTAATATTACCCGAAAATAACCAACGTGTTTTAGACATAATTACTACATAAGCTCATAAACTCATATTCATTAACTATAAGCTTAAATGAAAATCCCCACGAACAAAGTCACATTCAATCAACTTATTCATTAACTATAAGGGGGTGTTTGGTTGGATCTAATATAATGTAATTAGGTGTAATTGTAATTTGAATTACTTTATAATCATGTTTGGTTCATTGTAATGAAGGAGTTGTAATGTTTAATACATTACATTGGTTGTTTGGTTATGAGTGTGATTGTAATGTATTTTTTCCAATTACAATGAATGAGGGAATTATGATTCCATACTAAAAGGATGTAATGTTTTAGATTAAAATGTAATTCAATATTTTATAACTTTATTATCAATATTTATAAAAAAATAAAAATAATAATAATAATAAAATTTTAATAAAATTTATTTATTAATATTATTATTATTATAATTTATTGAAATTAATATTTTATTTACTTATATGAATTTTAATTAATTTATATTATTATTATTATTAAAATAATAATAATAATAATAATAATAATTAAATAAAAAAATTAATAAAAAAATATATAATAAATAATATTATAATAAAATATTATTTTTATTAATATATAATATAAATATTAAAATATTAATATTCATTATTATTATATTAAAATAGTTATATATTTATTTTTTTAACTTTTCTTATTTTTTTATTAATTCGTTTTTATTTATTATTAGTATTATTTTGTATTAATAATAATTAATATTATTTTTAATGATTTTTTTCTATATATATTACTTTATATTATATTTTTCCTAATTTATATTTTTATTATTTTTATTTTTATTAATTTATTTATATTTATAGATATTTTGTAATTTAATTTATTATTATTATATTTCAGAAATATTAAAATTATAATTTTTATTTTTGTTTTATTTTTATTATTATAAATATTTTTTTATTATTATTATTTATTATTTTATTATTTATTATTATTTTATTTATTTTGTAAGTTTTATAAAAACAAAAGTTTGAATTACATTACGTTGAGAGTCAACCAAACATATCGTCACATTTAATCAATTACAATTACAATACATTACAATTCCATCACATTCCAATACTTTCAATTACAATTATATCAAATTACAATTCCTTTTTAATATTACAATTCTTTTAAAAACATTCTGTGAACCAAACAGCCCCTAAGTTTCATCATTAACAATTGACATAATCATTATCTACAGAAAAAGCAAGGAAAGTTCCTTACGGGCCAATCCAACACGAGCCATTATACAACCACATAATCGTGACCCGTTTTTACCTATTTCCCAGCAAGCCCTTTTAGTAATTTCTATGTAAGATATAACATCCCATATTTTTTCATTCAAGATACTCCAAAGTCAAAGAAAAGTAAGATAGATTATATTCTTGTCTGATCCTGTCGCAGTGCAATAAGGACACAGTTAAGTAATAAACCGTACATGCGACAGCGACTTACTGGGCCTCCTGGGTTGTGCGCGCATCACATAAGTATTAATCCATTCCTGATGGATACAGGTTGTACCCGTGAGTCGGACTATCCAGCCCGACTAGGGACTATACATCATCGTGTCCCCCCCAGTCTAGTGGTCACAGGTTCAAACCGCGACTACTAGACTACAATCCTATAAAAACCAATATGTGCATAGACCACAGATGAGTATCGAATAAAAACTGAAACATTCTGGCCAAGAAGACATTCATTCCCCCTTTTACCTAACCTCCTCGAAACCCGAGAAAAGCGTCTGCCACGTCATATCCCTTCATTTTCCACTATTGGATTTTAGCAAGTGGGTAACACGTGGCGCACATCTTAGCATTGAACAGTAACTTAGGAGGGCTATATATATACCCTTGACGCCCCCCTTTGACTGTTTCACCACTTCCAAACTCTCAAACTCCATTAATGTTTTTCCAAAAAGCTCAACTTCCTTCCAAGGTAATCCTTGCTGCCAATTTATATTATCTGCGACATCATGGTTAAACAACTTCACGAAATTACTTCGATCCTCACCATAGATGAACTTGACCAGTTCACGACGGAACACTACATTCCTAACTAATTACACCCATAAGTGCCCAACCCCTGGCAAAATATCAGGCAGGCTCCAGGTGGAAAAATAGGAGTATATACCTAATTTTTTTACTACGCGAATCAGCGTATACCCATGTCACGCTTCCTTATCAGCGTGTTAATGCATTACGAGATCCACGTATCTCAATTGCATTGTATAGGGTCAGCTAAAATTTCGAATTTCAAAATTAATTGTTGTACCCTATACATAGAACCGACTATAGATTTATTCCGTACATTCTACCAACGGAAACTAGCCAATGGTTGGGTGTCTTTCGCTAAGTGAAAGAGCGGGATGCAATGTTATGATGGGAAAATTGATTCCCTAAGGGACTGGAATGATAGATTCTTATAGGTTGACGAAGCTGCCTTTCCCTTTCATTTCCCATTTTTTACCCCTGGAACGGTGAGGAAGGAACCAGCACCTGGCCCTGATTCCTACAATACTGGGGACGTGGAGACTTTGAATAACAACCACATTCTCGTGCAACCGTATCCAGAGGCTTTGTTGGTTATTCTTGGCATGAGTCGCGCAGTAATCTGTAGCGCGTAGCAGATACATGTCTTTCGTACCCGGAGTGGTCAGGGTTAGTGGTTCTTCCCGCGTTCTTCATATCCTCCTGTAAGTACCATCTTTATCTGAAACTCTAAACTTGTGTTTTCTTGTCTATCTGTTATGTCATTGTACAACTATGGATATACTCGACCTTGTTCGTGGTGCATTCCCTGATGATTTGATAGTCTACACCCGCCCTGAGGGAGAAAATGAAGAGCCGCTGCATGAGCGTGCAACCAAGAACACTATGGACTTGGAGGTTGGAGAAGCTTCCGAGGCACAAGAACAAGACGAAATTGGCGCAGGGTAACTACCCCAGCAACCAGCACAACAACAACAACAACCACTACCAGAGCAACCACCCCCGTTCCTCAGCTACTCCCTATCCTCAGATAATTTCACCAAGGATGCTGAGTTCGCCGCACATCAATTCGAGGAGGATAAGTACTCTACTTTATCGGGGAAGAGGCGGAGAAGCTCCCCATCTGCTTCTCGTATGTCCGCTCGCACAAGGGGTGAACCCTCGTCATTGGGTGCGCATAGGCAACACGAGGAATTCTCTAGTGCGCGCCAAGTTGAAGAAGACGTCGAGGAGGATGTTGCAAGGACCCCTCCACGATCTCCCCTGCCACCATCAATCTAAGGTAAATATACGTACCTTTATCTTTAGGATTATCCCACCGAAGTTTTCTTTTTTCTTTTTTTTAATATTCTTTTTTTCCTTGTAACAGTGGTGACCACGAAGACTCATCCCAAGGTAGTGAACGAGCCTTCCCCTTCAAAGGCTACTGAATCAACAGGGGGAGCGCGTTTGCCCCAGATCCCCCTTTTGCCCCCAACTAGGATCTGCCCGCGTCTTCGGAGCTGACATGTGCTTTCGACTGCGCTAGTTTTTTGGACAACATTGTGCCACCCGGCCGAGCTGTTGTGCTCGAAGGGATGAATGACGTGGTTCTGGCTGACGAAGTTTGTTACTTCTCATCGCAGAACGTGACACTAATGCCACGCGTCAAGAAGAGGTTCTTTGAGCTCTCCAGCAGGTTCAGACTACGGAGCACAGACTTGAGCAGGGTATTAATGAAAAGACTGTCGCTCTTGAGGAAATGCAAGTTAATATTGACCAAGAGGCCGAAAGAGGGCGCCAAGATGCCAACCTCATCCACTCCCTCACTAAAGAAAGAGATGACTTGACTGCCACTCTTGTAGATGAGCGTGCACAGCTCGCCCAACTCAAGGCGTCAAATGAAGAGGCAGTGAAAGCCTTTGAGCAGGGAAAGGACCAGTTTGTGGCCAGGGTGGATGATCTGGGTGCAAGACTAAGTGGTGATGTGAAGGACCTTAGCAGCCAACTGAAGAGACTAAGTATTGAGCTTGACACTGACTTGTATCCGCGCTTGATGCAAGAGATAGCCAAGAAACGCTGGCTGGTGTGCTACAGCCCGCGCCTAGCTGCCATGGGTGCTTTGGAAGACTGTACTCTGCGGGCCGCCTTCGCCCAGTACGTTATAGCTGCGGTGAATGAGGGTACCTCCAAGGGCTTAGAGAAAGCGCATGAAGCTGAACTGTTGAAGAAAGACTTGCGAGAAGTGCCTTTCTACGATTTTTCTGCTAAGTACAAGCTCACAACCTCCCTAAAGGACATGAGTGCCTGCCCTTTGCCATCTTTCGGTCTTGGCGACAAGGATCATGAGCTACCAATTGAGGTTGTTATGGAAGGCCTAACTCTGACGCGCCATAAGGCAGAGGGCGCGGAGACACAGGTGGACTTTCACTTGAAGCCTTCCTTAGAGCAGGTGATGGTACCAATATTTGCTCACCCTAGGGATATGCTTGACCCTTTTAGGGTTGAGAAGGAGGTGCCATTGTCCAAGGTGCTCGCGGTGCATGATAGTCGTGCTACCTCCAAGAATAATGCGCTGAATATAGAGGTTGCGCCTTCTGTTGGTGCTGCCCACCTTCTTCCTCCATCCCGGTGTTGCCTTTGCTACTGCTAGCAAGTGACGCACGCGTGATGGACCTAGGGCATGAAAGAGCACCGCACCACAGCATATTACCCCCTCATGTTGAAGTTGAAGAGGTCTTCGTCTGACACCAATTTACTTTCCAATAGTTTAGCTGATTTGTAAATATTTGTGTGCTTTGTATGTGCGAATGTTGGCCCGTTATTTGTAATGAACACTTCCCACTTTCTGTTATGAAAAATATGTTTCAACACTTTAATGTTTCTAGTGCAGATTTTTCTTATGAATTAATGTAAACTCATAAATGGTCCTTATGGGTCAGGCAGACTCATTACGTACGGTATACCGCTACTACCATAAGGACAGCTAGGTGAGGCTGACTAATTGTTAGGTGTGCACGATTGTGTCTTATCAGTCTCATAATGTACTGGCTGTATAACTTGCTATGACGTCATTAATAGCAAGTTGCCTAACAAGGATACATGATCCGTGTTCGATGGGGTTGCATCCCTCTTACATGACGAGTCTAATTGGTAGGGTAGACCCATTCCTCTTATTTCTCCTAGAAACGTTGTGCACGCGTGCACCAGTAGGCAATATATAATATATACAAAGTGTAAGATAAAAAATAAACGTTTTTTAGAATGCGTCTTGGAACTAGGTAGGGACCACGATAGTTTTATTAATACTTGCAAGTTTTTAAATACATGATATAAAAGATAAAAGAAATATAGTACATCGGTTTCAGTAATGCACTGCTAAAGGTAGCACTTCTTTAGGGGGAAAAAGTTCCAAGTCCTCGTAGGTCGTGACCATCCATGTCGAGCAGTCGATATGCGCCATTCCCCAATGCTTCTGTCATCATGTAGGTTCCCTCCCACTTAGGTCCAATTTTTCCTATATTTTCAGCGTGGTAGGCCGCGTTTGAGCGATACACAAAGTCACCTGGCCTAAAGGAAGTCTTTCGCACCCTAGCATCGTAGTAACCCTTCATTTTTGCTTTTGACTTGGCCTCGTGGATAGCTGCTAATTCTCTTTGTTCATCAATTATGTCCAAGTTCAGCCGTAATTCATCATCATTTGTGACCATGTTGTTCCCATTCAATCCATAACACAAGATTTAGAGAGAGAAATAGTAGAAAAGTAGAGAGAGAAACTAGAGAGAATTTGGAAGGTTAATGTTTACTAGAGAGAGAAAGTAAAACGAACCAACACCCTCTTCCACACATGGAAGAGGGTATATATACCCTAGGCTTTGTTGGGCCGTGGGTTAAGTAACATGGGCCAGGCTTGGCTTTGTCTTTGGCTTACGCCCCTAACTTATACAATATTAGCTTAAAGTCCAAGCTCGGTTTTCCCGACTAACCTATTACAATACAAGACCATTTAACGACTAAGATGACCTATTACATTCTTGTTCGACTATATAAAATATAGGGCTAACAATCTCCCCCAATGTATCGGTCATCTTAAAAGCTTAAAAAGCATAAGATGGTTGAGTGAATACATTCTTGTAGAGGAGATCTTCCTGCTTTGGTCTTGTATCTTGGTCTTGATCTTGTTTGTAACAGCTTAGTTCCTTTATGCTTTCGTGATCTTTATCTTGAGCCTTTGTCATTTGACTTTGAGTGCTTGAGATCTTCATCTGTGCTCCTTGTGACTAAGATGACCTATTACATTCTTACATTCTTAGGTATCTTGAATATCACCATCTTGTGCTCTTGTGACTTCTGAATTGACTTCGGTTACACAGCTACGCCACCTTCTTGATATGCAGCAACATATATAGACACGGATAAAATGGCTTTGAACATTTCATCCTAACTCGGTAGTGTTTTACCTCCGGTCGGTGAAGACCGTTTAGACGGTATTAGATACCGTACCTGTGATCGGGTAGATTCGATTAAGAACCTCCTTGACAGGGTTTCCCGGCGGTAGTATCCAGTTCTCTTTACTCGACCGTCTCAAAGCAGACTGCGAACGTAAAGAGTGAATAAAAAAGGATACGGTTATCCGTTTGATTAGAGTCGTCAACTCAGAATTCCTGGAACAAGTTTGATTCTATAAGAATCGCACCATTGTTGCTTTCTAGTTTGCCACAAGCTCGATTCATAAGAATCTTACATGTTACCTACCGCAGTGCTGTTTGATGTTGACACTGGAAGGATTTCCATTCGTCACTGTGAACACTAATGAGTGTCACTCTGAATGTTCTGGCAAGATCACACGGATTTTGAGAAGAAACCTAGAATCAAGTTTGAATCAATTAAGAATCATAACTTAGTTGCTTTCCAGTTCTCACAAGTTTGATTCGTGTAGAATCGCACAAGTTACCTACCATGAGCTTGTTTAATGCTGGCTCAAGCAGGATTTCCATCTTCACTGTGAATCGTATCACTCAGATGTTCTGGAAATATCACAAGGATAATGCGTAGGACTCGATTGTGTCCTAATGAGATGATATTTTGATCTCTTTAGGCTCTAGACTCAATAAGTGCATTTTGGTAATCGGAGGCTGGAGCAGACTGCCACCTTTTCAATATTAACTGACTCGGAGTGAGAAAGTCAATAGATACGTGTTGATCTCCGTGACAATGAGACAAGTTTCTTTTGAGAGAAACTCGAATGGCTGGGGAAGGGTTGTGCATCGCATCACTGGGTCCATGACACTTGTCTTCAAAAGATGTGTTAACCCGGTTTCTGCCTAAGTTGCATAGAATATTCAACTCATTCAATGCTTACCAATACGTCATCACTAGCACCTTGTTGTGATTGTTCCAGTGCTAACTTAAGTAATTGGTCCGCATTCAGCTTCATTCAACTCCATCTTTCCTAAGGACAACTATTTCTAGCTATGGAATGTCCTTGGGTAGATCCCTCCGGTTCTGGTTGGATCATAGGACTTAGTTTCCTATCCTAAACCACCTTTTGACTCCATCGTTCCGTCGTGGATAGTAGGTTGTTTTGGGTAAAGTATCGTAAACATAAAAACATTGAAAACCATTCAAAGCGTTTGATAAAAATCAAAACTTTTAACACTTTGAAAGTTTTACATTTCCAAAAAGCTCCCCCTACACACATGCATCGATATACGAAATAGTTTGGCATGTGAAGAAAAGAGTTGCACTTGAGTCCTTAATATCACATGTTGCGATATATTACATTTTAATCACCTTTTCTCCCCCTATCTCTAATATATAAATATAATATTAGGGATACCAATTGATTAAAATATGACAATTTCCGAAAAATCGACGGGAGAGAAACATGTGTGCACGCATGAATCATGGAACATTTTTAGTCGGGACGCTCCCCCTCAACAATATATGTGTGTCTTGAAACAAAATTTGACAAAATTTTAGAAAAAACGACACCACAAAATTTGTTGAGGTACGGAGTTGAGATGCCTTTACCGATAATATATGACGGATTTAATATCATTTTCGGAATGTGTTGGATACATAAAATATGACAATTTTAGAGATGTACCCAACAACATTAAAGGCTTGATTTTAAAACGCTCCCCCTCAAAAATTGATCAAAATAACATATGACATTTTAGAGATATAAAAACCACATATGAGGAAGGGAGTGTTGAACACACAATTTTGAAAGATTTAGAAAAACCTTTTTGAGAAATTCTTGAAAAATTGTGTTCAACGGTTTTAAAATAATCAGGATAGAAGACTTCTCTTCTATTGCTTAGGGAAAGCGCACTAAAACGTACACTTCCCTTTCGAGTCCGTTTTTCATGAGCTCAAAACTTTGATTGTTTTGTGACTAGCTCATGACCGAGAAAAATAAATTTCCCGTTGTGAAGGATAAGTTATCACCCGTGATAAACTTTCCTTAAGTTGAAGTTCGAGGTCTAAGCTGACATTAACTTAGAAATCGTTTTTCATGAACTTAAAAACTTTGAATGTTTTTATAGGAAGCTCATGACCGAGATATATTAATTTCTCGTTGAGAAGGATAAGTTATCGTCCGTGATAAACTTTCCTTATTTGAGGTCCGAGTCCTAAGCTGTGATGTGCTTAGAATTCATTTACACGAGCGTAAAACTTTCGAATAGTTTTAATAGAAACTCGTGTCCAAGAAAATCGAATTTCTCGTTTTGAGGATAAGTCATACTCGGGATGAACTTTCCTTTCTTTTGAGGTACGAGTTACAATCTGACATGTGACTGTAAATCTTTGTACATGAGCTGAAAAACGTTGAATGTTTTTACAGATAGCTCATGTTCGAGAAAACTTAATTTCTCGTTCTGAGGATAAGTCATCATCGGGATGAACTTTCCTGTCTTGTGAGCCCGAGTTACAGTCTGTAATTTGACTATAAGCCATGTACACGAGCTAAAAACTTTTGAATAGTTTTAAGAGAATCTTGTGTCCGAGAAATATTAATTTCTCGTTTTGAGGGTAACTTATCGTTGAAGAGATAAAGTTCCCTTTCTTTGACGTTCGAGTTACAGCCTGAAATGTGACTGTAAGTCATTTTCAATCTTACTTGTGAAACCCCTGAGACACGTATTTCTCTGATATCTGCTTCTTCAGCAACCAAACTCTGAGAGTGTCCTTTGTTGAGCGGTATGAATATGGAAAACCTTTGTGTTCTTGTTGAACCTTTACTTTATTACCTGCACTTTCATCAGTAGTTGGTATGCTTGCATTAGGGTTAGCGATATCTTGATGAGAACCATGTGGGGGTTCACCTTGAACCTTTGTCGAGCTAGAGGGAAATATCTTTCCAGTAGGAACCCACCTAATACCTATTGTTTTGAAGGTTCTACCCGTTGGTATCCACCTAAGACAAGGTCGAGGAGACATAGTTTTCTCATGCATAGCGGAAGACTTAGTTAGAGAAAACATATCTTCTTTAGGGTTCCGTCTTTGAGGTGCTCTAGCTTTTTGGTTCAACTTGTTCAGGACTTTAGTGATACAATCATCATGAATGGCATTAAACACGCATTTGTTACATTTCGTGCAAACAAAGTGCTTAGCATCTGAGAAGGCTCTAGAGTTCCTAGGGTTGGCAGAATTGTGCACATCATAGAAGGGTCTAGAATTCCTAGATGTGTGAACAACGCTCCTAGGTTGTGGTTTGGTCCTATCTCTTGCTTGTGTCTTGTTTTTAGCATCCTCTAGGTAGTTTTTGTGACCCGCGTCATTTGAACTACACTTAGGCAAGTTCTTGAAGCTATTTCTATAGTTGGTTGAAGCATTCATGTGATCGGGCTTTGTAGAAGCGGATTTTCTTAAGGAGGGTCTAGATTGTGGAGTGACTTGTTTAGGAAAATTGCTACGTACGTCAACTTGGGATGCAAACCTCAGATTCGACGTTTTGAGTCGTTCAGATTTAAACGCATTCGGTTGTCTAGCAACTGAGCGATTTCTGACTGGTTGAGAAGGAGGTTTCCCCAAGACTGACTGTTTTGCTAACTTAGTATCCACATTATTTCCTTTTAGTTTCCTTAATTCATTTTTCACCGCTGTCAATGCAAAAACCTTTTCCTGAATCTGAGCCTTTAATTTCTCATTTTGTAGAAGTAATTGAGCGAAATGTTCATATTTCCAAATATGGCGTTATCAGCATTCGCATCATTACTATCTACAATGTCGATAGGTTGCAAAGATAATTCAGTTAATGAAGCAGGCGGAGGACTTGGATTTTGAGAAGCCAACTTTGATTCTAACAGATTTATTTGTTTCACAAAATGTTCTTTTTCCATGTTAAAATCTTGAATCTTACGATCCAATTTTTGTTCAAGAACAACATTTGCTTTTTCAAGTTTTTCAAAGTAAGCCTTAAATTTGTTATTTTTCTTTGAAAAATCGAGTTTGGCATCCTCAAAATCTTTAGTCTTCTGAGCTAACAGAATTTCAAGCTCGTGAATCTTAGAATCAACATCTTGAGAAGTCTCTCCTCCATTAGTACTCGTATCTGATGAATCAGGTGTGGTATTGCTATCAACCTTTTCCACTAGATATGTGTCAAGAATGGGTTCAGATTGCTCAGTATGTTGAGGAACATCGTTTCAGCATTTAAATGTACCATAGCCATTGGCTGATCATCATAAATGGGTCTGATATCCGCATCATTGGTTGTTTGATCATTCCCTGAGCTGGTACTGAAATGCTGCGTTTCTGATTATGTCCCGCTGCTCTCTGTATCAACCGAAGAAGCATCCAATGCTTGATCTATATCGACAGTGCTCTCTTTTGTCTGCATCAATCTTTGATTCACCCTTCTTTGAAAGTGCCTTTGATGGCGTGTTCTTTCATCAATTGACTTCTTTATATTGCTCATATGTTGAAGAAGTGTCTCTTTGAATGCTTGAAGATCTACGAGAGTATATTTGGTAAAGTATGTGCTTGCGAACTCTCGATCGTTTTTGGATAAGCCACTTGAGTCAATGAATTGTTGGAACTGATTGTTGAGAGCTAAAAGGACCTCCATTGATATATCCTCGTGAAAATAGTCTCTGTCAAGTTCTTGTTGAAGATGGTCCACATTAAGTAGCATCGTTCTGATGAATGTCTCAGCATCTTGACCAAATAGTAGAAAGAATACCCGTTTGAATCCTATTTCAAGACGAGTGCCTTTTAGGTCTTCTCTTGAAAGAACCTGAAGGTGTGACTGAAGCAACTTTATGTGTTCCATGCATCTTTCTTTTGCTTTCGACATCTTGTATTTGATTGCATGAACGGTTTTGGTGGTAGAATCCTTGTTAGAAGGTTTATTGATTGGAGTCTCAGTATTTGTCTGAACCTCTGGATTCTGCATCTTCTCTTTATTCATCTCAGTCATGGACGTTGTTGGTGTTGAATCCACGACGATGTCCATTGAACGGATGTCTCGAAGAAGAGATGATGTGTATGGATGACGGATCTTAGTGGATGTGTTGTGATTTGATGGTGGTTGAAATTCTAAAAAATCCGATTTTTTCTCAGTCCGACAATAAATTCCTCAGTCCGATAAAACGGTAAACCGAAAAAATTTTGAATCACCAAATTTTGAAATCGAGTTAGAAATAGCCAAAAACTAGTAGGGAAAAAATTTGAAAAATGAAAATTTTAACGAAAAATAAAACCTAAAAAATTTGAAATTTGCCCTAAAAATTTGAATTTTGGTCAGAAAATTTGAATTTTTGGTCGAAAAATTTTTCGCATCGCCAAAATTTGAAATTAAGGTTTAAATGGCCTAATATTGGTCTAGGAAAAAATAAAATTCTCTAAAGTTTTCCCGCCAAAAAACTCAAACTTTTACTAAATTTTTCTAAATTTTTCTACGTTCCGAAACTAGTCTAGATAGTGGCTAAGTCTAAAAATTACTCAAACAAAATACCCATCGGAATGTCCATCGGAATACTTATCGGAATGTCCAGATCAGAATGTCCAGATCGGAATGCTCAGATCGGAATGTCCAGATCGAAATGTCCAGATCGCAATGTCCAGATCGGAATGCTCAGTTCGGAATGTTCAGATCGCAATGTGCTGTCGCAATGTTTGATCGGAATGTGGCTAGAACAAATTGGACAGAGTAACGACTCAATATCCCTTGAAGCCGTCGGAATCCCAGATCGGAATAAGGTATCGCAATACAGTGATCGCAAAGTAGAATCCTTAGATTATTGCGATCAAATCCCATACACTTGTACTTTCCGATGGTAACACTTGCTTGAATTTCGGAATGAAGAAAAACAAGAAATTTTGCAACTTTAGATCCAAAAAATTTGTGTTTTAGCCAAAACCAAGATACCCAAATCACTACAACTAGTATGTAGATGATTTATATCAAGAAAAGACCATAAAAACACAAAAAGAAATTTTGGGACGAGAGATATAGATCAATAAAGTCACGAAAAATCAAGAAGACCACACACGAATCTTCAATCACCTATCCACTATAGGCTCTTGATACCAAATGTTGTTCCCATTCAATCCATAACACAAGATTTAGAGAGAGAAATAGTAGAAAAGTAAAGAGAGAAACTAGAGAGAATTTGGAAAGTTAATGTTTACTAGAGAGAGAAAGTAAAATGAACCTACACCCTCTTCCACACATGGAAGAGGGTATATATACCCTAGGCTTTGTTGGGCCGTGGGTTAAGTAACATGGGACGGGCTTGGCTTTGTCTTGGGCTTACGCCCCTAACTTATACAATATTAGCTTAAAGTCCAAGCCCGGTTTTCCCGACTAACCTATTACAATACAAGACCATTTAACGACTAAGCTGACCTATTACATTCTTGTTCGACTATATAAAATATAGGGCTAACAGACCATGTCTACCTCTGATGTGCGGAGCGTTTGTAACCCGATTTCGACTAGGATGACTACTTCTGTTTCGTACATTAGGGCGAAAGGGGTATCACCCGTCGCGGTTTTAATCATTGTGTGATGTGCCCACAAGACATGTGATAACTCGTCCACCCATTTTTTGTTGTTTTCCCCTAATCGCGTCTTTATGCCGTCTCCCAAGCTCCTATTTGCTCTTTCCACAAGCCCATTTGTTTGTGGATGGGCTACTGATGTGAACCTTTGATTTATGTTGTTTTTCACGCACCAATCTTTGAATGGGTTCTCTACGAATTGTTTTCCATTATCAGAAACGATCTCTCCAGGTAGCCCGAAGCGACATACTATATTGTCCTATACGAATCTCTTTTCTTGGTTTCTTGTGATTGTTGCGACTGCCTTTGCTTCAATTCACCTTGTGAAGTAGTCCATCGCGACTATTAGGAACTTAACCCCACCTGCTGCCATAGGGAAAGGTCCGGCGATGTGTATTCCCTACTTGAAAAATTGGCCAAGGGGAAGTGATAGGTGTTAGTTACTCTTGGTGCTGGCGCGGTACCGGCCGGTGCACCTGGCAGTCATTGTATTTATGGATTAGTATACGTGCGTCCGCGTGCATGGTTGGCCAATAATACCCGTTCCGTAATAGGCTCGTACTTCTGTATTCTTGATTCCTCAAGAGATAGAAACCCATGTCTGGTTGATGCATCAAGACCATGTAGCCAGAGTGTGATTAACCGAGCCGTATGGTTTCAGCCATGGCTCAGTAGAGGATCGTTGTCACCCCATCTGATGGGTCTTAGCATGGCTACATGTTTGTCTGACAGACAACAACAAATTATCTTTAACACCCCAAAATTTACTCGCAGCGGAAACCAACCATTAGGATGTTAAGAAATATCACAATCGAAAAAAATATAAAGAACGACTCTAAAAGAGACGTTTTTAGATAAAAGGTTCCATTCATAAAGATCAGAGTACTGGTCCCACAAACCGTCACCAACATTTATACACAAGTCTTTTAAAAGTAAAAAATAACTGAATGGAACAAAAACATGTTTTCCAAAACATTAGCGCTAGCCTCCTCATCCATTCCAAACCTCCAGCATTCAACTTTAATTACCTGAGATAAACATGCTAAAAAGTCAGCTAAAAAGCCGAGTGAATTTATAGAGTATATAAGAATAATAAGTGAACACAAGAATTTTTAGTCATCTCAAACTTATCACACAGAAAAGTCATATATATAGATAAATGCATTAATCTCACGCCACTGAACGTTAACCAACATGTCAAACCGAGTCACTTACGGCGCCTCAACTAACACGTAATATTGTCATATACCAATGACCTCTTATACATAATATCCCTCTCAGGTGTTCACAAGGATACAAACCCTAGGATAAGGCTGTCAAACCAAATAGATCTATCATATGTATTAGCGTTTACCCCTTCGAGTAATTAACAGTGCATGAAATTTAGGGACTTCATAAGACAATGGTACTTATGCATTTATCATCTCATTCGGGTCCAGCATACCGAAAACAACTTGTGTTCATTTTATAAAACAACATGTATCCCCTCGCGGGTTAAATAAAACATTTAAAGTTTAAAAGCGAGGCTATAAACTCACCGGTAAGAAAAATATCAATAAATCACGGAAGTGACGTCAAGGATACAGCGAACGCTCGTAAGAACCACCTAAAATAAATGGTGTCTTAGTATTGCGAATGTAAAACTCAAGTGAAAAATGAAACGAGATATGTAAGTAAAACTATGATCATGTTATGGCTTTCTATTTGATTTCTAAACTAAGTGTGTATTATTAACTAGACACTCATTTAGACTTGAACATCAATCAAGAATATCTATTTTTTTAATTTGGTTTATCCTTCTTATGAAATCATTTAGGTTGTTATTTTTCATTTTTAAATGTTATTCCTTTGTCAAAATTTAAGCCATTACGTCACCTTTGCGAACTTATATTTAAAAAAATATTTAATATGTATAAACGAATGATTTTAATCTTAAGTAAGCTTAATAGATCTATTTTAGTGTGAATATAAACCAAACGCTCATATTTGTCCATATTATATATGAAAAGTTTAATTTACTTCGAAGGCAATTTCCCGACTATCTAATTTTAGCATAAATCACATTTCGTAACACCTTATGATCCGAAAAGAAAAATGAATTTTAAGTTTACTCATATACTACAGGTTAATTACTTAAAATGTTAGGGTTACTATTAAAAATTTATGATTTAACCTCTTTTGATAATCTGACCTCTAATATTTATTTTAAAATCTTCTTTTGTCCATATAGTGATCATTCGGATGAGTTACAAGACCTTTCAACTCGCCATTTGAACCTAAGATGATGCTTTATCCATATAATTCATCTTATTAGAGACATATGACCAAATATATTTCGTTATATGGGTCACAACCGGCTGCTCCAAAAATAACAATCAAAACACTTTACTAGATCAACTATTTACCATTCCTATCTTACTCCTAGTGCCATAACACTTTCATAAATCAACTCACATATAACATGAGACATATTTCCAGAGGTTTATTAAAATTAAAACCCATATGAAATAGACATAAAAGATTAATAATAAAAAAGCTTACAAATATGTGAAAATCAAGAGATTTAATGCACAAAACACAACCCTTATGTGTTCTTTGATTTAATCCAAAGAAAGCAACTAAATCACAACTCCTCTATGATTTAGAACACAATCAACCCTTGGAGTGACACCAAATATTCAGTCCTTGATCTTTACTTAACAAAAGTATGAGTAACTTCTTAAATACTTGGATTTAATCCTTGAAACTTTGCATAGGTATATATTTATTTGTTTTAAAAGTATGATTTGATTTGTTATTGAACAAAACTAGAAAATGGTGAAGTTAAGGGGGATGGATATACGGTAGTATAAGAAAAGTGTGGATATGGTTGTTGTTTTAATTTATTATGAAAATAAAATGAAGATTATCTCATGTTTACAAATGAAAAATAACAACCTAAATGATTTCATAAGAAGGATAAACCGAATTAAAAGAAATAGATATTCTTGATTGATGTTCAAGTCTAAATGAGTGTCTAGTTAATAATACACACTTAGTTTAGAAAACAAATAGAAAGCCATAACATGATCATAGGTTTACTTGCATCTCTCGTTTCATTTGTCACTTGAGTTTTGCATTCGCAATACTAAGACACCATTTATTTTAGGTGGTTCTTACGAGCGTTCGCTGCATCCTTGACGTCACTTCTGTGATTTATAGATATTTTTCTTACCGGTGAGTTCATAACCTCGCTTTTAAACTTTAAATGTTTTATTAAACCCGCGAGGGGATACATGCTATTTTATAAAATGAACACAAGTTGTTTTCGGTATGCTGGACCCGAATGAGATGATAAATGCATAAGTACCATTGTCTTATGAAGTCCCTGAATTTCATGCACTGTTAATTACTCGAATGGGTAAACGCTAATACATATGATAGATCTATTTGGTTTGACAGCCTTATCCTAGGGTTTGTATCCTTGTAAACACCTGTGACGGATATTATGTATAAGAGGTCATTGGTATATGACAATATTACCTGTTAGTAGGGGCGCCGTAAGTGACTCGATTTGACATGTTGGTTAACGTTCAGTTGTGTGAGCTTAATGCATTTATCTATATATATGACTTGGCTGTGTGATAAGTTTGAGATGATTAATAATTCTTGTGTTCACTTATTATTCTTATAAACTCTATAAATTCACTCGGCTTTTTAGCTGACTTTTTAGCATGTTTATCTCAGGTAATTAAAGATGAATGCTGGAGGTTTGGAATGGAAGAGGAGGCTAGCGCTAATGTTTTGGAAAACATGTTTTCGTTCCATTCAGTTATCTTTTACTTTTAAAAGACTTGTGTATAAATGTTGGTAACGGTTTGTGGGACCAATACTCTGATCTTTATGAATGGAACCTTTTATATAAAAACGTCTCTTTTAGAGTCGTTCTTTATATTATTTTGCGATTGTGATATTTCTTAACATCCAAATGGTTGGTTTACGCTGCGAGTAAATTTAGGGGTGTTAAATGTAATGCAATCACCACTACTGACCTTGGTCCTTCATGCATGCCGCAGGATCCCTCGTGTATTTCACTAATAACATATTGTGCTTGCCGCGATCCCACGCACCTTAGCCATGGCTGAAGGAATGAGCGTTTATAAAGAATCCCGTCCCTGACTTCGAACTGTCTTGAGCGACTTCGTATTCGTCACACTTTAAATTCGTCATGCGGGAGTGAGTCCTTCGTTAAATAGTCTACGATCGATGTCATCCATGTAGGACCTTCTTCGTCCACAACTGATGTGACTTCTTGCTCTTTTATGGATTTTCCTTTAAGGATCTCTACCAGGACCTACCTCGATAGGTGTGCAAATCTTTTGGACGTTATTTTGCTGAGTGCGTCTGCTTTCTTGTTCTCTCCTCTAGGTACTTGGCGTATTAGGAACTTTTCGAATCCTTCAATCAATGACTTGGATTTTTGCAAGTATTGTATCATATTCTCTTCTTTTTCCTCATATTCACCAATTATGTGGTTTGCTACCAAGCGAGAATCTACATTCGCTTCTAGATTGCGCACGCCCATTCGGGCTGCAATTCTTAGTCCTGCTATAAGCGCCTCATATTCAGCCTTATTATTTGTAGTTGTGAATTCAAAACACAGCGCTTATGTAAATTTCATTCCTTCAGGATTGGTGAGTGAGTCCTGCGCCAGATCCATCAGTGCAGGATGAACCATCATTGAATAAGATATATGGGTCTTGGTCTTCTTTCTTCCATTTTGGCTCCTGATCACCTTCTTCTGGTTTTTCGATGATGAAGACTGCCGGAATTTGTCCTTTTACGGCATTTCATTGTCTGTACATAATGTTGTGTTCCCCAAGTAGAACACTGCACTTTTGTAATCTACCCGCGATGTCCGGTTTTGATATTATCTGTTTTATGGGTTGATCTGTGATTACCACTATGGGATGTGCTTGGAAGTGTAACACCCCACTTGGATAAGTGGACCGTTACGTGTATTTATGGTGTGTCATCAAAGCATAAGGTAAATGTCCTAAAACATTAACTGATCATAAAGGAAATACCAGAATCCAACATCGGTAATCCAAACATAAGCTCAAAACATGAAAAGTAAATATTGAAGGAAAGGACTAAACAATGTCCAAGTAAGCAGAATAATATAAGAAGTGCATAAAGTAAGAAGACTAGATAGCTTCCATCCAAATGCACATGCTCTCAGAGCCCTAAGAGCGTCCAGGTTTACCTGCCGTTAAAACATGAAAGTAACTACGACTGATGTAACACCCCCAAATTTATACAATTCTATACAGCGGAAGACTCGTTGGTGTTACAGAATAGCACATTACTCACATCATAGACAACGCATAAAAATCGCGTCGTTTAATAATAAAGCATTTCCATTCATAAATATCAAATTTACATAGGTCCCAAGTCATTGTATTTTATACAGGTTTTACAAAGCATTTGAATGGAAATTAATATCTAAGTGCGGGCCATGAATTCTTGATGTCTTCCCGAGAATTACCTTCAAGTACCTGAGATAAAACATGTTAAAAGAAAAGGTCAGCGATAACGCCGTGTGAATTCATAGAGTTTAATAAAATCCATCAATATAATATCGGTATAAAATTATTACCGAAAATCATTTTGTACAAATCATTGTAATAGGCCATAAAATAGCCAAAGTCATTTTATACAAATCCTTATCAAAAAACATAATATAGGCTTTCGCCTTCAAAATCATTATACGAACCAATGTTGTAAAAATATCATACAATACGTTTTTATAACGTCGTGTAGAGTTAAATAAAAACCGTTATATGAATATGGTTATGTAAAACCAAAACACAAACATAATATAAATAATATGACCCCGTATTGCTAGTCAGGCAATATATTGTAATTCGGTGCGTATTGCAGTATTTCGTTAATTGGATTATTATAAGCCGCATGACATTGTTACCTTACTACAAAAAATAACGGGTAGCTAGCTCGAAACTCATTTGCCCATCTAAATTAGCGTGTCGTCACAATAATCACGCTTGTGTAAATCTTCTCATACATCAATTCGCTTACCAATCAATGTGGCACGACGGGGATCAACCGTCAAGGCGCGAACTGGGGTGATCGTCCCTAAATTGTACTATTATATGCACAAGCGTCTACCAAATCCCGGTAGTTCACAATTCATGCTAATGGGACTTTTAGTGACATAACCTAACTTTAATAATCCATTTCATTTCATCTATCGGGTCATACAATCATTCGGGTCCAAATCAAAAAACAGACAATCGGGACAACTAGTGTCCTATTTTATAAAAACTAACATGTTATCTCCCTTGCGGGTTTATAAAACATTTCATAAAAACATTTAAAAGAGTGCGAGGCTATGAACTCACGTTGATGTGGGAAAGCGGGTTATCGGCAATTTGGATGTACGGTACGTGCTTCAATCACGGAAACCTAGACAAATAATACTTGTCTTAGACTCTTGTCCAAAGACTTTATAAAAATAACAATTATGTATACATATGATGATGATCAAGTGGGTTTATATATTCTTGTTTACTCATTTTAGTGTTTATGTATTGGTAACTTTTTACTAGTTTACTAGTTTTACCAATTTACATGTTTTTGGTCCAATAAGCCTATTATAAGTTCATTAACTTGTGTTAATCCATTTTATACTTGTGTTATCAGTATTTATACTTTACATGTTGGGCCCAAATGGGTTAAGCCCAATAAGTAATTTTTATAAGTGTTTAACTTATTTAGTTAAATTATTAGTCCAAATATGCTAAGTTAGCTCGTTAATGTCCTTATGTCATATAGTTCGGGTTTTATCGGTTTTTACTTGTATTAGGTACTTATACATCAGTATATGACTTTTAAAAACTTTACATTAGACAGGTTTGATCGTCTAAGTTTTAATTGGCGAAAAACATTAATTTTATGGTAATAGCCGAAAAAGTCGTAAAAATCATGTTTATAGTTTTTATAACTTATAAATCTTATTCTACTACCATTTTTATGAAGTGTCTATTTATTTAACCTTATACATATTTATATAAATGAAATTTATAAGTTAGTGGGTTTTAATTCACATTTTATACTATATTAGTTTGAGTGCTTATATAATACTATTAAACATTAATTCTTCAAAATCTGATTTTTAGTTTCATCCTCACCATTTTTATCATATCTTGAGTTCAATAAGGAGATAGAAGCTCATTTTTGGACACCATAAACTACATGATATGTGCTACAATTAATTTAGTTTTAGCTACTGCTCAATCCGACTATAAATATCCCTAACAGTCCGTCTAAAACTGACTATTCAGATTGGTACTTCAATTTTGTTTTGATCATATCTCACTCATTATAATGATTCCATTGTATGGCCAACTCTCACATGTGTACAAGACCTAATACTTACTGTATATTGATTCCACTTTGCCATTTTATCAGTTTAACATGTGGTTAGTTACTGTTTTTATACAGCCAACTTATTAAGCAAGATTTTAACCTTTTTACCTATGGTTTTTCATCTCTTTAATCATATTTATCAACACTTGATCCCCACACAAAATTTTTATCATCATATATTCATCATA
The DNA here is from genome assembly GCA_025667525.1 of Glebionis coronaria. Classification (NCBI taxonomy): domain Eukaryota; kingdom Viridiplantae; phylum Streptophyta; class Magnoliopsida; order Asterales; family Asteraceae; genus Glebionis; species Glebionis coronaria. The sequence continues at coordinate 51,639,094 of CM046879.1, read as the reverse complement.
TACATATAAAATAAGAAAGAAAATACATGATTACATAATCAAAATAACAAGAGGATGGAAAGAACAATCTTTATACAACCAAGGTTGTGTAGTTTATGATCAAGGCTTGGATTTTGATGGCAAAACTTGTGATAGATCAACACCAATCTTCAAGGCCACCAATATTTGTAAACACCTTGTAGAAATCAGCCCTTGGACATCACCAAATCTTCTCCTTGGATGTTAAAATGACCACCAATCAATAGAGCTTCAAGAGTCCTTCATCATGTGTATGAATAACACATGATTTCATGGTTAAAATTGATCAAATGAGGGTGTTTTGTGTGAGAGTGGGACGAATTTAGAGTGAGGAAGAGAGAGTTTTAGGATGGTTTGCATGTAAGGATTGTGGGAAATGGTTTAGATGAGTGTGGTTTGTGGTTTCGTAGCTTGTTTAGCTAAGTAAAGTTAACAAGTGTAACTTGTTATCTTACAAGTTTGACACCTCAAAGGTGTGTTTAATAAGCTTGTCGTCCCATGTAGTGGGAGTGGGGCAAGTTTATCTTGTCTCATCCCCATTTAATTACGGGTACTCCTCGATTCTAGTTTCCTCAATTTGCGTTCCCTCGGGTCATTTTATGAAAGAAGTTTTTATAATTTATGAATCAACGGCACGAAACGAATCTAATAAAAATTGTCTCATCAAAAACGGAGTTCGAAAACGTAAATACGTAATCCTACGGTTTCGGGTTTAGTCATAAAGGACATTAAATTATGCACGTAAGTCCTAATCTCTTCTCGTAAATTTGTAAGTTTATGAACCAACACAAATTTAAAATCCCAAAATAATATTCACGGATAAATTTATTTCCTGAAATGTCGGACTGTCACTAAAACGGTGTATGTAAACGTAAGCACGTAACGTAGAATCCTCCGGTTTAGACGTAGTCGATGCTACTTCAAGACGTAAATCCAAATTCCTTCCCAGAAATGAGTGAGTTCATAATATAACATTAAAATAATATTTTTAAATAATATTTGAGAATAAAATATCAACCATAAATTGACGGATTGTCACAGCATTTACCCCTAAACAGGATCTTTGTCCTCAAAGATCATCTTATCTTACTACTCGCTTCTTATAGAGTTAAAGCCATGTGGGTATTTCCTCCACATTCGATCTTTTCTCACAAGTGTAATTCATTACAATACGCGAGTTTCATCAAACATAACTACGGGAATAAGATCAGGCTTAATGTTGACTTACTTTCTCTATCCCTGATGTTCACGGGTTTCGGATGAATGCAACTTTTCGCCGATCTAAACTTTACTAAGAAACAATCAGATTTTCACTTGATAGACATTTTATCAATTTCGATATACGAAACATAATTCACGCAGCTCTTGAAGTCCTAGGGTAGATCCAGCTTGTATGCCTTTCAAACCACTTTTTTTTACATCATCTCAATGGTCCCATACAACGGGGACTTATATCCCATGATCTTTCAGATCATCAATTCATTTCCATGGTTAAATTTTTTGGCATAACTTCGCTACCCATCTGGCACTTCAAGATCTACATTTCATATTCACATAACCTCCTGCCCACTACCGGCAGTCAATAATCAGATTCTAATTTCAACAATTATTTCAGGTCTCGCTGGTCGAGTATTTAGTAAGGTTAGGTTCGCCATCATAGGAAACCTTAAACCTAAAAGACATGTCCAACTCACAATGGGTGTATGTCGGGTGTCTTCATCCCAACTCCTGCTTATAGATGCTCTCGTATATCCTCACAAGATTTGATCTCGATCCTAATACGATAATTATCAATGATAATCTTTCCTAAGGAAAGCGATTATACGGTTTGTTACCAAAGGTCAATCATGCAATCATAAAACAGCACTTATAATATTTTGTATCGTTACTTTACCTCGTCCCTTTGATTGGGATGGTAAACAATACTCTCTTCAAGGTTCGTTCTCAATGACTTCTGAGCAAATCTCTAGAAATTCGATGCGAAGCGAAGATCTTTATAGAGATGATCGATACAGGCACACCATGTTTACACAACTCCTTTAAATACAAAAGAGTCAATTTCTTCATCAAGAATCTATCATTAACAGGAATGATGTTAGCAGATTTGGTCAGTTTGTCGACGATGACCCAAATCGAATCAAATTCAGATGACGACCTTTGCAATAGTTAGACGTTTACTAATGTATGAGGCGATGTCTGCCTTTGTAATTTTCCATCAGTACAACTTCTTCAGATAAAGATACACTAAGTGAGAAAGAGTATGAATATAATACTTATACTTATGAGATTCCAACATAACTACATCTCAATATTTAGGCAACCACAAGTGGCCTTTTATACATTTAACGCCATCGGCTTCTCAATTTTAATGGTTCATATTAACCGCGAACCCCTTTTATTACCTATATTATCCTTTTTACAAGCATCGACTATATTTTTAAATTGCTCGGCAATTTGTTTTGCACCTTCATTATTAAGGAACATGTCCTAATTGGTTCTTTATCTTTTCTACATAATGTGTCAGTAATTATATTCACCTTCCTCGATGAAATAAATATCATGACAGTATTTATTCAGAAATTATTCCTTCACATTTTCTAAGTCTTAGTTCTATCTCAACTATTGTTTTTATCAGTTTTGCTCAATCCGACGTTTAAAGCGTCGATAATTATTACAACTAATTAAATAATAAATATTTAATTTTTATGAAACGTAAACGCAAAAAATTTTAAATTTTCTCAGTTTGTCCAATTATATAAAATGTTCAAAATAAATTTGAATTTAATTAACACAATTTTTGTTGATTTATCGGAAATAATTAGTAAGATCCGTAAATGTTCGAAAAACCTTCGTTTATTCTTTGGTAAAAATTTTCTTAGTTGAAAAGCAAAAATTGTCGTTTCAAATTTTAAGTCATGGTTTAACGGATTCCTCAATCCCTCTTAGGTTGTATTGAGGTATACACAAACATTTACCCCTAAACAGGAGTTTAGTTAAATGGTTTGTGTATAAAGGAATAAACCCTTAAAATCCTTTTTTTAAACATTTTTCAAAACATATTTGCACTTTCTTTTTGGTAAAACACAATGTCTTAAATGGCTCTAATCCTTGAAGAGTCAATATATTCTATTATCTATTAATCACATGATTAAAAAGTGTAAATGATTAAGTCTTAAATCTCATGTTAAATATTTAAGGTGTAGGTTTTCACTACTCGGCCAATTTAGGGCAGTCTATAAATAATTATTAACTCATTCTTATTCTTATAAACAGACAGATGGTTCTTAATGATCACAAGCATGAATTTATCAAATTATAGCCTACACACGTGATTCACCAAATTTATGAATGCTACATGTGTATTAGTCAAACCAAACGACATAACATGAAACACATCATGGTCATTACAAGTTTTGGATGTAGTGATTGGAATAGATAATCTTTTTCGCGGATTCGAAGTTGATGATAACCATGCCGTGAATCAAATTCCTGAATATATACTAGAACCTTATAAATGATCGAACAAATCCAGCATCTTGGGTAGTGGATATATATTTTTAATCGTCAATTTACCTAGTTCACGGTAATCAATAAATATAAGAAATAATAACACCATAGCTCTTCATAATGACGAGCTTGGTACAATAAAAGCTTTCTCCGACAACTCTCTCAGTTGTACGGTAATTCTTTTAATTCAGATGGTGCTGACGTACAGTGCAAAAGCCACAGGTGCAGCACCGGGAATATAATCAATACCAATTCCAACTTGCCTTAATGGCAAAAGTCTAGGTAATTCATCAACAAATACCTCCTAAAGTTTCAGATAACGGAAACATCTTTTAATACATTTATTTTAAGTTCTTTCTAGATTACGAGATCTATGATCAGTTCATAACCATTCATGGTATAAATTTCAAGTCTAAAAGCAGGATATGGTCATCCATCAAGAATTATTTAGATCACTGTTGATAATCAACATCTTATCATTTAGGGGAATTCTACTCGAGTTCCCGTCAATTAAGACAATGTCGTCATGTCATAATCAACCAATCCATTCTATTGGCACTATCAACTTTCTAGTTTCATTGTCGTCGATAAGATGTGAATTTCTCAAAAGACTAATAATAACTCATAATCCTTCACAAGCTCAAGGATATCTGGAGACATAACTAACCTTAAAAGAGTAAGGTCAACGCATAATCTACGCGAGAGAATTTCAAATCAGATACAGACGAAAACATTAACGAATATGAATATATTCCATGTTTTCATGATTTGAGTACGCATTCGAAAGCTCCTCAGATCGTTACCCAGGTCATTCAAATGAAATCAAATCAAAAGAAATGATAGGAATGTCAATATATCCAGTCAGGTATCAAAATTCGATAATCAGATACTTTTCCTAAGAATCTCACTACGGGAGAATTGGACAAGAAAGAATTGTCAATTGTGAAATAAGACAATTTCCACAGATGAGTAAATTCGACTCAGAAGAATAGATGCTACAGGCACATATGTAGGTGTCCCTAACACTATGTCCCTATTTCTCACTTCTTGCAGATCTCATAAAATTTAATCTTTCACAATCTTCAAAGAAAATTTAGTGTTTATTAATAATTTCATGGTGACTACTAATGAGCCTTGCATGGTCGCTTCCAAATTGTATGTAGGCGCGCAACTATATACAATTTCAAGATTAACGATGCAATACTCAGTTCGTCAAAACTTTATCATCATGTTTATAATAAAAATATTTTCATGCTTAATTCTTAAATAAGAATCAAAAATAATTTACAAAGATTTTCTTTGTTATGAAAACAATTAAGATTTCCAAGGTGTTTTATAAACAACCACATTTCGATAACGACTGTTTATAAATCTCACTTTGAATAATCCTTATAGTGATGAAAATTCAATTTTCTCAAAGGATACTGTTTTAATTTTATAAAAACAATGTGTGATCTGCAAAAGAGTGATGAAGAGTTGTTCACCAAGAACTAACTACAATATAATAGGAAATGAGCTTAGCCAAATAATCATGAGGTTCATGACCTCGCTGGCACTCAAAATGAATAATCCACAACGTAACTCAATTCAAGATGAGTACTTGTTCAATGGTTGCATCACTAATGCGAGCATTAGGAAGAAGCAAGAAAAGATAGATATCATCAATACATGCAGGATTTAGCAATCAAAGGTAGTCTTTTCATTAATCACAAGCAAGTCAAAATTGTACCGTAACATATTACGTGTCACTATGTCATACAATTCCAAGAACTCATCCTACCAACTGATGTCTCAGTTAAGTTAGGGATTATTTTTAAAAGATACCAAGATGAATACTAATCTACAAGAGTCATTAGGTGTCCCACCTGTCCTGGAAGATCCATCGGTCCCAATTCATAAGAAGATTTCTTCAATTTATTTATTGGACACTGGGCATCCTCTTCATCGGACAATGGCCTAGGAACAACCCTTAACACAAACCTACAATCAAATAAAACCTTATAATTCAATCACAGAACTTAACGACTTCCTCTTATCAATCTCATATTCCATACGGGTTAAATTTTACTTTATTGAAGTTTCAACCAACTTATACTCAATGCAATATCCTACCTCATTCTCCAATACTTTCAACCTTATTCTTAAACCTTAAAAGGGGAATAAAAGCTCGATACGAATAACACTTAATTTCCAATCCTATAGCTCCTTCATCAATAGTTATCAAATGAGTCACTAGTATGAAATGACTCGATCATTCAGTTAGACTTCTCGGAAAGGTACTAGTGGCATGAGGCTTTTGGGTAATGGTTCCATTGACAACCTCAAGTGCAACATTCACCCTTTCGATTTCAAATTTAAGAATTGGGTGACAACGAATCAGATGACACCTTTCCAGGTGGTTACGTTTTGTCAAACTCCACTCTATAAGGAAAGATCGTCATGACATCGATATTAGTTTTAATCTCGCCAATTCTTCTTTAATATCACAATCAACTAATGTTAACGTTTCTACGAATATCAACCATTTGGTTGGGATCATAAATATCCACAACTTGGTTTAGATCTAGAATAACTAGAATTCCTACGAGAATAGCTTCGATTAATTTACTAGGGGATTTAGGGTTCCTTGTGACAATCTACGTCGTATAAATACGTCGTATAAATATCAAAATAATCATCAAACAATCATGTAATAAAATTACATCATATATATATATATATATATATATATATATATAATCCAAGTTATATATATATATATATATATATATATATATATATATATATATATATATATATATATATATATATATATATATTAAAATAACACTTCTCAGTCTGGCCTTGTCGGTAACTCGGGAATTCTTCGGCACCGTTATAGTCAAAAGATTTTTAGACATTCTGTGAAAAATGTTTATAGTTAAAAGATTTTGAAATGTTTTATTCAAAACCTTGGCTTTTAAAAATCTTTCGTTCTTTATAACGAGAGCTCTGGTACCAAACTGTAACACCCCCAAATTTATACAATTCAATACAGCGGAAGACTCGTTGGTGTTACAGGATAGCACATTACTCACATCATAGACAACGCTTAAAAATCGCGTCGTTTAATAATAAAGCATTTCCATTCATAAATATCAAATTTACATAGGTCCCAATTCATTGTATTTTATACAGGTTTTACAAAGCATTTGAATGGAAATTAATATCTACGTGCGGTCCATGAATTCTTTATGTCTTCCCGAGAATTACCTTTAAGTACCTGAGATAAAACATGTTAAAAGAAAAGGTCAGCGATAACGCCGAGTGAATTCATAGAGTTTAATAAAATCCATCAATATAATATCGGTATAAAATTATTACCGAAAATCATTTTGTACAATCATTATAATAGGCCCTAAAATAGCCAAAGTCATTTTATACAAATCCTTATCAAAAATCATAATATAGGCTTTCGCCTTCAAAATCATTATACGAACCAATGTCGTAAAAATATCATACAATACGTTTTTATAACGTCGTGTAGAGTTAAATAAAAACCGTTATATGAATATGGTTATGTAAAACCAAAACACAAACATAATATAAATAATATGACCCCGTATTGCTAGTCAGGCAATATATTGTAATTCGGTGCGTATAGCACTATTTCGTTAATTGGATTATTATAAGCCACATGACATTTTTACCTTACTACAACAAATAACGGGTAGCTAGCCCGAAACACATTTGCCCATCTAAATTAGCGTGTCGTCACAATAATCACGCTTGTGTAAATCTTCTCATACATAAATTCGCTTACCAATCAATGTGGCACGACGGGGATCAACCATCAAGGCGTGAACTGGGGTGATCGTCCCCAAATAGTACTATTATATGCACAAGCGTCTACCAAATCCCCGTAGTTCACAATTCATGCTAATGGGACTTTTAGTGACATAACCTAACTTTAATAATCCATTTCATTTCATCTATCCGGTCATTTAATCATTCATCGGGTCATACAATCATTCGGGTCCAAATCAATAAACAGACAATCGGGACAACTAGTGTCTTATTTTATAAAAACTAACATGTTATCTCCCTCGCGGGTTTATAAAACATTTCATAAAAACATTTAAAAGAGTGCGAGGCTATCAACTCACGTTGATGTGGGAAAGCGGGTTATCGGCAATTCGGATGTACGGTACGTGCTTCAATCACGGAAACCTAGACAAATAATACCTGTCTTAGACTCTTGTCCAATGACTTTATAAAAATAACAATTATGTACACATATGATGATGATCAAGTGGGTTTATATATTCTTGTTTACTCATTTTAGTGTTTATGTATTGGTAACTTTTTACTAGTTTACTAGTTTTACCTATTTACATGTTTTAGGTCCAATAAGCCTATTATAAGTTCATTAACTTGTATTAATCCAATTTATACTTGTATTATCAGTATTTATACTTCACATGTTGGGCCCAAATGGGTTAAGCCCAATAAGTAATTTTTATAAGTGTTTAACTTATTTAGTTAAATTATTAGTCCAAATATGCTAACTTAGCTCGTTAATGTCCGTATGTCATATAGTTCGGGTTTTATCGGTTTTTACTTGTATTAGGTACTTATACATCAGTATATGACTTTTAAAAACTTTACCTTATACGGGTTTGATCGTCTAAGTTTTAATTGGCGAAAAACGTTATTTTTATGGAAATAGCCGAAAAAGTCGTAAAAATCATGTTTATAGTTTTTATAACTTATAAATCTTATTCAACTACCATTTTTATGAAGTGTCTATTTATTTAACCTTATACATATTTATATAAATGAAATTTATAAGTTAGTGGGTTTTAATTCACATTTTATACTATATTAGTTTGAGTGCTTATATAATACTATTAAACATTAATTCTTCAAAATCTGATTTTTAGTTTCATCCTCACCATTTTTATCATAGCTTGAGTTCTATAAGGATATAGAAGCTCATTTTTGGACACCATAAACTAAATGATATGTGCTACAATTAACTTAGTTTTAGCTACTGCTCAATTCAAATCTAAATATCCCTAACAGTCCGTCCAAAACTGACTATTCAGATTGGTACTTCAATTTTGTTTTAATCATATCTCACTCATTATAATGATTCCATTGTATGGACAACTCTCATATGTGTACAAGACCTAATACTTATTGTATATTGATTCCACTGTGCCATTTTATCAGTTTAACATGTGGTTAGTTACTGTTTTTATACAGCCAACTTATTAAGCGAGATTTTAACCTTTTTACCTATGGTTTTTCATCTCTTTAATCATATTTATCAACACTTGATCCCCACACAACATTTTTATCATCATATATTCATCATATACATATACAATAAGAAAGAAAATACATGATTACATAATCAAAATAACAAGAGGATGGAAATAACAATCTTTATACAACCAAGGTTGTGTAGTTTATGATCAAGGCTTAGATTTTGATGGCAAAACTTGTGATAGATCAACACCAATCTTCAAGGCCACCAATATTTGTAAACTCCTTGTAGAAATCAGCCCTTGGAAATCACCAAATCTTCTCCTTGGATGTTAAAATGACCACCAATCAATAGAGCTTCAAGAGTCCTTCATCATGTGTATGAATAACACATGATTTCATGGTTAAAACTGATCAAATGAGGGTGTTTTGTGTGAGAGTGGGACGAATTTAGAGTGAGGAAGAGAGAGTTTTAGGGTGGTTTTCATGTAATGATTGTGGGAAATGGTTTAGATGAGTGTGGTTTGTGGCTTTGTAGCTTGTTTAGCTAAGTAAAGTTAACAAGTGTAACTTGTTAGCTTACAAGTTTGACACCTCAAAGGTGTGTTTAATAAGCTTGACGTCCCATGTAGTGGGGGTGGGGCAAGTTTATCTTGTCTCATCCCCATTTAATTACGGGTACTCCTCGATTCTAGTTTCCTCGATTTGCGTGCCCTCGGGTCGTTTTATGAAAGACGTTTTTATAACTTATGAATCAACGGCACGAAATGAGTCTAATAAAAATTGTTTCATAAAAAACGGAGTTCGAAAACGTTAATACGTAATCCTACGGTTTCGGGTTTAGTCATAAAGGACATTAAATTATGCACGTAAGTCCTAATCTCTTCTCGTAAATTTGTAAGTTTATGAACCAACACAAATTTAAAATCCCAAAATAATATTCACGGATAAATTTATTTCCTGAAATGTCGGACTGTCACGAAAACGGTGTATGTAAACGTAAGCACGTAACGTAGAATCCTCCGGTTTAGACGTAGTCGATGCTACTTCAAGACGTAAATCCAAATTCCTTCCCAGAAATGAGTGAGTTCATAATATAACATTAAAATAATGTTTTTAAATAATATTTGAGAATAAAATATCAACCATAAATTGACGGATTGTCACAGCTGAGCATACGCCCAGTGAACGGATATAAAGCATGATAAGAAATACTGAAATGTAGCAGATGAGAAAATGCTGAAGCTGTAAGACTGATAAGTAAAGTTTCAGCGGAAATCTGTGTATAATCTGAAAAGTCTGATTTATAAATAATAAAGCTGAACTGTTATCTGTTAAATCTGAAAACATGCATTTACTGTATTTTAATTGCCAAGAGCTTATATAGGTCATGTGCTGTAACAACTGTTGCATGAATAACTGGAGGGGTGACCTCATCATGCTATAGAGGGGTGACCTCTAAATAATGTGTTGGGTGGAGGGATCAGCTCCAATGTGAAGGATGTATAGCACACACCACATTCACCTGATAAACTGTAAACTGATAGCCTAGGATGCATCCATACGCCCCGCTGATAATACTGATAAAATGACCAAGCTGAATAAATGGGACGCGGCGAGAAATCACTCCCTCGTAGAGGAGTCATGACACTGGTGCCTCTAGTGTCATGGTTACGGTACCTCCATAACTAGTACATAAACTGATCATGCTTGTATATAAAGCTTAAGCAATTTATTTAGTTATTAAAATGATTACTGATAAGCTTAAAACATATATTGGGAAAAATATTTGGCTGCAGACGGGGAATCCTAATCATGCATAGAAGAAAGTCCATTCTGAAGGACGGAAAATCCATACCTCGTGTCAAGTAATGAAATAAGAATAAAAGCTAAAGGATCGCCTCCAACTTCACGGACACTACATAAATAAGGACATGAATAAGTTGTCTGATATCTATTTATTTTTAATGATTCTTAATTGATTAATATGTTATCAAATTGTTTTACTGTCTATGTATAATCTGGTAAATCTGACTATTCCCAAATATTTCTGATAAGTGTATTTCTGTTCTATGATTAAAGTTCTCGAATTATTACACTGTTATATGTAACCTGATAAAATTAGAAGTTTCCTAAAAAAGTAAGTTTCCTAAAATAGTTAATTAAAATATATTAGTTATTAATCCTAATTTAATACATGTTCCCATCATACGATCTACATAATAATTTAATACCATATTAAAATACAAAGTATCAGTTACGTTTCTTAACATCTAAATAGTTCGTACTTTATTGCATGGCTTAAGTCCACATTCTTAATTTAGTCCATATGGAAAATCAGTTAACATTAGCTATTCGATACCATTTTCTACTACTTTACAATTAGCATATATAACTATGTAGATTACATGTTACATGGTGATTTTGGTTCATGGCATCATTGACATATGATCTCACGTTTATATTATCTATGATGGTTTGAGATGTTACCTCGAAAGGAACAACGATGGACTAAACATGGCTCGAAAGGTTACGGACACGAGAGCATGAGCACAAGAAGTATCTGGAAACTCTAGCATTTCTGCTTGTGAACTTGATCGTGAAGTGGAACATGAACCCGAATCGATATTCAAACCGATCACGAACTGCGAGCTTGTACTTAACCAGATTCTATGACCCGAACACGAACCGAAATCATTTAAGCACATTATAGCAACCGTGACCCCATAACTCACATTCAAAATCCAACTCGAACAGTTACGCCATAGACTTTAGGTCTTGTACACATATCCCTCCCACGTCCTTCTATTTTACAAGGATGTGTTTTTATTTAACCTTGAATCATGAAGTCGTATCTTTCTATGGGTAGATGATGATCTACTGATCTTTGTTAAATCCAAAATGGAGCTTTAGATTATATATATATATATATATATATATATATATATATATATATATATATATATATATATATATATATATATATATATATATATATATATATATATATATATATATATATATATATATATATATATATATATATATATATATATATATATATATATTATATATAGGTATAATTATGATTTGAAACCACAGTTTTGATCCCAGTCATATCCCAGTCACATCTTTTAACCAATAGAATTTGAGAAATTCCTAGAAAATCTCAATTTTCCACGTTTTTAGTGATTTCAAATCGCAGATTTTGAAACTGCGTTTTGGGAAAATGCGTTTTGAATTTTTTGTTTAAAAAATGCGTTTTGACTTTTTTGTTTAAAAAATGTTTTCTTTAAAAAGGGGTTTGTAAGACTCGAACTCATGACCTTTTGGTTTTTTGCTTTGATGTTTTCCAATTGAGCTATTGCATTGTTTTTGTTTTAGGATACTAAACCCCTATATTTATTATCCAGTTTTATAATTAATATGATAAGTATCCAAATCTATAAACTGTGATTAGTTTCTTATTATTAATTTTAGATATATTTTTGAAAAGAAATCCTACATATTAATACAACCCTAATATCGTATGATACAGGTTATCGCATATAACATGCATATCTATTCCTTAATTATAGTATACAGGTTTATCACATACATCCACCCTAATATCATTGATACGTTTCTTTATAGTATTATTTTTATATGTTCCTCAAACCCTAATTCGTTTTTTTATTTGTTATGGATGATGATTATTCTTTTTGTTTCTTTGTACAAGGTTGATCTCTCATTGGCATTCGTTCTGTCATTTTGGTCTTAATGATGAGTATTCAATTTGTTTGCGTTTTTTTTAGATTTATATTTTTTTTAAAACTTAGTCATGATGTAAATAGGATGAAGGTATAATAGCAGCCGCGAAAGCTCCTTTTGCATTTATATATTCTCCAATGAGTCAACTTTTTCAATATAATCAAGTTTTTAATAATGATGCACCTGATTGTGTCTAGCAGAAACATGTGCAGAAGGATATTCATACCTATTAACAGGTGCACGTGATTGGGAAACGCACAACACATCCACATCTTGGTTCTCATGTCTTCCAAATGCACCCTCAGGTTGCTGTACGGAATGTAAGACCAAGGTTCTCGGCTATATAGGAAGAAACCTTGTCGCAATACTTGATGTTTTTTCTCCAATGGATTTATAAACTGCTGTTTCTCACAGGTTTAGCTTAACCAGCGGATTTGTCACAAGCTACTTCAAGTTGATTGGTCTTCACATCTTTATTTTTCATACTGATCACCAGCTCAGATGACCAGTGATGCTGATATTCAGCCACTATTCTTCTTTGCTGTCCATTGTACAGGACCTCTAGCCGAGAGTAAAATGAGTACTTGAGTAGGCTATGTATATACTTCAGCTTCTATTATCTATTGAGCCATAAGGTTATGTCAATCTTATATCTTCCAGGTTATAAGCCAGTATATAAGGGCATAAGGCAAACAAGGTTTTGGAAATGCTACCTGACGAGCCAAAGAAGTTCTATTATTGGATCCCTGCTTTTCTTTTGATGGATGGCAACATGTTAGTCAACTTGCATAGACCTTCAAGGTGAAATCTGTTTTGCATATTAATTGTCCTGGTGCTGAGAATATCACGTCGGGAAAACTATCTGATGCCAACCATGAGCTGGGTAAGTTTTTTACCGTTACATATATCACATCTTCCATGTTATTTTATTACTCAATCGGAATGCGGATGAATTTATGATACATTGAGTTTAAATGCGGAAAAACAGGAAGAATATGATCATATATATTCTTCATCATCACCTGCATCAATAAGCCGATATTTAAAATCTTCACAATATATGTTTTAGAAGCAGATGTCTAGGTGAGCTAAGAAGAGACTCATGATATAGACACCTCATCCGCATCAGTATCACCTGATGATGAGGTACATTGATGTGTGTTGAATTAGTACTAAAACATATATTCTCTATCAATATGCGAATCTTTTACTGCTGGTGTGCCAAAGACCAATCTTAATTATGGGTGTTTGAGATTCGCATATCTAACTGACTTTTGAGTGCTTAAGGATATTTGGATTAGTTACAGATCCTTCAATACGACCTCTCTTTTGTGTCTTTGAACCTGTTCTTGCAATCAACTATGGTCTCACACATTTCGACAAGGTATAGAGAGAAGGGAACGTGTTTTTCATGTATGATACACAATATTCATACTGAATGCTGACCTTCCACGAACATAGTTGCTCAACCAGCAAGTCTGATAAAGTTTGAACTTTTCTGTCTCTATATTCAAAAAGTTATCAAGAGGATAGAGAAATGCTTAAAGTGGTATCAAGAACTACATTGACAAGTAAGGTTTTTTTTTCGTTACTCTCTCTTTTTCTCTTTTTTTTTAAAGTATTGTTTGGTTGCTTAAAGACAGGTTCTATTTTACTGTATATAATATTATTTGATATTGTTATGAAGCTGTATGAATCTTTGGCAGATCAATTGGCTGACATAATTGTGAATGCACTGAGTCCTATATTTTGAATCTATACCAGATACAGTAGTCTGGTTTCCACTTTATTTAGTTTTGGTGATATGTTTTTTTTTATGAATAGGTAATTTTGTTTTCAGCAGCGACATCAACCCCATATACGCTTCTGAGAGTTTTAAGGTTCGCTCACTTCTTGTGGCTTATTTTAGGATTCATTACTCTCCAGATCTTTAGGGGTCATTCCCACACATGAGTTGGTCTATGATAGTTCCTGTTGTCTGCACTCACCATAAAGAAAGATTGGCTATCTGTTTAAGTGGATTCTTTTTCGGTGATTTATGTTAGATGTTTGTTGTGTTTGACTTTACGGGTGTGCAATTTGTTGTTGACCTCAGTTAAAGTTGATGTTGCCAGGACTGAAAATGTAGTTAAAGCAAATATGGAACTTGAATGTCCGAAAAACCAGGAGAGATTTGCTATTTTGAAGTGAGGATCTACAAACAGATCAGAGCAATTTCAGGACCTCAAAAGTGTGATAAAATCCATTTACACGGCTAGCGAGTATTTGAAACATGTTGAGGCTGGTGTTGATGTCGGTATAATTCTTGAGAGCACAAGTTTCTACTCTGATCAAGGTGGTCCGGTTAGTGCTGAATATATTCTCGTCTAGGTGTGTGTGTCAATGAACTTTGAACCTGCTGCACCAAAGGAACCAAATATCAAGGTAAATTATTAAGCTTTGTATTGGCAAGAAGAACATTGAAAATATTAATTCTTATCCTGCAATATCCTGCAAAATATGACGGGTTTAGCTTATGGTTTGTGCTAACGCCATGGAATGTATTATTTTGGTTGAATGGCTATTGAAAATGACAATGGAGACTAACGACCCCACCACAAATTATATGTTTCAAGTAGGTGTTATTTCAACAGAAAGCACATTAGAAATCTAATGTTTGCCCTCTTCCTAACTCCGTGTGCGTCTATGTTGTTGTAGGCATGGGCAAGGCTATGCAAGTGTTTGGGGCAGGATTTCCTTGACCTCTCTCTTAACATGTTTGCCTCGCGTAAGAGAGTGACCGCAGATCAAGTCTGAAACCGTTGAGAGAGAACTCATTGTTCACGATGAAAATGCAATAACAACCACCCTAAAGGCTATTTAAGAGGTAAAAAGGAAGTGTTTACGAGCACGTTGGGTTCATCACAAAATATAAATGTTATAAGCGAGTTTAGTTTTATTTACTTCTGCCAATTTATGCACATGTTTAATCCCAAACTCAACATCTCCAGCAATCCAATTCGAGATGGCGTACTTGATCGAGTCGTAAAGCAAGGTATCTTTTTCTCTCATTTCTTTTATACCAGGATATTATGGATTTTTCTTATATAGATTTTATAGTGTATGGAATACTTACTGCTGTTATATTGTTCACAGTATGTTTGTTGTGCATTCCAAATGTTTACCAGTTGTCAAGCTTTAATAACCTCTGTGGTCGTAAATATTTAAATAATAGAATGAACTGTGATTAGAAAACAAGTTCAAGTAAATGGGCATCAAATTCAGATTCTATAAAATGAACTGTCACTCGACATGGAACTGTTAACAGATTACTTAAAGTTGATTTGTGATTTTGCTGAAGCTTTTTGACTTGGATTTCACGATAAATGATTATTAAGAGTATGTTTGGTTGTTATTGTGCAGGTCCCGAGGTTTTCAGATTGAAGTTTTCCAAATGTCTGGTGTTTAATAATACTTGCTGGTATTATCTACTTTTAAGGTAAAAAGGAAGAGGGTTCTGATGGTGGACTTATGGAAAAGGGTGTTTGGTTGATGTTAAAAGAAACGCCAAACAACTATTCTGGGCAATTCTTTATTTCGTTTTTGCAGCTATGCTGATAAGACTTCAAGACTTCTGAAGAGCAAGCAAGAGAATGGGGAGTATCACTTTTGAAGTGTGCTTTTCAGTTTAGGCTTGCTTAAAACGATGCATCTTAGAATGTCAATAAGAGAACCACGGCATGTACTATAAAGAAAATCATTCAAAGAAAGTG
The DNA here is from genome assembly GCA_025667525.1 of Glebionis coronaria. NCBI lineage: Eukaryota > Viridiplantae > Streptophyta > Magnoliopsida > Asterales > Asteraceae > Glebionis > Glebionis coronaria. Next base: position 51,622,817 of record CM046879.1, on the reverse strand, counting down.
ATCGTTGGTGGTTGAAAGATGAAGACTCCTTTTAGTTATCTAATTGTCTCTGTCCATGATAACCCGTATTTGGTTCTTACTCTTTCTTGTATATGATGAGCAGGCTAGACGTTTATCAACGGATAAACTCAGGATTGTTTATATTATCTGGTGAGACAAACATTGATGAGCTTCATGCAGCAGCAAGGACATCAGAAGCAAAAAGTTAATCATTAAGTGACAACACAAGGATGAAGCCATTAACACTTATGCGTACCATCACAAGTACCATTGGTTTATAGTTTATTAATTTTATATCTCACTATTAATACGCAACTAATGCAAAATAGAAGCATACTGAATATATTCTTGCAAATATTAGAGAAACACATATGTTTAGAGGAAAATGATTATATTTAACAGCACCAGCCAAAGGTAATGAGTTTTTCTAAGATAACACATGATTGAAATCCCTTATCTAACACAATTTAATGAAAAATAAAAATAAAATGAAAAGTGAAAGTCATGAAATCTAGGGGAAATTCGAGACTAGACCCTCTTCGAAGCTGGCGTTTGTAAAATGTTATCTGCTCTTGTCATTCTTAGTATTTTTTCGGTCAATTTTTAGTAGCCATGGTTTGTTTGTACTTGCTAATAATTCTAAGAACCACTCAATTTATCTTAAACCAGGAAAAAGTGAGGACGTAATTAAATTTACCGAAAAGATCATAACATACAGTTGGCGAACCAGGAAAAAGTGAGGACGCAATTACAAATACCGAAAAAGATCATAACATACAGTTGGTGAGTGTACTCTGTTAGATATTACATTCAAAGCTTACTAATTCAATCGTAAAGCATCCGAGATCTCTTTTTTAGCAATGCTGGTGTTTAGCAATGCCATAATGAGCACACTCGGGACAGGTTACTTTGTACAATGGCCCGGATTGTTCCAAGCGATTTAATACTTAATTTCAAGTCCAATCGTAGTGTCTCAGCAGACCTGGGAATCCTGCCTTGAAAACTAATTTTTGCCTTTTTCTACCGCATCTCGGTATGTAGGATTAATCTACGGTACGCCTTTTTGAATCTTTTTTTCCTAAATTTCTACATGTATAATATTGTTTTTGATATTTATATTTTTCTTTTCCAAAAAATAGGAATTTCAAACTCCCTGGGAACATTGGCTGCCAATTTCCACACTTGGGACAAGTTACTTTGTACAATGATTGGGACGTTCAAATCAGGTTAACCATTAAAGGAGGCCTGTGAGGGTTCTCTATTACGTGGCAACCAGCTGATAAGGAGAAAGAGGGCCGTGAATGGACAATCGAGTGGGCTAAAGAGAAGACAAAAAATGGTAGGAAGCAACGAAAGTGAAAACATGCAAGGGTTTAAAGATGAAGCGGACAAGAAGTACGATTAGGTTGCTGCCCCTGAAAAGCTTTAATTTTGGTTAGATATCATCGTTATTGTTCCGAGGCCTTGATTTCAGGTTGAATGATTTATAACGGTTATTTAACTGTTTTTTTCTGTTAAGATTTGTGCATATGTATTAAATTTTGGTAAATTTCTGAATTTTGCAGGTGTTCAGTTGAAGCAATCTGCAACTGAGTATTTGCAGGGCACTCTGGACATAATACCTATTTGTCGTACAGAAATAGCACGTGAGGATGAAGGCTCTATTAAAAGTGGATGTTGAAATAGGGCAAATTGTCACCTGATTTGCCAAGAAGATTATGGATAGATACCTTCACGTATGGATCAAAAAACTTCAACAGGCATCACATGAAGGGTATCATTAGGAAAACTATGATTTGGCAAGTGATGCTCTTCATCTTATCCAAGATCATTGTGAACTTCATCATCTTCATCAATTTCATCTCCTTCATCCCCTAACATATCCTCCTCATCTTCATCAAGGCCCTCACGTATATCAGGTTTGATTTCAAATCTTATTTCCACATAACCAAGACCATTATCAAGACCCATTGTTTCCTCAGAATCTTGTGCATGTAATCATCTTCACTTGGAGGAGCATAACCCCCATCAATGTCCTGATCATGTTCCATGTCACCTGTAACAAACTCAGATCTACCATAAGCATAGACAGTGTTAAAAGCCTCGATAACTTCTTCAGGTGCAGAGCTTGCATTGGGTATAGATGCAGTTTCTGTAGAGTGAGATATACCACCAGTGTTTTCGGCTCCTCCATGTTCAAGGTGACAAGAAGGTTTAGCTTGATTATCAGCTTTGGCAGCATTAGCCTCGACAGCATGAACATGCTCTTTAGTGACCAGCTCTAATACCTTTACAAGCCCCGATGTAACTTTTTGCGAATCATCATGATCCAAATCAGGTGTAAAGTCCATTTAAGCGATCTGACCAGACCCACGTCTATAACAGAAGCTTCTCCGGAAAGTGAAGAGCCTGTCTGTGAGCTATCTAAGGAGTAAGGACCCAAAGAACTTCCTAGAGCCGGAGAAGTTCAAACCCGAGAGTTTCGACCCAAATTGTGATGAAGCAAAACAAAGGAATCCCTATGCCGACATCGTCTTCTCAGTGAACGTTTGTGGTTCCAGATCCGCTTGAATGTTTATTTGGTTTAATTATGTAGGGTTGAAGATCGTGGTACTGGATTTTGATTATCTGTTTTGTGTCTGATTTAATTTTTGTTATAGGTATCAATTATGTGTTATCAGACTTAAGTTTTATGGAAAAATATTCGACTGGTTCTACGTTTTTAAATAATCGATGTGACCAAAAAAGTAAAGATTGGTTTTAAAACAATAAGCAACTTCAATGTTATGAATTGCAGGTTCATAAGCTACCCCTGAGAGAGTCAGTGAACTCAATCTGAACGATTTGGCCTTCTTGAAGCCTCTTTGCTCATCTTCTACAATCACCTTTAAAGACATGGTGCCTTTTTTCCACTCCATCATTATTAGACTAATCACTGAAGGTAGATCCTTTAAAATCTCACAACACCGGCTCTGAAGTTTGTTTGTTTCTAAGGTGGTTCCCGAGAACCACCTTGGTTCAACGTGACTCAGCCTCTGGAAGGATACTTACATATATTTGATATGTATTGCAAATTAATTAACCAGTCTTTTTTACAGCGTGAAAAACTTGGAATTTTGCTCACAACTATTATGACTATTTCATTGAATGAGATGAAGCGTTACTGAAAACCACTAATTGTTTGATTACTTCTTTTATGCATCAGGTTATACTCAAGAGTATATATGGAGCAGCATTTTTCGGAAGAAAAAAGTCTAAGATATCAATTAAAGGTCACTAACACAATTTACAGTTATCCACTTTTGTGGTTGAGGCGTTTTTGATGGTTTTCCCCACCAAATAAGTTCAGGTCCTGCAAAAGAAAGCAACTTTCGTGCTAGCCATACTCTTCACACTAACGGATGATAGATGTGCAAGAGAGTCTAGCTTCACAGGAAGAAATACCCCACCCACATCTGTTATTTGGAGCTGACCACAAGAGATTTTAGATAAGTTTGACAAAATTAAAACCAGTTTTGACTTTTATTGGTCAATAGAAATGTTTTATATTTCGTATGTGTAACATAATCGAATTCTTCAATTGCTCAGTTTACACTTATAAAATTTGTTATTTCTCACCTTCCTTTATATTTGATGTCTTTATATCAAGTTCCTTTAGCTGTTATCAGGGTGCTCGAAAGTATCAGATGTAAGTTCCTATGAGGTGGTAGTAGTGAAAAAAAAATATTGGACTGTTTGAAATCAATCAAGTAACTTGCTATCCTCGCAAACTAAGCGGTGGAGAGTGCGTGTTGATAGGGACTCCTTTTAGATATTTGTGATCAACGACATTTATCGAGTCGTTAGGGTAGAAAAGATCCCCTATACACACCAAGAATAAGAGGGTTATGGTATGATATACAAATAATATGGCGAGAGGTATCTCACCTAGCCATACCCTATGAACAAATGCAAAGGTGCGAAACGCGTAAGATGACTAATAAAAGATCATGGTATTGATAAAGTACCAAGAACAAGTGTTCTTGAGCTCGCTTGTGCATTTCATATTTTCATGAGTTTATCACAGCTGATAAAAGGCACCCACGATCTCAAGAAATTTATCTAAATCTTGATGGGATTAATAGAAAATTACATCAGCAAGGACTATGGAGGTGTTGTTTAATTTAGAAGCCGAAGACAGAGAAGATTCATTATCATACCATAGTGAGTGACTAGCTATTTCTTTTGCACTTATAGCATCCGTGTATGATGATGGAAGAAATTTAGAAGTTTATAACCTTTGTGCAGAACTTGAGGTAAAGGCATAATAGTCACTGATTCACTCAAAGTTTGGTTTTTATTGGTTCTGATTCTTATATTTTTTTGTGGGTACTGACTATTTTTATATACCCTTTCCCTCCTTGCCTGTTTTATTGAATTGCTTTCCAGTTTATTGAGAACTGATAACTGATACGACATCCTTTTTTTAACACAAAATAGCTCATGATGCACAAACATAGAATAAATAGTTTAAAGTTGTTGCTTAGTTATAAGATCAATATTCCCTGACTTGGTTTTGTGCTTTCTACTGCATTGCTCTTGCTTGCGGCTTAAATGACACTTTGTATCTTCAGTATCACTATTTTTCATTTTTCACTTTTGAGTACTTTTCTTGCAAATGACTTCAATGGAATTGAAGAAAAGTTTGTCACCTAAAGTTGGAGAGAAGCCAAAACCATGTGTGCCCGAGTCTTCGTCACGGCTGATGTGGGTTGAGTTAGTTTCACCATATCCACCAACCCTATTCAGTTACTCAAAACCCGACTCACCTTTCAGGTGTACAGTAATATTTTTCTCATTTTACTTCTATGAATGGGTCGCCACAGATTGTGTTATGCCTCAAACAAGTCGAATGAAAAAATCAAGCTAAAAGGCAACAACCCCGGGAAATTTGTGTAGCTACACCGGAGTATAATACTTAATTTTTTATATGGATAGGTAATGGCAGTAGCAGTCCCAACTGTGCCTTTGTTTTATCTGCAAATATATGGCGAGACTCCCTCCAGCTACAAGATGTTTCAATTTCCGCAACCTTCGCTCTACATGTTTATAAGTTTTTATTCGTATAGTACTTTCTTTTTTTATTGCTTACTTGCATAGTATCCACTATGTTTGGCTTTATTTCTTAATTTTCATTAGGATCAACAAATCTGATTTATTGCAGGTGCAATATCTGTTCCAAAAAAAAGTCGTGCGCTGCCCCACTATTTGGCTGCAAATTCCAAGCTGGGACTACCGCTTATGTCTTAGTTGTGCCCTTTTGTTGCCTCGAGCTGTAAGTAAACAAAACTCCATCTATGTCATTATAAATTGAACTTTGAGAAACTTGGATTTTCTTATGCGTCTCTCGCAAATATTGCATTGGAAGGTTAGTTGATGCAATCGAACCACGTCTATTCTTTCTTTTGATTCATTAATAGGTTAGTGATAATGAGGTTTTACTGGATATAGGCCCAATATTGTGTAGAATAACTCAAGTTACATTAGTATAGTGTAATTTAAGTCTTTTTTACGCAAAATGTGTGATTTTATCCATCTGGTCCATTAATCCTAGATCATGATAATTCAACCCTTTTGTCTCTAATAGTTGGTATTTGGTAGTTGATTTTTAAATGATGATTTTTTTACTGATGGTCAGATGTTGACAAGTACTTAAATATGGCAGGATGAACAATGGAACAATCTCCTAGGCATTGTGCTGATAATGAATCATACAAAGGCGGCTTTGTTCCTGAGAAAGACGAAATTGTCAATACAGGCCTCGAATTAGAGCAATACGACAACTCCAATTAGCAAGGTAATTGGAATACAGTGATCCAACAAGTTTTAGTGGTTGTAATGCCAGTGAGAATGGCAATTGGGATGCAGGATTTTGTGATTGGAAAATCAGAATGGCAACTTTATACCCCCAGTCCCAAGAGGTGATTATGATTGGGATGTAGGTAGAAAAGCATCTGATAATATGGGTGATTCTTCTATCCAAACACTCTTAGGAGCTGCTAATTGTAAGGATAGGTGAGCTTAAAATTTTGAACTCCGCTAACTCTTTATCATGTATACTATTCACTTGTATGAAAAGAATTGTTGGTATCTCATGACAATCACGTTATAGTTTCTGCAGTGTATTCCACTCTCCAATACCCTGCCGGAAATGTCGAGAGATATTGTTGTATTACTATGATGGAAGCGGTGAACAATGCAGGGACTGCCATATATCAATGACAGTGTCTTCATTGAGGTACATATGAGCTTCACGTGTTGTTGCTTATGCATCCTGAAGTATCAACCTCTGCTGTTGTTCCATAAGTACTAAACGGATTATTGGTTTTAAAGCTTATAGATAATCTATTTCAGAATGATTGATGAAGGTGCAGGGATTGTATGCGTACATTTTTCTGCCTTTTTCAGTTATAGTAATATCACTTGTTGGCTAATTTTTTATAGAGCCAACTATTGAAGCGTCACGCAGGCTATCAAGGAGTTTGGTTTGTGGGGACTTTTCACTCGCGGTCTTCCTATTCGTATTTTAATGACCGGGACCCTTATAGGAGCACAGTGGGGCATCTATGATGCTTTTAAAGTTTTTGTTGGCTTGTAAATTTCTTCTCCTTTGGTATATCTCAAAAATACTAATATTCATTAAATGTATCATTCTTCTCCTTTGGTATATCTCAAAAATACTAATATAACATTTTTTGTAGCCCTACTACTAGCAGAGGTCCTCATCAACCTACAAAACGAAGTAGGCATCATTCTGACAAAACAAAGTTACTTTTAATTCTTGAGAAGACACAAAGTGCTTTGGTTTTTGATGAGTACATAGATTAGGATTACCTGATGGCTTTACTCGATTAGCATAGAGATTGTGTCTTCCAGCTCGATTTTCTTACCAAAGTTGGTGAGCTTCTGTAACTTGAACCAGTTTGTACATGAGGCATCTCCCTTCATCTAGGCCAATTAATTTGGTGAGGTGTACTGCATTTTTCCGACAGGTCGCCCGCTAATCATGGCAGCAGATTTTTCTTTCAGGAATTTTAACGAGGTTTTCTTCCTTTAGTTTTCTTATGTCATTGTGCTGCTTAATTACCTGCTACTCTACATAAGGACTTTCAATGGGTCATGTTGCGATCCATTTAAATGATCTAACTGATTACAAGTTCATCAATGGGTTAATTAATGCTCCAATCGATCGACCCATTTGGAGGATCAATACATTGGTGTACCTAAATAATTATTGTTTGCATGATGGCTCTATACGATGATGATGTTTAGAGAGTCCGACACATTCAAAATAATCCACACTATAAGAAGTCATCAATGATTTAAACATTACATTATAAAGAAACAGCACCCATAGAGCTGTAGAATTAATGATGAGCATGAGCCATGGAGCGTGTTCTTGTGGCAATTTTTCGATAAGCATGGGCCCTGGTTCTTGTCAATGGGTTGGGCGTGTAAATGTAAGTGCATAGATATTAAGTATAAGTTCGTAACCAATCTAATCTAAATATGTATATAAGTTACAGTCAAGTGGATAACAACTCACGACTCAAACCATGTCTACTTGATTAAGGAACTCTTGTGTGAGACCATTAGCCAAAATCATTTGGAGTCTTAGCAATAGAACTTAACAATGTAAGGTTTGATCCACAAAAGATGGTTGTTTATATATCAGTTTATTAGACAAAATGATGAATCTAATGACATCATGGTGTGCACAATTAATGACATCATCCCCGTTTCTGTTTAGTTTCGACGCAAAAAGTAGGTACTTTAAGCTGTCAGCATTAGGTAATCATCAAGGTCAACATCATTCTATATAACGGTCAGGTTTGGATAGCAAAAACGAGTCTCCAAGGAGTCGGAAAAAGTTTCTTATTTATAGAGATAGGGTTCTTGAATCAGCTACCAAAATGATGAATCTTCATGCCAGTCAAAAATTGATACTTGAAGTGAAGTATGATAATGAAGTTGGTACTGGTCTTGGCCCGACATTGAAGTAGCCCCCTAAGAAGTTCCTTTGCTCACACGCTTATTGTTCTTTTTTTATGCAGGTTATTAAGCTATTTAACTTTTTGTACGTGAAGTTGAACATACTTCAAGGAAACTCCAACCAGCAGAAATTATATCAGACAATTGTTAAACATACTTCAAGGCGTGTTTGGGTAAGCTTATTTTCGTGAGCTTATATTAATTTTGATGGAAAAATAAATTATATGACTGTTAATATTTGATATGTTTTTTATGCGAAATTTCCACTAAATCAAATACGATACAAATTGTTCACTGTCAATCGAAGCCAAGAAACATTCTTATTGTGCTTCTGTGTCATCCCTTCTTAGAGAATCCAACAGACTATAATCTTCATTATGTGAAGCATCCGTTCTATCATACTGCTTTTTAACAAAAGCAGTCATTGTTGCCACCACAACTGTTGCAGTCACTGTACTTGCATCTATGCTACAGTGTTAATATATGCAATCGATGAAATGGAATGAACGTACTACGTAAGTCATGGTCGAGCTCTACGGGGAAGAAGAAAAGCAACATCCTGCTTCTACATGTTCTAAATAATTGTTCACATTTACCCTATTGATTACATCTCTTGTATTTTCCATTATGAATTTCGTTAACGGTTTGATCGGCTATTCTGTACTGAATACTAGCGTGCGCTTTAGTTATTATTCTTCTTTGCTTACATTTTGTTAGGTGATGGCCCAAACTATAAAATCTTCCTTGGACGGATTGCAGGGCAGCACAAGAACACAGATTGGGTTCATAACTTTTGACAGCAAAATTCATTTTTACAACATGAAGGCAAGTTATTCACAGTTTACCTGGCTATACCTTCTTCCCAATCAGAAAGTTGGCATGTGCTGACCCACATTTTCTGTTTCATATCTGCCAGTCTTCTTTAACACAGCCTTATATGATGGTCGTATCAGATTTGGAAGATGTTTTGTTCCATGACATTGGGCAAAAAGGTTATTTTGACTTTCAGTTTTATGAAGAAGTTTGAACAAATTGCATTTATCTGTATCGAGGCGTTATATTACGAAACCATAGTCTCCCCCTCTATGTTGTTTTTCAGCCAAGTGATTTGACTTTTATTCTTTTCAATTATGCAAAATTTGAAATTTAAGAAACATGCTATAACATTTAAACTGTACTTATAGTGATTTGTATTATGAAGATTGTACAATTGCATTATAGCTCATTTATCTTACAATTATATCTTGTATAAATGAGCACACATCCAGGGCACGTATGGCTTTGTCAGATCATTGTTATATGTTGCCCCTCGTATTCAATCTTCATGCAATTGGGTATTAGGACATAGGACCCGACACATCATTGACTAAAAGGACCATTTTACGAAGAGTCGTTTGCTATGAATATTTGACTTCTGAAGTAAAATACACACTATATACCAACGTTTTTTAAAACCCGGCGCCGGTTGAACCAGTTTCTGTCAGAAAAAACGAGTCAAATTAACCGGGTTTTCTATTTTCAAAACTCGATTAAAAGCGATGGGGTTTGGGTTGACCCGGGTCAATCTGACCGGTTCTCGAGACCCGGCTGAGTTTCTGTTTTTTTCTTCGTATTTTATACATATTAAATAGGTTAATTGTGCATATCTGAGATGTAATTTTATGTTTACATATTATATTATTCGTAAACATTTTATATGCTTAATATATCGAATATTTTATGATTAGTATATGTACTTTTTTCTAATAGTTGTAAATATATAACTTCTTTTTTTGGTATTTGGAAAATCGGATTCACTCGATGGTCAAATCGATTGAACATGTAACTCAGTGACTTGGTGATTCTGGCGTGTTGCGGGTACCTTAAATTAACAATTTCGACAAACAATGGTTTTTAATATATTACATTTTTTTGACAATATGTTAATAATATGATGACGTGTATTTTAAATTTTTAACTAAAGTTAATATTTTTCATTATACGGGTGTGATACTAAATATTTTATCGAAGAATATTTTTTGTTGTTTAATATTTGATTTATAAAAGTAATCGGTCCTATAGTTGAAAGTTTTAGAAATCAATTTTTACTTTTATCTTTTATATAATATTTAATTTGTATTTATTTATCAGTTATTTGAATGGTCGGTTTGAAAAAATTGTAGTATTAGTTGTATTTTTTTATATTGAATATAAGTTTTAAAACTAACATTAAATGTGTTGTATCATGTGTTATATTAGTTGTATATTTGAGTCTTGAGATACTTTTAATATCAACATTAATTATATGTGTTGAATTAATGTATTATTGCATTTAATAGTTGTAAACTAACTTTTAAACTTGTAATTATCAAAACTAAATTTTATTTGTGCATTATAAGTATTGTACAATGTGTTATATAATTTGGATTATTTAAATTTTTTATAAAAATTAATGAAAAGAAAAATATTAAAATGCTTTTATGAATAGTATAAATATTACCTTTTGGTAAATCTTTATTAGCCCATTTAAGGAAAAGATGAAAACCCACAAACAGCACAATACAGTAATCTTTTAGAATAGTGGAGTATCATATACCCAGTAGGCTAATGTGCTTTTTGTCGCCATTTGACATGACCATTAGGATACAGAAATAATTATCGGTACTATTCTAAGTTGAATGTGGAATGCAATAAACAAAAATAAATATATATCATCTATCATTGTATAAGAATAACCATATAGTAAAAACATACTGTATTATAACTTTCACTATATGTGCATATATACGAACTTCTAATCAAAGTGATTTGATTTAAGTGTTCGGATCCATATTACCCATACGTATATATAGGTTTCATAAAGGTGTGATATGTTAAAAAAATCAATAACCATGTATATCAACAAATATGACAAAGAGGTGTTAAATACTTTTGAATTATTTTAACTGTCATTAGTTTTTAATGGCACAAAAAGATATTTAATATGTTGTTCATTTCTAATTAAGGTATCACACTTTTTTCATGCATGAAAAGACACTAAACATATCGTTTATCCGGCAATTTATGGTCCAATAAAGGATTTTTATCTTCGAAACCAGACCCTGCCCGTTGGGCGGGTTATAACACTAGAAAAACGTGAAAAAAAGGTTGATCATGAAAAAAATGATTTAAAATAGTTTCGTCTAAACATTGTTCATTTTTTTAGAAAATGAAAAATACCATCTAAACAGGTGTTAAAGATTTTCAACTCTACTCTAGAAAAGAAACTCTTTCCTTCTCTAGAAATTTAGAAGTAAAAAATTATGAAAGTTTTCGACAACTAAGCAGCCCATTTCTTTTTAGCTTTTAATTTTCCAAATATTTTTATTAGTTTTCTTTTTAAGTTTAAAATTTTTTAACTTTCTAAATTTCGGATTAGTTTTCGCAGCTTAATAATTATCCGAGTGTAAAAGTTTAGACATGTAAAAATTGCCATGGAATAATAAAAATTGAACACAAAAACTTGCGTCGGATAAAAGTATATTTAAAGACCCAAAATAACAATTGTTACTATTAAACTTGCGTCATTCAAGTGTAGGAAAATAACATAACGCTGTTTTTATGAAATTTGGTATTCTTTTTAAGGTTTACCCGAGTGTAAAGGTTTTTGTTTTCATTAATGCGTGTATGTGAGGTTTAGACCTTGAATTTTTTTTTTCGAATTATATATAGTTTTTATATTCGGATTGAATTTTAAATATTTTAAAAATATCTTATGTAACATAAATTTAAGAATCATATTATACAAATATATCAGGTTACAGTTTCACCACCGGGTCAACCCGGTCAATTCACCGGGTAACGAGATCGATCATTGGGTCAACCCGATCGAGTCACCGGGTCACGGGTTCATCGTCAATGGTTATTTCATATTATGAAAAAAAGACAGTATTGCCCGTAGACCATAAATAAACGTTACTTATGCATAAACTAAAACTAAAAGATACTAAAGGTTAAATTACAAATTCATAAAACTAAAAACACACAACAATAAACCCTCCGGAACAAGAAAAAAAGCGACCCCGCCCGTTGGGCGGGTTACGACGCTAGTATATATATATATATATATATATATATATATATATATATATATATATATATATATATATATATATATATATATATATATATATATATATATATATATATATATATATATATATATATATAGTGTAAGGTTATTTTCAGAACTAAAAAAATGTACAGAACTGCGAGAACCGATCTAATCCACTCATTTTTCTAATCAACGGCTGAAAATAACAATGGCATAATGGTAATAAATTTACATATCAGAGTACATTTTGAAAAGAATAAAATGGCGTTTCGTAATTTTGTATCCTGAAAGATTGCATAATTATTCCATTCGTAAGGTATGCCAGATCTATTTCATGTTTTAACCTACTAACTTCTTTCTTCCATTAATCAAAATCACAACCGCCACCCTTGATATCCCACATCAAAATTTGTTGATTTTCTCTTGTGATTCTTAAATCCTCAAAATGATGATAAAAAAACCAAGGATAGTTATCTTTATTATTTTTTTAATCGGATACAACTATACAAGACATCCTTACAATACCAAAAAATGACCGTGAAGCACATTATTTACAGAAAAAGAGATCATATCAACGGTGGTGGTCGACTCTTTATACAGTCGAATAAATACATTTGCAGGTAAAAATCAAGCCATTCGCCGTTTCGCCCCAAAAGATGACACAGTTGGACAAAGGTTAGTAATTTTATTTTTTTCTTTATAAAGATATAAAAGCCTTATAAATTAATGATATCGGGTTTTCGTTTTCGGATCTGATAAAGATACAATGGACAAATGTTGAATTAATTTTGTTATGAAGTGTGTTATTACTTCACTTTTTGTTGTTACAAATTTGATTGTACATTGTGATTACTTATATGGATAACAGTATGATGCGTCTGTATTGGTAAAAATATACGATGCACGTGTATTGGTAGGTCTAGGGGTGAGCTACCAATCCCGTTCTGATCTCGTTCTGATTTAGTGTTTTCGACTTTTTTTCGATTTAAAAAGTTATGTATCGATTCCGTACCCAACATGATTCGATTACCGGTACCGGAAAATCAGGATTTTCTAGTTTTTTATCAGGATTTTCTAGTTTTTTTTTTGAAATTTCCCGATTTGGTACCGGTCTCGTACCGAAATTAGTGGTCCTGAATTTTTTCACTTAATTTCGTAGTCTCGGTTCCGTACTGAACGGAATTCGAGTACCGAAAATCGCTACGGTTCTTATTGAGGTCAAAATGCTCATCCCTAGGTAGGTGTATACATTGTTTAGAAATAAACGATGCACATGTTTTTGGTTTCGATCCGATTTTTTTTTTTTTGATCTGAAAACAAATATTAGATTTGAAAAAATAGAACATTTTTTTTATATGAGATGATAGGTTGTAACTTTATTAATCGATTAGCTTTATGATGGTTGTGTTACAAAAGGTAGGCACCAAAGAGTTATGGTAAAATTTGTGTAGCCTTTTTTTAATTTATTTATCAAGTGTGTACATATGTTGTGTTTTATTTATTTTTCAAGTGCGTACATATGTTTTGATTGATAACGCATGTATGTAACATTAGAATCTATGATTAAATTTTGTCGCATTATTTGATATAAAAATGATTGTGGTTACAGGTACGAGGTACGCGTATGATAAGCACTAAGGGCGACAAGAATAGTTTTGATGAAGATTTAATGAGCAAAGATACAAGTGCATGGCCTAAATACAAGTGCACTCGGGCTGCAGAAATCCGATGGACATGTGCATACAAAGAAATCCATAATGCCATCTACGAAAATACATGTGCACAATATGCGTTACAGAATTCCGAATGTTTTTATTTTTTTCCTTTGTTGCTGAACTAATAGTTGTTTTTGTGTTTCACTAGATGGATAGGATTATTGACTTGTAAATATGTAACAATGAAGAAAGTGTAATCAGTATCTTTATTTTTTAACTAATAATAATGAGATAGATCATTGGTGTTTTAAAATGTCGCTGATTATGCAAATATACCGGACCAGCTTGTCTTTTAAAATATAAAAACTAGAAAACACATATGCAAAAATTAATTATTCTAACAATTTAGGAACTGAAAAGCGTTTTACATAAGAACAAAATTAAAAAATAAATAGAAAATGTAATATTACTATAATACCCTTTTGAATTAAATAATAAAAACAAATACTATAAAAAATTTAATTGGTTGATATTGGTTCTCGCAGTTCTATACATTTTTTGGTTCTGAAAATAACCTCACCCTATATATATATATATATATATATATATATATATATATATATATATAGAGTTAGGTTAATGTGGTGTAGTTCTTTAAAATTGTTAAAGTTAGAAGCATTGTAGACCATTGGATGTAATTATTAGTTTAAGATCAAGTGATACTTAATTAATGGCATTTTAGTAATAACTTTGAAATAAAAGGGTACTATGTATCATTTTAAATTAAAAAATATACATTTATGCCATTTAATTACCCATATGAATTTTATTGATACCCGTTACTATATCCCACCACACATTCGTTCTTCATTGTTTTTTTTACACTTTTGTTCTTAATTAGCCATGTGCGTTCCTTTTATCATTAAGAAGAACAAAAGCTGCTGATACAAAAGTCACAAGAACAGAAAATTTACTAGTACACGGTAAACCATCAATACGCAATCCGATACACTAGTACTTGTTTAACAAAACAAATTAACAAAAATGATACATAGGACATAACAAATTTGATACACCTAGAAACAACGACAGTGATGACGAGAATAACTCGATTCACAATAAACAAATAAACCTAAACCAACTGATACATAACAACTATTGATATTCCACATGATACATCGATAAACAAATAGCACATCAAATATTCCTTCTCGTCGGGATGATGGTTACAACATCATATCCACCGCGAATATAACTCGTCTTCTTGATACATACAGATCTACGTATACATTATATTCAACTCGTACACACATATCCACTCATAAAAAAACTCGTACAGGAGGAGCAAAGCAGCTCGTACACGACCCACTCGCACACCAGCAACGATTCATACAAGACCCACTCGTACACCAATAACCGGTACACCACCCACTCGCACACCATGAACTCGTACCCCAGGGTTATCTCAAGCCTCGCCACATACAACTTGTACACTAAAGGCTCGTACACCATGTAATCATACACCATGGTTAACTCTATCCTCGTACACCATGTAATTATTTTGGCTGCCGTATATATATATATACGGCAGCCAAAATAATTTAGGGTTTACATATTGTTGTGACATTTGCTAACAGAATATCTTTAAATAACTACATAGGTGATCACATTCTGTACCGGAAGAAAAGGGACTCGGAGCGAACAAAACGTACAAAATTTAAGGAAATATTTAAATGCCATTTGACCATTTCTATTGTTAAAACAGAAACATATCTTAACTAATATTTTAATCTTCGATATTGTGAGGGTCTTGTGTTACGTTTTTACTATCAACAACCATTTGTTCGAAAAATACGAAATATACCACAGATCATGTCGTTTGAATATTATTTATCCTCCTTTTTCCTTCTTAAAGCCGGCGGCAACTATGAGGTGGGGGTTAGGGTTCTTGTTATTTTTGTTATACTTGTTTGAATGAAATAATCCCCTGGTGGTTAAGTAATTTCATGGGCCAGGCTTGGCCCATCTTTCTCTTGTTTCTTTTAAATAGTCGGCCCTAAACACCCCCAATATATATATTTTTTCGTTTTCGATTTTATAAATTCTCGGGTAGTATAAATTCGTGTTCTGAGTTCATGATTCATCGCGTCATGGTTTATTTTATTAAACGAAAAATTTGTTTGTACATTAAGTATGCTTGAATACTTGTCGTGAATTAATTAATTAAAGGTTTTTAATTAATCTTTTATTTCATGTAATTAATATTTCATGGATTTTTCATGCGGGTTTTACAACTCTTCTCCTCTGAAAAAATAATTCGTCCTCGAATTAAAGACATGATATTTCTACGGGTTTTACAATTCTCCCTCTCTAAAAGGAAAATTCGTCCTCGAATTAAAAGTAAATTAAGCTGGTGAAGTTATAACAGCTGAAGGGACACATAGGATGAAAGAACATGAAGGCTGAAAAGACATATAAGCTGAAGGATAATTCGTCTTTGAATCAGAACATAATGCTGCAGAAAGGGTATAAACATGACATGACTGAAGAACCTAGAACGTGACATGGTTGAAGAGGACATGGAACGCAACATGACTGAAAGAACTTAACTAAATTATTGAAGGAAAAGGATGAGAGGTCCAGATGGACTCCTCCGTTTCAAGTAGCTTCCCGCTCGAAACGATTTCCGTCAAGGGTCTAAACATAATGAAAATCTTGGTCATGATGACCCTGTCCTGATGATGTTGAATAGTTTCTGGTTCCATATTTAAGATGGATTTTCTAAATCTGATAGAATGAATAAGCTATAGTATGTAGGAATACATGAAAAGATAAGTACAATAACATGATACGATGACTTTTATATCTCTCAGCAAAGCTGCGGGGGACATTTAAGACGAACTACGTGAACAATTTTGAACGTGCTACGTGAGCAATTATGAACGTGGTTCGCGATCATCTGATGAATGATGGGCATGGAATATATCGTGAATGTGATATATGAAACACACTGTGAACGTGGTACTAGACATATCATGAACGTATGCTGACTGAGAAAGGAATGCCAAACGATACAGACTGACACGTAAAACGTCTGCCTGGATATGGAAAAGATGTACTAATTCTTGAGTCTGGTTTCTTAAGCTTTCTGTAACCGTATATGGTAATCTGTGAAACGTGTATCGCAGAATGGAACACGAACTTAAACGTGAACAAAGTTATGAACGCAAATGTGAGCTTAAATCATGAGATAGCACAAAACATGAACTGAAACAACATCATATTGCGAATGAGACGTAAACGTGAAAGTGAAAATAAACGTGAACGTAAATTGAACGTAACATGATTCGTGAACATGAACGTGAGAGTGATTCGTGAACATGAACGTGAGCGTAATTCGTGAACGTGAAATTTTCTATCTGTTATGATGGTTGATGGTATACCGTGAAATTTTACAATTTATTGCTGAATTTCCTGCACGTCTGTTACTGCGTAAACCTTTCGGATAAGAGAAAACGTGTAAGCTGGTTTAAATGGTTGCCAATGACCTAGATAGGATCAAACTTTTCTGAGTCTGTGGTAACTGATAATAACTTCCATGGAATCTTGTCCCATTTCTGTTCATAATTTCTAATGGTTATAACCACTCACTAGCATGACGGCATTCTATCTTGAACATCCGGTGTGTCAGGCATTTAGATATGAACGTAGCCGCATCAATGTGTTATACTGCTTCTATCAAAATTCTTTCTGGGATTATGGTACGTTCTGGTGGAATCTAGTGAATAGTCATGAATGAATTTTGAGTCTGGGAAAAATAGATCTCTCCTAGCGTAGGATCTTATGTGGTACCAAAATTTTAGTGTAGGTCCTCTTCCATATGCATAAGCTTAGCCATGGGAAGCTAATAGTGGGAACTGTCCGCAATTTCTACGGTATCAGTCAACTGAGTTCTAGAAAATTTTGTACTTTAGTCACAGGCGTCGATCTTGACCATCTGACTGTCTGAAACTTCTTCTTACTGAAGTAGGGCGGCTCAGAAATGCCACCTTGTTCATCTAGAACTAACATCTGGAAAGCTTTGTATATAATTTTCTCCAATCAAAGAATCTGCTGGATCGTGAAAAGATGA
Organism: Glebionis coronaria; assembly: GCA_025667525.1. Classification (NCBI taxonomy): domain Eukaryota; kingdom Viridiplantae; phylum Streptophyta; class Magnoliopsida; order Asterales; family Asteraceae; genus Glebionis; species Glebionis coronaria. The sequence continues at coordinate 51,604,927 of CM046879.1, read as the reverse complement.
TTGTCATGTTCTTCTCTAGAATTAAGGGGATCAGAATATTACCAATGAATACAGATGATTTTGTCTGAGAAGTCATACTAAATTTTATTCATAAGTTTCATACTGTAGCCGGAGCATTAGGGAGCTCAGCAGTATAAATCAAAATTTTAGAGGGACTATAACGTCTGCAACAGTAGTTGGGGAAACATCATGTTCTTTCTCTCACCAATGCTGGTGGCATGATCGTGAATGGTTTTGGAAAATAGTTAAGACATTGTATCAGATCAGTTAAACCTTCTATTTATGGAATAAACATCGATTAAAAATGGTGATGTTGTAAAATATTTGGTGATCGATACATGATCTTATGTTATCGACCTTCTTTCTGATAAACAGAAACGGTACACCTCCTGGTGGTGCGTAGAGGCGAATAAAGCCTCGTTTCTGTAAATTATGCAGCAATTGCTGCAACTCTTTGAACTTAGTTGAAGCCCTGGAATAAAGAGTTCTGAAAATAGTTTATGTCCTTAAGACAGCTCTATGTTAAACATTATCTCGTGGTTAGGAAGGAATTTCTGGAAAACCTTCTGGAATGACATTTGGAAACTTTAGGATAAACTACTAATCATGAATTTAAAATATTTCAGAAGTCGCATCATGAATGGCTATTAGAAGTCTTCGGAGCTATAAAATAATAATTCACGTGCTTGTAAAGCTAAACAAATTTGTACTGATTTCTCTGGCAGAAATAAAATGAACAAATCAGGAGTTAGTAAGACGAATCTCGTCTTCAACTGGAAGGAAAAGCCTTATAAATATGGTGATACTATGGAGTCCCCTTCTGGTTAGGAGGTAGGTAACTATCTGATTTAAGGTAAAGCTGTCATAGGAATACGTGAACTAAACGTGGCGACTTTCACTAAATGGTTTGTCTGTACTCTCATAGAATGAACACTGCGTGTCTAACCTGAGTAATACTCCAGTGGTGGTGACTGGATTTTAAATGGTCTGATTTATACATGGCATGACACAACGGGTATACCCCCTCGGAGGGTACCTTGAATTTCCGAGGGCCTGGTTTAGAAAACATACCGAGTTATGAGTTCTGATTCGTACTTTAAGAAGATATTCGTATGACGTATACTATGACTGGTGTCTTGACATGTGTCTTCCGAAATGATACTTGAGACTTGTGTCATGACTGATGTCTGGACATGTGTTTGAGTAGGTGATTCTGCATAAGATTAATATTTTCTGGTAATTGCTAGGGTTGGCGGACCGGTTAGACTGCGGACCTCTATATTTCTGGTCACACTCTATTCCAGAGTTCCGATTGTTACTGACTGAATAATTATTAGCACGATTGTTGTCACTACTGCCTTGTCTGTCAATTTCATGACGATCATTATCATGACCGTGATTCATGTAACTATTTCTACTGAGTGGTCGGCTGGGTACCGATTTTCCACTCTTCTGACTGAAAATAGCTGTGTGATGTGTGACATCTTAACTGATGAGGTAAAGGCATGGAATGGGATGGTAGCGTCTGATGGTTGAAGTATATTATTGTCTGAGATTTCAAATTTAAATTTTCGTCCTTGCTCTTGAAGAGTCTTCATATTATAAACAACATCAGCATCTGGTGGAATCTCCAAGGTATCAACAGCATCAGCATTCGTGAGGTCTCCAAAGTGTTAGCAGCATTAATATCAGTAAAATCTTCAACTCGCGAGCAGCATCAGCATCTGGTAGTATATCAACAAGTGGAAATGCCTGAGATGATTAAGGATCGATTAACGGTACACGTGGAGTAAGGTACATGGAGTACACTTGAAATATTGTACGTGAAGTACATGATGAATATTGTTCATGTAGTACGGCTGAAGGTTTGCTGATATGATCGATACTGGTGTCATTTATCTGGCATGATCAAAAGAAATAAAATGATTTTAACGGTAGTAAACTGAACTAAAATGAGTTACATGATAGCCTGGCAATTCCTGCGTAGACTTAATGCTGGTTGTATAGAGAGCTCAAAATATGATTAAATGGAGTTTCATCAATAGCCAGCATGAAGGTATTATTGATGAAGACCAAACATGATCTATCATGAAAATAGGATTTTACTGAAATCCTTTTGTGTCTTAGCATGAAAACATTATCACTCTACTGAAAACATACTCCTCGTAAAGAGACAAGAAACTGAATCAGCGTGAAAACGACATCAACTTGGGATTGTGAGAACTGGATTGTTACGAGAACATAAGAGTATGATCAACAGGGTTTAATATCAACTGGTGTAGATGGCTATGGTTCAATCCACAAAATTTCAAATTAGAGGACATGTGACTGAGTATGGGAGATTCTTGTTCGATCCATACGTGTCAAAAAAAATTTTTTGTGAGAACTGCCATGTATAGAAATTTACAATTTGGGACTAAATATGGTTGGATGTAGTCCAATCCATACTATCAAAAAAATTTAAAATGTCTTGATATGAACCAAGGTACAAATTATGGATCGGTTCACAAAACAACACTCGACTAAAAAGCATGAAGTTTGACCTAAGTGATGGTGAACGCATACGGGTCAGTTCACCAAACAACATTTGACTGAAAAACATGAATCTGACATGAGTAAGTGTAAACTTGTATGGGTCGGTTTACCAATACAAAATCTGAACGAGCAAGGGTGAAAGCCTATGGGTCGGTTCACCAAAACAAAATTCGAATGAAAAGCACATGCGACTAAATATGGTCAGTCCTGTACCAACCTTTTACTTAGTCAAAAACTTATAAGAAATCTGACTGATATATGAAGAAAACTAACTAATAAATGCATGAGAAACATGAAAGATAACAACGCAAAAAAATGGGAAGTTCCTTGTGACAACCCACTAGTCACAGGTCAAGTTTTAGAGCTTACAGGTCGAACCTTGGTCTCTGATACCATAATTGTAACACCCTACTTGGATAAGTGGACCGTTAGGTGTATTTATGGCGTGTCATCAAAGCATAAGGTAAAGGTCCTAAAACATTAACTGATCATAAAGGAAATACCGGAATCCAACATCGGTAATCCAAACATAAGCTCAAAACATGAAAAGTAAATATTGAAGGAAAAGACTAAACAATGTCCAAGTATGCAGAATAATATAAGAAGTGCATAAAGTAAGAAGTATAGATAGCTTCCATTCAAATGCACATGCTCTCAGAACCCTAAGAGCGTCCTGGTGTACCTGCCGTTAGAACATGAAAGGAACTACGGTTGAGCATAACGCCCAGTGAACGGTTATAAAGCATGATAAGAAATATTGAAATGAAGCAGATGATAAAATGCTTAAGCTGTAAGACTGATAAGTAAAGTTTCAGCTTTACTATTTATAAATCACACTTTTTAGATTATACACAGATTTCTGCTGCAACTTTACTTATCAGTCTTACAGCTTCAGCATTTTATCATCTGCTTCATTTCAGTATTTCTATCATGCTTTATATTCGTTCGTTGGGCCTTATGCTCAGTCGTAGTTCCTTTCATGTTCTAACGGCAGGTACACCAGATGCTCTTAGGGTTCTGAGAGCATGTGCATTTGGATGGAAGCTATCTAGACTTCTTACTTTATGCACTTCTTATATTATTTTGCTTACTTGGACATTGTTTTGTCCTTTCCTTCAATATTTACTTTTCATGTTTTGAGCTTATGTTTGGATTACCGATGTTTGATTCCGGTATTTTACTTTATGATCAGTTAATGTTTTAGGACATTTACCTTATGCTTTGATGAAACGCCATAAATACACGTAACAGTCCACTTATCCAAGTGGGGTGTTACAGGAAGTATCTACGCAACCTTTTCGCCGCAAATTCTAGTGCGAGGACCAATTTATCCAATGGGGCATAATTCAGTTCTGATCTTTGTAATGCTCTGCTTATAAAATATACTAGTGTTTGCTAATTTTCTCTGTCCGTCATTAGCACTGCGCTAATCGCTCCATGTGTAGCTGACAAGTACATTATCAGTTCTTCTTTTGGGCGTGGTGCGACTAACATAGGGAGCGACGCTAAATGTGTTTTTAGTTCATCGAATGCATTGTCAGCTTCCTTTGTCCAATTGAAGTCTCCTTTCTTGATACACTTCTTAATTGTTTTAAATAAAGGGAGCGATTTCTATATGGAATTAGACAATAACCTATTCAACCCTACGAGCTTCCCATTTAGCGATTGCACTTCCTTTTTTGTCTTTGGGCTCTGAAGCTGAATGACTGCGTCTGTCTTTTCTGGGTAGGGTTTGATGCTATTGGGGTTGATCATGTGTCCTAGGAACATGCCTTCTGTTACCCCAAAAGTGCACTTCTTTGGGTTTAGCTTCATGTTTATTCTCCTAAGTGTTGAGAATGTTTCCTCTATATCACGGATAAGTTCACTTTCTGTGTGACTTTTTATCACCAGGTCATCAACGTACACCTCCAATTTTCGCCCGATTTGACCTTCGAACGCTTTATCAACCAACCGCTGGTACGTGGCCCCTGCGTTCTTAAGTTTGAATGGCATTTTTATGTAGCAATACACACCCTGGCTGGAATGAAATGTTGTTTTTTCTTCGTCTTGTTCTGCAATTTGTATCTGGTGGTATCCCTTGTATGCGTCTAGGAGGCATTTAAAATGATATCCCCATAACAATTCTACCTTCCAATCTATCTCTAGGAGTGGATAGCAGTCTTGGGGGCAAGCTTTATTGAGGTCTGTGAAGTCAACACACATGCGCCAGCTGCCATCATGTTTTTTTAACCATTACTGGGTTAGCGAGCCAATCATGGTAGTAAACGTCATGCATGATTCCCGCATCTACCAGCTTCTTTACTTCCTCAAGTATCGCCTTGTTGCGCTCTAAAGCCTTCCTCTTTTCTTTTGCCTGATTAGGGGATATCCTTCGCGAATTTGCAGCTTGTGTTCAGCTATTGACCTTGGTACCCCCGTCATATCTTTAGGTTCCCAGACAAAGATGTCTAGGTTATCTTTTAAGAGGCGGTACATGTCAGCCTTTCTATTGTGCGGACAATGTCCCCCCAATCGTTATCTCTTGATTTGGATATTGTAGATGGACTGCCACTTTTAGGTTTGGCGGCGAGTCTATCCTGGGTTCCGTTGTAACCCGAAGGGGTTCCACGATCGCGTTGCACTCTGGGAGTGCCATGGATGTGTTGAAGATTGTTACGATTCCTCCCTCCATTGGGAACTTCATCATGCCATGGGTCGTAGAAGGTACTACTGGCATTGCTAGTATGACAGGTCGCCCAATCATTCCATTATACTGCGATGGTGATCGTATTATCAAGAAGTTCATTGAGACCGTTGTAAAATGTTCGTCGCTTCCCACTTTTGCTACTAGCTTTAGTTGGCCCAAAGGCCACACCGCTTGTCCACTGAATCCGATGAGCGGTGAGGTTGCAGGTACCATCTGGCTCCTTACTTCTGCGCTGAGTTTTGAGAAACAGTGTTCATACATTATTTCCGCTGATGAGCCCCCATCGACATACATACGGTGTATACTGTGTTCACCGATGTTTACTTCTATTACCAGCGGGCCTTCTACCAAATTGTTCGCGCTGAGGGGTGGGAAAGAGATGTCTCTCCTTTCGAGAATTTTTTGCTCACCTTTTGCTTTGTCCTTCGCTGCCACATTCGCAGCATGTAAACATTAGCAGTTTTTGGGTTTTCATCCGCCGTTGCTTCTTTGACAAGGTATTTCAGCTTGCCTTCTTTTACCATATTCTCGATATGATTCTATAGCTGAATGCATTCATTCGTAGCGTGCCCCTTCTCGCCATGATATTCACAATATCTGTTGCCAATGCGCCTTTCTACCAGAGTGGTCATTGGTAATGGTCTTGGGAAGTTCAAGCCTTCTGATATAAGTATTTCCCTTGGGGTTAAATTGAGGGGAGTAAACCTGAAGTTACTGGCTCGCCCCTCTCTTCTATTTCCTTGGTAATCGAGACCTGCAGACCTGCTTTGCCTACTAGACACTTTATTAGGCACGTCACGGGGTCTATACCCATGGACGTTTTGTATGACTTATGGGGCAGCTAATTCTCCCTGTATGAAAGATCTTACTCGACGTAGTACTGCGTCAAAGGTTTCTATGGTTTTTTCATTCAGCTTTTTTATTAGATCACTCTTGCGTATACCTGCCATGAAGCAAGATACTTTTAAGATCTCTGGGCATTCCTTTATTTGAAGACATTCTCTCTTGAAACGTTCTAGAAAGTCCTCCAGGTATTCGCCCTAGTTTTGCTTACTTCAGGCGAGTGATACAACACTCCTATCATGTCTTTTCTGTTGCACATAGATTCTTTTGAATGCTTTTTACAATGCTTCAAACCCATTAATTTTTCATGGCGGAAGTCTGTCAAACTAGATCCGGGCGATTCCTTCAAGTGTAGAATTGAACATATTGCACCACACAGGTTCCGGCCATTGCTCAATGCCTGCTTGGGATTCTAAGACTTTTAGGTGGTCTTCCGGATCTGAGGTGCCATCGTATGTTTTTACATTTGCTGGCATGCGACGTTTTCTTGTATCCGTGTAATATTGTATACGTCTCGTGAAAGCATTTTTTCTAGCTCTTCTCCAATGTTGTGAGAAGCCTTGGTCATCTGAAGAGTAATATTCATGCCTGCGCTTTGTAGGGTGATTATCACCCGATCCTGATGGATCGCTTTCAGATGATTGATCGTGTTCTGCATGCTCCTTTCCTTTCGTTCCCTTTTGATTTTTTGTATGTTTGGCAACTAGTGGGATGAGGGCTTGCAAATTATTCGCTACATATTCCTCCATTGCGCCCGCCTTAGTAGCGATTACTTTCTCGCTTTCTTCTGATGCGAGGGGTATCGTTCTTTTGTGTTTATTAGGAGGAGGCTGACTTGACTCCTGTCCTACGTTTGTTTCCTCAACAATAGGTAGGGGAGTTAAGAATAGTATACTTGTGCCTCTGAAAGGTGGTTTTATTACATCCCGACTGTTTGCCTCGCTGGCGGATCTAGGAGTAACTTTCGCGGATGTAATCAGACCATCTACCGTCGAGGATCTTCGATGGCCTTCGTTCATACCGTTTTTCGTCATTGCTTAGATTTTAGTGTAGGGCCCCATGGATGGTGCCAACTTGTTGATACAAAAGTTGGATGGACCGAGCTTGACCCGAATTAAGCTTAATTCAGGGTCTTATGGACTACGGCTTTTGCACCAAGTGAAACTTGTTTAAGGACCCTGCGCACTAAAAACAGACACCGTTAGGCTTACCGTGGGTTTGTGACCCGTGATTAGACTCCGGCGTGAGAGTAAGTAATCGATTTGAGTATATTAGGGTTTAGGGTATTGTGTGTATCGTACCTTTATGGAATCGTGGGGGTTCCTTTTATACTCGAGTGAGTCCTGACTGGGCTTCCTATTCTTGCGGCCTAAGGAAGAGATAATGACTCAAAATAGATTGATCCTTATCGCATAACTGAGGTAAGTTTATTTCCTCTTTCCTTATGCGAATATAATCATAAGATAGATTATATTCTTGTCTAGTCCTATCGCAGTGCGACGAGGACAGCGTTAAGTAATAAACCGTATGTGCGACAGCGACTTACTGGGCCTCCTAGGTTGTGCGCGCATCGCATAAGTATTAATCCATTCCTGATGGATACGGGTAGTACCCATGAGTCAGACTATCCAGCCCGACTAAGGACTATACGTCATCATAGATAAAATTAAATATATTCTATTTTTTCACCTATTTCTTATAATTTAAATATCTTTTAAACCGTTAACCGTTAAACAAAAAAAGTATACTATCACGACGAACATTTTATTATCTTTCTACCAATATGCACAATGATATACTTTTAAAAAAAATCGTTTTTTTCTCGTTGTTAAAATTTACGTGAAATATAATACTATTTCATCATATATGATACAACTATTTTTAAATGATATAGTGAAGAGTTATTTTGGATACCATATTTATCTTGGATACCAAGGGACTCATTTCCACTATCCATCTCTAACCCATCTAATGGATAATATTAAAAGTATTAAATATTTCACCTATTTTTATAATTTAAATATCTTTTAAAGCGTTAACTGTTAAATGAAAAAAATACAATCGCGACGAGCATTTAATCAGCTTTCTAAAGATATGCACTATGATATACTTTTAAAAAAAATCATATTTTTTCTTTTTTAAAATTTCCGTGAAATATCATTTTTGATAATCGTGTTTCATCATATATAATATTAGTGCTAGATTAAAATTATTATTAATTATACATGATATTAGTTTATATCATATATGATATTAGTAGTGGTATATCAGATATGATATTTTGTATCATATATGATATTTTTCGACAATGAAAAAACGTAAAAAAACACGTCAAAAAAACGAAAAAACCTTTTTTTTGGTCAAAAGTATATCATATAACATATCTATAGAAAGATAATTAAACTCTCGTCATGATGGTATTTTTTTGGGTATACCTAGGTTTCCAACTCGACATTGCAATTAACGATTTGAAAGATATTAATGTTTGAAAAAAGGGAAAATGAGTTTTGTGTTTAATCTTATCTATTGGATTAAGATGGATATGAAGGATGGAGATTAGCCGCTTGATATCCAAATGAATTTAAATCAGTCATATATGATATTGGTTTATATCATATACGATAAGTTATATTGTATATGATACTCGTGTTACATCGTACATGATATTAGTATAATATATGATAATTTTCGAAAACGTGAAAAAAACGAGAAATTTTTTTTGTCGAAAGTGTATAAATAGCATGTCTATAGATATATAATTAAATGTTCTTCGTAACGGTATATTTTTTCGCATGACGATTAGCGGTTTAAGAGATACTAATATTTTAAAAAAGAAAGTGAAAATATATTTTGTGTTTAATCTCATCTATTAGATTAAAATGGATATAAAAGATGGGATTAGTCCCTTGATATCAAAATAAAATTTATTATGCAAATGAACATAAATCTTATACTACCTCCGTCCCAAATTTATAGTCCCTCTTTTCTTTTTCGGACGTCCCAAAATTATTGTCTCATACTTATAATAGATTGGTGATGATGATTGATTGGAGTAGGTCTTTGGAACATGAGAACGATAATCTGGGTAATGTTGAGTGGTAGACACCAAAGCAAGTTGATTTGAAACCTTTGCAACACATTCAGCTCGAAGTTCATTTGCTTCATTTTGAAATTGTTTCAAAACATCAAAGAGCGTGTGATATGAAACTTCATCTAACTTTTTTTGTTGTTTCACCAAGGTGATAAACCGTGTCCACTCTGGTTGAAGTTGTTGTAGAAATTGGACATTGACTAGCTTTGCAAGGAAAATCCTTATGTGTAGCATAAGCAAGGAAAATCCTGACCGCTTCCATACGAGCAAATGGTGCAAATGATTCGTCAAAATCAATTCCCTCTTTCTGGCCATACCCCTTAGCCACTAGCCTAGCTTTGTTCTTGATGATCGTGTTTTCTTCATCCATCTTGTTTTTCCAGATCCATCGAAGATTTAACAGAATAACATCGTATGGTCTGTCAACAAGTTCCCAGACTTTAAATCTTTCAAATTGTTGAAGTTCATCCGTCATTTATTCAATCCAAGCATGATCAGCCATGACTTCTTTGATGTTTTTCGGTTCAATAGTACTCACGGTGAGTGCGAACATACAAACAACGCCATCGGTTGCTAGTTGTCGTCTTGTAGGAACAGGCTGTGAATTTCCAGTTACATGAACCAAAGGATGTTCTCGGGTCCAATGATGTGTTGAAGGATTTCGTTGGTAGAACGTATGCATATTTGACGGATCAACATGGTGAGTAGAAGACTCTCCAGTTTCGTGTACTGGTGTACCGAATGGGTTGTGAAAATCGTCATCGTCAGATAATGCATCGTCTGCTTGATTTATGTTCTCTAGAGCAATGACAGTATTTGTGGATGTTGTAGGGTCTATTGTTTAAGTGATATTCTGAGGAGGTAAATCCGTAGCAAATCGTGTTAAAGTAGATGAAGTTGTATCCTTTTGTTGATGATGATCGGTATCATCATTCTTATCATGAGTGACAGTGGAAGACTTTGATACAACATGTTTCTCCCCCGTGAAATATTCATCAAACATTGGTCCATATAACATTTCCAACTTTTCAAGTGTCGTGTCCACTGTCATATCTGCTCTAGGAACATGTTCAGGAACCAACTTTGAACATGATGGTTCGTTGCTGTGGTCTTGAGTTCCCAGTTCCATGCGGATGTGCACAGAATTCTTATATCGTTGTGGATCGGGACTTAAACTGTTTTGTTCAAGTACCATTTCTTGTAATTCATCGAATTTGATATGAATAGTTTCGACTATCAATTTTGTTCTCTTGTTGTACACTATGTATCCCTTAGACTGAGTTACATATCCCACTAGAATGCATGCATAACCTTTCTCTTTCATCTTGTCCAGATTTTCACCATCTTGAATAATGTAACACGTACATCCAAAAACATGATGGTGTTTGAGTGAAGGTTTGCGATCATTAACTATGTGATATGGTGTCTTTTCGTATCTTGGGATAATTAACGAACGGTTTTGTGTGTAACATGCGGTTGATACGGCTTTGGCCCAAAAGAATAATGGTAGTTTTGAATCAGATAATAATGTTCGAGCAACCTCAACTAAAGTACGGTTTCATCTTTCAAAAACGCCGTTTTGTTCAGATGTTCTCGCAATAGATGTTTCATGTTCAATCCATTCGGCATCAAAATAGTTCTTCAGAGTCGAATTCAAGAATTATGTGCCTCTGTCAGTACGTACCACTTTTACTTGAGCTTGAAGACCACGTTGTATCAGCTTAAGGAAGTTGATGAGAACCTCAGGTGTTTCATCCTTGGACCTTAAGAAGAGGATCCACGTGTACCTTGAGTAGTCATCGACAATTACCATAACATGTTTCTTCCATTGATGGTTTGAACACGCATGGGGCCACACAGATCTATATGAAGAAGATCTAACCGTCCTTTAGAGCTTGGTGTAGTCTTTGTCTTGAAACTACTCCGTTTAGCTTTACAAAGCTCACAAGAAGAACAAAGATGATCTTTGATGAATTTCATGTTAGGAAGGCCTCTCACAATATCTTTCTTGGAAAGCAAGTTGATGGTATCAAAGTTAAGATGAGATAAACGTTGATGCCATAACCAAGCTTGAGTCGTTGAAGCATTAGCAATGAAACATATTGGAGTTGAAGATGTGGAGTCTTGTAGTGAAATAGTGTAGAGATCAGTACCCCGTGAACCGGTAAGTAAGTCATTCCCATCATAATCACGAACAAAACATGTTTTCTTTCTAAAAGCAACCTCCAAATCCGCATCACATAATTGACCAACCGATAAAATATTGTGATTGAGCCCTTCAACGTAGCAAACCCTTTTTATTATGATATTCCCCTGAACCAAGTCTCCATATCCTAGGATCGGTGCAAATTGATCATTTCCGAATAGGATCATACCCAGGAACTTCTCCACGAAGTTAATTAGAAGCTTGAGATTCCCCGTCATGTGCTTCGTGCATCCGGAGTCTAGTATGAAGAGAATTATTTCGATCACCTGCAGAAGAATTAGAACACGATGGAGCATTTGCTAAATTGGATTCCATGTTAGTTGTGATTTCCGATTCATTAGTTTCCCTGGTTTCATCAATTAGAGGCACACTAACACACGTAGTCACATTTTCTGTCCTAACCTTAGGCATCCATTTATATCCTGGAGGACATAGATTAGCAAACCACCATTTCCAAGACTTGCTAGCAGACTCATATAATTCTCTAATTTTGCTTCTAGGGTTCTTAGTGGTGGAGTCTGATGCAATACTTTTCTCAGGGGGGTTGCACCAGAATGGTTCACTTTGCGTTTCGGTTTTCTAGAACTAATAGGCATCGCGGTTTGCTTCTTAGTTCTAGTAGCTACACTTTTGACCTTATTCAAAACATACATAACATGATTGGCATTAGCAAACTTTCTACATTTCACACAAATAAACTTAACATTCAAAGCACTCAAAGTCGAATCATTCAAATCGTCATTACACGCGATTACAAACGTTTTATTCTTAGAAACATTGAAAATACTAGGGTGGTCTTCTACTTTCTTCATCTTCCCTTGAATTTTGTTTTGCCAAACCTTTTAATTCATGCGAGTGCTCTTAAGCTGAGGCCGGCTAACACTAGCAGTGGGGACTACTCCTGTAGTAAAAGACACATGTCTATTAGTGTTTCTAGAAGTCTGAGGTGATTGACTTTCTTTGTTGTGTGTGGGTTTAGTGGCAAATCTATACATCCCTGGTTTAACCACATTTGTGTTCTTAATGCTTTGTGATCGAATATGTGTTTTGGGAGTGTTTTGTGGTAACCTATCATTCCCATCCGTCTTGGGGGGAAACCCATGTTTTGCAAATGCAGAATTAGTGAAAACAGATGGTTTTTCAGAGACAGGGGGTTTATTCACTTTGTGCGCATTGAGTTTTCTTAAAACAGGTTTCTTAAAACTAGGTTCCACTATTTTCCCACCCATCTTAGCAACGAGTTTCTTCAACTCTGCTATTGCTATTTCCCTGTCTTGTAACTGAGCTTTCAACTCTTTAATTTCCAAACTCTTTTCATTCATTTCTTTACACATTTGGGAAATTTTTTCTTGCTATTTATTATCATGTGGAAAACTTCCTATGTCTTTTTTCAAAGCAAGTTCAAGAGAATGACAATGTTTTTGAAGGAAATCAGTTTTGTGTTGAAGTAACTCAAAAGCCTTTTTATCAACATTTTCTCTTCGTTTCGAAAGCTCAAGTTCAAGACGCTCACGTTCTTTGATCTTATCAAGATATTTGCATGCAACATCAAAATCTTCATCGATATCAGCAAAAGACTGAAGAGTAACACACAAAATATCTTTGGAGAGACATTCTTCTAAGAGTAGATCATATTAGTTTGGAAAATCTGATTTGTCATTTTGAAGTTCATCAATTTCTTTTTCAAGAACCTCAACATATTTCAAATCATCAAACATTTTAGACCGAATCAAGTTTTCAAACTCAAGAACATGTTCTTTTATTATCTTTGTATTTGGTATTAAAAGGTCTTTCATAAGAACAGTTATGTCGTGAGGAATCTCTGTTTTCCACTTATCTTTTTGACATTTTTCCCAATCACTTTCAACAATTGATTGAACATTATCAATATATTGTTTAAGAAAACCAAGTGTTTTTCTACTTTTGCTTTTTGAAGCATCAAGAGGCAAATAGTTAATATATTTAAAAACATTTGTTTTCCTCTTATGGCAAAAGCTTTCTTCCATTGAATTCGTCTTTGTTTGCATTCTAAAAAAAATTCCTCACGAGACTTCTATTTTTGTGGAATGAAAAGACCATAAATACTGTTTTTATAAGCATAATTATATGGTGTCACAAATTCTTTGTTGACCGGTGATCTACTCTCCTCATCCCAAAGGGGATTCTCTTCACAATCGAGGCTAGCTATTGGGAAATCATGATCGGTCCATTCGGACTCATCAAGATATAAGTGAGGGTTAGCAGCTTGAGCTTGTTCGAGGTACTTGGGAGTTGCAAAACTAGGATGACCTTTAAAAAATGACCGAGGTGCGATCATTCTAACAGTTTGAATAGAATCATGCGTTTTATAAACAACTTTTTTCAAAAAATCGACTTGTTCTTCGAGATCCTTTACTTTTTCAGTATCTTTGCCTTGTTTATTTTTGAAATCTTGTTTTAATTTTTCAACCTCTTTTTTCTTTTCGTCAAGAATTTTAGCAGAATCGGTGGTATTCATAGAAAGCCACTGTTCAAGTTCATTAACTTTTGTTGCGGCAAGGTACGTTTTTTGACGTTCATCACTTAATAAGATATTAAATGGAAGTTTTTCTTTAGTTAACAAAGCAAGAGCTTCGTTGTATTTATTTTCAAAATCGTCCTTTTTAGTGTTGAGAACACGACTTTTGTACCCCTCAAGCTCTTTGGTCGTTTGAAGAAGCTCAGCCCTATAACTATCAATAGTCTCACTAGACTTATAAGAGCGGCTTTGCTTTCTTCAAAGTTTTGAGTGAGCGCTGCATTTGCCTTCTTTATTGCTTTTGACTCTTTCTATTTTCATTAAAATCTTTTTGTAAACTAGCAATTAAATTAGCAAGCGCGACACGCTCCTCATCATCATACTCATTTGCATGTTGATCATCCTCAAACTCATTATTTCACATGTCTGATGAATAAGGTGTGGTATTGCTATCGACCGTTTCCATCATACACGTGTCAGTAATTGTTGTTGGTAGATCACTATGCTCATGTGTATCACCAAACACATTATATTCATCATCATGTTGTACCTTATCAATTGGGTCGGTATCAAAGATAGGACCATTTTCATCTTCAATGACTTTAAGGAACTCATGAATCTTTTCCGTGTATGAATAATATGCCTCGAGTTCTTGGTCGGAGAGTTCATCATCTGTGTCGTCAAGCATTTCTCCTTCCTCAGCTGATAACTTGATCCCAGCTTCCATTTTCTTGCATAGCAACATCTTTTCCTTATGGTAACCATAATCTTTGACCCTCTTTGGCTGCCTACATTCCCTAGCCAAATGCCCATAACCTCGGAAGTTAAAACACTGAGTCGCAGTTTGTTGCACAGCTTGAGTACCAACAGTTTCCCTATTTCCAACAACAGTAGCAACCCTCTGATTATCATACTTTGCGGGTTGTCGATCATATTTTGTAGGACTCTCAGCACGTCTTCGTGTGTCATACCTTGTAGGACTTTGGGCATAGTTGATCCTCGTGTTAGATGATTTTCTGAGGTTGTTGTTGGTGGGTTTGTAGATTTTCCTGTATTGTTTCGTAATAAAAGCCATTTGTTGCTTGAATTCCCTATCTTTTTTAGCCAGTTCTTCAACACTGTCTTCTTCGGATGATTTCTCATGTGTGGGTGATGGTGCTATTGCAACTTCTTTGCCTCGAGATCTTGTTGGAGCATGTGACTTAGAGACAGTGGATGATCGTGGTGATGATGATTGATTGGAGTAGCTCTTTGGAACACGAGAACGATAATCTGGGTAATGTTGAGTGGTAGACACCAAAGCAAGTTGATTTGAAACCATTGCAGCACGTTCAGCTCGAAGTTCATTTGCTTCATTTTGAAATTGTTTCAAAACATCAAAGAGCGTGTGATATGAAACTTCATCTAACCTTTTTTTGTTGTTTTTCCAAGGTGACAAACTGTGTCCACTCTGGTTGAAGTTGCTGTAGAAATTGGACATTGACTCGCATGGTGGAAACTTGCAAGTTGTTTCGGGTCATGTCATTCATCATTTTGTAGAATCGGGAGTAATACGAATGAACTGATTCCCCATCCTTTGATGTAAACTTGCCAAAGTCCCAACACATCTTAGTTTTCATGTCTTGTTTGTTAAGTGATTCACCTTATTGCAATCTTTCAATACCCATCCACGTTTTTTTGGCAGTAGAACAAGCATCAACCGTGGAATAAATATCATCTCTAATGCCACTGAGAATTAAGTAGATTGCTTCCTTTTCCGCATCAAACCAAGCACGGTTCTCTAGTGTAAGGTCGTTTCTCTTTTCATCACGTTCATATACAAGTTGTTCTTCAGTTGTGTCTGTGGCTGGTACTCCAGGAACTTGAATCCTTGAGAGTTTATAGGGTCCATCAAAGATACATTGCATTAAAGCATCACCGTTAGGTTTTGTGTCAAGGTAACGTAGAAAACGGGATTACCATTGATCTTATCGACCCGAAACAAGCATTGGTGGTCTCTCTTTGTTACCCGCTACCATTATGTTGTTGTTCGTCACACGATATTCTGCAGTAGAATCCATCTCAATATTCTCTGAAATGATATAGTGAATATGGATCTTAAGTAGATGTTATAGTGATTGAGTTGTAGTTGAAATTCCAAAAATTATGATTTTTTCTCAGTCCGACAATAAATTCCTCAGTCCGACAAAACGGTAGGCTGAAAAAATTTGTATCACCAAATTTTGAAATTGAGTTAGAGATAGCCAAAAACTAGTAGGGAAAAATTTTGATTTACTTCACCTAAAAATTTTAATTCTTTTTTTTAATCTTCGTGTAAACACTGTTCCGGGACTAGTCTAGATAGTGGCTAAGTCTAAAAAATATTCAAACAAAATTTAACCAAACAGATCTCAATGTCCCATCGCAATATCCATCGCAATGTCAAACAATCTGTCGCAATGCACAATGATTTATGTCGCAATGACCCTGTCGTAGTAACCCTGTCGTAATGACCCTGTCGCAATAATCCTGTCGCAATGACCCTGTCGCAATAATCCCGTCGCAGTGACCCTGTCGTAATAATCCTGTCGCAATGACCCTGTCGCAATAATCCTGTCGCAATGATAAAAACAACACCTATCGCAATCTGGATCGCAATGATAAACCCTAGTCTATTGCGATGGAAAACACTGTATTTCTGTCGCAATAAGGGTTAGTGTTTCTGAAATTTCAGATCAAAAATGAGATATTTGCCAAGAAAAAACGTGATTTTCCCCAAACCAAAGCAACCAAATCCCTACCACAACTATGTAGGAGATTTATATCAAGATATAGAACATGGAAAACACAAATAATTTGAATTCGAGAGATGAAATAAGGATCAAAACATTCTAATCAAATAAAAACACAACAACCAATCACAAATCTACCCCATGGCGATTGATACCAATTGTTGTCCCATAATATTTAGATGATTAAACAAGAAAGGTAGATAAAAGATGGAAGATTTCTAGAGAGAGAAAGTAGTGAGAGAAAGTAGAGAGAATGGTTGGAAATTTTGGAGGATTAGATTAATGAGAGAAAAATGAAATGACCAACACCCTTCCTAACATTCTAGGAAGGGTATTTATAGCATTTGCCTACATGTGGCATAATGGGCTATATGATTATGGGTCGGGCTTTCCTTTTGGGCTTTGGTTACTTATGAATGAACCTTAGCTTAAAGTTAAGCCCGTAATATATGACTAACCTACTACCTATTATAACGTTCTAATATACGATACATAATAAACATATGACCGAGCATTCTTGTTTGACTCAATATTTTGAGGCTAACGAGTATTATCTTCTTCCAAATAAGCCACCATGTTGTGTTGGCTTTTGAACCCCAATTCTATACTAGCAGGTTTAAACTTAGGTGCTATTTAGAATAATTTGTGAAAACTGTAGGATGATAACAATGGAGATGAGAAGGTTTTGAGAATTTTAGCAGACAAGAAATAGTAGTTACCGTGTTTGAAAGAAAGGAGCCAAATTTATAGGAGAGGTATAAACGCACGATTGGTTGAAATATGAGGCAGTTATATTCAAAAAGTAATCATCACAATCTTGAAAATATATATAACTTATCTCATTCATTAATTAAAAGTTACCAACTCGCTAAAATTACGGCCCATATTTTTGTCAAAAATAACAACTGGGTGGACCCCAATGTTTTTCAACGGTCAAAAATTAAACATCAGCGTGTAACGGCTATATTCTTGTCGACGTTGAAATTTTGCCATGTCAGCGTTCAAATTGGTCGTATTAGCGTTGGAAGTAATCTATGTCAGTGGCTAAAATAAAAGTAATAAAAAATAAAAAGACCTTAACAAAGAAGTTTACCCTAGTGAACATAACTCTTACACTGAAAATGACTATAGGGTGGCAATCACTGTCTAATCATGCACACTTGCATATGCAAGATAGACATAATTGTCCTCAAGTGTCCCTTGCTAACCAAAGTTCTTAACAATGAAGTAATCTCATATAAACTCTTCGTAACTTCCCAAGTAACCCCAATTAAAATGTTCACCATGTATCCCAACTGACCAATCCTAATTATAGGCCAAAATGTCTTAGTTGGCGCGAAAATTGCCTTTTCTTGAAAGTAGGAAGCGTCTTCGATGTTGCCCAAATGATTTGGTAAATGAAATCCACAATAGACGACGTGACCGGATCAGCGGTCGCGTCTATTAGAATATCTTTACGCACATCTATTGAAACCTCTCTGTCATTATCTTCTCCAAGCTCACCGCCTCCTAACTTTAGCATTCAATCGGAAATTCTCGTATCTCGTCAACATCCTATGGCCGTAAACCAACTATAACCTCGAGTAAGTTGTCAATTTAATCACTCTCATATAAGAAAGTGCATGCCTTATATCCCAAAAGTGAGCACCGATCCAAACTTCACCTTCAAAACACTTTATTTTAAAGTGTAGATAAAGAGGTTACAAGATAGTTCTTAAGAAAGTTTGATTGTTTACATAACATAAGACCTACTCTAATAAAAATAATAAACATAATATTCATTCAAAAAACACGAATTCCCATAAAGAACAATACTTTTTCAGGTAATTGAACACTAATTTAGTTGTATAACGATATTTTTCACATCTAATTGATACATTAATTGCAAACATAAACAAGAAAATATACATTAAAATCATAAACGACCTCCTTATGAACAAAGCTAAGCACCGCTATTATCAAAGATCTAGCAAATTTACTTGAAATAGTAGCAAAGTTACCACGACAAACAAGCCATACAACACAAATTAGAGCAAAATAACATAAATTTGTAACTTTTTTTTGAACGACACAGATTCATAACTTAATTACCGAAATAACAAAAACCTTAGATTAATAGATAAGTTACTAAGTAATTGTTAGTATACCCTTAATTACATATAGTTAGTTGTCGTTTGGTGCGATAAATTTTTTTAATCGTCTTTTTTGTATCTGTGTGAATGAATATTGCAACCTAGGAAAACTTGTTTGTTTATGAAAAGGTGTGTTTTCACTTTTTATGTTTGTCTAAATTACTCCTGTCTTTAAGTTTTATGTTTTCCTACTTTCGACACGTATATTTTTAATCCGATTTTGCTAAATAACTTTTGCTCAATCGAACATTTATATATTTTTACCAAATATATAAATATTTAAATGTTTTTTCTTTAAACATCTTAAAAATAAATAAATAAATAATTCAATAATCCAATTTAGTTGGGCCTGGCCCAAGACCAGCTCTGATAATGTTTTGCCGAATATGGGTGTAGTTGACTGTTGTTGAGTCGAATCTAGACAAAAACTACCCGAGATCGGTTAACAAATAGCCATTGACTGGGCTAACATTTTCGAGTTTAGTTTGAATTCGAGCAATAAACTTTCAAAACATAAATAATAACAGTGCATATAATGTACACACAAGTCAGAAAATATAAATTTCAATGCAAAATAACCATACACGAATCTATAAATATTGTATCATTCAATGTCCAAAAAATTTATCCTTAATACACTACCCAACCAACATATACTCCTCAAAAATCTTCACATGCAAACGTCTCTTAACTAAAGGTGGCATAAACAACCAAACACCCGTACCCGCGACAAACGCCAGAGTCCCCACCCGCCCTACAACTCCCGACAACCGCCACTGTAGAAAAGTAAACAAAGATCAAGATTTATTCAACCAACCTCCCCTTATTCTTTTATGAAACCGCCTCAGGCTATTACTTCGAATGTAATACCTGGGTTTGTGATCGTACTTACAAGAGAAAGAAAACCAAACTAAAGATCAAAACACATTGATCTAAACAATGAACACCAGAAAGATACAAGTCAACTTTGAGAGAGAGATAATGAAAACGTAGCTAACAAATAAGCCAGATATGAGCTTATATACTAACTAGCACCTAACCCTAACAACTTCACACTCTTGTACACTTGAACCCTTCATCTTCACTCAACTTGACAAAACACACCCTACACTTAAAACAGAATAATAGTAATAAAAATAATTACAAAAGCATACCTGTACTTTACCTTTATTGCATAGCAGTCCCTGAGAGTTGGTTTAGCTTTTAATCACTCTTCTTAACACTCCCCCTTAAACCAACTCTGTAAAGATCATACAACCCAAGACCTTCACAAAACTTTTGATGTTCAGTAACACTCAAGCCTTTGGTAAAGATATCTGCTATGTTGTCATCAGACTTAACTTTTATAGTACTAACAACTCCAGCAGTAACTTTTTCTCTTAAGAAAAAGAGTTCAATCTCAAAGTGCTTAGTCCTCTCATGAAATACAGGATTAGCATCTATCTGTATTGCTGAGCTATTATCACATCTCAAAGGAACAGGTAACAATGGATTAACATTAAGTTCAGCAAGAACTTTCATAATCCACATTACCTCACAAGTAACACTATTCATTGCTCTAAATTCCGCCTCAGCAGATGATTATGACAACATTGACTGTTTCTTACTTTTCCAAGATATCAAACTATTACCCAGAAAAACATAATATCCAGTCAATATTGGAAAGGTGCCTGTTTTAAACCATATAAGGACTTTACCAACTTACAAACCCTTTGATCATTCTTATCAAAGTAACCATCAGGCAAGGTCATATAAACATCCTCTACTAAATCTCCATATAGAAAAGCATTATTTATATCTAATTGGTATAAAGGCCAATTATTATAAACTGCTAAAGTTAAAATGCATCTTACAGTTACAAGTTTAAATACAGGAGAGAAAGTTTCATCAAAGTCAATACCTTCCCTTTGGTTATACCCTTTGGATACAAGTCTAGCTTGGAACCTTTCAATTTCTCCTTTAGACTTGTATTTAACCCTGTAAACCCACTTACAACCAATAGGGTTTCTTCCAACTGGAAGATCAACAAGAATCCAAGTACCATTTCTGTTTGAAGCCTCCATTTCTAAATTCATAGCCATAAGCCACCTTATATCTTTACAGGCTTCATAAAAGGTTTTTGGTTCAACAACTTTATTTAAGCTAGTAGAAAAATTATAATTCTCTTTGCTAAGACAAGAGTAATTAACATATTTTTCTATACCTGATATGAGCTTAAACTCATATCCTTTTATCAACAAATAACCCTAAAACATGAAGCAAAATACCCATTTATCTTGTAAAAAGCAGTGTTATGTGGTATATTTGTGTTTGTGTGCTCTTATGTAGGTAAAAGGATACAAATTCAAGCAAACAAGGAAAAACCAAGCTCAAATGGATGAAAAAGACAAAAGAGGATCAAAAGTGACAAGACTTTGAAGTTCAAGGACCTATCTTGACAAGTTGTGAAAGTTGGAGGACTTAAAGTGCAAATTATGAAAAGTCAAGATTAAAGTCAAATCTGGTCAAACTATCAAGTCAACTCAGTCAAAGGGTCATTTTATACAAGTTTTGGAAGTCAAAGGGCCAAAAATGTCAAAGGAATGAAGATATTAGCTTGAAATGGGAATCTGCCAAGTACAAGGGCTTATTTTGCCAAGTTTGGAAAGTTATGCCATGTTTAATCCAAGTGAAAAGGGAAAGAACCAATCAGAAGCAAGAAAACAAGTCACACGGATCAAGTAATAAATTCCCACTTACAGCCGCCACAATTAATATAAAATCACAACAGTTCCAATCCACAACTCTCTCTCTCTACCAATAAAAAGGCGCCACGTGTCCTTCTCCTTCAACAAAAATATTGCCAGGAACGGGATTTTGATTGAAGCTGTTTCAAGAGAAGATCAAAACACCAAAGTTACTCAATTTTAAAAGACGAATTCAATGGTGCAATCCATTTAACATATCATCCATTGAATCAAAAACCCCCAATTCAAGTTCATCACCTTCAAAGTGGATTTGCAGAATTCCTCCACGTGTCAAGCTATGATTGGCCTGAACACGTCACAAACTCCAACAGAATCTCCTATCATGCCTATAAATACCCAGCTTGTACTTCATTTGTGAATTGTAGCTTAATTTTGTAAACACCTAGTTCTTAAATTTCCTTTTCCCTTTTTCCCTCCTTTTCACCTAACTACTCAAGAGTCTGACAAACTCTTGAGTCAGTTAGTTAGTTAGAAGCTTGTAACTACCTTTTGTAACTGAATTCTTCAATAAAATTTCAAATTCAAGTTTCCCGCCAAATCCTGTTCTTCAATTCCTGCTACTTTCCTGCTGTTGTGTGATTCCATTGTTGCTGTTAGATGTTTGTTATGATCAACCAAAGATCATAACTGATATTGGTGAAGTATTGTTGCTGTTTGATCAGAATTCTGGCATTTCCATTGTTCTTGAAGATTTCATGGCAGTTTGATGAAAGTAGCTGTTTGATTGTTGATTTTAGTTGAAAAACTAGTGATAGGTGGTGGTATCACTAGTGCAAGAGAGCTCAGCGCTCCTCTTCTTCCCAAAGGACCTCTACAATAGGTTCTAAAGCTCTTGTTTTATGTTCCTCTAAACAGTCAAACTGCATGCTCAATTCTCTAGTTTAATGTTGATGGCTGCCTGATTTTACTTGATTAGTAGTTGCTGTTTGATTGTGTTTGATTGTTTGCAGTTCAGTTACTTCATACTTGTTAATCTGAGTTCAGTTTTGTAGATTTTAGCTCATTTTCAGTAACATTTTAGCTTTGCACTTTAATTGAGTTCAAGTCTTGATAATTGCTTAGTTTCAGTTTCATTAGCTTTCATTTTGTCGATAGAATCAAGATTGCTATAGCTTTTGTTTCAGTTTAAACCAGAACACATAAAGTCTTTGTAAAAGTTTGATCAAAACCTTTTAAGGAGTGTTTGGGAGTAGTTATAAATCAGTTTTCAAGAGTTAGAAATTGGTGTTTAGAAGTTAGTTTCTAGTCATTAAGTGGTAATAAGTAGTTTTCAGTCAATTGCAAGTCATAAAAATAGTCAAAAAGGCAATTGGTATAAAAATAGTTTGGGTCATACTAGTTAACAGCTTTGGTTTAGAAACTTGTCAATTTCAATTGCCTTGTTCTCTTTCAATCTTTGATTAAATTTGTTCAAATCAGTTTCTAGTCATAGCTTACATCATAACCTTTCACATTCTATAAGGAAAATCTACAGTTTTAGGAAATAAGCTAGAAAACAGCTTATTAGTTAAGGTTTGAGCATTTTCAATTCTCTGATATAAGAAGCTTACTGTTTTGCTAGTTCTCATAATCCATTTCATAAAACTTGTAATTTTCTTTCACATTTCCATTTAGAAAGTATTGAATATGAAGTTTTGAAATTTTGAGCTTTTTCATAAAAGTGGTCAACGTTTGGTCAACATAAGCTCATTTGAGCTTATTTTCAGATATCTAGCTTATTACTGGATGAAATTTGTTCTGATTTGATTTCCCCTTCCTTAAATCAAGTGCTTAATCAGTTTTGATAATAAAATCAAGTTGTGGATGTTTGGATTAGGCTATAGCTTATTTTGAGCTTATTGATAAGCACTCAATAGCTTATTTTGGACTTTTAGCTAAAATCCTTGAATACACGTTTCTTAAATTGGATTTGAAGTTGTTTGCAATTTGTTTCACTTGATTTGGTTAGGAAATAAGCTCAGTCTAGCTTATTTTGTGTTAAGCCCGTTTTTAGTTAAAAACTTCTTAAAAATTGCACTTTAGTCCTTGCCTTTCAATTAGTGTTAATCTTTGGCTAAATTTCATAGTTTTTAGGGTTTGCTTAAAGTTAGTCCCTGGACTTTGTGGTTTGTTACATTTCAGTTGTTAAAGTTTGTTAGTTTGTTGAAAATTGGTTAGTTTGTTAAAATTTTACAAGTTTAGTCCTTTTAGTTAACTGTTTTGCATTTATAGACCTTATAACTTTTAGAATTTACATTTCAAGCATTTTCATTTTATAGAAATTACATTTTCAGTCCTTATAGTTTTAAATTTTGCATTTTTATATTTTACTTGAATAAAATTTGGAATTTGCAATTTGTTTTACGTATAAGTAGGTTTATATTTTTCATTTTTAAATAGTTTTGTTTGAATTAGCAATAGATTACCAAGCAAGCTTGAACAACCAAAAACAATTATAAATTTGATATTGATTGGACTTTCTATTAGTTGAGAACTGAGAAAACGAACTTGCATTATACACATTTCAAATGGCGCCGCTGCCGGTTCTTTGACTACACGAGAGACTATCGATTGACGGTTTTCATTGGCTTTTGGGATCCGTTCATTTGGTGAACGTTATTTTTACGTATCATAAATCAAAAACAAATAAAAAATCAAAAATATAAAAATATATAAAAACTAAAAAATTAACAAAACAATTCTTTTCCTAAAGAATTGACCAAAAAAAATTAAAAAATCCAAAAAGCAATCTTTTTCCTAAGAGATTGCACCCAAAAATATATATTATTGGATTCTCTCGGTTTTTATGTACATATAGTATTTTCCTTTAAAAACTCATAAATACAAAAATATTTTCCATATATTATTATAAGTAAATACGTATACGTATAAGAACAATCAATCTACATATCTTCCATAAGTATTGCCGAGGCAATACACCGTGTTGAGGGGCGTTCCGGTCCTTGACACGCGTATCGATCAAACAAAATAAAGCAAGAATAGATAAATACTCTCAATAAGCAATAATTCGAAGAATACGAACATTTAAGTGAATAGAAAGGCGATGTGCTATAAAATGCCATCTAAGGGTCAATAGGTACTTAAGTGCTTCGCGCCACCTAACCCCCCGTTCACTTGGGAGTATTCTAAGAAGGAAAGCTTCATTGAGGGTCTTGCACCCAAAGTAGTATTACATATATTGTTACTTTCTTGTGGATATTTAATATTGAAACTCGAAGAGGATAATCTTATTCTTTTCAAAGTCACACGAGAGCTTCTCTCTCATTCCTCGTATTGAGTTGCATGCTCACTCGCGGGCGTGCACAAATACCGATTGGTGTACAACCTCTTCCTCCGAAAAGGAAGAAAAAGAGAAAGAGTAAGACTACCACCGTCCACCAAGCCGATCACGAGAATCGTGCTTTGTCACCACCACAAGGAGCCATGGCTGTTGATAACCGTACTTTGTATGAACGTATGCAATCCAACGTTCATGGATATGTTAGTGCCATTAAGATTCCCGACTTTCCCGCTAACACATTTGAGCTACATACATCTATGATCAATATGGTTTCTGCATCACCTTTCTATGGAAAACAAAATGAGGATCCCCATGCTCACCTTAAGAGATTCCTTTCACTTTGCAACACCATTAAGCATAATGGGGTTCCACCGGATGTCATTAGATTGTTGTTAGTGTCATTTTCACTAGATGGGAGTGCTAAGCATTGGTTAGACACCCAACCACCCGATAGTATCACCACATGGGATGATTTTACCACTAAGTTTTTGAACAAATTCTTTCCTCCACAAAAGACTATGGCTTTGAGAAATTTGATTATGGGCTTTACACAAAAACCTAGTCAATCCTTTGGTGATGCTTGGGAAGAGTATAGTGAGTTGTTGAGGCGATGCCCTAACCATGGAATGGATGATCTAAGCCAAATCAATACCTTCTACAATGGCCTTAAACCTCACCACCAAGATTCACTAAATGCTTCCGCGGGAGGGAGTATTCATTTCAAGACATACCATGAAGCTTTGAACATTATTGAGACTAAGGCAATGGTTCAAACAAACGATCCATTTGAAGAAAGAGTTCATGTTATCCAAAACACTTCTCAAACACCTTGTGATAACCAATTCCTTAAATATCACCAAGAGATCCTTCAACAAGTCAAACAAGGACAACAAGAAATGACTCAAGAGTTAGTTCAAGCCTTGAAGAGCATGACATTGAACAATTCCTCAAACAATGTGAATGCCATCACCATTTCTTGTGTTACTTGTGGAGGCCCACACTCTTATGAACAATGTGACAAGGTGCAAGGGTATCAAGGGGAATGTTATGCTTATCAAGAGGAACACCGTGAACACTTCAAGCCTAACATCAATCCAAATAACCTTTCTTACAAATCCCAAAATTACCTTACTCCACCCGGCTTTCCACCCCAACCACCCACCCAAATTCAACAAAATCCTCCTCAAATTTTAGCAAGGAATCAAGGGCAAAGACAACCATACCAAGGAAATAACTACAAGACACCAAATCAATTTCAACCTCAAGCAAGTACCTTTTATCCACCAAATCAAGGATTTAACTCCCAACCTTTACCTTTCCAACCTCAAGGTTTTCAAGGTTATGTGCCACAAGAGTTAAACACAATGGATCTTTTGCAAAAGATGAATCAAGAGAATGAAAAGAAATTCCAAGCTATAGACAAGAAAATGAATGACCAATTCAATAAGCTTTTGATGGCATTAAATCAAAGACCACAAGGGGCTTTACCTTCCAACATACAAACAAATCCAAGGGCCAATGTCAATGCCATTACAACAAGAAGTGGTACAACAACAAAGGATCCTTCACCTCCTAAACCTACTATTGCTCAACCCACTTGTGCTCCTACTTGTGATAAGCCTTCTACTTCTACTCCACCTCCTCAAAGTGCTCCTATTCACTCAAACATACCTTCTCAACCACCTCATACTTCTCCTTTACCTTTCACACTTCCCAATGAAGAGGCTAACAAAGACAAATCTTCCACTACAACACCTATTCCACCTACACCCAAACCTACTCTTCCATACCCTTCAAGGTTGAAAAAGGACAAGTTAAAGAACAAAGATGACATACAAGTCTCCAATTTCTTAAGGATGTTCAAGCAACTCAATATCAACATATCCTTTGCGGAAGCTCTTGCTTATATGCCAAAGTTTGCTAAGATGTTCAAGGATTTGCTCTCAAACAAAGAAAAATTGGTTGATTTGCCCAACACATCACTTAATGAAAATTGTTCCGCGGTGTTACTTAAAACCTTACCAACAAAACTTGGAGATCCGGGGCGCTTCTTGATACCTTGTAATTTTCCCGGTGTTGAAAATTGCATGGCTTTGGCGGATTTAGGGGCAAGCATAAATCTCATGCCTTTATCGGTTTGGAAACAACTCTCTCTTCCCGAGCTCACCCCCACTAGGATGACTCTTGAACTAGCCAACCGAACCATAGCTCACCCCGTAGGTATAGCGGAAGACGTGTTTGTAGGTGTGGATAAGTTTACCTTTCCGGCCGACTTTGTAGTGGTCGATTATGACATGGATCCTAGAGTGCCTTTGATTGTTGGTAGACCGTTTTTGAGAACGGGTCGTACCTTGATAGATGTGGCGGAAGGAGAATTAATTATGAGAGTAGAGGATGAGAAAGTGGTGTTTAAGTTAGGGAAAGTTTGTGATAGAAAAGAGGTTAAGGAGTCTAGACCTTGTGAGACGATTAACATTGTGGATGTGCTAGATGAAGTGTGTAATGAACACTTTCATGATGCTTGTAAGAATGCTAGTGATGAGATTCCACATGTTGAAACCGTGGCCTCAATTGCTCCCTCTTTAACACCTTTTGGAGAGAGTGATTTCCTCTTGGAGGAATTTGAGTCCAACTTTCTTGGTGATGATAATTCTCCCATTAATTGGGAAGAAGATATTCTTACAATCCAAAAGTTGCTCAATGAGGACCCTATTCCTTCCCCTATTCCACACGAGATTACCATTGAGGAACCTTCCATAGTAAAACCTTCCATAGAGAGTCCACCTCCCATTGAACTTAAGGAACTTCCATCCCACTTAGAATATGCTTTCTTAGAAGGAAAAGACCAATTACCGGTGATTATTGCTAAGGAATTGAAAGAGGATGAGAAGGAGCAACTCATTGAAATCCTTAAGAAACATAAGAAAGCTTTAGCATGGAAAATATCCGACATAAGGGGAATTGATCCACATTTTTGTACTCACAAAATCCTTATGGAGGATGATTATAAACCCGCCATTCAAAACCAAAGGAGAGTTAACCCAAAAATTCATGAGGTTATTAAGAAGGAAGTGATTAAACTCTTAGATACGGGTATGATTTACCCCATTTCCGACTCTCCATGGGTTAGCCCGGTTCATTGTGTTCCAAAGAAGGGTGGAATCACCGTGGTGCCTAATGAGAACAATGAGCTTATTCCCACGAGACTTGTAACCGGTTGGAGAGTTTGCATTGATTATAGAAAACTCAATGAGGCAACTAGGAAAGACCATTTCCCGCTTCCCTTTATGGATCAAATGCTTGAACGCTTAGCGGGAAATGAGTACTATTGTTTTCTTGATGGCTTTTCGGGTTATTTTCAAATACCCATTGACCCTAAGGATCAAGAAAAGACCACATTCACTTGTCCATACGGTACATTTGCTTACAAGAGGATGCCTTTTGGCCTATGTAATGCACCGGGGACGTTTCAAAGGTGCATGATGGCGATTTTCCATGACATGATAGAGCAAACCATGGAGGTTTTTATGGATGACTTTTCCGTATTTGGGAACTCCTTTAGCTCTTGTCTCACCAATCTTGAGAGAATGCTTAAGCGTTGTGAGGAAACACGTTTGGTGCTTAATTGGGAGAAATGTCACTTTATGGTGAAAGAGGGGATTGTTTTAGGACACAAGATATCCAATAAGGGATTAGAAGTTGATCGAGCCAAAATTGATGTGATTGCTAAGCTTCCCCCACCCACCTCGGTTAAAGGTGTGAGGAGTTTCTTAGGTCATGCGGGTTTTTATAGGCGCTTTATACAAGATTTCTCTAAGATAGCTAGACCGATGACTCATCTCTTGGAGAAAGAAGCTCCTTTCATTTTTGATCAAGCTTGCTTAGAATCTTTTGAGACACTTAAGGAAAAATTGACAAAGGCTCCCGTTTTGGTTTCTCCAAATTGGGAATTACCTTTTGAGCTTATGTGTGACGCTAGTGATTATGCGGTGGGGGCCGTCTTAGGACAAAGAGTTAATAAGCATTTCCAACCTATACACTATGCGAGTAAAACCATGACCGGTGCACAACTTCATTACACTACCACGGAAAAAGAGTTGCTTGCTATAGTATATGCTTTTGAGAAGTTTAGACCATACCTTGTGCTTTCCAAGACCATAGTGTATACGGATCATTCCGCTCTCAAGTATCTTATGAAAAAACAAGATGCTAAGCCTAGGCTTTTGAGATGGGTTTTGTTGCTTCAAGAGTTTAAGATTGAGATTCGTGATAAAAAAGGGGCCGAGAATTTAGCGGCGGATCATTTGAGTAGACTTGAGCATCCTTTTCAAGGAGATTTCCCACATCAAGAAATCAATGAATCCTTTCCATTAGAGGAGCTCATGTCTATCTCTTCCCAAGAGGATGCCACACCTTGGTTTGCGGATATTGCAAACTATCTTGTGGGCAATGTGCTTATTGAGGGTCTTACTTACCAACAAAAGAAAAAGTTTCTTAAGGAAGTTAAGTATTACTTTTGGGATGATCCATATCTTTTTAGGCAATGTGCGGACCAAATCATTAGACGGTGTGTAGATGGGCCCGAGGCATTTAAAATTTTAGAGGCATGTCATAAAGGACCTACGGGTGGACATTTTGGGCCTAACTACACCGCCAAGAAAGTCTTTGATTCGGGTTACTATTGGCCTTCCATTTACAAGGATGCTCAAGAGATGGTGAAATTTTGTGATGTTTGTCAAAGACAAGGAAAAATTACACAACGTGATGAGATGCCACAAAATTTTATCCAAGAGTGTGAGATATTTGATGTATGGGGAATAGATTTCATGGGACCTTTTCCATCCTCTAAGGGAAACAAGTATATACTTGTGGCGGTGGATTATGTGTCCAAGTGGGTGGAGGCTAAAGCCTTACCTACTAATGATGCTAGAGTGGTTGTAAAGTTCTTGAAACAATTGTTTGCTAGATTTGGTGTACCTCGGGCCATCATCAGTGATCGTGGTACGCACTTTTGTAATGATCAATTCACGAGAGTTATGAAGAAATATGGAGTGAATCATAGACTTTCTACCGCGTATCACCCTCAAACAAATGGCCAAACCGAGGTCACAAATCGTGGTTTAAAAAGGATTTTAGAGAGAACGGTGGGAGAGCATAGAGCTTCTTGGTCGGATAAGCTTGATGATGCTTTGTGGGCGTTTAGGACGGCTTTTAAGACACCAATTGGTTGTACTCCTTATAGGCTTGTCTATGGAAAAGCGTGCCACCTCCCATTTGAGTTAGAACATAAGGCATCTTGGGCTCTCAAGTGGGCTAACTTTGATTTAAACCAAGCCGGTTCACATAGGAAAGATCAAATCAATGAGATGGATGAGTTGAGAGCCAATGCCTATGAGAATTCTTTGCTATACAAGGAAAAGACTAAGAAATTGCATGATGCTAAGATCAAGAATCGTGAGTTCAAAGTTGGAGAGCCGGTTCTCCTCTTTAACTCAAGATTGAAGCTTTTTGCGGGCAAGCTTAAGTCGAGATGGTCCGGTCCATTCACTATTGCTCAAGTGTTTCCATATGGAACTCTTGAGTTGTCCCAAACCGATGGTCCAAATTTCAAAGTGAATGGTCACCGTGTTAAGCATTACTTTTGGGAGGACATTTCCGTTGAAATGGTCCAAGAGGTCCCCATTTTCCCCATGAATTAATTCATTGAGGGACGAGTCGAGCTAGAGACTCATTAACTCAAGCATCGTATAATTAGGTTTAGAGTGTTGTAGGTTAGAAATAAAGGCATAGATTTGGAGATAAGTGTAGGGGAGACCTTCTTTTGTCTTCATGCTTGTTTGTAGGGTTGCTCACTCATCTCATGCTTTGGAGCTTATGGAGGAGGCCCTTGTATCCGGTTCACTTCGTTACTTTAGTGATTTTTCATTGACACCTTGTGCTTAAACATGATTTCACTAATAGTAGTCCTTTCCTTAACTTGGGTTAAGCAACGTCTATTCATTGTCATAAGTGTAGGGGAAGTTTTAATACTTCCATGCTCTTAAACATTGAGGACAATGTTTAGCTTAAGTGTAGGGGGGTCTTCTATCGAAGTGACCTTACCTAGAACTTGTCATTGTCTTGCATGATAACATGGAAAATTGAATTTTCAACATTTTTCAAATTTTTGATCTACTTTGGCCAACAAAAATATGCATTCATAATTTTTGCATCAATCATTTTTCATTTTCATAACACATTTGCATTGTATATATATTTCTTCTTTTATTTTTCATCAAAATTTATATAAAAAGGAAAAATATAATAAACATGGTCTTAACAAGTTTGGACTTCTTTGACATATTAGGCCCGCCATGGATATTTTGACTCAACCCGAGTTTGCTTATTTTAGCACTCTCTAGCTAGTATCCTTAACCATGTAGTCCTTCATTGGTCTATTAGGCTAAGCTTCCACCAATTTCATTCTTTGAAATTTTAAATTTGTGGAGAATGGGAAATGATAGAGTTGAAGCAAGTGTAAAAGGGCTAGATAGACTTCATGGCAATTAATTGTGGCTAAACCCTTCTCTTCTTTACCTCTATTTTCTTCGCTTGTATATAATTGTTAATAAATAATCAAGTACGGTTTTAATTGGTTTGTAATCTCTTATGCATTTTTGGCTAATCATTTATGGTTGATATGAGTACGTCTTAAGATTCTAAGTTAGCACGTTTTATGTGTACTAGACTTGTGTTATGCTCCATATTTAGCGGGTGTTTTTCCTTTTCTTCTTTGCAAATTTTTTGGAGAGGAATAAAGAAAAATAAGAGCGGCTTATGAAAAAAAATGAGTGGCTAGAAAAAAAAAAGAAAAGAAAAAAAAATAATGCAAGACTCCCAAGAGGGGCAGTGTGGTGTTAATTATAGTGACTATTGAGTTCCAATATTACCTTGACGGGTTGCGGGGATTCAATAGATTGCTCCAATCCAATATTACCTTGACGGGTTGCGGGGTTGAAGATCCAAAATCTCAAAAAGATGCGGATGTAAATTATTGCGTGAGTTTTATTTTTCTTTCCTTAGCGAGTGTGTAGTTACTTATGAAAGCATGACATGAGGATTTTACACATAAGGCGAATGACTTATTACTCTTAATACGGACTTATATTAATTGTGAGCGGTTTTTCAAGTAATGGATGAGAAGATTACTTAGGATTAAAACCGTCCTTCCTTATTTTTGGATTTTACATTTCTTATATTTCACACTTTAATAATGACAAATTTGCCCACAAG
Source organism: Glebionis coronaria (assembly GCA_025667525.1). NCBI lineage: Eukaryota > Viridiplantae > Streptophyta > Magnoliopsida > Asterales > Asteraceae > Glebionis > Glebionis coronaria. The sequence goes on along the minus strand of CM046879.1, from coordinate 51,572,864 downwards.
CAATTTGCTCAATTAATAACCGGTTCCACATTTAATTGTCATGAATAAGTTGATGCACTTTTTACTTGTGAATGCAATGATTCCATTTACTAGCTTGGTATGGGGAAAGTGAAACTTGAGGGTGATAAGTGTTCATGGTATCCAAGCCCTAATCCAAGTCATTGATTTCTTTATGAGTTATTTCCATCAAAACCATTTCAAGAAAAATCAAAAAGACATAGATAGAATTGTATTTTGATTCATTGCATAATTAAAAATCAAAATCATGCATCATCTAGTTTAGAGTAGTGTAGATGCATCTCATATGGCCAAGGTGGATTAATTATGAGGGAAATGTAAATTTTTAAGCCTTGAAATATAATATTGCATGAGGACATGGCAATGCTCAAGTGTAGGGGAATTTGATATGAGCTTAAACTCATATCCTTTTATCAACAAATAACCCTAAAACATGAAGCAAAATACCCATTTATCTTGTAAAAAGCAGTGTTATGTGGTATGTTTGTGTTTGTGTGCTCTTATGTAGGTAAAAGGATACAATTTCAAGCAAACAAGGAAAAACCAAGCTCAAATGGATGAAAAAGACAAAAGAGGATCAAAAGTGACAAGACTTTGAAGTTCAAGGACCTATCTTGACAAGTTGTGAAAGTTGGAGGACTTAAAGTGCAAATTATGAAAAGTCAAGATTAAAGTCAAATCTGGTCAAACTATCAAGTCAACTCAGTCAAAGGGTCATTTTATACAAGTTTTGGAAGTCAAAGGGCCAAAAATGTCAAAGGAATGAAGATATTAGCTTGAAATGGGAATCTGCCAAGTACAAGGGCTTATTTTGCCAAGTTTGGAAAGTTATGCCATGTTTAATCCAAGTGAAAAGGGAAAGAACCAATCAGAAGCAAGAAAACAAGTCACACGGATCAAGTAATAAATTCCCACTTACAGCCGCCACAATTAATATAAAATCACAACAGTTCCAATCCACAACTCTCTCTCTCTACCAATAAAAAGGCGCCACGTGTCCTTCTCCTTCAACAAAAATATTGCCAGGAACGGGATTTTGATTGAAGCTGTTTCAAGAGAAGATCAAAACACCAAAGTTACTCAATTTTAAAAGACGAATTCAATGGTGCAATCCATTTAACATATCATCCATTGAATCAAAAACCCCCAATTCAAGTTCATCACCTTCAAAGTGGATTTGCAGAATTCCTCCACGTGTCAAGCTATGATTGGCCTGAACACGTCACAAACTCCAACAGAATCTCCTATCATGCCTATAAATACCCAGCTTGTACTTCATTTGTGAATTGTAGCTTAATTTTGTAAACACCTAGTTCTTAAATTTCCTTTTCCCTTTTTCCCTCCTTTTCACCTAACTACTCAAGAGTCTGACAAACTCTTGAGTCAGTTAGTTAGTTAGAAGCTTGTAACTACCTTTTGTAACTGAATTCTTCAATAAAATTTCAAATTCAAGTTTCCCGCCAAATCCTGTTCTTCAATTCCTGCTACTTTCCTGCTGTTGTGTGATTCCATTGTTGCTGTTAGATGTTTGTTATGATCAACCAAAGATCATAACTGATATTGGTGAAGTATTGTTGCTGTTTGATCAGAATTCTGGCATTTCCATTGTTCTTGAAGATTTCATGGCAGTTTGATGAAAGTAGCTGTTTGATTGTTGATTTTAGTTGAAAAACTAGTGATAGGTGGTGGTATCACTAGTGCAAGAGAGCTCAGCGCTCCTCTTCTTCCCAAAGGACCTCTACAATAGGTTCTAAAGCTCTTGTTTTATGTTCCTCTAAACAGTCAAACTGCATGCTCAATTCTCTAGTTTAATGTTGATGGCTGCCTGATTTTACTTGATTAGTAGTTGCTGTTTGATTGTGTTTGATTGTTTGCAGTTCAGTTACTTCATACTTGTTAATCTGAGTTCAGTTTTGTAGATTTTAGCTCATTTTCAGTAACATTTTAGCTTTGCACTTTAATTGAGTTCAAGTCTTGATAATTGCTTAGTTTCAGTTTCATTAGCTTTCATTTTGTCGATAGAATCAAGATTGCTATAGCTTTTGTTTCAGTTTAAACCAGAACACATAAAGTCTTTGTAAAAGTTTGATCAAAACCTTTTAAGGAGTGTTTGGGAGTAGTTATAAATCAGTTTTCAAGAGTTAGGAATTGGTGTTTAGAAGTTAGTTTCTAGTCATTAAGTGGTAATAAGTAGTTTTCAGTCAATTGCAAGTCATAAAAATAGTCAAAAAGGCAATTGGTATAAAAATAGTTTGGGTCATACTAGTTAACAGCTTTGGTTTAGAAACTTGTCAATTTTAATTGCCTTGTTCTCTTTCAATCTTTGATTAAATTTGTTCAAATCAGTTTCTAGTCATAGCTTACATCATAACCTTTCACATTCTATAAGGAAAATCTACAGTTTTAGGAAATAAGCTAGAAAACAGCTTATTAGTTAAGGTTTGAGCATTTTCAATTCTCTGATATAAGAAGCTTACTGTTTTGCTAGTTCTCATAATCCATTTCATAAAACTTGTAATTTTCTTTCACATTTCCATTTAGAAAGTATTGAATATGAAGTTTTGAAATTTTGAGCTTTTTCATAAAAGTGGTCAACGTTTGGTCAACATAAGCTCATTTGAGCTTATTTTCAGATATCTAGCTTATTACTGGATGAAATTTGTTCTGATTTGATTTCCCCTTCCTTAAATCAAGTGCTTAATCAGTTTTGATAATAAAATCAAGTTGTGGATGTTTGGATTAGGCTGTAGCTTATTTTGAGCTTATTGATAAGCACTCAATAGCTTATTTTGGACTTTTAGCTAAAATCCTTGAATACACGTTTCTTAAATTGGATTTGAAGTTGTTTGCAATTTGTTTCACTTGATTTGGTTAGGAAATAAGCTCAGTCTAGCTTATTTTGTGTTAAGCCCGTTTTTAGTTAAAAACTTCTTAAAAATTGCACTTTAGTCCTTGCCTTTCAATTAGTGTTAATCTTTGGCTGAATTTCATAGTTTTTAGGGTTTGCTTAAAGTTAGTCCCTGGACTTTGTGGTTTGTTACATTTCAGTTGTTAAAGTTTGTTAGTTTGTTGAAAATTGGTTAGTTTGTTAAAATTTTACAAGTTTAGTCCTTTTAGTTAACTGTTTTGCATTTATAGACCTTATAACTTTTAGAATTTACATTTCAAGCATTTTCATTTTATAGAAATTACATTTTCAGTCCTTATAGTTTTAAATTTTGCATTTTTATATTTTACTTGAATAAAATTTGGAATTTGCAATTTGTTTTACGTATAAGTAGGTTTATATTTTTCATTTTTAAATAGTTTTGTTTGAATTAGCAATAGATTACCAAGCAAGCTTGAACAACCAAAAACAATTATAAATTTGATATTGATTGGACTTTCTATTAGTTGAGAACTGAGAAAACGAACTTGCATTATACACATTTCAATACCATACTTAGCACTAGCATTCAGCTTATAATCAGCAAGCTTTTTAGGCATAACAACTTTTCTAGATGATTTCCAAGTATTAATCAAGTCATATCTGTCTGGGGAATTATCTAGACTTTCAAAACTATTACCAAAATCTTGATATTGACTGTCATCACCCTCAGAATCACTATTATTTTCAACAAGTGTTGCATTTTCATCTACATTACTGGTGGCTTCTGCTAGTTTACTATCATTAAGATCACAACTACTCTTTCTAGTCTCACTAGCTTTTTCAGTACCTCCTAGTAATGTATTATCTATGCCCTCACTACTATTTTGTACATTATCTCTCTTTTCATCATTGGGATCATATGATATTGACTCATTATCATCTAAGTTAAAAAAGTTTAAACTGTCCTTATTTTCAAAACTCATAACATACTCACTATTTTCAGATCCATTCTTAAATGGAAACACTGTTTCATAGAACTTAACATCTCTAGAATAGAAAACGTTTCTACTCTCAAGGCTATAAAGCTTATAACCCTTTTGGTAACTAGAATATCCAATAATGATAGATTTTTCAGACCTAGATGAAAACTTGTCAGTGTCATTTAAAACATTTGCTAAACAAAGACACCCAAATGTTTTTAACAAAGAGAGATTTGGTTAATTATCATATACTAATTCATAAGGTGACTTCCCAGACAAGACAAAACTTGGAATCCTGTTAATCAAGTAAACAGCAGTCAGAACACAATCAGTCCACATGTTCAAAGGTAATCCCCCTGAAACATTAGGGCCCTAGCAATATTTAACAAATGTCTATGTTTCTTCTCAGCAATACCATTTTGCTGAGGGGTGTATGGACAAGAGGTTTGATGAAGAATTCCATTATCTTTACAAAATTTATCCATATTATTATTGACAAATTCTGTACCATTATCACTTCTAAACACCTTAACCATTTTCCCAATCAAATTTACAAAAACAGTTATATTAGAAAAAACTTCATCTTCCCCTCTTAACAAAAACAGCCAAACAACCCTACTATAGTCATCAACAATAGTAAGGAAAAATCTAAAGCCTTCTTTACTTTGAACCCTATAAGGACCCCACACATCCAAGTGAATCAACTCACCAACACTCTTGGATTGATGATCACTTAGAGTAAAGGGTTCTCTAGTTTGTTTAGCTTTATGACAAACATCACAAATATTACTTTCAACTTTATCAATTTTAAGTTTATTTTTAATAGATATAAAACCTTATCTGAAGGATGACCAAGCCTATTGTGCCAAACACATTTAGATAAACAACATTGTGATATATTATTGTTATAATATTTCTTACCTGTATTAAAAAAATACAATCCATTTATTTCATTACTAGTCCCCACTAGAGTCTTTAGAACAGAGTCCTAAATATCACCAGAGTTTTCATCAAAAATGACTCTAAACTTACTATCTTTGTTTAGCTTATGTACAGACAGAAGACTAACTTCATAATCTAGCACAACTAAAACATCATGTATAGAGATTTTATCAGTTAATCTTAAACTGCCTATATGAGTAACAACAACCTTAGTCCCATTTGGGTGACCAACAGTCATATTCACATGAGACACATTAATCACATTATACATGTTAATAACAGTAAAAGTCATATGTTGACTAGCTCCTGAATCAATGATCCACCTAACATACAACTTATAAGTTTTAACATTTGTATTATGATTAAAAAACCTTGAAGTACAAAAACTAAAAGCACAATTTTTACCTGCTACATTTGCAGGTATGCTATTAACTCCAGATTTTTCACCAATCAAATCCAACAATCTTTTAAATTGTTCATTAGTAAAGGAATTAGATGAACAACCATTAGATTGATCTTTTGAACCTGGAGTCACATGATTACTAGTACCTTTGTTATTAGCATTCCAATTATTATTAGAACCATTATTCTTTTTGAAATTAGGAGGATATCCCACTAGTTCAAAACACCTATCCACTGTATGACCATTCATATTACGATGAGTGCACACCAAATTAGGCCTGTTAAGCTTTCTAGCCTGATTATTATTAGTATTCTAGTTATTGTTAGACCTATTGTTAGGTCTTGAAGCAAAAGCAGTATTCCCAGCCTTTGGTGTACTCTGAGATTGTGAACCTCTATGAGATTCATCTCTTGACAGAGTAGCAAAAGCTCCCTTAACATCAGGAAGGGGTTCACTAGTGAGTATAATACTCCTTATAGGAGCATATACATCATCTAACCCCATGAGAAACTGCATGAGTTTAAGTAGTTGATTATGCTGTTTAAGAAGATAAACATTTTCACAAACACACTCAGGTAGATTAACTAAAGAATCATACTGCCTCCACAAGCCATTAAACTTGTGGTAATACTCAGACAGAGTAGAACCAGACTGTGTAAGTGAATGTATTTTATAATGCATATTAAAGATAACAAACCCATCTTACTTGCTATAAGTTTCCTCTAATTCATACCAAACAGTCTTAGCATCATCAGAGAAAACTTGACCCATATAAACTTCTTGTGAAACACAACCAAGAATCCAGTTTAAAACAACAGAATTACATCTTTCCCATTGAACTTGCAAAAAACCAGCCTCTTCAGGCTTAGGTAATTTTCCATCAATAAAACCAAGTTTATTTTTTGTATGAATAGCCCTAGAAATAGCAGCTCTCCATATTTTATAATTTTCAGTTCCTTCCAATTTAAACCCAATTAAACGGACACCACTAGTATCACTACTATGTAGGTAAAGAGGGTCAAACATATCAATATCATTGTTATTTGACCCTCCCCCTGTTCACCACCCTTATCCTTTTTTTCAGGATCCATAACACAAAACCAATCAAGAAGGAAAACAAAAACACAACAATCAAACTAAAACAACCAACCACCTTATAACACCACAACAACCAGCAAAACTAACAAAATCCCCTCGACACCTAATCTCACTAAAACAAGAAATATAAAGAGAGAGAGATCGTGAGATGATACTATCACGCGCAGCAACAAGCAAAACCACAATGATCGAGACGATCTTTAACAAGCGCAAGCGGAAACAAACAACAATACAACTGACTTGTAGGACTAGCACAAAAACAACAAATAACAATAATCAAATCAACCTTACCAAGATTGAAAAACCCTAATTTCTGATTTTGGGGTTTTCAACTAAAACAGAATAAAAAACACAATTAATCAACAATTACGTTGATTAACTACCCAAGAAATCAATATACCCAAATAGCCCCAAAAATTGAAAAACCCTAATTTTTGGGAAAACTAATTGATCAAGAATCTGATCAATTAACACCAAGAAACAACCGATTCAACAAAAAATATAACCAAAGTCACTTTTAATTCAAAAACCCCACAGTTTTTTAGAAACCCTAGTTTTTAGAAAATCAAGATCTTCGTATCAATAGCCAACCTGGCTCTGATACCATGTAGAAAATTTAACAAAGATCAAGATTTATTCAACCAACCTCCCCTTATTCTTTTATTAAACTGCCTCAGTCTATTACTTCACATGTAATACCTGGATTTATGATCGTACTTACAAGAGAAAGAAAACCAAACTAAAGATCAAAACAGATTGATCTAAACAATGAACACCAGAAAGATACAAGTCAACTTTGAGAGAGAGATAAGGAAAACGTAGCTAACAAATAAGCCAGATGTGAGCTTATATACTAACTAGCACCTAACCCTAACAACTTCACACTCTTGTACACTTGAACCCTTCATCTTCACTCAACTTGACAAAACACACCCTGCACTTCAAACAGAATAATAGTAATAAAAATAATTACAAAAGCATACATGTACTTTACCTTTATTGCATAGCAGTCCTTAAGAGTTGGTTTACCTTTTAATCACTCTTCTTAACAGCCACGAACCACCATCACCCACCACTTTTTTAACAATCATCTCTACAACAACACAAACACCATATATAACAAAAAACCATGTCATTTCCCATGTGGGAGCCTCACGTGCCAAAGCATAAACAAACAGCTCATGCATCAATCTAGATACTAGAAAAGACACCAATACACCAACTAGTGGGGCACATGGGTAGTTATTAAAAGCTAACATATCAGGTTTGTATACTGTGTGTCGTAGTGTATTTGTTACAATGAGGTTCCATCTGCTCCAAAAGTTCTGTAAAGATGTTGCTAAGTATGGATGATTTGAAGACGGCTCTAGTTCGAACCCTGTCAAAGGACGTATTATAGCATTAATAACGGATGTTGCTATATCTATAATCAGATATAGTAAACAGCCGTATATCAATGATACAATATTCAGATATATAAATCCATCATAAGTTAGTACAATAGCAAAAACTATTATCTTAAACCCTAACCCTAAATTTCTCGAAAACCGCGATTTAGCGTAATTTTCTGAGAACGGGTTGTTAGATATTGATTTAATAGGCAAGGAAGTAATTAATGATAATGAATTTTAGAAGTGAGTAAGAAGGGGTATAAGGTGAGTGGTCGAGATCAAATGCGAAACAAATAATTTTGAAGTTACTGAGCCATGTGAAGAAAGAGAAAGTGACTGCGGTTGTGAAAAACGAGGTACACTGGAGTGGGAGGAGGGTTAAAAGGACTAAGATGGGAACAAGTGAGATGAATCTATATGTTCCTTTAGGGAGTTTTGATGGTATATAGTAGGAATAGGTTAGTGATGTTGTGATGAATGATGTGTTAGTAAGGAAGTTATGAATTAGGGATTCCATGAATGTGTTGTTTCTGTGGGTTGGTGAGGGTTGACTTTGTTTGATGGAAGTGATCAGATTGATATTGGAAAGGTTGTGTTTGTGGCATTTTCAAACTTAGTCCATCTAGTTTTGAATTTCCTCGTAAATTTGTTTTGTTTCACATCGTAATTTGTCCATTTTTATATTGAACATTCTTTTCGAAACATAGTGATTATAAAATAGCCGCATCACGATCTATTGTCTTTGTGGGCTAAACTTCATATCCAGTTCTGTGTGCAGACTGTTAATTCGAAGCCCATGTAGTTTCTAATCTTATGCAAATAACCACTCAATTGTGACAACGTGTTTGTGTGATTCCTACCCCTCATTTTCGTGCTAGTTTTCTGTCAATGGAATAATGTACCTGTCTTGCTATCGTGTGTTTCTAACATCAATTGGTGAACTATAAAACACCCGTTCCATTAAATCGAAGAACGCCCCTGTAATCCATAAGGTGCTCGTTAAATAATCACACAGTCCAGTCCGAATACCCGTAATATGTTGTTGTGTATGTTTATGCCGAAGTGAATTTGTTTAAGACGTGTGTTTTTTTAACAATTTTTGTTTTCACTCTATGTATTTTTAGGTCAGTCACTTTAAAAATCATCATACTTAACCCGATATTCTTTTCTAACTACATATTTCGATTTCATCTTTTTTCATACAACATACTTATTTTTCTTCTTTTGTGGGTATTATTTTACCTAGCCAACACATAACCGGTTTCAAGCTTTTGATAACCCACGTTCAAATTTACACCTTATCAATATTTGTCCACCTCCTTCCTAAAACTAGCTCATACACCTGCCTCTTCCCACTGTTCCCATGTAAGGTGACACAATTAAATGGGGGTCTTCTTGGACTGTGCCAACATTCGAGAAGACTAATTATAGATTTGCTTACCAAACATCCCAGTACTTTGACAAGCGAATAAGCCTTGAACGGGCCTTATCCACAGAAGTGCTAGGACGAACAACTAAAATTGCAAACAATGAAATGTGTGCCTGCAACATTTCAAGAGCCTACCTCCTTCATTGAGTTTTTTTCCGGCACCACCAGCTGATTTCATCCCTATCATCTTCATCGTTTCAAATCAAACCCAAATAACATTACTACCTCTGCAAATAATATCGTTTCAAAATCAAGCACCTTCAAAGGGGTTTTGATTATGGTTTATTGACCTTGTAAGATTGATTGGATCAAACCCAAAAGGATCATCAAGGTAATTGCAACAAGTATTAATCGAATCAAAATCCCACACAAATGGTACATAGAACCAAATGACTGCTCAATGTTTATAGTAGAAGTCCTGAACCTTCTTACATCAGGCCATCTCAATAGTGCACAACTTAACCCATTAGAAAAGGAAACTCATCAAAATTGACCTAATAACTAAGTATTGTTTCTTTTGTAGGAAAAGAAGAAAGAACAAGTTTCGTCGAATATGTTTAGCAATGTGACTACCGTACATATTCCGATGATGATTAATGCTAATAAAAGTGATAAGACAATAATGATATTGCATCTATTTAACATAAAATGATGTTACTTGTTATGCAGTAATGTGATTATTGACTCACACAGTCGTTTTACCTTTTTGCATTATGAATCGAAGAATTATACTGTCACTAAAACTAATAACACTATCGTGATACTTTCAACTTGCATAATGATCAATTTTCCGGTGTCTTCTTTTGTGACATCTCTTCTTGTTATTGAATTTAATCTATGTCTCGGATCTTCGAACTCAATCAAGATATACAGAAATATGCAAAGTTGTTTTGTGAATCAATCTTTGATATAAAAGTTATCAGTAATCATCAAATATACATCATCATTTGTTTGTACATATATGTTTCTATTTATATTACATGAATCGGTATGATTGAAACGTTGTATCGTTTCATCAACCATTCTATCGGTTTGCAGATTGTAATAACTGCCAAATAATCGTTTCTATCCTAACTGCTAATAACTGCCATATTCGGGTTTTGGGATTATCTTGGTGGGCTGAGAAATCGGCCCAACATCTCCTCCATAATCACAAAATGTCGTCTTCAGTGTTGTTGTAGATTTCGTAGTCCAATAAGTTGCCTCATCGTAAGAAATCTTATCTTCGGTAGTGCCTTTGTAAGTATATAAGCCTTTTGATATTCGCCACTTATAAATTCCACTTGTATGTCGTCTCTTTCAACGCATTCTCGAATGAAGTTATATTTAGTGTCGATGTACTTGCTTCTTCCATGAAAAACTGGGTTTTTCATCAGTTGTATTGCTGATTTGTTGTCCACCATTATGGTAATCTTTTCTTCCTTCGTATGAGTGAGCTTACTAAGTAGTCTTTTTAACCATAATGCTTGAGTTGCTGCTGCAGTTGCGGTTATGAATTCTGATTCACATGATGATAGTGCTACAGTGGCTTGTTTGTGTGAACTCCAGCTAATAGGTTATTCTCCATAGTAAAATATAATGCCAGTAGTTCATTTGCCTTCTAGAGTGTTAACTCCATAGCTACTATCGCTATATCCTTGTATTTGGTTTCCTCTATTATGTTTGTAGGTGATTCCATGATCTTTTGTTCCTTTTACATAACGTAGTACCTTCTTTATTGCCTTCATGTGTTGCTCTTTTGGCTCTTCCATGAATCGACTAAGTAATCCAACAGAATAACTTAAGTCGGGTCTTGTGTGTAGTAAATACCTTAAGCATCCAATTATGCTTCGATATTCAGTTAAGTCTACCAATGTGTCTTCAGTCTTCTTTGTTAGCTTTGTTCTAGGGTCCATTGGTGTCAATGTTTCATTGCAATCGATCATTCCAGCTTCGTTTAGTATCTTCTTTGCATAGGCAGATTGCTTGATAGATATTTCACGCTTTGATTGTGTGACTTCTATGCCAAGATAGTATGCTAATAATCCTAAGTCGTCCATTTCAAATTTTTCTTCCATTTGAGCTTTGAAGTAGTCAATTTTCTTCTTAGGTGTGCCAGTAATGATTAAATCATCCACATAGACTCCTATTATTAATAGGATTGAGTCTCTTGTGGCCTTCGTGTAGATGGCTTGTTCCAATGCGCACATCTTGAAATCTAAAGACATCAAGGTGTTGTCTAGCTTTATGTTCCATGCACCCGGTGCTTGTCTTAATCCATAAAGTGCTTTCCTTAATTTGTAGACTTTTCCATCTTTCTTTATAAATCCTTAAGGTTGTGCAACGTATACTTCTTCCTTTAAATCTCCATGTAGAAATGCAGATTTTACGTCGAGGTGATGCACTTCCCATTTTCTATTTGCAGTTATGGCAAGTAGTAATCTAATTGTTCCCATTCTTGCTACAGGAGCAAAAAATTCTTCAAATTCTATGCCATGCTCTTGTATGTAGCCTTTTTCTACTAATCTATCCTTGTGCTTGATTATTTTCCCATTTGCGTCTCTTTTCGTCTTAAACACCCATTTTAAGCCAATTGCTTTATGTCCATAAGGTAAGGTTGTGAGTTCTGATGTGTTATTTCTATTTATAGAATCTAACTCATCCGTCATTTCTTCTATCTATTTTTGATCATTGAAGCTTCCTTGTAATTCTTGGGTTCATCTTCTTCTAGTAGTAATTCCTCAGTATCTTCGTAAACATCATTCAATGATCTATAGCCCCTTATAGGTGTATGATTAAATCGTGAATGAGAGCTTGTGGTTGCTCTTGATTCACTATTTCTTTGATTGAATGAGTGTGTCAAGTTATTTGGTGTAACTTGGGAATTTACTTGAGATGATCTTGTTGACGGTGTTTGAGTTGTGTGAGAATGTGTAGGTGAGCTATTTGTTGGTGATGTATATCCATCATCGTCAAAATTGTTAAAATCATCGTCTTCGTCATGTGGTTCGTCTTCATCCCTTGGTTCGTTTTCATGATCAGGGTGATCATCTTTGTTAGAGTTATCTGTTATGAAATCGATCCATTCAGGTTCTTCGTTGATGTGCTCGTCTAAATAGTCGCTCCAATCCCATGTTTCTTCTCGTTAAATTTCACGTCTCTACTAACGCAAATTCTTCTTCTTATTGGGTCAAATATTCTATATGCTTTTGATCCATATTCGGTTCCTAAGTATACCATTTTGATACTTCTATCATCTAATTTTGTTAGATGTTGTGATGGAACTTTTGCATACGCTATGCAGCCAAAAATCTTTAGGGTTTTTAGATTTGGCTTCCTTTGTTTAATTGCCTCGTATGGAGTGATATCTTCTAGTGCTCTGGTGGATGCACTATTTAGGATGTATATGGCGTGTCTAACAGCTTCAGCCCAAAAGTCTTGTGGCATGTTCGTTGCTTTCATCATACATCTTGTCATAGACATTATTGTTCTATTTCTTCTTTCTACTACTCCATTTTGTTGTGGTGAGTAAGGTGCGGTAAGTTGTCGTGTTATGCCATTGTCTGTGCAATATTGCGTGAATTCACTTGAAGTAATTCCCCTCCACGATCAGTTCTCAACATCTTTAGTGTTGTTCTTAGCTCCTTTTCTATTGTCTCCTTGAATTCCTTAAAAGTATCAAAAGCTTGATCTTTTGTACTTAAGAAATATGCCCACATAAATCTTGAATAGTCATCGACTAGCAAGAATATGTATCTCTTTCCAAAAGGTGTTGGTGGTGTGATTGGTCTACATAAGTCTCCATATACTAAATCCAATGGTGTTGTAGATCTAGTTTTGGCTTTCTTTGGGAATGGCGCTCTACTATGTTTTCCAATTAAACATACATCACAAATTTATGTTGTAGGTTTAATGGTAGGTATTCCATGGACTAATTTCTTTTGAGTCATCGTAGTGAGTGACTTGTAGTTTAGGTGTCCTAATCTTGCGTTCCATAACCATGATGTGTCTTGTAAGTTTGCTAAAAGGCAGATAGGTATGCCTATCCTTAGGTTTGCCTTGTAGAGTCGGTTCCTTTTCTTGTTACCTTTAAGAAGATCTTGTTATCCATGTCATAAAGTCGTAATTCATCGTTTTCCATTACTACTTTACTACCAATTTCTGTGAATTGTCCAAGGATTAATAGATTGCTTCTTAGGCTTGGTATGTAGTAGACATGTGATATGATTCTTTGTTCGTCATCGTCACACTCTATTATGATTGAACCCTTTCCTTTTATTTGTATGTATGAACCATCTCCAAATCTTACTTTTCCACTAACCTTTTCATCTAAATCCTTGAAGTGTTCCCTTACTCTAGTCATATGGTTGCTTGCCCTATTATCTAGGTACCATTGACTATCCATATTTGTCTCTTTATATCCTACATCAGTTTTTTGTAGCGAGACTTCTTGTTCTTCAACATCCTTAAGTCGTTTTCTCTTATTTTGAGGTTCTAAGATTGCCATCAGGAGGGTTGGCTCTAAATCTTCTTCTTCGACTAGGTTTGAGTGTTCATTTGTCTTTACTTGTGTGCGACACTTTGATGCTATGTGCCCTGTCTTTTCGCACTTAAAGCAAGTGATTCTATTATTCCTTGTTGTGTTGAAGTTTCTTCTATTGTTATTTTGAGAAGTTTCTTCTTTCTGCTTCTCATCCTTGAATTTTGCGTGGTTTTTGTTATGTGAAAAGTTGTAGTTTCCACGTCTACGTCCTCTAAAATTCCTTCCCCTATTCTCATGTCGTGTGAACATCAATTTTTTTTTATTGTCCACTTGTTTACCCTTCTTATGTTTAATTCTTTCTTCGTAGGTTTTGAGTCGGCCTATCGCTTCTTCTAGAGTCATCTTACTTAAATCTCAGTATTGCTCGATTGATGCGACGATTTGAAGGAACCTATACGGTACAGCATTTAAGAGTCTTCGAACTAGTGTCGAATCCTCAAAAGTGTGTCCTAAGCTAGCGGCTTTGTTCGCGTACTGTGTCAATTTTCCAGTAAAGTTGTCTATTGACTCATCTTCCTTCATTTGTAACGTCTCAAAGTAGGATTTGATCGTTTGTAATCTCGCCTGTTGGACTCTTTCCTCCCCCATATGCCTTAATTTTAAAGCATCCCATATCTCTTTGGAGGTCTTGTGCTTCGATATTTGAAGCAATTGTTCTTCAGGTAAAGATTGATAAAGAAATGCCATTGCGGTCTTATCTTTCTTGTTATCAATTTGGGTAGTATCCGTTTGATCTACCATTTCCCAGAAACCATTCGCTTCTAGAATGATTTGCATTCGAATTTCCCATAATAGATAATTCGAGGATTTAAGCATAGGACATTGAAAATGAGGTGTACTCGTGGTACTAACCTCCTTCTTCGATCCTCCTCCATCTTCTTTATTCATATTATTAATTATCTTAATGATATTGACTGAGAAATTTTCTAGTTAAAATAATTTTGACACTTATAGTGTCGAGAAAAATATCTTTATTTTTCTAATGAGATCTTTATCGCCAAGTAGGCTATTTTAATTCTAATAGGCTTAATTTTTTATATAAAAAAATTTCCTTGAAAATTTCTATTTTTTATAATAGTGAATAAGAATAAGGTTAATTACTCCCTAAAATTATTCTAAAATATAATAAATAGTGAAAAACACTAAAAATTATATCTAAGTTTTTTAGTCAATAAAACCTGGTTTGGGCTTTAGGCCCTAATACAAGGATTTTGTATATAAAAAGTTATCGTCTCGACTCGATTCAAATTGAAAAAGGGTAAATGTGCGACTCAGTCGTCTTTTGATGAAAACAAATAGATTGGTCGTTGTAGAAATTTAAATTGCAAGACTTAAAAGTAAATGACGGGGAAATAAAACTAAAACAAATTAAAACGTAAATGGTGTGAAATTAAAACTTTTAAAAGTAAAATTAATTAAATGACAAAAATTAAAACTCAACAAAAAGTAAATTAGACAATGGAATAACAACTCACCTATCGGAATATGATCGGAAACTCCTGTCGGAATGAGCCTATCGGAATACTTAAAAACAAAATCTATCGGAACAAAATCTATCGGAATACTTAAAATGAAACCATCGGAATGTTGCTATTGAAAATTTGGCAGCACTTCGTTTCAATAAGGCCTTAAGACCCGTCGCAATGTACGATCGCAATGAGCGATCGCAATCACGATCGGAATAAGGGGGAAAGAACCGTCAGAATCTCATATCCCTAATCCGATACACGATCGGAATAAGTGAAAGCTGTCGGAATGTAGAACCCCTTTCCGATGGTTGAAATACGCAATAAGCACACCAAATAAGCAATGAGTTAATAAGCACTAACTAAAACTTACCAAAGCAATAATAAGACGAATAAAATAAGATCAAATTTAAAAACTTTCAAGACACAAAATAAGCAAACTTTATAAAGTAAACTAAAAGATTAAACTTTTAAGAAAACTTAAAAGACAATAAGCTAAATACAAAATAAGCCAATAAGCATGTCAAGCTCAAAACTTAAATCGTATAAATGCCTAGATAGGAATAAAAAGGTAAAGTTTTTAATCAAATAAGCAATAAGATCAAGCAAAATGAATGCTTAATCCGAATCAATATCAAATCAATAACAAGAAAAGTAGAATAAGAATGATAATGGAAAGCTTGATTAATGAAAAATAAAGATTCAACAACAAAATTAAAAGACTTACTTGAATTAAAGGCAAGAAATTAAAGGTTAAAGACAATGAAATTAAAATGACAATTAAGTAAATGACATGAAAATTAAAGGTGCAAGTAATTAAAGGTGGAGAGCTAAGTTGTCAAATTATCTAACACCTCCCAATGTGATATTAGGAGGGTATTTATAGGAGATTAGGGAGGTAAGCATGTGTTGGAAGCTTCCTTCTTTCTTTCTCTCTCGTCTTTTCGTCTTCTAAATTCTTCGACTTTTTCGACTTTGTCTAGGGATTAATTAAACTCGTCTTGTAATTTCTTCATTAATTAGACTTGAGTTCTTCGGCTTTATTAAACTTCCGTCTTTAGACTTTTCTTCGATAAATCTTCAGAATATGACTTGGACTTCCGTTCTTTTTGCACTCTTGATCTTTTGACTTCGTCTTTTGCCTTTTTCTTCGATAAAAGCCCGTGAAAGCCCATGTTTTCTTCCCTTTTCACATTTTGATCCTAAATCACAACAAAAACACAAACCACGCATAATATCGATATTTAGGACATAAAATACACGTTTTGTCTTGGTTATTATTATAATTAAGTTGTAAAAGGATAAGTGTTTTCACACTTATTAAATCCCCTACACTTGACCATTGCAATGTCCTCATGCAATGCATTAATTACAAAGCAAGTTTTACATTTTTCATCATAATCAATCCATCTTGGCCTTTATTAAAGAGATAGAAAATTACAAAATATTTAAAGGAAGAAAACAAGTAAAGAAATCAAAGACTTACCTTCGGGTTTTGGAATGTCATGAATGATTATCACCCTCAAGTTTCACGTTCCCCATACCAAGCTTAAAAACGAGATCATTGTTATTATAAGTTAGCAAACTAACACAAACTCATGTGGGCCAATTATTCACTTAGACCCCCTTATTCCTAGGTGTATCTCTTATATTTTACTTTTGTCTTGAATGATCACGAGGATGCATTGTTGACTTATTTTGATAGTTTATTAGGCCGAAAATAAAGTAGGACGATTTAATCAATAGTTAGCTAAAGGATAAAATCTTTTAAAACTGCTTCTCGGGACCTCATAAAGTTTATATCTTGGCATAACTCGCTTCACGATTTGAGACCTTTCTCGGATCGATATTTGGCATTGACTTCATACTTCAAATCTTGAGAGACGTTCATGAAATAATGGTCTTCTCTTCATAATAGGAATTTCATCACTTGAAGTTTTGAGAGACTCTTCATACTTGGACCATGACTTCTTTATTTTTCTCCAATCTTTACTTGGGATTTTGATATACAACGATCCGCCTCCTTTTAGGACTTGGATCTATTTATCCTCATACCTTGTTAGGGCCTTTTTGGATTGACTTCTCCATGATCATTACGGGAGTATTTTCTTTTCGTCGTGTGTCTCGATCCTTCATATTGATTTTTGATAAATGATTCTTCACATCACATGGGATCTTTAGCAACAAAATGTAGCCCTCATGCCTTGTTAGGGCCTTTTCGGACTCGCCAATCTTCGCATCCCGCTTCAATAAGTTATGCATTGGCTATGAAATCTAATTAATACCGAGCAACTTTTAAACTATCTTGTGCTAGAAGCTAAGTAACTTTTCAAATCGTACAACCTTACTTATTGCAAATATATTTATTAACAAGCGATGGGAGAAAAAGCTTATAATCAACTCACATAAATTCATGAAAGAATACCAAACTTATAATTGACTCTATCATCTCGTTGTCCACAGTTTAAAATCTCAAGGAATGAGACTCGTGGATGCTTAGCCTATTAAATCAAAGTTTTGGGTTTTCAAGTCATCTATAGGATCTTGCAACTTCTTAGACTCTTTCAAGTTTAGAATTCGCATTTTAAAGTTCCCTTGATAAACGACTTTCTAGGATCAATTACAGGAATTTGCAAAAAGTTCTTGTTCTTAACCCGTAAGAGTTAAGACTTTCGCGTTTTAAAGTTCCATATATAAAAGCCTAGCAAAACTTGACTTAAAGACGTTAAGGATACTAGCTAGAGTAAACTTAGATAAGTAAACTCAGGTTGAGTCAAAAGATTCACAACGTTTAAAAATTAAAACCACTTTATTAAAAATTTATTCTAGCAAAGAAAGAAAATAACTATAACAAAGGTAAATACTAATAGGACAAAATAGATCAAAAATTTTGAAAAAGGTCGAAAAATCAATTTTCCGGTTAAAATGGGGACAAATACAAGGAACAGCCCACTTAACTTCGATAGAAGTCCCCCTACACTTAATATAAACATTGTCCTCAATGTTTAAGCATGTGGGAGTAAACTCCCCTACACGTAGGACATTGTGCACTTTGTTTAAATCTTGCTAAGGAAAGGACAACTAAAGTGATTCCTATTTCAATCATAAATGATAAAGTAATGAATCAAAAGAGTTTAGGATAGAACCGGGAAGACGGGAACACGAAATCACGGGTCGTCAAAAGTCATCAAGAATGGATCTTTGAAAGTTCGAATCCCAGCATATGAAAAGAAAGAAAACAATAAACGCATACTAGGGTCTCCCCCTACACTTATTATAAAACAGAAAAAAGGATAGATACTGCGGGTTGCCTCCCGAGAAGCGCTTGTTTTTGTTAACTGAGTCGTGAGCCTGACTCGACCTTGATTAGCATGGAAAGAAACTTGAAACACATCCACCGGGATCAAATACATGGTTTTCATCCATCAAATAGCACAAGCTTAAGGCGAACAAGGCAAGCCAAAGAAGAGTAGGCAAGGTTCCCTTAAGCAGTTGTTGAGCACGGTGGTAGCAAGGGTTATGAGGCGCAAGCATATCTCTAAAAGTTCCAAAAATCTTTCCTTTTATTTCATCAGATGGATACTGAGATGGCTTAAAAATTGCAATACCGGGATCGAACACCTTTTCCTTTAAGGGAAAATAACACTCAGGCTCAGTAGACCTTGAAGAGGATCCGCTCATAAATCGCACAATCTCATCCTCAGAAGGTGGATAGAGAGGTGTCAAGACATAGGTATTGCGGATATCGGTGTCGGCCGGCTTCTTCTCCTTTGAAACAGGTTTCTTCATATCCGAAGGAGGATAAAGACCAAAATCAAAGTCCAAAGGTGGAGAATCATTCTCATTTAGGAAGTAGGTATTGAGAAAAGTAGCAAAGTCTTCCTCAAATGAGTAGTCATCCAAAGTAGGATCAACTATTGTTGGTGGAGGATCTTCATCAAAAGTAGGTGCAAGGTAATCATGTGAAGAATCACTCGAAAGAGTATCGACACTATCAAAATCAAAATCATCATATGTTGGCATGTCTTTATACTCAGAAGAAAAATCATCAGAATCATCCATGTCAGAACTAGAATCATCATCATAGTCATCATAAGTTGGTGGAGACTCATAAATTGGTGGAGGATCTAAATTGGAGAGAGAATCATCCACATCATCTTTGAACAGTGGATTATCATAGCAAGAATCGAAAAGAGGATTGTTGTAGATGAAAAAATCATCAAGCACATTAATCATATTCGCTGATTCTCTTTCATTTGATTTAGTTGTGATCGTCCCCATTTTTAAAACTTGAGCATCATTCCCGACTCTTAAGATTAACTCACCTTCGGCAACATCGACTAATGCTTTTCCGGTTCACAAGAATGGTCGACCAAGTATTAACGGAATACGAGGGTCCATTTCATAATCAACAACAACAAAGTCGACCGGAAAAGTGAAGGTACCAACTTTAACAAACACATCTTCGGTAATACCAACAGGGTAAGAGAGAGTGCGATTTGCTAGCTCAAGAGTCATCTTTGTTGGTGTAAGGTCGGGTAATGATAACTTATTAAGCCCGACGATCCTTTGGTGCAGATTAATAAAATCGGCCCAGTTCTGTTTTGGGTATCCTTTATACCCGGTCCTTGCTTTCCTGTGTCACTTATTAACACACGTTATGTGTGTGTTTAATAAGCCTCACTGTCTCTCTCCTTCCTCCTTGTTTACTCCGTCCCCTCTCTCTTCTTGTTTCACTGTAACTAAAAGTTTGGTTTTTGTGATGGTTCTATGCGAACCAATCGGCGGATTTAATAATCCTCCTTTGATTTATTCAAACGTTCTGTTGATAAAACGCTTGATTCTTCTGATTGTGTTCTTACGATAATTAGGGTTTTCTTAAGGAATTTGGGGATCTGGTATGTTGTCCGGATATATCGAATCGTGATGATTCCTATTGAGTTATCAAATCCTAATTATGGATTTGATTGGGGTTTACCCAATTTTTTTGAGAGTTGTGATATCCGAATCCTGGTATGTTTCTGCTTTGTTTTGAATCGTTATTTTATAAAATCAATCAGTTCCTAATTTTTTATTAGACAAGAAAATCTTTTCGTGGGTTTTGATGTTTGCAAGTTTTCTGGGAAAAACCTCTATTGCCGAATCAATGATTCAGGCGGTGGGTTGGATTTTTCCCTTTATTAAACACCGAGATGAAATCTGTGATTTGTGTTTAATTGTTTGTGCAAAAATCTGCGAAAAGTTTTGTGCGGGTTGTTTTATTGGTATATGATGATTTGGTTCTATAACCAAGAGCTCTGATGCCAAATATTGAATTTAATCTATGTCTCCGATCTTCGAACTCAATCAAGATATACAGAAATATGCAAAGTTGTTTTGTGAATCAATCTTTGATATAAAAGTTATCAGTAATCATCCAATATGCATCATCATTTGTTTGTACATATATGTTTCTATTTATATAACATGAATCGGTATGATTGAAACGTTGTATCGTTTCATCAACCATTATATCGGTTTGCAGATTGTAATAACTGCCAAATAACCGTTTCTATCCTAACTGCTAATAACTGTCATATTCGTGTTTTGGGATTATCTTGGTGGGCTGAGAAATCGGCCTAACACTTGTGACGCTTTATGCATGCTAATATCAGATATCTTGCATGTGTCTGAAAATTACTAGCTATAGGAATTAGTCTCAAGCGATAGAAGGCCGGAATATTTCTTTAATTGGAAACATAAATTTGGTTTTGCATGTTTAATGATCTTGATTCTTAGAGTTAAAGTAAAGCAGTAAAGGTACCTCCTTATGCAATTTTACGTCTGAAAAAGCTTCTTATTGCTAATGTTCTTATTACATTACGCCATTAAAAAAACAGTAGACATACCAGACACAATGACTAACAGAACTGAAATTTTTAGCATACCCCGGCCAGCATTACAAATTTGTCTCATTTGCTTCCCATTTAGACCTTGCAAACTTTACTAAAAGCGAAATCTCTTCTATAGCCTTGACATCGACACCATTCCTTATAAGGTGGTGAAAGAGCAACCAATCAAAGGTCACTAACACAAAGGCTATCGTAATCTGCCAAGTTACGACCCAATGCAACTGGAACCTACCTTTGGCCACCTTCATAAGTGCCACCTCGATGGCAGTAAACGCTCCATGTAGTAAAAAGAAACATGTCACTTCCGACGTAGGCTGAACACGCGCCACATAAAAGAACATCAACTCATGCATTGTACCTGATACAACAAATGTAATGAATATACCAAACATCTGGCCCTTCAGCTGACCGAGAATTGGGTCCCACTTCTTGCGAGTCGGATTATAAACAGTAAGTCGAAGGAGGCTTGATGTCACGAGGTTCCATCGATGTCCCCAAAAATCTTGAAGTGATGTAGCTAACTGAGGCTCATTAAATTGTGGTTCAAGTTCAAAGTTGAATCCTAGATAAAACTTAACAAGTAAAGCTGTCATAGCGAAAGCTAACTCCATACCAAGGTACATATGGAAAAAGTAAAGAACATTGATTACGTTGTGATTAAATTTATCTTTGTAGTCATACGAACAAACAATTATAGCAAGAATCACCGCTTTAAAAGCTAGCACCATCGGTTTATGTGATGGCGCTTGTGTTGCGTCCACTTTAGGATTTATTGGAAGGAGAGCAGTGAATATGAAAACGAGGAACGGTAACTGTGGTTTGGAAGCTAAAGGGCCACGGTTAAAGGCCAAAAGTAGGAGCTTAAAGTTAGCTAGCCATACAAGGCCGAAAAAGGTGGGAAAGGTAAGATGGACAATGGAGAGTGGAAGCGGAAGGATGCAAAACCTCAGGATGTTACTCGATATCCGCACATGAATCAGGTAACAATAAGAGATGGAGACAATAACGAAATCAATCGTTTGATGAATGTTTGGAGTTCTTCAATAGTTTCCATTTTTTTAATTTTCTTTCAAATGGCTGCAGTCTCTTCTTTTTTACGCGTTGGAAAACATTTATAGTAGCACCCCAACAGAAATGTGTTAAACGAGAATATAAACCCGCGCCTCTTGCGGAATTTGAGGTCGAAGCTAAGAACGGAATAACTCAGTAGCGGATCGATAACCTCAATGCAAAGACTATTTTTGTAATTTTTTTCATAATCAGTCCTTATATTAGTGTTTCGCTGCTAAGAGCAACTACAATGGGGTTTTTCCGTTTTTGAATGACTTTCCCTATTTCACAAAGGTATTACATGACTTTTTGTGTTAAAGACTTTATAAATAACTTTTGATAGAAAGACTTTTATTCTATCAAGCTTTTGATACAATTTTTAACAAGCTATTGTTATTAAATGTAAACTTGTGAAAAGCTTTTCAAGAGCTTTATTGCATTGAAGGAGGTTTATACTAATGACTTTATTGCATTTATATGTTTTTTTTTAAAAAACTAAGATTTTTCATAATTATTTTTTATTTCAATTCTCTAACGCTACCAAACAGTAGTATTCATTAAATTTATCACTAAATTTTGTTTCTTTACATTTTTATTCTCTATTTTATTTTTAGTTTCTTGTATTGTCTGTACCAAACGTACCTTAGTCTTTTATTAGGCTTATCAGGTTCAATCTAGACTATATATAATATCATAAGGTTTGTAACTGTTCTTGGTGTAAGGACTCACAAAACCACCGCAAGCGTACACTAACGTATATACCTTATAAAATATCAGGAACCTGTCTAGGAAAGTTTCAAACAAGTCGTATGGATAGTTTGGGTAATCACTATACCTTATAAAATATCAGAAATCTGTCTACGAAAGTTTAAAACTAGTTAAGATGCCAGGATATATATAGGACATTTACTAACACCCAGGATATATATAGGACATTTACTAACACCACTTAGACATTACACTATACAACATAGTCATAACTCTAATAATTTAGTAATTATAGCATCCAATATGATGGTTTATAAATATGTTGATAAGGTTATTAGAGGTCTAAAAACTTGTAAATCATAATGGACATGTATTTCAAGTTAATGTGGCACGAAAAAGTCTAATATATTGAATATTTTTATAATTTAATACATTTGAATCATGTGAGAGGTTTATAAATTTAGAAGTAGTTTATATATACTGAAAGTAGGTTTATGAAATAACAAGTTTTGAAAATTAATATTATAAACATTTTTTAAAAATTTATTGTATTAGATGCTCTTAGACAAGTAAATTTTCTCTCATGATCAAAATCTCGATATTTACTTGCTTTATGTTTAGTTATTTCAATTCAGTCATAATCAAATCAATTATATCTCTATAACATTTTCAAATTGATAAACAATTTAATTCTTGAGACGACCCGAATTTACCATCTTGTATTACACACGATCGAATTTACCATCTTGTATTACACACGATCACGTTTTCTACCCGTTAATACATTTATAGGTGACTCGAGTTTTATAAATTTAAAATTTAGCTAATATTTTATTTAAAGCAAACCACGCATCATTGGCACAAGCTCGGGTTGTAGGTTAGGAATCTATTGGATTTACGATTAGTAGTCGATGTAACTTGTATAAATAGTCATCAATTGAAGATAAAATACCTACATGTTTTCTATCATAAGATCCAAAAATATTTCTATACGACATTGTATACATATGAAGAAATGTATGAATTGTTTAATCTCGTCACTTGACATATACTTGGTTGGTCATCAGGCTTCATCGGAAGAGAGCAATTAAACGGTAAACATACAAGTGACTCCTGAAAATCGATAGCAATTTCAAACAACAGTTAACACTTTGTACGCTAAAATTATGTGTGGCACATGCCACATGTAGCCAACACGACTCCTGCACCTTCTTACAACGGTTACACTTCGTACGAAAAACTATGTGTGACACTTGCCGCATGTAGCCAACACTTAGATCCGACCCTGGTGACTCCTGAACCTTCTTACACCATGTTTGTTTAGGAGTCTGGATCTAAATGTTGCACTACAAAATTTATAACATTTGCTTATTAAATCAAATATGAAAAAAGTAAGTAATAAGGGGAGAGGGGTGCAACAAGTATTTTTTTATCAATTTCTATTAAAAAATCACTAAAAGTTATTTTTATCAACTCTTATTAAAAAGAAAAATAGTAAGTAATTGAGGCGATCACTACAAATCTATTCTTAATTAATATTGAGTAAATAAAAGTGAAACTTTTAATAGCTCTTTTTTTAGTAGGCAAAAGATGTAGGTTTCCTTTGTTTACATTTATATTCAATTAAATGTGTTTTAGTAAAAGAAAAGTTATAATAAGTAAAATAGTTGTTTATCTTAATAGTATGCAAAACTTTTAGTAAGTAAATATCTTTTATTTTGTATTCGTTGGCTACATTGGCACGTGCCACGCATAGTTATTTAGTACGAAAGGTAACTATTGTTTGAAATTGCTATCTACTTGAAAGTAGGGGTGTCCAAAAAAATCAAAGAACCACAAGAACTGAGGAACCATACCGGAACTATCCCGGAACCGAACCGTTTATTAGAACCATGGTCTGGTTCTTGGTTCCTAATATTCTAAATATTTGGTTCTCGGGACGTTTCGGGAAAGAACCGGTCGGTTCCGGTTCTTTCCCGAAAGAACCATTCTTTTGAAAATATGGATTATTATAAGGTTGGTTTATGAAATTATTTAGAACATGTAGGTTCTTAAAAAAAATAGAAAATAAAACCCTTGTGTTTGGTTAACATCATTGTTAAGATAACTTGTGGAGGTGTTGCTTTGCAAGGATTAGATAGAGGTGACAGATGAAAATAAATGGGGATGGAATTGAAAATCTTTTGAATGATGACGAGGTTGTTAAAGGGATGGAAAAAGCGGTACAAAGTTATAAAGGCAAATAACTGATGAAATGTTAAGCTTTATATGAGATTTGAATTACCAATGCGTGTTCTGTATATTTTTTAACAATTAACTACTTTATTTTATTTACATTTTGTATTTTTTTTATATGTTATTTTAAATTATTGGAATTATTGGTACGGTTTTCATTTTTGAAAACATTTTTGTGTGTTTGTATTGTTCGTTGGTGTTGGAATTTATAAAACCTTTTATCATATTAACACATTAATAATCACGAGTACGCAGCGAAATATAGGATCACGTATAAACAAGTAATTAACATAAACGATAAAGAATTGCGTACCTTTTAGCAATGGATTAAACTCCTTTATCGAACCACCAATATAAACGAAAACCCAAAGATCAAACAATGATCTCTCTATGAGTAAGCACACAATACGTTATAGCAAACAATTAAGTATGCTAGTACCAATAGTGATAAGCTAATAAAACTTGATTTCTTAAATCAAGTAAACACTAAAATAAAACAAATTAATATATATGTTGATCGCATGAAACAACATGTCGCAATTTGCTTTCTTTCAGTCGTAGGAAAAATACATATTAATTACCAACATTCATTCAATATATACACATGCTAAATGTCGGTGATTCTAAACCAAAAAGGAAAAGGATATTGTTTCCTAAACAAAAACCAACTTTCTTTTTATCATTGTTTTATATAATGAATGTTTATAATTAATATTTAACTATCGTTTGTCAAAACCCGCTAACTAACTAATTAGTTAACGTTCGTAATAGCTTATCACTAATTAATATATTACACATAATATATTAAAGTATAATTGTTTTACGTATTAACGCGTGCGTCTCCTTAGGCTCGGGACGACTTCCGGACATATATTATTTACGTGTACATATTCTTTCAGCTCCCACTTGGACATGTATAATAATATAATATAATAACATTGGTTAGCGTCTAGCAACACGCCAATGCTCCCGGAAACTCTCGAGTGTAGTTTTCCATAAAATACATTTAAATGACTTAAACATTTACAACCCCTTTGTTTCTCAAATGCCATGTTAATAATAGATATGGATCAAAGTCATTCCATTTTAACTATTCTGTTTCTCGCATTACATAATTAATTTAGATTACCAATCTAATCGAGACAAATCTAGATTATCATTGGGTATGGCCATACAAACATCTAATTAATTAACGAGGGGCCCAGTAGCATTATTCTTCAAACCTAGTTGAATGAACAAATTCTATCTTGACTACACGTGCCTCTTACATGTTTCAAGATACAAATGATTATAGTCTTTATTACTACCTTATTCAGGATAGCGTTAGAACTATAGCAAAAAGTATCATCCACATATATAAGACCTGCTTGCATCTCAAGTCAAAGGATTTAGTAATGTAAATCATTTACAAGTTTCACTTAAAGACACCGATCCATAAAGTGATTGACTTGTTTAGTAGGAGATGTCCAATATACAACTTCTGAATATCGTATGAGTTGGTGAACCGTTCTTACATATTCTACGAATATTACCATCTCTCATATATGTCTTAATTCAATTATATTCCCATATAATCAATCGACATAGACAATTTAGAATAACATATTATTAAAAGATTTAAACATACAAAAATAGGACCAATAAATATTAAAGAAAAAGAAATTATCCAATACTTCAATTCACAAAACAAATATTGTTTAACAATATCCTTTATCCAAATACTAAAAGATCAATGCATGATAACCTTAGTTGAAAAATCATGCCTCAAGATATGACGATCATACTTGTTGTCAAGCCATATATTTCATGAAACTATACTAGGTTTGATCTTTGGAATTTTGAGAATACTTATTTCAAATTCACAATTGTGGAAATCTCTGAACATATATAATGATTGTTATTATGTACATTTCTACATATGAACACAACAAAATGGGAGTATTGTTGTTGTACATCATATAAGGTGTGTGAGTCCAACAAAACACCATATTGAAAACAATCTTCTTTAATAGTTTCTTAAACTATAAAGTATTCTTTATTCTTTTAATATGTATTGCAACATTACGCTCAATTGAACATAACTAATCCACATGCTCATCATAAAAGATGAAATCGTACCATGATTAGTATTGAGTGTTATCTCAATCAATCTATCATTCATGTCTAGAAACATCACTATGATATATTATTATCCAAAAATTAATATTATGATAATATTTGGTGTCTTTCTAAACTCTATGTTTGTTGACAATGATAATTACATCTTATTATCATATAGAATATTAATTACTTAGAACAATTCAAGTTAGTAGTAATCATTCTATCCCAAACAAATCTTACCATAACATTTGTACTAATCATCTAAATGATTTTCTCTTTAAGCAGTCGTTGTTGTCAAATCTTCTTGTACTTATACAAGTTTTACAACTATCCATACACACAATATGTGATAGAAAAGTTCTACATGCATTAATAAAGATGATTTGTTGTCATGATAGTTTTATAATGATAAATATGACAATGTAATATTTAAACAGTTTTATATGATTACATTAGCGAGGACGGTTGTGATCAAAGTGTTTATAAATTAAAATAATCTTTATGTAGTGTACATAATGCAAAAATTCATGTATGGATTAATACATGCATCTAAGGAATATATCTCAAGTCTAACTATTAAATCCATGTATTGATTTTTAATTAGATCTAAGATAACTTGTGAGTACATCTAAAAGCTAGTGGGAGTATTATGTTTATTTCTATAATCACATATGATGTATAACATATCGAAAGCAATATTCCATGTAAGCAAGATGTTAAACCTTAGCTTGGAATAAGGTTTCATATGAAAGGGTTTAGAAATTAAACATATGACCTTGATATGTATGTTTATTGTAATAAACATTTGTGGTTAATGAAATTCAACACAACATGAAATATCAGTTAGAAAGTCTCGATGAATATATATCATTTGATGAGAGTTGACATAAGATGAAAACTTAAGGGATTCATCATGTAAATCATATTGTGTGTATGGATAGTTGTAAAACTTGTATAAGTACACTAAGATTTGACAACAACGATTGCTTAAAGAGAAAACCATTTAGATGATTAGTACAAATGTGATGGTAAGATTTGTTTGGGATAGAATGATTATTACTAACTTGAATTGTTCCAAGTAATGAATATTCTATATGATAATAAGATGTAATTATCATTGTCAACAAACTTAGAGTTTAGAAAGACACCAAATATTATCATAATATTAATATTTGGATAATAATATATCATAGTGATGTTTCTAGACATGGATGATAGATTGATTGAGATAACACTCAATACTAATCATGGTACGATTTCATCTTTGATGATGACCATGTGGATTAGTTATGTTCAATTGAGCGTAATGTTGCAATACATATTAAAGTATTCTTTATTCTTTTAATATGTATTGCAACATTACGCTCAATTGAACATAACTAATCCACATGGTCATCATCAAAGATGAAATCGTACCTTGATTAGTATTGAGTGTTATCTCAATCAATCTATCATCCATGTCTAGAAACATCACTATGATATATTATTATCCAAAAATTAATATTATGATAATATTTGATGTCTTTCTAAACTCTAAGTTTGTTGACAATGATAATTACATCTTATTATCATATAGAATATTCATTACTTGGAACAATTCAAGTTAGTAATAATCATTCTATCCCAAACAAATCTTACCATAACATTTGTACTAATCATCTAATTGATTTTCTCTTTAAGCAATCGTTGTTGTCAAATCTTCTTATACTTATACAAGTTTTACAACTATCCATACACACAATATGATTTACATGATGAATCCCTTAAGTTTTCATGTTATATCAACTCTCATCAAATGATATATATTCATTGAGACTTTCTAAATGATTTTTCATGTTGTGTTGAATTTCATTAACCACAAATGTTTATTACAATAAACATACATATCAAGGTCATAAGTTTAATTTCTAAACCCTTTCATATGAAACCTTATTCCAAGCTAAGGTTTAACATCTTGCTTACATGGAATATTGCTTTTCATATGTTATACATCATATGTGATTTAAGAAATAAACATAATACTCCCACTAGCTTTTAGATGTACTCACAAGTTATCTTAGATCTAATTAAAAATCAATACATGGATTTAATAGTTAGACTTGAGATATATTCCTTAGATGCGTGTATTAATCCATACATGGATTCTTGCATTATTTACACTACATAAAGATTATTGTAATTTATAAACACTTTGATCACAACCGTCCTCGCTAATGTAATCATATAAAAGTGTTTAAATATTACATTGTCATATTTATCATTATAAAACTATCATGACAACAAATCATCTTTATTAATGCATGTAGAACTTTTCTATCACATATTTGGCATTAATCATGTGTACAATATTGTCCATATGAGTCTTTCACTAAAGAACCTATATTCACCCTCACAGTCTAACAGATTGGTTAAAGATTAATCAAGTTTCTAAAAATTGATTATCTTTTATGGACTTGTATCTACTCATTCATAGTTTTATTTAATCATGACATTCAAGATTCAATAATACATCTATATGGTTAGTAGGGTCACCATGATCCTCTAACATAAATTCCTTAGTATTGACATATCAATATATCATTCAAGTACTAAAGACATCCTTGCGGATCTATGAATGTGAGTTCTATCATCACGATGTTCAACACTTAATGTTCACCATCATTATGACATTCGCTAGTATATTTAGAAGGTTGCGTATTTTGTTATTTATCTCTTAAATATCTATGAGTCCTCCCACTTGCTTTTAGTAATCATAGACTATTCTTCAAATACTTAGCATGTAGGGCAACAACAAATTGTTTTCTTTTGGGACACGTTCACAAAATACCTTGATAGTTCTTGACAAATTCAGAATATCAATTTTAAAGACACAATGTGATTTATAACATTCCATAGCTTGATGGTGTCTTAGTTTCCTTCTAGGCCCGAGTAATATTTAAGTATATACTTTGTATACTCAATTTCTAAACATTGACAACTTTTGGAGGTCAAGTATTCCAAGTTATCAACATCAAATAATTCTAAAGAATTTGATTTATCACTCAAGACATTCCGTGAGTATTTGAGATTGTGAGACTATATCACAATTCCTAAATAACTTAAGACTCTTTAGGTTAGATACTTATCAATTGTGTCAAAACAAAATTGAAATTATATAATATATAAAACCTAGTGCATGCTCTAATGTATACATCTTTAAATAGTTCAATAACTATGTATACATTGTTTATCTTTTGAATAGTTCAAAGACTTCATGTTTATTAACAAGAAGATATAACAAGTAAACTATTTACTTTATGTTTATAAGTCTTTTAACAATTTAAAGACTATATGCTTATGCTTTACAAGAGACATAAACATTCATAAAGTAACTATGAACAACTTTAATAGTTATTTCAAGTTAATTGCGTACTTCATTTATATTATTGTGCATTCCAAGAAACATCCCAATAAATATAAACAAATTAGTTAAAGTAGCTTGTTATTCATATCTTGACATCTTCTATACAAGACAACATACATTGATAATTAAATGTATAAGCCTTAATAGAATATTAGATTCTTATCTCGCGGTCAAGAAACCATTTGTCATATTGTTATGTGTTTTATCTTAACATATTCTAAACAAGAGAACATACATTGACAATTAAATGTATAAGCCTTAATAGAATATTAGATTCTTATCTCGCTGTCAAGAAACCATTTGTCATACTGTTATGTGTTGTACCTTGCACACAATAAAGATTTCTCCCACTTGTGCACGGCACAACATCACATAAGAATATAAACAACCATGAAACGCAATAGTTTATGTGAACAATATGATCATGTCATGTATATTTGAATAATTAGTAGAGTGTCAACCATATAGTTTTATAAGAAATTCTGCATAATTATTATATGAAAAATACTTCAAAAGTAATAATCATATAAAATAGGATGCATTTATCCTTAAAACTATAGTTCTTCATATACTGAAAGTAAATTATTATTTCAAGGCAAGCTAGAAATAATATGGATTACTATGAAAGTAAACAAGCTTGTAGCTCCCACTGAATTAGACAACATTACATTAATGTATTTCGCAACGCTCCCACTGGGTTTGACAACATTACAAATGTTACTTCACCAGTAAATAGCAGATAGCGATTTATTTACTTCCCTACTCGATTTAAATGACCATAAGTAACAATTACTTATGTATTATAAAGAGTGTATGAATTTCTACCATGTAAATGAGAGACTATCTATCATTCTTTAATTAACTTGAAAACTGGCATGCAATTTCCTCCATATTAGGCCTACCATTCAATAAGGGTATCTAGTGCCTACGTTGGGTTAAAACATAATAACTAGGATAAATAAAGCTAGTTATTATAATCATAATAAACAAACAAAACACTTTTTTGGTTCTAAATCGATTATAGCCTTAAGGGGTCGACATGTAAAGAACAAAAGAAGTATTGCTTGCCTAGAGATTGCTAAGAGACTTATTAGTTTGAAAGATGCTCAAAAACTCAAAAGATTAATGAGATCTACCTGAAACAATAAGTTGTGCAAATCTACTTAACCATTTAAGTTCACTTAAATATTGATAATTACAATAATCCAATCACACCTATTAATAGCGTTTCCTTGCACCGAAAAAGGATAGGTATATGTCTCTTTCTTGCTTATAAGAAAATGAGACTTTGTTTGTCAAACAAGCATTAGTTTATGGAACTTTGTTGCAATAATATTTTTAAAAGAATCACAAAATTCAATTTTAGTATTTTCGATAATATTATCTATATAGAAAATTAAATACCGATGTTCATAAATAAACAATTAATTTTCTAAAAGCTAGAATCCACCAAGACATACCGCCACCGCATCAGTTGATCTGCTAGTGATGATGATATTCAAGGGGTAATTGACGTTCAATAATTGCATCCAATACAACTTCTAGAATTATGGGACTCAACTTTATATACATCACTTGTGACAATTCAAAAGTGAAAAAGCGAACATGTTTATCCCATCTATTGCCACGAGTTAATGTCTCACCTATCTTAACTTGCTAAAGTTGTCCAACCAAAAACCGTGATTATATAGCACCGACGTCTCACAATCGAGTATATTATATCACCTTGGGTTACAAAATCACCACAGTCTCATGTATGGTGAAAGAGCAAGTGCAAGTGCTTTTACGAGTTGGATGGCAAATAAACTTATTTGAAAGGTTATAAATTTTGACAATTTCAAAACATGTACAAAGAAGCATGCAACATCTTTGTACCATGATAATTTAACAAATTTACTCAATTCGTTAATTATAGACATCACTTGTTTAACTCACAATTCAATTGTATAAATAGTGATATCATAAAAATTGACGATTCAACATGTATTCGATTTAAAGAAGTTTAATTTTATCACGGGAAAGGATTAAAGAATGATTAAAATTATTCAAACCCTAGACCATTCGCGGCTTCCTAATTAGTATGCAAGATAAGGAGACTACAAGTAGTAAGGTATTATAGGGCAATGGTATCTACAAGACCGAAGTCTTGATGAGTCTTCCCGAACCTTAGCCTTACAACTAGATAGTACTTTTGCAAATTACGTCATTAATTAATATTTTACAACTTTAAAATAGAAAACAAATTGTAAACTTGATTCTTGCTAATCACGGCGTGAGTTAGATTTAAAACCATGTAAGGGCGACTCATTTGTTGCCACATATGATCGTGCAAGAACAAGATTATAATAAATCAGATTTCATATAGTTTTAGTCCGGTTTATTTTTATTTTTCGAAAAAACCCTTTGCTTGAATCATGATATATAACAATTATAATCAAAAGCAAAACAAATAAACATTAACCTAAAACATATACCTAATTAACAATTAATCACATACTTCATGCATACCACATCTATCATGACTTCAATTAAATCAGTTAATCAAGAACACATGATCCATGGTAAACTTGCATGATTCCCATGGATCGAACCATACTTTAACAATTAACAACGTAATAAATAACGACTAATTAACAATTAACAATATATTTATCAACAAAATTTGCATACAACTTAGGGTTTGTCTAATTAATTTTATTAACACTAATTAGGGTTTATGAAAAACTAATCATCAAATAAAATAATTCAAACGCCATCATAGTAAGTTTACACAATTTTATCTCTTTCGTTATTTTTAATGTAATTAAAAGCTATACGAACGGCTCGTGATGCCACTGTTGGAATTTATAAAAACTTTAATCATATTAACACATTAATAATCACGAGTACGCAGCGGAATATAGGATCACGTATAAACAAGTAATTAACATAAACGATAAAGAATTGCGTACCTTTTAGCAATGGATTAAACTCCTTTATCGAACCACCAATATAAACGAAAACCCAAAGATCAAACAATGATCTCTCTATGAGTACGCACACAATACGTTATAGCAAACAATTAAGTATGCTAATACCAATAGTGATAAGCTAATAAAACTTGATTTCTTAAATCAAGTAAACACTAAAATAAAACAAATTAATATATATGTTGATCGCATGAAACAACATGTCGCAATTTGCTTTCTTTCAGTCGTAGGAAAAATACATATTAATTACCAACATTCATTCAATATATACACATGCTAAATGTCGGTGATTCCAAACCAAAAAGGAAAAGGATATTGTTTCCTAAACAAAAACCAACTTTCTTTCTATCATTGTTTTATATAATGAATGATTATAATTAATATTTAACTATCGTTTGTCAAAACCCGCTAACTAACTAATTAGTTAACGTTCGTAATAGCTTATCACTAATTAATATATTACACATAATATATTAATGTATAATTGTTTTACGTATTAACGCGTGCGTCTCCTTAGGCTCGGTACGACGACTTCCGGACATATATTATTTACGTGTACATATTCCTTCAGTCGGGAACTCCCGAAAATTCCTATTCCGGAACCAGAACCGTCCCGGAACCGAATCAAAGAAATAGGGACGGTTCTTGGTTTCACATTTTCCTTAATTTATGGTTCTCGGTTCTTGCGGTTCGGTTCCGATTCAGTCCAGTTCTAGAACCATGGGCACTCCTACTTGAAAGTGCTACGCTTAGTTAATGCACATAGTCTTGATGTTCAGAAGCTAATGAACTCGTATTAAATGTCAATGCTGAGTTTTTGTTGGTCTCAATGGTGCACAACTTAACCCATTATAAAAGCGAACTCTTCAAAATTGACCCAATGTTGTTTCTTCTGTACAAAAAGAAGAAAGAAACTAGTTTCCTCGAATATGTATAGCAATGTGACTGTCATACATATTTGGATTAATGCAAATAAAAGTTACACAGTAATGTGGATGGATACAGACAGTCGTTTTATGTTTTTGCATTATGAACCGAAGAATTATACTGTCACTTTTTCTTAAATATAAATTAATAACTCTATCGTGTTACTTCGAACTTGCATAATGGTCAGTTACAGTTATCGTCTCTTGTAATGATCTATGGATGCTAATATCAGGTATCTTGCATGTGTCTTAAGAAAAATACAAGCTAGGAAAGTATCAATTGATAGAACTGGAATATTTCCTTAATTAAATTAGAAGCATAATAAAATTGGTTTTGCATGTCTAATGATGTTGGGTACAATTCTTAGAATTAAACTAAAGCAGTAAAGGTACCTCCTTATGCGATTTTAAATCTGAAAAAGCTTCTTATTGCTAAAGTTGATATTACATTACGCCATTAAAAAACAGTAGACGTACGTACCAAACACAATGAACATAACAGAACCGAAATTTTTAGTATACCCCGACCAGCATTACAAATTTGTCTCATTTACTTCCCATTTAGACCTCACATATTTTACTAACAGTGAAATCTCTTCTATAGCCTTGACATCCACACCGCTCTTTATAAGTTGGTGAAAGAGCAACCAGTCAAAGGTCACTAACACAAACGCCATCGTTATCTGCCAAGTTACGACCCAATGCAGCTGGAACCTACCTTTGGCCGCCTTCTTAAGTGCCACCTCGATAGCAGTACACGCTCCATGTAGTACGAAGAAACACGTCACCTCCCATGTAGGTTGAGCACGCGTCACATACGAACAAACAATTATAGAAAGGATCACTGCTTTAAAAGCTAGCACCATCGGTTTATGTGATGGCGCTTGTGTTGCGTCCACTTTGTCAGAAGAATCTGGACATGACATTTTCTTAGCGGGTTTTTTAGGATTTATTGGAAGGAGAGCAGTGAATATGAAAACGAGGAATGGTAGCTGCGGTTTGGAAGCTAAAGGGCCACGGTTAAAGGCCAAAAGTAGGAGCTTAAAGTTAGCTAGCCATACAAGGCCGAAGAAAGTGGGAAAGGTAAGATGGACAGTGGAGAGTGGAAGCGGAAGGATGAAAAAGGTTGCGATGACAGGAAGAATTGAAAGTAACCTCGGGATGTCACTCGATATCCGTACTGGAATCAAGTAACAATAATAGATGGAGAATATGACGAAAACCAATCCTTTGATGAATGTTTGGAGTTCTTCATTAGTTTCCATTTTTTCTTTCCTGTCAAATGGCTGCAGTTTCTTCTTTTTTATGCATGCGAAAGCATTTATGGTAGCACCCCAACCGAAATGTGTTAAATGTTGCACTTACAGAACCAAAACGAATGCAAGCGGAACACTTTCATAATAAAATGCTTTGGCAAAAGTTATCTATATGAAACATTTAACTTTTTTTTTATAATAAGAAATATTAAAAATTAAGCCTCAAACATTTTTTATAATAGAAATATTTATCTTTACTAAAAAATTAATGCATATTAAAAGTTTATAAATAATTATAACTCAATATAATTTTGTAACGGAAAATTTAAGTGTTTTTAAATATAATTAAAAGTTACAACAAAAAATAAACGTCCCAAATCATGATGTAATTTAATTCATATAAGTATTTTTAAAATCCATTGTCTAACAGCTTTATGGAAATAATTAAATTTTAAATATATAAAAAGTCTCAAAAAATCTTAAAACACATATGTAAAATATGCAAAACAAAACCATCGTTATCTCTTTCTCAACCACCACACGTTGTCTCCAACTTTGAGGTACTGAAAAAAACTGTGATTATTGTCACCAGAAAAGATGTTCGCTTTTGTAATGATGATTTTGTGGTTTAACCAAATCTACGAAATTAATCACCGGCTACCCGCCGCTGTATTGCGCGGGTAACCGGCTAGTTACTAATGAAATAAAAAGTCTATAATATAAAGACGTTCTATCATAGCAATAGATCCAAAATCCGATGTCTAAACAACTTATACTGTGGTATGCTAGTCTCCCAAGATTATCGAATATTCTCTCTTATGCCCTCACCAGTATCTCAAATTTCCAGATTATTTGCGCGAAACGAAAGAGACTTGATGATATATTTGGCTAAACATGAAAAAGACATCAAGTATAAACCAACTTAATATGTGTGTTGCACATGTTAAGGGGGAGCATTTTTGATGAACAAAAACACTTAAAGATACAAAACTTTGATATTTATATCACAAGTATCTTAAGTGAATTTTCAAGGATTTTTCATGGTGACAAGTACTTACCCAAAACACACTTAATTCACGACGGATGTGGTGACAAAAGGGTAGTAGGATTATGTGCTAGTCCAGTGATTCTTCCAAGAACCGGAGGAATCTTCCCAAGGACAATTCTATAGTTAGAAAATAGAAGTTCTTAGGAAAGATGGAGAATGGACTGTAAACGTAGCTGAATGCTGACCAAGTACTGATCCTAGCACTGAAACAATCACAACAAGGTGCTAGTGATGATGTATTGGTAAGCATTGAAGGGGTTGAAGAATGAAAAAGAAATGTAAAGATAAAGGGTGTAAAGAAAGAAGCCCACCTTACAACTTAGGAAGAAACTGGGTCAACTCATCTTGAAGACAAAGTATCATGGACCCAGTGATGCGATGCACAACCCCTCCCAACCAACTCAAATATCTCTCAAAAGATATTTGTTTTAACGTCACGGAGTTCAACACGTTATCTATCGGTTTATTCACTCCGAATAAATTGATATTGAAAAGGTGGCAACCCTCTCCAGCCTCCGCTCACCAAAACAAAAATGCACTATTGAGTCTAGAGCCACAAGATCATCAAAAAGTCTCATTAGGACACAATTTTAAAAACAAGAAATATTTGTATGAGTCCTACACAATATTCTTGTAATATTGCCAGAACATCTGAGTAATACGAAAGTATTACAATTAACATGGAAATCCTGTTTGAGTCAACATCAAACAAGCTCATGGTAGGTGACACGTGCGGTTATTTTAGAACTAATCTTGTGATAACTGGAAAGAAACGATGGTTTAACTCTTAATTGAGATTAAACTTATTCTAGGGCCTCTACGCATTATCCAAGTGATCTTGCCAGAACACTTAGAGTGGCAATCTTTAGTGTTCACAATGAAGAGTGGAAATCCTTCCAGTGTCAACACCAAACAGCATTGCGGTAGGTGACAAGCAAGATTCTATGTGAATCAAGCTCGTGACAAGTGGAAACCAACGATGGTGAAAATCTTAATTGAAATTCACTTGTTCCAGGTTTCATGAATTGACGGCTTCAATCATAAGGATTTTTAATCCAAATGATTCACTCTTTATGTTCGTAGTCAGCTTTGGACGGTCGAATAAAGAGAACGGGTTTACCCACGAAATCTTGTCAAGGAGATCTTTAATTAGAGCTACCTGTCATAAGTACAATATTTATTATCGTCCAACGGTCTTCACCGACCGGAGGTAAAATGCTACCGAATCAGAATAAAATGTCAAAGCCATTTTATCCGTGTCTTATTATGTTGTTGCATTCGAAGACGGTGGCGTTACGGTGTACCAGTTGAAGTCGTCCTTACATACTTATTCCTTCTGCATCAAATATTTCAGTAAATTCAAGAAAGTCTGACCTAAAAGTCTTCCGCTGTATCGACTCTGAAACTTTCAAGAATTCAACAAAGGATAGGTATGTGGGAAATGAAGTCACGAAGAGGCGAATATCACAAGAAGACAAAGTTTGCACGTGAAAGGCCAAAAGAACATGTTCCAAGAAAAAGCCTGATGTTATTCAACACATATTCACAAAAAGAAGAAAAGTTAAAGAAGAAAAGAGAAAGAGGACTACGAGCTCAAGAACGAACATCTAACATGCTAGATTAGGACTTTGTAAATTTGGAGTGACCTCCCTTTGGGGGAGATTGTTGAAAATACGTTTTTTCGTATAAAGAAAGTCTCGGTCACTCCAACAATATAGTTATAGGCATGTCACACTTACAGAACCAAAACGAATGCAAGCGGAAGACTTACTACGAAGTGTTCTATCCAAAACGAAACGCGTTAAATGTATTACTAACGAAATACAAAGTAAAAACCATAAAGATGTTCTATCCAAGGTTTTCAAGATCGGGATCTTACTTAGGATCATTTTCGTCTTTGCAAGATCGAGATCATAAAATAGGATCGGGATCGTAAAATCCTATTATAATGTAATTTTTTTACTAGTCTTTGCAATATTTTACACATTTATAAATTAATATACATCGTAAACACAAAATTATACGGATATTTCATAAAAATATGGTCCTAAATTATGATTAAGAAATGTATAAGGAGATTTACATGTTTTTTAGATCAAACAAAATATAACGTATAAATTAGAAGTTTTTAGTTTGTCGCTCGAGAAAAAGTAAGATCGGATCATAGTAGATCTTAAGATCACGTGACCAAGATCGAAATCCTATAGGATCTTAAGCATGCAAATATACTACATAAGATTCGGATCGTTTTTACTGTGCAGTATCATAAAATCGAAAGATTTTAAGATCAGATCGAAATTTTAACAACCTTGGTTCTATCGTAGTAATAGATCCAAAATCCAATGTCTAAACAAGTGGACGTGGTGTGCTAGTCCCTCAAAATTGGTTGTATCCCAAATTTCCCTATGCGGCTGAGCTAAATAGCTCAACGAATATAAACAAAATATGTATAAAGTATGTACAAATAAATGAAATTGAAATGCAATAACCATGTCAAGAAACATGTCCCACAAGGAACAGCGTGCCCGCGCGTTACGACGGAGCGTTTTAAAATTCGTACATTTATTAGAAACACCATTCGCACGGGTTTGTAAAAAAAATACTCAACACGTGTAGACCAAGTTATTAGACACATCTTGAAGGAAAAAAACGCAACACGTGTAGACTAAGTTATTAGACACATCTTGAAGGAAAAAAAACGTGTGTAGACTACATAGGTCATGTTTATTGAAGACCATTGAGATAAATGATCATCTGCTAACGCTGGCAACGATCAAGATGGTGACAGCCATGAAGATCACGGTAAATGTAATTCACTTTTGAAAACGAATGAGGAAGGTTATTTTTCAATAGCAGTTCAAATAAATATTGTGTGTTCAGTAACATGCACCTCAACAATAAGTTTCAATGGCTAAAGTACAAATCTAGAATATAAATTCCGCTGTTCACAAGTCTGCAACATATCATCACATATTGCAAATCAATCAATGTTGCAAAACATCTATTTTTTGGTCATTTTTTGTGCTTTTGAGCTCACCCCATGCTGCCGGTAATTAATCTAAGACTTGTTTTTTTAACGAAATTTAATCAATTACCAAAATGTATATCCTAAATCATTACTAAGATCTGTTAATACAACCTCCGGTACCAAAATAAATATCCATAAACAACCATTGACGAAACACTCAACATTTAAAGTTTGTGTGAATAACCACTTCAACATATAAATTAGTCGCACAAACTTAACCAAAAAGAGCCATTGACTGGCAGGCTCAAAACAACAACGGTGATGTTTGTTTCTATCACATATTAGATTATTAGTGTTAAAAGTTGCTCTAAAATCTAAATTTAAATAAAATAATATTGTTTGTTTTTTATAATTTATTTGAATGTTTTTATTTATTCCGCTTTTAGTATATATATATGAAACCACAACAATACCATAGATAAGTAATCTGTATAAACATGAAATAAAACATTTTTAACTATTAAAACAAATGTCTAAGAATAAACTTATAAAGTGTGAATTCTATATAAATAATATTTGTTAACATGCAGTACATGATTTTTAATATTACACATTATATTTTTTAGACATACCACATTGAAACGTTTACTTATATAGTCCCTATTTTTTATGTTAAAATTCATATCCTTATTTAATACATAATAAATTAAATATGTCTATACTTTATATTATCAACAAAGTCAAAGCCTTTATCTTTTTCTGACACATTGGTATGTGTTTTGCTTTCCTTCACATATTCTCTATCTAAACATGCAACACAAAAATTACACCTACAAAAATGAAGATAAAATTCATATAAAATAGAAGAGAGTGTAGCAACCCATACCAAATTAAAGTGACGAAAGGGTTGCAAGAGTGAAACATGTTCAGATTTGCTCCTCTCCTTTGAACGAGTCAGACAAAATGTATTTTACTGTCTTTGACTCTTAATGCAAAAACAAACAACAGTTTGTCTGACCGCGTTTGACTGGTAAGAAGTCAAACGTGGTTCAGACATGGTTTTGACCGGTCACACGTCGACAATTAAGTAGCCAACAAATTACCATCATTTTGTTTGTTTAATTAATATTTGTTTATAAAGCATATTGAGGCTGTGACACTTACAACCTGTTCACGTGACTTTTTATTAACCTATACCTGTTCGACCAGATCTACTTCAGTCGAGGTCGATCCTCTATCTCCATTTGGCCCGCTATGTCAACCCATAAAATTTACAAGTGTAATATATACTATAATTGAATAGGAGTGGAAAAACCACTAGAAATTTTTCCTTTTTATGTATTACTTGGTAGAATGAACTGTTTCTCACACCATAAACTATTATAACAACATATTCCTATATGATGTAATTCCTAAGTCTAAGTTATAAATGTGATCTAATAAGTTAAGTATTAATAAGAACATCTCAAATATAACCATGATGCCCTAAATTCTCTTAGAAACCCTAGAATTCCTATAAATGAGTTGTAAACTCAAGAATGGCAAACTATGAATGGAGAAAATACTTATGAATAAGTCATTCTGGAACATAAACAAGTTATAAAGTATACTCTAAAGACATAATAATACCTAGGAATGGTAAGAACAAA
The DNA here is from genome assembly GCA_025667525.1 of Glebionis coronaria. Lineage (NCBI taxonomy): Eukaryota > Viridiplantae > Streptophyta > Magnoliopsida > Asterales > Asteraceae > Glebionis > Glebionis coronaria. The sequence continues at coordinate 51,531,543 of CM046879.1, read as the reverse complement.
TTATACAAAGCTAAGTACAAATAAATATACACAATAGTCAAGATCATCACCTAAAACCCTTTGTAAACAATGTTTCAAACAATATAACTACATAATATCTATGTAATATTATCAAATTTAATATAATATTTATAATCTATCATATAAAGGAAAGTTAAATAATCACAAAACACTAATATTCACTAATCCAAAGCTAACTGCAAGTTAAGACCTAGTAACCAAGATTAGTATATAAAATCTATTATACATTGAATTAGAGTCTAATCTTTTGTCACAAATTATAAAACTCAACTATGTATCATATTAAGTTTATACATTTATTTCAAGTTAAGATAAAAGTTCATAAAGCATAAGGTACAAGTTATCAAAGCATGGATCTTAAGCTCCCTTAATCAACCCTAGATTATGATCAACCTACACAAACCCTTAAACCAAGAATGAAGAAACCATAGAATTCATAAACATATCATATAAGCCCTAGAATAAGTGTACATAAGGATATAAACCCTAATTATCCAAGATAGAAAGTCATTAGGATTAATGACCTAAAAACCCTAATATTAAGAAATCTACATAGAATCACTACCTATTCTTTTTTGACAAGTCTATAAAAATTTATAAGACTTCGTTAAGGTTATAAGATTATATTAAGACAATGTATAAGTACCCTAATGCACAAGGTACAAGATTTCAATGCATGGCTTGTAAATTAGGTCAAAATAGGTAAAATCACCATTTGGACATTTTTACTTGAAATAACTTAATCAAATCAATGTAGGAAGTTCATGAACTCATCTAGGACAATGTCTAGGACTTAAATTGAGTTTACATCAGTAGCTAAAAGAAGGATAATCCCTTTTACTAAGACTTGACCATAAATCATTCGAAACCCTAACCCGCCTAAGTTTTCTTCCCAATTTCACCTCAAACATTTGTTAACCTTCAAACCAAGGACCCAAATCTCTTAAACACAATGTATATACCCTAATGAGACACTAATAACTCACTAATCACATTCTTAAAACCCTAATCACCAAAATTATAAAGCATAACCTAGAATCCCTTTATTTCAAACCCGGTTGTGTATTTCCCTCCAAAACTCATTTTCAAACCATTTCCCTCCATTCTAAGTTTGAAAACCTGATATTTATAAGTCCTACGATAATTCAGAATGTCTACAAGTAGGTGGGTAAGCTCCTTGCTTGCTACACATCACTATTATCATCCTAATCTAGCCGTGTCTCATTTTTTGCCACAAATGGAAGATTTGATCAAACTAGCCTATACACTCAGAACCTAGATTTCATAGACTTCCATAGATTCCCTTAGTCACTATCCTAACTTACACGTCCTAGGCCAGAACATGGAGGCTAAGTTTCCAAAATAGTATAAATAGGGGCGTATAGTCTTCATGCCAACTGGCACCCCGTTTCCTTTTTATCTCCTACCCATTCTTCATATCCACCTCTATATACATCTTAGTACATCCACTAAGACCAGAAACCAGGTCAATAAGGTATCCATTGAAGCTTTTGAAGCTTTGATAGCAAGTTATGTTCATAGGAAGCCATTAGGAGCCGTTTGGAGCTACCTGGGTAATCTCTATGTTAACCAAGATTTGATCATGTTATAATGCTTAGTTAGACTTGTTAACTCCAAAATGTTATTAGAAAGATAATCTAAAAGAAACTAAGTCATTTCATCATTTTAAATGAAAGTTATAAGCTAAAGATATCTTAAAACCCTAATTTTGTATTTTACATAAAATAATGAGCAAAAACCTATTTCAAAAGCTATAATTCTGTATAGATGTTTTTATTATGATTATAAATGTGTGTTGAAACTTTTTTTGAAGTTCCTAGATCATTTGATGCATTTTTGAACTTGTTATGTGATTTTTACAAGTCTAGGGACTAAAATTGTCATTTTTGAAAATATAAATCTTTCTGAATTAAAAGTGTCATTTTATGAAAATATAAACTATAAGGATCAATATTGAAAATTTTTAGACCCTAAGGTATGTTTTGAAGGTATAAAGGATAAATTTTAAAACTATATACTTTGAGGGTTAAAAGTATAATTATTCTAAACTTATAAATTACTACCTCCGTCCCAAATTTATTGTCCATAGACAAAAAACACACAGTTTTAGAAAAACATCACTTTTTTCAGCTTTTTCTCTCTTACTTTTTACAGAATGACAGTTTTACCCTTAACCAATTAATTTTATACTTCTTTATTGTTTGTAATAATAACCTCAAGTGAGGGTAATATGGTAAACTCAAACAAAATTCTCTATCTAGTTCTCGAAGTTATAAAAGTGGACAACAATTTTGGGACAACCCAAAATGGAATAGTGGACAATAATATTGGGACGGAGGTAGTATATGTTAAAAAGGTAATTATCCTTAAATTATAAACTTAAAGGACTATTTCTGTTAATTATAAAACTAAAGGATAAAAGATATAAATATAAAAGAACATACTTATATCACTATGTGTCATATTAGGAGGGAACTTTGTACAAATTTGTTCCATCTCGATATTACGTTCTGACTGAGTGGTTGGGTTTACGACTTGAAGTGCCCTCGCTCCTCAAACGTTTATAGAATGGCTTCTGAGTATAATGGACCGAACAATAATAAAATATTACCACTTTAAAGTTAAGAAATACATAACTAATACAAAAGAATATCGAACCCATAATCCAAGACTTAATACCATATCATTTATGTTAAAACAGGTTGGTGTGAGACCACGTTCTTGTTTGTTAGCTCAAGTTGATATGTGTAACATAAACCCGACAAGATTACTGGACAAAAGGTGAGTTCATAGCCTCACTAAAGTATACTACTTTCAAATTGATTTGAAAACCCGTGAGGGGGACATATGCTAAATTGGAATACAAGTATTTTTTGTATGCTTTCCAGATATGATTCATTGACACTATGTTTACAGCTGCCTATGAAAGTCCCTAATTGTGAACCGCTAATCATTTCTCAGTATGAGCGGTAATATCGTGAATAGTACTATTGGAGACTAACATCTCCTGTCTGGGCAAGTCGCACTTGCTAGCACCTCAGTGGTCAAACAAGCATACTTTATGTTGCTAATAAGGATAGTTTGGCAGGCTTCCTCATAAGGCAAAAGTGTTGGTTTCTATGTCTAGCCGCGGTATCATAAGCTTAGTGCAATTGAATCATTTTATTATTCAAACTTACGAGCAAATAACAACGTAGCTCAGGAAAAAGGATCTTGTATTCAAACTTATTTTTAAACCTTAGGATTCACTTAACATTCGTGTTGACTTTAAGAATATATCTCACGTATTGAAATTGATAGCATGGAACAGCATACTAACGACATGGAGAGATATAATCGTGGAAGTTTTTGTCATTTAAACCTATTTTCGAGATCTCGGGAACCTGTTATGTACAGTGTATGTACAGTTGTTTTATTAAAATCTTTGATTTTGAATAATAAATTTATAAAGAATAAATAAAGTTTATTTAAACACTCTCGTGAGCTGTTTTCTATTACTTTGCTTTCATATCATGAAGTAATACCCCTAAAAATATTATTCCGTTGCGTCTAGGTAAAAATAGGGGTGTTATAGAGGGGCATCAGAGCTATAGTTATAGAGAACTAAGAGATTTAAAATCTTAACTATAACTGGTTTTCTTAAATAAAATTTCCAAGTGAAGTCTCCGCATCAAAAATTGTGCTGCTGCAAAAAGTTATAACTAACATATCTAGTAATGTTATTATGTGTTTAAATGATAGTATGTGTAAGTAATATAGTGCTAGCTACTGATAGAAGTAATTTTTTTTACCGACATCTTCAGAAATATGTCTTCTTATTTTCATCCCGTCGTTATATCTGATTCGGAACCAGAAAATCTTTACCTTTTGGATATTCCTGAACCTTTAGTACTAGCCCTTTTTGCTAATGATAATAATCACCTTAACCCTTTATCACAAAAAAATCCCCAACCAAATAATGAAAATGTACCTATTTCGCAGTATCAAACTCCTTCATCCCAAGCTTCTAATAATATTCCAAATAACCAAAACCTATTTGTGGAACAAATGGAGAATATGATCAATTATTTCAACGAAGTGCCACCCAAACGTATTGATGATCTGGTTTATGAAGTCGAAAGGCGAAAGTGTGAACAAGAAAATATGCAAGAGGAAATAGAGAAATTAGAGAGTAATTTTATAAAAGTAAACAATGAGAGTTATGAGTTAAGCAATAGGCAAAGGATAAGTGAAGAGGAAATCACCTTAATAAGAGCAAGAATGACGGCAATGGAAAAACTTATCGACGATATTCAAGTTCGACACCAAGACAACATCAAAGCTCTTTTAGCAGAAATCAAGGATCTCAAGAAGAAGAAATAGACTAGTTTATAAATATTTCAGCTTCCCAAAAATCCTTGTAAATATTTTAGCTATCAGTCTTTACTTTTATGTAACAAAGAAGCTTATCTGTCCATCAGTGAAGCAGATTGTTAATAAATAAAAGTTTCTTTTTCATCTTCTTTCCTTTATTTTCATATTATTCTAGAAAAGAGAAATACTTGAAAAGTATAAGTCTGTAAAAGAATTATAGCAAAAGAAATATATTACCTTAAACTAAGAAGGACTTCTCAAGTCTATTAGGTTAAAGAGAGTATTAATCTATAAAGGATAAATAACCTAAGAAACCTAGGACAAGTTGCGATCCTCAACGTAACCACTTTGGGAGAAAATCATTTCTGTCCTCTTAATCCAATGGGTAATACCAATAACATCTTCATTTCCTTGGAATTTATATAATTGGCTAGTTATATAGTCTTCCTTTGGATTAGTATTCCTTAATATTGTGAAGGTCGGTATTTTCAAAGCTGCAACTACTTCATCGTTGATTATTCGCTGAACCTTCGGGAGTTAGGGTAGAAGATATCGATGTTCTTAAATGTGTCATTCTGATATTAGAAGACAAAATTTTTGAAATTTAGATATACTTGTCAATTAAGCATTTGTCATATGCGTATACATACAACAGTTTACGAGTATAAATTTTCCAATAATTTAGAGACATATCATAAATATTTGCTATTAGTACCCTAACTAATGAAGCATTTTCGTGGTGGAATTACTATACTCAACTTGTTGGTTTAGAAGAAGCCTATAAGATGAAGTGATTATATTTTAAGTGCCTCCTAATAACACGATATTACCCTTCAATAGAAATCGAGAAGGTGAAAAAGGAATTTTGCAACCTAGTAACACAAAGAATTGATCTCAAAGCCTATTTGGGAAAATTTCAAGAGTTAGTAGAATTTTATCCTATCACTGATTCGCAAAGGATGATAAAGGCTTTTATCAAAGGATTTCCCCAAGGATTCAAAAGAATGATTACTATTTATAAACCTCATAGTTTAGAAGAAGCCATTATGATTTCTCAGAAATTAATGGATCATGTAATCAAGCATAATCCTGTGCAAGAATCAAACGCCATTAAACGTAAATTTAGCAAAGAAGAAGAAGAATCTGCTGAAACTGATCCCAATCCCCTAAACCTTACATATGATCCCTATTTTTCCTACGTATATTACCCAAATCCTAACCTAGTTAACCATCCCGAACCAATAAGATACAATTACTATGCTAGACACATTCCCCAATGTACGAACTGTCTATTGCATCACACTGGAAATTGCACAACAAGGTGCCAGAACTGCTTCAAAATAGGTCATCAAACACGATACTGTTGGAGCAAGGAAAATTTTTAGCATTTCCTAAGATTTGCGTATTTTGTAAACAAATAAGTGTGCCAAACATACGTGAGTATTATCAATAAAAATCTATGAAGTTTTTGATTTCATTTTCTAAGTGTTATTTTACTTCATTATTTGGCAGAACAACTCATTTGTGTTAAATTCACTTAGAATTATTTGTATTTGATTATATTTGGACTAAATATTCAACTTATATCTTAACGGAATTTCAAAACTTGGTGAATCGGGCGAAAACTTGAACTACGTAATCTGGATTACAAAATGTTTAACCTAAATTTTATTTATGAAAAATAGGTAAGAACAAGTAATGAGAAACTTATTTTAGAATTTCTAAAGATACGACATGACACCACCTGGATCATTGTCAATTTTATTTCGTAAAGGATATGGAAACTTTAACAAGGTTATCCCCAAAATAATCTGTTGACATAAAGTGCCAATATCTGTAATATTGAATACATTAAGGAAGAATATTGCCCTCTATACCAATAGGTTAAAGTGAGAGAACTATCCAGATATTAGAATTTCATACTCCAAGTATGCATTACATTATCTGGAATTGCACCTATCCTATGAAGGTATTATAGTAATAGATCATTCGTAGTGCAATAGGAAGTAACTGTTAGCTATTTACTGGATTAAAATGGCGATTTGTGAAAAATCTTTACCAAGAATAATCACAAATATTTTCTCAAGAAGGATGAGAAGCTACACCATATAAAACAGTATTAACTTTGGTAAGATGCTTTCCTTATTGATTTTGAAAGATGCAATAATCAATTCAAGATTTTTAAGTAAGCTGTGACTTATTAACTTGAGTTTTATCCAAGAAACTCATAAATAATCACATTTCCATTCCTATTTAGAAAACTAAAGAGGATTTACCTGATTAATTGGAACGATTTACAATTATTCTTGTAATCTTTATAAGATTTCATTACAACAGTGAGAACTTTATTCATTGATATATGAATAGAATGTTAAGAGGAATTTGAACGCGAGAACTACATCTTCCCTTTTTGATACACTATGTTATGATTATAATCTCGGGACGAGATTTCTTTAATGGGAAGTGGCTATGATAACCCATAAAATTTACAAGTGTAATATATACTATGATTGACTAGGAGTGGAAAAGCCACTAGAAATTTTTTCTTTTTGTGTATTACTTGGTAGAATGAACTGCTTCTCACACCATAAACTATTATAACAACATATTCCTATATGATTTAAGACCCAAGTCTAAGTTATAAAAGTGATCTAATAAGTTTAATATTAATAAGAACATCTCAAATGTTACCATGATACCCTAAATTCCCTTAGAAACGCTAGAATTCCTACAAATGAGTTCTAAACTCAAGAATGGTAAACCATGAATGAAGAATACTAATGAATAAGTCATTATGGAACATAAACAAGTTATAAAGTATACTCTAAAGACATAATAATACCTAGGAAGTGTAAGAACAAATTATACAAAGCTAAGTACAAATAAATATACATAATAGTCAAGATCATCACCTAAAACCCTTTGTAAACAATGTTTTAAGCAATATAACTCCATAATATCTATGTACTATTATCAAATAAAATATACTAATTATAATCTATCATATAAAGGAAAGTTAAATAATCACAAAACACTAATATTCACTAATCTAAAGCTAATTGCAAGTTAAGACCTAGTAACCAAGATTAGCATATAAACTCCATTATAAATTGAATTAGAGTTGAATATTTTGTCACAAATTATAAAACTCAACTATGTATCATATTGATATTATACATTTATTTCAAGTTAAGTTACAAGTTCATAAAGCATAAGGTACAAGTTATCAAAGCATAGGATCTTAAGCTCCCTTAATCAACCCTAGAATATGATCAGCCTACACCAACTCTTAAACCAAGAATGTTAGGAACCATAGAAGTAATAAACATAACATATAAGCCCTATAATAAGTGTAAATATGTGACAATCCGTCAATTTATGGTTGATATTTTATTCTCAGATATTATTTAAAAACATTATTTTAATGTTATATTATGAACTCACTTATTTTTGAAAAGAAATTTGGATTTACGTCTTGAAGTAGCATCGACTACGTCTAAACCGGAGGATTCTACGTTACGTGCTCACGTTTACATACACTGTTTTGGTGACAGTCCGACATTTCAAAAAATAAATTTATCCGTGAATATTATTTTGGGATTTTAAATTTGAGTTAGTTCATAAACTCACAAATTTACGAGAAGAGATTAGGACTTACGTGAATAATTTAACGTCCTTTACGACTAAATCGGAAACCTTAGGATTACATATTTACGTTTTCGAACTCCGTTTTTGATGAGACAATTTTTGTTAGATTCGTTTTGTGCCGTTGATTCATAATTTATAAAAACGTTTTACGTAAAACGACCCGAGGGCACGCAAATCGAGGAAACTAGAATCGAGGAGTACCCGTAAATAATTGGGGATGAGACAAAACCACTTTTGCCCCACCCCCAATATGGGATGGCAAAACTAGCTACCAACACCCATGAGGTGTCAAAGATTCACAAGGAAGCTTATACACTTGTAACTAGCTAAACATTTAAGCTAAACTCACAACTACTCCACCTCAAAACCATCTAACCAAACCATTTCTCCAAAATACATACATGCAAACCACTCTCATCCTCCCATTTCTCTCTCAAAAATTCGTCCCATATTCACTAAAACACCACCATTTGATCTTAAATTAACCACAATATCATGTGTTATTCACACATAAGATGAAAACCCATTGAAGACTTGTTGATTTGAGGTGATTCTAACACCTAAAAAGAGGTTTTCTATGGAGTTTTGGGGCTGATTTCTCAAGGAGTTTTAATGAAGAACAAGGGCTGATTTTTGGAGGAATCTACAAATACTTGGTGATCCTAGAAGTGGTGTTGATATCTCATAAGATTGGTTACCCAAAACCATGTCTTGTTCATCCAAAAGCTCATCATTTCATCACTTTGGTGGTATAAAGATTGTTCTCCCCATCCTCTTGTTATTTTGATTATGTAATCATGTATTTTCTTTCTTATTGTATATGTATATGATGAATATATGATGATAAAAATATTGTGTGGGGATCAAGTGTTGATAAATATGATTAAAGAGATGAAAAACCATAGGTAACAAGGTTAAAATCTTGCTAAATATGATGGCTGTATAAAAACAGTAAGTAACCAAATGTTAAACTGATAAAATGGCATGGTGGAATCAATTTAAAGTAAGTATTAGATGTCATACACATGTGAGAGTTGTCCATGCAATGGAATCATCAAAATGAGTGAGATATGATCAAAACAAGTTTAGAGTACAAATCTGAGTTCACTGTTTTGGACGATTTTTAGAAAATACTTGGAGGTTGATTCAACAGTAGTTATAGTAGAGTTAAATGTAGCACATATCATGTAGTTTATGTCATAATAATTTGAGCTTCTATCTCCATATAGAACTCTAGATATGGCAGTTTTGGTGAACATGAAAATAAAAATCAGATTTTGGGAAATTAAAGTATAATAGTATTATATAAGCACTCAAATAAAAATAGTATAAAATGTGAATTAAACCCACTAACTTATATAATACATTTATATAAATATGTATAAGGATACATAAGTGGACATTTTATAAAAATGGTAGTTTGATAAGTTTTATAAGTTATAAAACTATAAACATGATTTTTACGATTTTTTCGGCTATTACCGTAAAAATTAACGTTTTTGTTAAATAAAACTTAGACGGTTGGACCCGTCTAATGTAAACTTTTATAAACTCATATAATGATATATAAACATATATAACAAGTAAAAACCGATAAAACCCAAACTATATACATACGGACATTAACGGGCTAAGTCAACGTTATTGGACTAATAATACAACAAAATGGACTAAAACACTTATAAACTTATTTATTGGGCTTAACCTATTTGGGCCCAACATGTAAAGAGTAAATACTGATAATACAAGTATGAAATGGATTAATACAAGTTAATGAACTTATAATAGGCTTATTGGACCTAAAACACGTAAATAGGTAAAACAAGTAAACTAGTAAGAAGTTACCAATACGTAAACACTAAAATGAGTAAAAGAGAATATGTAAACCCACTTGATCATCATATATATAAAATCATCATATGTATACATAATTGTTATTTTTATAAAAGTCATTGGACATGAGTCTAAGACGAGTATTATTTGTCTAGGTTTCCGTGATTAAAGCACGTGTCGTACGTCCGAATTGCCGATAACCCGCCTTCCCACATCAACGTGAGTTCATAGCCTCGCACTCTTTTAAATGTTTTTATGAAATGTTTTAGAAACCCGCGAGGGAGATAACATGTTAGTTTTTATAAAATAGGACACCATTTGTCCCGATTGTTTGTTTATTGATTTGGACCCGAATGATTGTATGACTCGATTGTATGACCCGATGAATGATTAAATGACCCGATAGATGAAATAAAATGGATTATTAAAGTTAGGTTATGTCACTAAAAGTCCCATTAGCATGAATTGTGAACTACCGGGATTTGGTAGACGCTTATGCATATAATAGTACTATTTGGGGACGATCACCCCAGTTCGCGCCTTGACGGTTGATCCCCGTCGTGCCACATTGATTGGTAAGCGAATTTATGTATGAGAAGATTTCCATAGCGTGACCTTTGTGACGAGACGCTAATATAGATGGGCAAATTGAGTTTCGGGCTAGCTACCCGTTGTTTGGTTTAGTAAGGTAACAATGTCATGCGGCTTATAATAATCCAATTAACGAAACACTACTAGACGCACCGAATTACGATGTATTGCCTGACTAGCAATACGGGGTCATACTATTGATATTATGTTCGTGTTTTGGTTTTATATAACCATATTCATATAACGGTTTTTATTTAATCTATACAAAGTTATAAAACGTATCGTATGATATTTTTACGACATTGGTTCGTATAATGATTTTGAAGGCGAAAGCCTATATTATGATTTTGACAAGGATTTGTATAAAATGATTTTGGCTATTTTATGGCCTACTATATGGATTTATACAAAATGATTTTCGGTAATAATTTTATACCGATGTTATATTGATGGATTTTATTTAAACTCTATGAATTCACTCGGCGTTTTCGCTGACCTTTTCTTTTAACATGTTTTGTCTCAGGTACTTGAAGGTAATTCTCGGGAAGACAACAAGAATTCATGGCCCGCACTTAAACAATAATTTCCATTCAAATTCTTTGTAAAACTTTGTATGAAATGACTATGACTCGGGACCTATGTAACTTTGATATTTATGAATGGAAATGCTTTATTATTAAACGACGCGATTTTTATGTGTTGTCTATGATGTGAGTAATGTGCTATCCCGTAACACCAACGAGTCTTCCGCTGTATTGAGTTGTATAAATTTGGGGGTGTTACAGTTTGGTATCAGAGCTCTCGTTATGGAGAACGAAAGATTTTTAAAAACCAAGGTTTTGAATTAACATTTCAAAATCTTTTAACTACAAACATTTTTCTAAAAATATCTAAAAATCTTTTGACTATAACGGTGCCGAAGAATTCCCGAGTTACCGACAAGGCCAAACTGAGAAGTGTTATTTTAATATATATATATATATATAACTTGGATTATATATATATATATATGATGTAATTTTATTACATGATTGTTTGATGATTATTTTGATATTTATACGAGGTACTTATACGACGTAGATTGTCACGAGGAACCCTAAATCCCCTAGTAAATTTATCGAAGCTATTCTCGTAGGAATTCTAGCTATCCTAGATCTAAACCAAGTTGTGGATATTTATGATCCCAACAAATGGTTGATACTCGTAGAAATGTAGATATTAGTTGATTGTGATATTGAGAAAAAAAGAATTGGCGAGATTAAATGTGATATCGATGTCATGACGATCTTTCCTTATAGAGTGGAGTCTGACAAAACCTTGCCACCTAGAAAGATGTCATCTGATTTGTTGTCATCCAATTCTTAAATTGAAATCGAAAGGGTGAATGTTGCACTTGAGGCTGTCATTGGAACCTTTACCCAAAAGCCTCATGCCACTAGTACCTTTCCGAGAAGTCTGTTTAAATGTGTGAGTCATTTCATACTAGTGACTCATTTGATAATTGTTTTTGTAAGAGCTATAGGATTGGAAATTAAGTATTGATTCATATCGAGCTTTTATTGCCCTTTTAAGGTTTATAAATAAGGCTGAAAGTATTGGAAAATGAGGTAGGATATTGCATTGAGTATAAGTTGATTGAAACTTGTATAAAGTAAAATTTAACCCGTATAATATATGAGATTGTTAAGAGGAAGTCGTTAAGTTCTATGATTGAATTATAAGGTTTTAAATGATTGTTAGTTCGTGTTAAGGGTTGTTCCTAGACCATTGTCCAATGATGAGGATGCCTAGTGTCCAATAAATAAATTGAAGAAATCTTCTTCTGAATTGGGACCGATGGATCTTCCGGGACAGGTGGGACACCTAATGACCCTTGTAGATTAGTATTCATTATGGTATCTTTTAAAAATAATCCCTAACTTAACTGAGATATCAGTTGGTAGGATGAGTTCTGAGAATTGTATGACATAGTGACACGTAATGTGTTACGGTACAATTTTGACTTGTTTGTGATTAATGAAAAAGACTACCTTTGATTGCTAAATCCTACAAGTATCGATGTTATCTATCTTTTATTGCTTCATCCTAATGTTCGAATTAGTGATGCAACCATTGAACAAGTACTCATCTCTGTTTGAGTTACGTTGTGGATTAATCTTTTTGAGCGCCATCAAGGTCATGAACCTCATGATTATTTGGCTAAGCTCATCTCCTATTATATTGTAGTTAGTTCTTGGTGAACAACTCTTCATCACTCTTTTGCAGATCAATGATTGTTTTTATAAGATAAAACAGTATCCCTTGATAAAAGATTGGATTTTCATCACCATATGGATTATTTAAAGTGAGATTTATAAGTGATTGTTATCGAAATGAAGTTGTTTATAAAACACCTTGGAAAACCTAATTGTTTTCAGAACAAAGAAAATCTTTGTAAATTTATTTTTGATTCTTATTTAAGAATTAATCATGAAAATATTTTTATTATAAACATGATGATAAAATTTTGACGAGCAGAGTATTGCATCGTTAATCTTGAAATTGTATATAGTTGCGCGCCTACATACAATTTGGAATGGATCATGCAAGGCTGATTAGTAGTCACCATAAAACTGATTAATAAACACTAAATTTCCTTTGACGATTGTGAAAGATTAAAATTTACGAGATCTGCAAGAAGTGAAAAATAGGGACATAGTGTTAGGGACACCTACATATGTGCCTGTAGCATCTATTCTTCTGAGTCGAATTTACTCATCTGTGGAAATTGTCTTATTTGACAATTGACAATTCTTTCTTGTCCAATTCTCCCATAGTGAGATTCTTAGGAAAAGTATCTAATTACCGAGTGTTGATACCTGACTGGATGTATTGACGTTCTTATCATTTCTTATGATTTGATTTCATTTGAATGACCTGGGTAACGATCCGATGAGCTTTCTAATGCGTACTCAAATTATGAAAACATAGGATATATTCATATTCGTTAAATGTTTTCGTCTGTATCTGATGTAAAATTCTCTCGTGTAGATTATGCGTTGACCTTACTCTTTTAATGGCAGTTGTGTCTCCACATATCCTTGAATTTGTGAAGGATTATGAGTTATTATTAGTCTTTTGAGAAGTTCACATCTTATCAACGGTAATGAAACTGGAAAGTTGATAGTGCCAGTAGAATAGATTGATTGATTATGACATGACGACATTGTCTTAATTGATGGGAACTCGAGTAGAATTCCCCTAAAAGATAAGATGTTGATTATCAAAAGTGACTTAAATAATTCTTGATGGATGACCATATCTTACCTTTAGACTTGAAATTATACCGTGAATGGTTGTGAATTAGTCATAGATATTATAATCTAGAAAGAACTTAAACTAAATTTATTAGAAGATGTTTCCATTATCTAAAACTTTAGGAGATATTTGCTGGTGAATTACCTAGACTTTCGCCATTAAGGCAAGTTGAATATGGTATTGATTATATTCCCGGTGATGCACCTGTGGCAAGTGCATTGTACGTCAGCACCATCTGAATTAAAAAGGAATTACCGTACAACTGAGAGAGTTGTCGGAGAAAGATTTTATTCTACCAAGCTCGTCATCATGAAGAGCTATGGTGTTATTATTTCTTATATTTATAGATTACTGTGAACTGAGTAAATTGACAATCGAAAACGGTATCCATGACTCGAAATGGAAGATTTGTTCGATCATTTACAAGGTTCTAGCGTATGTTTTAAAGATTTGATCCATGGCATGGTTATCATCGACTCCGCGTCCGCGAAAAAGATTATCTATTCCAATCTTACATCCAGAACTTGTAATGAACATTATGAGTTTCACATGATGTCATTTGGATTGACTAATACACATGTAGCATTCATAAATTTGGTGAATCATGTGTGAAGGCTGTAATTTGATAAATTCATGCTCGTGATCATTAAGGACCATTTGTTTGTTTATAAGAATAAGAATGAGTTAATAATTATTTATAGATTGCCCTGAGTCGGCCGAGTAGTGAAAACTTGTACCTTGAATATTTAACATGTGATGAAAGACTTAATCCTTTACATTATTTGACCGTATGATTAATAGAAAACGGAAATATGTTTTGACAAATGTTTTAACAAAGGATTTTTAAGGGATTATTCCCTTATACACAAATCATTTAACTAAACTCCTGTTTAGGGGTAAATGTTCGTGTATACCTCAAGACAACCTAAGAGTGATTAAGGAAAACATTTAAACCATAACTTGAAATTTGAAACGACAATTTTTGCTTTTCAACTAAGAAAATTTTGACCAAAGTGTAAACAAAGAACTTTTCGAACATTTACGAATCTTATTAGTTATTTTCAATAAATCAACGAAAAAATTGTGTTAACTAAATTCAAATTTATTTTGAACATTTTTCTATAATTAAACGAACTGAGAAAATTAAAACTTTCACGTTTACATTTCATATAAATTTAATAATTATTATTAATTTATTTGTAATAATTATCGACACTTTAAAAAAAACGTCGGATTGAGAAAAACTGATAAAAATAATAGTTGAGACGAGACTAAAACTTAGAAAATATGAAGAAAGAATATCTGAGTGAATTGTGGACATGATAATTATATCATCAGGAGAGGTGAATTTAGATATCGACGCATTATGTAAACAGGATAAAGAACCAATTAGGACATGTTCCTTAATAATGAAGGTGCAAAATAAATTCCCGAACAATATAAAAATAAACAATGCTTGTAGGAAGGATAATATAGATAATAAAAAGGGGTTCGCGGCTAATGTGAACCATTAGAATTAAGATGTCGATGACGTTACATATATAAAAGGCCACTTGAGGTTGCCTAAATATGGAGATTTTGAGATTTAGTTATATTGAAATCTTGAAAGTATAAGTATTCTATTCCTGTCATTTCTGATTAAATGTATCATTAGCAGAAGAAGTTATACTGATGGCAAATTATGAAGGCAGACATTGCCTCATACATTGGTAAACGTCTAGCTATCGCAAAGGTCATCATCTGAATTCGATTCGATTTGGGTCATCGTCGACAGACTGACCAAATCTGCTAATATCATTCTTGTTAATGATAGATTCTTGATGAAGAAATTGACTCTTTTGTATTTAAAGGAGTTATGTAAACATGGTGTGCCTGTATCGATCATCTCTATCAAGATCCTCGCTTCGCATCGAATTTCTAGAGATTTGCTCAGAAGTCATTGAGAACGAATCTTGATGAGAGTACTGTACCACCCCAATCGAAGGGGCGAGGTAAAGTAACGATACAAAATACTATAAGTGCTGTTTTATGTTTGAATGATTGACCTTTGGTAATAAACTGTAAAATCGTTTTCCTTTGGAGAGATTATCCTTGATAATTATCGTGTTAGGATCGAGATCGAATCTTGTTAAGATTTATATATTAGAGCATCTGTAAGCAGGAGTTGGGATGAAGACACCCGACATACACCCATTGTGTGTTGGACATGTATTTTAGGTTTAAGGTTTCCTATGATGACGAACCTAACCTTACAAAATACCCGACCCGTGAAACCTAAGTTGATTGTTGAAATTAGGATCTGACTATTGACTGCCGGTAGTGGGCAAGAGGTTATGTGAATATGAAATGTAGATCTTGAAGTGTTAGATGGGTAGCGAAGTTATGCCAAAAATTTTAACCATGGAAAATGAATTGATGATCTGAAAGATCATGGGATATAAGTCCCCGTTGTATGGGACCATTGAGATGATGTAAAAGATTGGTTTGAAAGGCATATAAGCTGGAACTACCCTAGGACTCCAAGAGATGCGTGAATTATGTTTCGTATATCAAACTTGATAAAATATCTATCAAGTGAAAATCTGAATTCTTCTTAATAAAGCTTAGATCGGCGAAAAGTTGCATTCATCAGAAACCCGTGAACATCATGGATAGAGAAAGTAAGTCAACATTTAGCCTGATCTTATTCCCGTAGTTATGTTTGATGAAACTCACATATTGTAATGGATTACACTTGTGAGAAAAGACCGAATGTGGAGGAAATACCCACATGGCTTTAACTCTATAAGAAGCGAGTAGTAAGATGATCTTTGAGGACAAAGATCCTGTTTAGGGGTAAATGCTGTGACAATCCGTCAATTTATGGTTGATATTTTATTCTCAGATATCATTTAAAAACAATATTTTAATGTTATATTATGAACTCACTTATTTTTGAAAAGAAATTTGGATTTACGTCTTGAAGTAGCATCGACTACGTCTAAACCGGAGGATTCTACGTTACGTGCTCACGTTTACATACACCGTTTTGGTGACAGTCCGACATTTCAAAAAATAAATTTATCCGTGAATATTATTTTGGGATTTTAAATTTGAGTTAGTTCATAAACTCACAAATTTACGAGAAGAGATTAGGACTTACGTGAATAATTTAATGTACTTTACGACTAAACCAGAAACCTTAGGATTACGTATTTACGTTTTCGAACTCTGTTTTTGATGAGACAATTTTTGTTAGATTCGTTTTGTGCCGTTGATTCATAATTTATAAAAACGTTTTACGTAAAACGACCCGAGGGCACGCAAATCGAGGAAACTAGAATCGAGGAGTACCCGTAAATAATTGGGGATGAGACAAAACCACTTTTGCCCCACCTCCAATATGGGATGGCAAAACTAGCTACCAACACCCATGAGGTGTCAAAGCTTCACAAGGAAGCTTATACACTTGTAACTAGCTAAACATTTAAGCTAAACTCACAACTACTCCACCTCAAAACCATCTAACCAAACCATTTCTCCAAAATACATACATGCAAACCACTCTCATCCTCCCATTTCTCTCTCAAAAATTCGTCCCATATTCACTAAAACACCACCATTTGATCTTAAATTAACCACAATATCATGTGTTATTCACACATAAGATGAAAACCCATTGAAGACTTGTTGATTTGAGGTGATTCTAACACCTAAAAAGAGGTTTTCTATGGAGTTTTGGGGCTGATTTCTCAAGGAGTTTTAATGAAGAACAAGGGCTGATTTTTGGAGGAATCTACAAATACTTGGTGATCCTAGAAGTGGTGTTGATATCTCATAAGATTGGTTACCCAAAACCATGTCTTGTTCATCCAAAAGCTCATCATTTCAACACTTTGGTGGTATAAAGATTGTTCTCCCCATCCTCTTGTTATTTTGATTATGTAATCATGTATTTTCTTTCTTATTGTATATGTATATGATGAATTTATGATGATAAAAATGTTGTGTGGGGATCAAGTGTTGATAAATATGATTAAAGAGATGAAAAACCATAGGTAACAAGGTTAAAATCTTGCTAAATATGATGGCTGTATAAAAACAGTAAGTAACCAAATGTTAAACTGATAAAATGGCATGGTGGAATCAATTTAAAGTAATTATTAGATGTCATACACATGTGAGAGTTGTCCATGCAATGGAATCATCAAAATGAGTGAGATATGATCAAAACAAGTTTAGAGTACAAATCTGAGTTCACTGTTTTGGACGATTTTTAGAAAATACTTGGAGGCTGATTCAACAGTAGCTATAGTAGAGTTAAATGTAGAACATATCATGTAGTTTATGTCATAAAAATTTGAGCTTCTATCTCCATATAGAACTCTAGATATGTCAGTTTTGGTGAACATGAAAATAAAAATCAGATTTTGGGAAATTAAAGTATAATAGTATTATATAAGCACTCAAATAAAAATAGTATAAAATGTGAATTAAAACCCACTAACTTATATAATACATTTATATAAATATGTATAAGGATACATAAATGGAAATTTTATAAAAATGGTAGTTTGATAAGTTTTATAAGTTATAAAACTATAAACATGATTTTTACGACTTTTTCGGCTATTACCGTAAAAATTAACGTTTTTGTTAAATAAAACTTAGACGGTTGGACCCGTCTAATGTAAACTTTTATAAACTCATATACTGATATATAAACATATATAACAAGTAAAAACCGATAAAACCCGAACTATATACATACGGACATTAACGGGCTAAGTCAACGTTATTGGACTAATAATACAACAAAATGGACTAAAACACTTATAAACTTATTTATTGGGCTTAACCCATTTGGACCCAACATGTAAAGAGTAAATACTGATAATACAAGTATGAAATGGATTAATACAAGTTAATGAACTTATAATAGGCTTATTGGACCTAAAACCCGTAAATAGGTAAAACAAGTAAACTAGTAAGAAGTTACCAATACGTAAACACTAAAATGAGTAAAAGAGAATATGTAAACCCACTTGATCATCATATATATAAAATCATCATATGTATACATAATTGTTATTTTTATAAAAGTCATTGGACATGAGTCTAAGACGAGTATTATTTGTCTAGGTTTCCGTGATTAAAGCACGTGCCGTACGTCCGAATTGCCGATAACCCGCCTTCCCACATCAACGTGAGTTCATAGCCTCGCACTCTTTTAAATGTTTTATGAAATGTTTTAGAAACCCGCGAGGGAGATAACATGTTAGTTTTTATAAAATAGGACACCATTTGTCCCGATTGTTTGTTTATTGATTTGGACCCGAATGATTGTATGACTCGATTGTATGACCCGATGAATGATTAAATGACCCGATAGATGAAATAAAATGGATTATTAAAGTTAGGTTATGTCACTAAAAGTCCCATTAGCATGAATTGTTAACTACCGGGATTTGGTAGACGCTTATGCATATAATAGTACTATTTGGGGACGATCACCCCAGTTCGCGCCTTGACGGTTGGTCCCCGTCGTGCCACATTGATTGGTAAGCGAATTTATGTATGAGAAGATTTCCATAGCGTGACCTTTGTGACGAGACGCTAATATAGATGGGCAAATTGAGTTTCGGGCTAGCTACCCGTTGTTTGGTTTAGTAAGGTAACAATGTCATGCGGCTTATAATAATCCAATTAATGAAACACTACTAGACGCACCGAATTACGATGTATTGCCTGACTAGCAATACGGGGTCATACTATTGATATTATGTTCGTGTTTTGGTTTTATATAACCATATTCATATAACGGTTTTTATTTAATCTATACAAAGTTATAAAACGTATCGTATGATATTTTTACGACATTGGTTCGTATAATGATTTTGAAGGCGAAAGCCTATATTACGATTTTGACAAGGATTTGTATAAAATGATTTTGGCTATTTTATGGCCTACTATATGGATTTATACAAAATGATTTTCGGTAATAATTTTATACCGATGTTATATTGATGGATTTTATTTAAACTCTATGAATTCACTCGGCGTTTTCGCTGACCTTTTCTTTTAACATGTTTTGTCTCAGGTACTTGAAGGTAATTCTCGGGAAGACAACAAGAATTCATGGCCCGCACTTAAACAATAATTTCCATTCAAATTCTTTGTAAAACTTTGTATGAAATGACTATGAATTGGGACCTATGTAACTTTGGTATTTATGAATGGAAATGCTTTATTATTAAACGACGCGATTTTTATGTGTTGTCTATGATGTGAGTAATGTGCTATCCCGTAACACCAACGAGTCTTCCGCTGTATTGAGTTGTATAAATTTGGGGGTGTTACAAAATAAGTATATAAACCTTAATTACCTAAGATAGAAAGTCATTAGGATTAATGACTTAAAAACCCTAACATTTTGAAATCTACATAGAACCACTACCTAGTCTTTTTGGACAACTCTATAAATATTTATAGGAATTCATTAAGGTTATAATATTATATTGATACAATTTACAAGTACCCTAATGCACAAGGTACAAGATTTCAATGCATGGTTTGTAAATTAGGTCAAAATAGGTGAAATCACCCTTTGGACATTTTTACTTGAAATAACTTAGTAAAACCAATGTAGGAACTTCATGAAATAATCTTGGACAATATCTAGGACCTAAATTGAGTTTAAATCTGTAGCGAAAAGAAGGATAATCCCTTTTAATAAGACAACCATAAATCATTAGAAACCCTAACCCGCCTAAGTTTTCTTCCCATTTTCACCTCAAACCTTTGTTAACCTTCAAACCAAGAACCCAGATATCTTAACCACAATGTATATACCCTAACGAAACAATAATCACTCACAAATAACATCCCTAAAATCCTAATCACCAAAATTACAAAGCATAACCTAGAATCCCTTTATTTCAAACCCAGTTTTGTATTTTCCCTTCAAAATTCATTTTCAAACCATTTCCATCCATTCAAAGTTTTAAAACCTTATATTTATAAGTGCTAGGATATTTTATAATGTCTACAAGTAGGTGGGTAATCTCCTTGCTTGCTACACATCACCATTATCATCCTAACCTAGCCGTGTAGCATTTTTGGCCACAAATGGAAGATTGGATCAAACTAGCCTATACACTCAGCACCTAGACTTTCATATACTTACATATCTTCCATTAGTCACTATCCTAACTATCTTACACGTACTAGGCCATAACTTGGAGGCTAAGTTTCCAAAATAGTATAAATAGGGGTGTATAGTCTTTATTCCAACTTGCACCCTGTTTCCTTCGTATCTCCTACCAATTCTTAATATCCACATCTATATACATCATAGGTCATACCCCAAGATCAGAAACCAGGTCAAGAAGGTAGCCATTAAATCTTTTGAATATTTGATAGCAAGTTGGGTTCATAGGAAGCCATTAGGAGCCGTTTTGGAGCTACCTAGGTAATATCTATGTTAACCAAGCTTTGATATTATTATAATGCTTATTTAGACTTTTTATAATTCCAAAATGTTATTAGAAAGATAATCTAAAAGAAACTAAGTCATTTCATCATTGTAAATGAAAGTTATAAGCTAATGTATCTTAAAACCCTAATTTTGTATTTCATAAAAAATAATGAGCAAAAACCTATTTCAAACGCTATAATTCTGTAGAAATATTGTTATTATGATTATAAATGTGTTTTGAAACTTATTTTGAATTTCCTAGATCATTTGATGCGTTTTTGAACTTGTTATGTGATTTTTAAAAGTCTAGGGACTAAAACTGTCATTTTAGAAACTATAAATCTTTCTGAACTAAAAGTGTCATTTTATGAAAATATAAACCATAAGGATCAATGTTGCAGATTTCTGAAACCCTAAGGTTATGTTTTGAAGGTATAAAACATAAATTTTTAAACTATATACTTTGAGGGTTAAAAGTGTAATTATGCTACACTTATAAATTATATGTTAAAAAGGTAATTATTCTTAAATTATAAACTTAAAGGACTATTTCCATCAATTATGAAACTAAAGCATAAAAGATATAAATATAAAAGAACATACTTATATTACTATGTGTCATATTAGTAGGGAACTTTGTACAAAGATGTTCCATCTTGATATTACGTTCTGACTGAGTGGTTGGGTTTACGACTTAAAGTGCCATCACTCCTCAAACGTTTATAGAATGGCTTCTGAGTATAATTGCCCGAACAATGATAAAATATTATCACTTTAAAGTTAAGAAATACATAAATAATACAAAAAGAATATCGAACCATAATCAAAGACTTAATACCATACCAATTATGTTAAAACAGGTTGGTGTGAGACCACGTTCTTGTTTGTTAGCTCAAGTTGATCTGTGTAACATAAACCCGATAAGATTACTAGACATAAGGTGAGTTCATAGCCTCACTAAAGTATACTACTTTCAAATGATTTGAAAACCCATGAGGGGGATATATGCTAAATTAGAATACAAGTATTTTTGGTATGCTTTTCAGATATGATTCATTGAAAGTATGTTTACAGTTGCCTATGAAAGTCCCTTTTTAATTGTGAAAATCTAATCATTTCTCAGAATGAGCGCTAATATCGTAAATAGTATTATTCGAGACTGACATCTCATGTCTGGGCAAGTCGCACTTTCTAGCACCTAAGTGGTCAAACATGCATACTTTATGTTGCTAATAAGGATAGTTTGGGAGGCTTCCTTATAAGGGCAAAGTGTCGGTTTCTATGTCTAGTCTCGGTATCATAAGCTTAGTGCAATTGAATCATTTTATTATTCAAACTTACGAGCAAAGAACAATGTAGCTCAGGAAAATGGATCTTGTATACAAACTGATTTTTAAACCTATGGATTCACTCAACATTCGTGTTGACTTTAAGCATATATCTCAGGTATTAAAATTGATAACATGGAGCAACATACTAATGACGTGGAGAGATATAATCTTGGAAGTTTTTGCCATTCAAACCTATTTTCTAGATCTCGGGAACCTGTTATGTACAATGTATGTACAGTTGTTTTATTAAAAATCTCTGATTTTGAATGACAAATTTATAAAGAATAAATAAACTTTATTTAAACACTCTCGTGAGATGTTTTCTATTACTTTGCTTTCATATCATGAAGTAATACCCCTAAAAATATTATTCCTCTGCGTCAAGGTAAGAATGGGGGTGTTACACGCGCATACCCCATTTGACCATATGTACCATCTCGCCTTTTCCAAGACCAAGACCCGTCTATGTTAACCACTGACCCACTACGGTTTCCTTGTTGCTTTGTGTAACACCCCATTTTTGTAAATGGAATGTCACGCGTGATTATGGCGTGTCATCAAAGCATACAAGGATAAATGTATAAAACATTAAATGACCATAAAGGAAATACCAGAAACAAACATCGGTACCCCAAAGTAAAGCTCATAACACATAAACATAAGTACTGTAAATGAAAAGGACTAAACAATGTCCATAGAAATGAGTATCAAAGTATGAAGAAATGCATAAAGTAATGAAGGCTAGGAAGCTTCCAATCCATATGCACGTACGCTTAAAGTCTACGAGCGTCCCTGAGTACCTGCCGTTTTGGGAACATGAAAGGAAAACGACTGAGCATAACGCTCAGTGCACGGATATACAAGCATAGAATGAATAACATAAGCATAAACAACATATAGCAGCGGAAATGTCTGTGTCCTAGAAAACCTGGTATAACTTAGTAAAACTGGTTTTATAGTCTGAAAAGCCTTATGTTTGTCTTATAAAAACTGTTTAACATGTTTACCATTAGCCAATATAGGTCATGAAATATCAACGTGCATGAATACTTGGAGGGGTGACCTCATCATACAATTAGAGGGGCTGCCTCTAATTAATATAAGTTTGGGTAGGAGGGATCAGCTCCTTGTGAAGGATGCAAGGCACACACCACATTCACCTGAATAAGCTGTAAAAACATGTAACCTAGGATGCACCCATACGCCCCACATGATAATAATAATATGGCCAAAAGCTAAAGGGACGCCACGAGCTATCACTCCGCCATGGTGAAGTCATAACACTGGTGCAACCAGTGTTATGGTTATGGTACCTCCATAACTAGGTGAAACAGGTCATGCATGTATATGGCTTAGGGATTTAATTAAACATAAGCAATCAAAACATATAAAACATATACTGGGGAAAACAGTTGGCTGCATACGGGGAAATCCTAATAAGAAAAGAATGTCCATACTGAAAGGACGGAGAATCCGTACCTTGTGTCCAGTGAATGAAGAAGACAAACAGAAGAGAGTCCTACTTCGATATCACTAATGCTACATAAATAATATACGTGTATAAGTATTATGATTACTGTATGCGTAACTGGTTTTATATCATGTCTTGCTTGTTTTATCTGTTCATGTCATGTTCTACTGATTTTATCATTATGCTGCCTTTATCATGTATTCCGTTTATTCTGATTAAGTATTACTTGTATTCTTGTATTATTATACTTGTTGTGCAATAATAAGTAACTTTCTAAAAATAGTAGGTTTCCTAAAATAAAAAGTTTCCAAAAATAGAAAGTTTCCAAAAATAGATTTGCTGCCTTAATTAAATAAGTTTCTAAAAATAGAAATTTTCCATAAATAGATTACCTGTCTTAATTAAATAAGTTTCTAAAAATAGAAAGTTTCCATAAATAGAAATAAGCTAGATTATTAAGCTAATAATATAAGCTTAAGTTTTACTGATTAATATTCTATGTCATGTGATATATATAGTATAGTTTATTAATTATTACATGTAAATTAAATAAACTATATGTTATAAGATTTAATTAAATATAACATGATTTAATTAAATAAAGTGTAAATAATACTTAGGATAAACATGTATTAATATTTATTATTAATAAAACCTAAGTCATGAAAATTAATTAATTATAAGCCATGTTTTAATAATTAACTAATTACTTTAGTCTAAATTAAATCATAAAATACTTAGGTTAAAACCATGTATTATTTCTAATAATAATTAACCTAAGTCATGTCTAAATTAAATTAATTATAAAGCATAATAAATTAATTTAATTAAACCTTGTAATTATTTAACTTGTTTAAATAATTAACTTGTAAAAATACACCATGAACCGAACCCGTGTTTTAACTCTAAACATGTCGTGAACAGGACCGGTTTAACCCTTAAACCGGCCAAACAAACAATCCCCTTAACAGTGGCAAACCGGCTTGGCCGGTTGCCACTGTTTTCATAAAATAGACACCGGCCTACGCCGGTGGTTCCCTTGGTTCTCGGCTAGCCACCGGCTGGCAAAAGTTCCCAACGGCAGTTAGCCGATGGTTCTCCCTGCTGTCGCGGCTTGGTTCCCCCTGCTTTCTATAATTAGCCACCGGCTTAAGCCGGTAGTGTTTGTTTTGTTTTCCAGCCGAGACCCCAAAGACGACCAAGGCCAACCCTGACATGCGTCGGGGTCCCTTGGTTTGATTGCTGCCGAGCCCAAAAAGCCCACACCGAGACCACTTGGTCTCGGTTGTGGTTACACGAGCCACACCGAGAGCATAGGCTCTCGGTTTGTGTGCGTCGGCCGAACCAAACACCCCTTAAACCCATGTATTTTTAATACCCCATGTTTAGATCTAATTATTTATTAACTTGTTTAATAACTTCATGATTTCATGTGTTTAGATCTAATAAACAAATAAAAAGAAAAGGTTTAAGAGATTACCTATTTGTGAATAACAAGAAGATTAATAACACGAACGATCTAACAAGAAATGGATCAACCAAAATCAACCAACACCTCCCTCTTGGTGTTTATATGCGGCGGCCACAAGGAGAAAAAGAAGGAGAAAATGGTTTTGTGATTTTTCTAAAAACTCTGTATTATGAAAACATGTTTCCTTCTTTTCCTTTTTAGTTAAATTTTCAAGTGGGCTTGGCCCACCTTGTTGTCTATGCCGCAGCTATGAGGGGCCCACAAGGGGAAACCCGTTGTTTTTCCGTGTTCTATTTATTTACGTGTTCTCGTGTCGTGTTTACGTGATTTAATTATTAATCGTTCGTGTCGTAAAATATATTTATTCATAATCGTAATAAATATACGTAAATACATAATATTTGGTTCATGATTATTTACGTTCATGATTTTCATGTTCGTGATTATAATTATTGTGGATAATAGCTATCGTGTCTTAATAGGTAACAAATACTTATCGTGTAATAACACGTACGTAATACTTGAAATTCCTATTCGTGAACGTAAACGTGCTAAATAAAGAAAATTCTAATCATGTACGTACGATCATAAGGGTACTATTCATGGTAAAAGCATGCGGGTTTTACAACTCTTCCCCCCTAAAAAGAATAATTCGTCCCCGAATTATAGATAATGTAAACTGGAAAAGAAGAACATACCCGAATTCAAAATATGAAATGAGGGTAAGAAACCCGGATAAACTCCTCTGTTTCCCAAGTGGCTTCCCGCTCGGTATGATCCCTCCAAAGGATTTTGACGAATGGAATCGTCTTCCTTCTCATGACTCGTTCTTGTCTGTCAAGAACTCGTGGGTTCTTCTATGAAAGTGAGATCTTCACGAATCTATTCCAGTGGATACTGAACCATGTGAAGGGGATGATACTTGTACCCTCTGAGTAAGGACACATGGAAAACATCGTGAACATGAGAAAGCTGCGGAGGTAACGCTAAACGATAAGATACTTCACTGACTCTCTCAATTTCATCAAACGGTCCGATGAATCGAGGACTGAGCTTCCCTTTGATTCCAAAACGTCTAACACCACGCGTCGGCGACACCTTAAGGTAGACGTGATCTCCTACGTTAAAATGTAAGTCCCTACGATCCTTGTCGGCATAACTCTTTTAACGTGACCGTGCTTCTTGCAATTTCTGCTTAGCTACTGCGACCTTCTCGTTGGTCAACTCAATTATTTCTGGTCCTTAGAGTGTTCGCTCACCAACCTAATCCCAGCAGATTGGGGTACGACACTTTCTGCCATACAACATCTCGAACGAAGCACACTTGATACTTGCATGCCAACTGTTGTTGTATGCAAACTCTACCAAACAGATGTAATCGTCCCGATCTCCCGTCCATTACAACACACATGACCTCACGTGTCTTCTAATGTCTGAAACGTTAGCTCCGATTGCCCGTCTGTTTGAGGATGAAAAGCCGTGCTAAGATTAAGTTTTGTACCCCAAGCTTTCTACAGACTTCTCCAAAATCACGAAGTGAAACGAGGATCTCTGTCTGAGACGATGCTGGATGGAGCACCATGAAGTCTCATGATCTCCTTCTTGTAAGTATCGGCGAGTTTACTGACCGAATCTTCCTTGCGAATCGGTAAGAAATGAGCTGACTTGGTAAGTCGATCAACGATTACCCAAATCGCATCGTGCTTCATCTTTGTCTGCGGAAGACCGGTAACAAAATCCATGGTGATCTTGTCCCACTTCCACTCTGGAATATCTAACGGTTGAAGAAGACCGCCAGATCGCTGATGCTCGATCTTAACCTGCTGGCAGGTAAGACATTTGGAGACGTAAGTCGCAACATCCTTTTTCATACCATTCCACCAAAAGTATTGCTTGATATCATGGTACATCTTGGTCGAACCAGGATGAATAGAGAATTGGGAGCTATGAGCCTCAACTAACAATGCTTCCCTGAGTTCTTGATCGTCAGGAACACAAAGTCTCGTGCCCTGCCGTAGGATACCATCTGCGTCTACTCGAAATTCTGTCTGCTTCTCCAAATTCAGAATTATCGCCCAGATTTCACCATCATCCTTCGGAGCTTCCTTGATCCTAGAGAGTAACTCGGGTTCCACTCTAAGATTCGCCCAGTAACCGTGTTGTCCACGTACCATGATCTCCATGTCTAGTCGCTCCAAGTCTCTTATAGTTTCCTCCTTAATTTTAATGCCGTTTATCATTCCAGACTTTCTGCTAAGTGAATCTGCCACTACATTTGCCTTGCCCGGATGATACTGCAGATTAATGTCATAGTCCTTCAACTACTCTAACCATCTCCTCTGTCTCATGTTCAATTCACATTGAGTGAAGATGTACTTCAAGCTCTTGTGGTCCGTGAAAATGTCACACGATTCTCCATACAAGTAGTGCCTTCATATCTTCAATGCAAACACGACTTCTGCGAGTTCCAAGTCATGCGTAGGGTAATTTTCCTCATAAGGCTTAAGTTGTCGTGAAGCGTACGCGATCACTTTCCCATGTTGCATGAGAACACAGCCAAGTCCCTTCCCCGATGCATCACAATAGATCTGAAATCCACTTGTACCAGATGGGAGAGTAAGAATTGGTGCATATACTAACTTCTGCTTTAGGTCTTCAAAGCTCTTCTCTCTTTCTTCAGTCCAGACGAATTTCTCCCCTTTCCGCATCAGTTTGGTCAATGGTAGTGCTAAACGAGAAAAGTTCTCCACCAACCTACGGTAGTAACCAGCTAAGCCTAGGAAACTTCAAACTTCAGTCGCTGATGTCGGTCTTGGCCACTTGGTAATAGCCTCAAGCTTTACTGGATCCATAGCGATTCCTTCTGCTGATACAATGTGACCTAAGAATGCCACCTTGTCTAACCAGAACTCACACTTGGAAAATTTAGCATACACCTACTTTTGGCGAAGAATTTGTAACACTGTACGAAGATGGTCTTCGTGTTCCTCCTTGAACTTAGAGAATATCAGGATGTCGTCAATGAAGACAATGACGAACTTGTCCAGAAATTCATGGAAGATTCTGTTCATCAAATCCATGAACACTGCTGGAGCATTGGTAAGGTCAAATGGCATGACTACATATTCGTAGTGCCCATAGCGTGTACGGAAAGCAGTCTTGGCGATGTCCTGCTCTTTAACCCGTAGCTGATGATAGCCCGACCTTAGATCAATCTTGGAGAAATGTTTGGCCCCTTGGAGTTGGTCAAACAAATCATCTATACGTGGTAGAGGATACCTATTCTTGATGGTAATCTTATTGAGCTCGCGATAGTCTATGCAAAGACGCATATTGTCGTCCTTCTTCTTCACGAATAAGACCGGTGCGCCCCATGGATATGCGCTCGGTGGAATGAAGCCTCGTTCCAGAAGTTCTTGCAATTGATCCTTCAGCTCCTTCAACTCTATGGGAGCCATGCGATAAGGAGCCTTGTAAATCGGCTCAACTCCTGGGATGAGCTTGATATTGAATTCTACTTCACGTGCAGGTGGTATGCCTGGAAGTTCTTCTAGAAATACATCTGGAAATTCTAACACTACCGGCTGATTCAGAATTGATGGGGATTCAGCATCCATGTCATGAACAGTAGCTAGATAGCCCTCGTAACCATGTGAAAGTAATGCACGTGCTTGCAGGGTTGATATGATTTGTACAGACCTTCCGGGTACGAACCCGTTGTGAATGTACTCTGGTGCATTAACATCACCGAAGATGACTCGATATGAATGGCAGTCTATGGTAGCATGATGCTTGGATAGCCAGTCCATGGCCAATATCAGGTCAAAATCATTCATGTCCAGCGGAAGTGCGTCAACAGGACGAATCTTGTCATCAAACTCTACGGGAAGGCTCTTTGTAACACCCCTAAATTTACTCAATTCAATACAGCGGAAGACTCGTTGGTTTTACGGGATAGCACATTACTCACATCATAGACAATGCTTAAAAATCGCGTCGTTTAATAATAAAGCATTTCCATTCATAAATATCTAATTTACATAGGTCCCAAGTCATAGTCATTTCATACAATTTTACAAAAGATTTGAATGGAAATTGTTATTTAAGTGCGGGCCATGAATTCTTGTTGTCTTCCCGAGAATTACCTTCAAGTACCTGAGATAAAACATGTTAAAAGAAAAGGTCAGCGAAAACGCCGAGTGAATTCATAGAGTTTAATAAAACCATCAATATGTCGTCGGTACAAATTATTACCGAAAATCATTTTGTACAAATCTTTGTAATAGGCCATAAAATAGCCAAAGTCATTTTATACAAATCTTTATCAAAATCATAATATAGGCTTTCGCCTTCAAAATCATTATACGAACCATTGTCGTTAAAAATATCATACAATACGTTTTATAACGTTGTATACAGTTGAATAAAAATCGTTATATGAATATGGTTATGTAAAACCAAAACACGAACATAATATCAATAATAAGACCCAGTATTGCTAGTTAGGCAATGTATCGTAATTCGGTGCGTATAGCAGTATTTCGTTAATTGGATTATCATAAGCCGCATGACATTGTTACCTTACTACAACAAACAACGGGTAGCTAGCCCGAAACTCAATTTTTCCATCTAAGTTAGCGTGTCGTCACAATAATCACGCTTGTGTAAATCTTCTCATACATAAATTCGCTTACCAATCAATGTGGCACGACGGGGATCAACCGTCAAGGCGCGAACTGGGGTGATCGTCCCCAAATAGTACTATTATATGCATAAGCGTCTACCAAATCCCGGTAGTTCACAATTCATGCTAATGGGACTTTTAGTGACATAACCTAACTTTAATAATCCATTTCATTTCATCTATCGGGTCATTTAATCATTCATCAGGTCATACAATCATTCGGGTCCAAATCAATAAACAAACAATAGGGACAACTAGTGTCCTATTTCATAAAAACTAACATGTTATCTCCCTCGCGGGTTTATAAAACATCTCATAAAAACATTTAAAAGAGTGTGAGGCTATGAACTCACGTTGATGTGGGAAAGCGGGTTATCGGCAATTCGGATGTACGGTACGTGCTTCAATCACGGAAACCTAGACAAATAATACTCGTCTTAGACTTTTGTCCAA
Organism: Glebionis coronaria; assembly: GCA_025667525.1. Taxonomy (NCBI): domain Eukaryota; kingdom Viridiplantae; phylum Streptophyta; class Magnoliopsida; order Asterales; family Asteraceae; genus Glebionis; species Glebionis coronaria. Next base: position 51,500,913 of record CM046879.1, on the reverse strand, counting down.
TGACTTTATAAAAATAACAATTATGTATACATATAAAGATTTTATACATATGATGATGATCAAGTGGGTTTATATATTCTCATTCACTTATTTTTGTGTTATGTGTTGACAACTTTTATATTAGTTAACTAGTTTTACCTATTTACATGTTTTAGGTCCAATAAGCCTATTATAAGTTCTTTAACTTGTATTAATCCATTTTATACTTGTATTATCAGTATTTATACTTTACATGTTGGGCCCAAATGGGTTAAGCCCAATAAGTAATTTTTATAAGTGTTTAACTTATTTAGTTAAATTATTAGTCCAAATATGCTAAGTTAGCTCGTTAATGTCCGTATGTCATATAGTTTGGGTTTTATCGGTTTTTACTTGTATTAGGTACTTATATATCAGTATATGACTTTTAAAAACTTTACATTAGACGGGTTTGATCGTCTAAGTTTTAATTGGCGAAAAACGTTAATTTTACGGTAATAGCCGAAAAAGTCGTAAAAATCATGTTTATAGTTTTTATACTTATAAATCTTATTCAACTACCATTTTTATAAAGTGTCTAATTTATTTAACCTTATACATATTCATATAAATGAAATTCATAAGTTAGTGGGTTTTAATTTCACATTTTATACTATATTATTTGAGTGCTTATATAATAGTATTAAACATTAATTCTTCAAAATATGATTTTTAGTTTCATCTTCACAATTTTTATCATATATAGAGTTCTACAATGAGTTAGAAGCTCATTTTTGGATGGCATGAACTTCATATTATGTGCTACAAATAAGTTAGTTATAGCTACTGCTCATTCTATGTTTAACTATCCTTAACAGTCCCTACAAAACAGACTATTCAGATTAGCACACTCATCTTGTTTTGATCATATCTCACTCATTTTGATGATTCCATTGCATGGCCAACTGTCACATGTGTATGACATCTAATACTTACTGTAAATTGATTCCACCATGCCATTTTATCAGTTTATCATTTGGTAACTTACTGTTTTTATACAGCCATCATATTTAGCAAGATTTTAACCTTGTTACCTATGGTTTCCCATCTTTTTACTCATGTTTATCAAATCTATCAACACCAAATCCCCACATAATATTTTTAATCATCATTCATCATCATATAAATATACATAAATAAAGAAAATACAAGATTACATAATCAAAATAACAAGAGGATAGGAAGAATAATCTCTATACCACCATTAGTGATGAAAAGATGAGGTTTTTGATGAACAAGACTTGTTTTTGGGTAACCAATCTTATGAGATATCAACACCACTTCTTGGATCACCAAGTATTTGTAGATTCCTCCAAAAATCATCCCTTGTTCTTCATGAAAACTCCTAGAGAAATCAGCCCCAAACTCCCTTGAAAACTCCTTTTTACATGTTAAGATCACCTCCAATCTTCATAACTTCAATGGGTTTTCATCATATGTAAATTATACATATGATTACATGGTTAAATTTGATCCAATGAGGGTTGTTTTGGGTGAATATGGGACGGAATAGAGAGAGTGGGGGAGGAGAGTATGAGTGGTTTGCATGAGATGGGATGTGAGAAATGGTTTAGGAAAAGTGGTTTCAAGGAATTAAAAGACAAGTGGTAAACTTCTTTAGGAAGTTTTGACACATATAGTGTGTGTTGTAGCTTATTTAGATGCCACATGTATGGGGGTGGGCAAGTGTAAACTTGTCCCATCCCCATTAATTTACGGGTACTCCTCGATTCTAGTTTCCTCGATTTGCGTGCCCTCGGATCGTTTTACGAAAAACGTTTTTATAAATTATGAATCAACGGCACAAAACGAATCTAATAAAAATTGTCTCATCAAAAACGGAGTTCGAAAACGTAAATACGTAATCCTAAGGTTTCCGGTTTAGTCGTATAGGACATTAAATTATAATCGTAAGTCCTAATCTCTTCTCTTAAATTTGTGTGTTTATGAACCAACACAAATTTAAAATTCCATAATAATATTCACGGATAAATTTATTTCCTGAAATGTCGGACTGTCACCAAAAATGGTGTATGTAAACGTGAGCACGTAACGTTGAATCCTCCTGTTTAGACGTAGTCGATGCTACTTCAAGACGTAAATCCAAATTTCTTCCCAAAAATAAGTGAGTTCATAATATAACTTTAAAATAATATTCTTACATAATACTGGAGAATAAAATATCAACCATAAATTGACGGATTGTCACAGCATTTACCCCTAAACAGGATCTTTGTCCTCAAAGATCATCTTACCTTACTACTCGCTTCTTATAGAGTTAAATCCATGTGGGTATTTCCTCCACATTCGGTCTTTCTCACAAGTGTAATCCATTACAATACGCGATTTTCATCAAACATAACTACGGGAATAAGATCAGGCTAAATGTTGACTTACTTTCTCTATCCATGATGTTCACGGGTTTTTGATAAATGCAATTTTTCGCCGATCTAAACTTTACTAAGAAACAATCAGACTTTCACTTGATAGACATTTTATCAAGTTCGATATACGAAACATAATTCACGCAGCTCTTGAAGTCCTAGGGTAGATCCAGCTTATATGCCTTTCAAACCAATCTTTTACATCATCTCAATGGTCCCATACAACGGGGACTTATATCCCATGATCTTTCAGATCATCAATTCATTTTTCCATGGTTAAAATTTTTGGCATAACTTCGCTACCCATCTGGCACTTCAAGATCTACATTTCATATTCACATAGCCTCCTGCCCACTACCGGCAGTCAATAATCAGATCCTAATTTCAACAATCATTTCAGGTCTCGCGGGTAAGGTTAGGTTCACCATCATAGGAAACCTTAAAAGACATGTCCAACTCACAATGGGTGTATGTCGGGTGTCTTCATCCCAACTCCCGCTTACAGATGCTCTAATATATATCCTCACAAGATTCGATCTTGATCCTAATACGATAATTATCAAGGATAATCTCTCCAAAGAAAAACGATTTTACAGTTTATTACCAAAGGTCAATCATTCAAACATAGAACATCACTTATAGTATTTTGTATCGTTACTTTACCTCGTCCTTCGATTGGGGTGGTACAAAGTACTCTCATCAAGATTCGTTCTCAATGACTTCTGAGCCAACCTCTAGAAATTCGATTGGAAGCGAGGATCTTGATAGAGATGATCGATACATGCACACCATGTTTACACAACTCCTTTGAATACAAAAGAGTCAATTTCTTCATCAAGAATCTATCATTAACAGGAATGATATTAGCAGATTTGATCAGTCTGTCGACGATGACCCAAATCGAATCAAATTCAGATGATGACCTTTGCAATAGCTAGACGTTTACTAATGTATGAGGCGGTGTCTGCCTTCATAATTTTCCATCAGTACAACTTCTTCAGATAAAAATACATTAAATCATAAATGTCATGAATAAAATACTTATACTTACAAGATTCCAACATAACTATATCTCACAATCCTCCATATTTAGACAATCACAAGTGGCCTTTAAAACATTTAACGCCATCGGCTCTTAGTACTAATGGTTCACATTAACCGCGAACCCCTTTTTATTATCTATATTATCCTTTTTTTACAATCATCAACTATTTTTAAATTGTTCGGCAATTTATTTTGCACAGTCATTACTAAGGAATAAATCCTAATTGATTCTTTATCCTTTTTACATAATGCGTCAGTATGTACATTCATCTTTCCTGATGAAATAATTATCATGTCCACAATTTACTCATAAATTCTTTCTTCATATTTTCTATGTTTTAGTTTTGTCTCAACTATCATTTTTATTAGTTTTGCTCAATCCGACGTTTAAAGCGTCGATAAATATTACAAGTAATTAAATAATAAATGTTTAATTTTTATGAAACGTAAACGTAAAAATTATTAAATTTCTTAGTTCGACCAATTATAAAAATGTTCAAAATAAATTTGAATTTAATTAACAAGATTTTTGTTGATTTATCGAAAATAATTAATAAGATTCGTAAATGTTCGAAAAATTCTTTGTTTATACTTTGGTCGAAATTTTCTTAGTTGAAAAGCAACAATTGTCGTTTCAAATTCAAGTCAAGGTTTAAATGGTTTCCTCAATCCCTCTTAGGTTGTCTTGAGGTATACACAAACATTTACCCCTAAACAGGAGTTTAGTTAAATGATTTGTGTATAAGGGAATAATTTCTTAAAAATCCCTTGATAAATTATTTGTCAAAACATATTTCCACTTTCTTTTTGGTAAAACCCAAAATATTAAATGGCTCAAATTATTGAAGACTCAATATATTCCATTTTCCATTAATCACACGATCAAATAATGTAAAGGGTTAAGCCTTAAATTACATGTTAAATATTCAAGGTACAGGTTTTCATTGTTCGGCCAATTCAGGGCAATCTATAAATAATTATTAACTCCTTCTTATTCTTATAAACAAACAAATGGTCCTTAATGATCACAAGCATGAATTTATCAAATTACAGCCTACACACATGATTCACCAAATTTATGGATGCTACATGTGCATTGGTCAATCCAAACAACATAACATGAAATTCATAATGTTCATGACGAGTTCTGAATGTAATGATTGGAAATGATAATCTTTTTCGCGGACGCGAAATTGATGATTACCATGTCGTGGATCATATCTTTGAATATACGCTAGAACCTGGTAAATGATCGAACAAATCTATCATCTTGGGTAGTGGATATAGATTTTTTTTCGTCAATTTTACCTAGTTCACGGTAATCAATAAATATAAGGAATGATAACACCATAGCTCTTCATGATGACGAGCTTGATAGAATAAAAGCTTTCTCCAACAACTCTCTCAGTTGTACGATAATTCGTTTAATTCAGATGGTGCTGACGTACAGTGCACAAGCCACAGGTGCAGCACCGGGAATATAATCAATACCAAATTCAACTTGCCTTAATGGCGAAAGTATAGGTTATTCACCAGCAAATACCTCCTAAAGTTTCAGATAACATAAACATCTTTTAATACATTTATTTTAAGTTCTTTCTAGATTATAATATCTATGACTAATTCACAACCATTCATGGTATAATTTCAAGTCTAAATGCAGGATATGGTCATCCATCAAGAATTATATAGATCACTTTTGATAATCAACATCTTATCTTTTAGGGGAATTCTACTCGAGTTCCCATCAATTAAGACAATGTCGTCATGTCATAATTAATCAATCCATTCTATTGGTACTATCAACTTTCCAGTTTCATTACCGGTGATAAGATGTGAACTTCTCAAAAGACTAATAATAACTTATAATCCTTCACAAGTTCAAGGATATATGGAGACACAACTACCATTAGAAGAGTAAGGTCAACGCATATTCTACGCGAGAGAATTTTAAATCGGATACAGACGAAAACATTTAACGAATATGAATATATCCCATGTTTTCATAATTTGAGTACGCATTCGAAAGCTCCTCGGATCGTTACCCAGGTCATTCAAAGGAAATCTAATCAAAAGAAATGATAGGAACGTCGATACACCCAGTCGGGTATTCACACTCGGTAATCAGATACTTTTCCTAAGAATCTCACCACATGAGAATTAGACAAGAAAGGGTTGTCAATTGTCAAATAAGACAATATCCACAAATGAGTAAATTCGACTCAGAAGAATAATTGGTACGGGCACATATGTAGGTGTCCCTAACAATATGTCCCTATTTTGCACTTCTTGCAGATCTCATAAATTTTATTCTTTTCATAACTTCAAAGAAAATTTAGTGTTTATTAATAATTTCATGGTGACTACTAATCAGCCTTGCATGGTCCATTCCAAATTGTATGTAGGCAAGCAACTATATACAATTTCAAGATTAACGATGCAATACTCAGTTCGTCAAAATTTTATCATCATGTTTATAATAAAAACATTTTCATGCTTAATTCTTAAATAAGAATCAAAATAAATTTACAAAGATTTTCTTTGTTATGAAAAAAATTAAGTTTCCAAGGTTTATAAACAACTTCATTTCGATAACAATCACTTATAAATCTCACTTTAAATAATCCTTATAGTGATGAAAATTCAATTTTTCTTAAGGGATATTGTTTTATCTTATAAAAACAATCAGTGATCTGCAAAAGAGTGATGAAGAGTTGTTTACCAAGAACTAACTACAATATAATAGGAAATGAGCTTAGCCAATTAATCATGAGGTTCATGACCTCGATGACACTCAAAAAGAATAATCCACCACGTAACTCAATTCGATATGAGTACTTGTTCAATGGTTGCATCACTAATGTGAACATTAGGAACAAGCAAGAAAAGATAGATAACATCAATACATGTAGAATATAGCAATCAAATGTAGTCTTTTCATTAATCACAAACAAGTCAAAATTGTACCGTAACACATTACGTGTCACTATGTCATACAATTCCAAGAACTCATCCTACCAACTGATGTCTCAGTTAAGTTAGGGATTTTTAAAAGATACCACAATGAATACTAATCTACAAGAGTCATTAGGTGTCCCACCTGTCCCGGAAGATCCATCGGTCCCAATTTAGAAGAAGATTTCTTCAATTTATTTATTGGACACTGGGCATACTCGTTAGTGGACAATGGCCTAGGAACAACCCTTAACACGAATCAACAATCATTTAAAACCTTATAATTCAATCACAGGAATTAACGACTTCCTCTTATCAATCTCATATTCCATACAAGTTAAATTTTTACTTTATTCAAGTTTCAATCAACTTATACTCAATGCAATATCCTACCTCATTCTGCAATACTTTCATCCTTATTCTTAGACCTTCAAAGTGCAATAAAAGCTCGATATGAACAACACTTAATTTCCAATCCTATAGCTCCTTCATCAATAGTTATCAAATGAGTCACTAGTATGAAATGAGTCTCACATTCAATTAGACTTCTCGGAAAGGTACTAGTGGCATGAGGCTTTTGGGTAATTGTTCCAATGACAGCCTCAAGTGCAACATTCACCCTTTCGATTTCAATTTAAGAATTGGATGACAACGAATCAGATGACATCTTTCTAGGTGGTAACGTTTAGTCAAACTTCACTCTATAAGGAAAGATCGTCATGACATTGATATCAGTTTTAATCTCGCCAATTCTTCTTCAATATCACAATCAACTAATATCTACATTTCTACGAATATCAACCATTTTGTTGGGATCATAAATATCCACAACTTTGTTTAGATCTAGAATAGCTAGAATTCCTACAGAAATAGCTTCGATTGATTTACTAGGAGAGTTAGGGTTTCTTGTGGCAATCTACGTCGTATAAATACCTCGTATAAATATTAAAATGATCATCAAACAATCATGTAATCAAATTACATCATATGTATATATATAATCCAAGTTATATATATATATATATATATATATATATATATATATATATATATATATATATATATATATATATATATATATATATATATATATATATATATATATATATATATTAAAATAACACTTCTCAGTCTGGCCTTGTTGGTAACTCGGGAATTCTTCGGCACCGTTATAGTCAAAAGATTTTTAGACATTTTTAGAAGAATGTTTATAGTTAAAAGATTTTGAAATGTTTTATTCAAAACCTTGGTTTTAAAAATCTTTCGTTCTCTATAACGAGAGCTCTGGTACCAAACTGTAACACCCCTAAATTTACTCAATTCAATACAGCGGAAGACTCGTTGGTGTTACGGGATAGCACATTACTCACATCATAGACAACGCTTAAAAATCGCGTCGTTTAATAATAAAGCATTTCCATTCATCAATATCAAATTTACATAGGTCCCAAGTCATAGTTATTTCATACAATTTTACAAAAGATTTGAATGGAAATTGTTATTTAAGTGCGGGCCATGAATTCTTGTTGTCTTCCCGAGAATTACCTTCAAGTACCTGAGATAAAACATGTTAAAAGAAAAGGTCAGCGAAAACGCCGAGTGAATTCATAGAGTTTAATAAAACCATCAATATGTCGTCGGTATAAAATTATTACCGAAAATCATTTTGTACAAATCTTTGTAATAGGCCATAAAATAGCCAAAGTCATTTTATACAAATCTTTATCAAAATCATAATATAGGCTTTCGCCTTCAAAATCATTATACGAACCATTGTTGTTAAAAACATCATACAATACGTTTTATAACGTTGTATAGAGTTGAATAAAAATTGTTATATGAATATGGTTATGTAAAACCAAAACACGAACATAATATCAATAATAAGACCCAGTATTGCTAGTCAGGCAATGTATCGTAATTCGGTGCGTATAGCAGTATTTCGTTAATTAGATTATTATAAGCCGCATGACATTGTTACCTTACTACAACAAACAACGGGTAGCTAGCCCGAAACTCAATTTTCACATCTAAGTTAGTGTGTCGTCACAATAATCACACTTGTGTAAATCTTCTAATACATAAATTCGCTTACCAATCAATGTGGCACGACGGGGATCAACCGTCAAGGCGCGAACTGGGGTGATCGTCCCTAAATAGTACTATTATATGCATAAGCGTCTACCAAATCCCGGTAGTTCACAATTCATGCTAATAGGACTTTTAGTGACATAACCTAACTTTAATAATCCATTTCATTTCATCTATCGGGTCATTTAATCATTCATCGGGTCATACAATCATTCGGGTCCAAATCAATAAACAAACAATAGGGACAACTAGTGTCCTATTTCATAAAAACTAACATGTTATCTCCCTCGCGGGTTTATAAAACATCTCATAAAAACATTTAAAAGAGTGCAAGGTTATGAACTCACGTTGATGTGGGAAAGCGGGTTATCGGCAATTCGGATGTACGGTACGTGCTTCAATCACGGAAACCTAGACAAATAATACTCGTCTTAGACTTTTGTCCAATGACTTTATAAAAATAACAATTATGTATACATATAACGATTTTATACATATGATGATGATCAAGTGGGTTTATATATTCTCATTCACTTATTTTTGTGTTATGTGTTGACAACTTTTATATTAGTTTACTAGTTTTACCTATTTACATGTTTTAGGTCCAATAAGCCTATTATAAGTTCTTTAACTTGTATTAATCCATTTTATACTTGTATTATCAGTATTTATACTTTACATGTTGGGCCCAAATGGGTTAAGCCCAATAAGTAATTTTTATAAGTGTTTAACTTATTTAGTTAAATTATTAGTCCAAATATGCTAACTTAGCTCGTTAATGTCCGTATGTCATATAGTTCGGGTTTTATCGGTTTTTACTTGTATTAGGTACTTATATATCAGTATATGACTTTTAAAAACTTTACATTAGACGGGTTTGATCGTCTAAGTTTTAATTGGCGAAAAACGTTAATTTTACGGTAATAGCCGAAAAAGTCGTAAAAATCATGTTTATAGTTTTTATACTTATAAATCTTATTCAACTACCATTTTTATAAAGTGTCCATTTTATTTAACCTTATACATATTTATATAAATGAAATTCATAAGTTAGTGGGTTTTAATTTCACATTTTATACTATATTATTTGAGTGCTTATTGTTGGAAATACGTTTTACGTATTAAGAAGGATCGGTCACTCCAACGATAGTCCATGTAATAGCTCGTAGTTTAGTTAATATTCTTTATTTATCAAACAAGTCCAAGCCTAGCCTACAACATGTGTAGGCCGGCCCAAACGTGTAAGCCCAAGCCCATTACAAGGCTTGGGTATATAAACCCTCTCCTTTGATGGAGAAGGTGTGTGGTTAATCATTTTTCACATAGTTCTCTTAAGTTTCTCTCTCTAGAATTGTGTGTAATCCACCATCTCTCTATCTCTTTCTCTCTCTAAAACATAAGCAAGATTTACAATCCTACAAATGGTATCAAGAGCCATGGGATGATTGTATTGTTCATGTGTTTGTGTTCTTGATTCATACGCCATTTTTGATCCATTTTCACACGTCCAAATTTTTTTTTTTGTGTTTTGATGGTTTTTTCTTGATACAAATCTTCTACATAGTTGTGGTAGGGATTTGGTATAGTTATTTTGGCTAAAAACACAAAATTTTTGGGTGTTTTGATCATTTTTTGGCTTAAAATCACGAATTGGTTGAGTTTTGTCCGAGAAAAGTGGGAATTATTCCGATCAGGTCATCGGAAAAGGGGTTTATAGTACATTCCGATCTGTGTAATCGGAATAGGGTTTAGGTATTCCGATCACATCATTCCGATTGGTATTCAGATTGGTATTCCGATCACGGCATTCTGATTGGTATTCAGATTTGGTATTCCGATCACAGCATTCCGATTGGTATTCATATTGGTATTCAGATTTGGTATTCCGATCACGACATTCCGATTGGTATTCAGATTGGTATTCAGATTTGGTATTCCGATCACAGCATTCCGATTGGTATTCAGATTGGTACTCCGATCACGGCATTCCGATTGGTATTCAGATTTGTATTCAGTTTAGGTACATTCGTGTGTAATTTTGACTTGGAATTTTTGGTTTATTGAGAACATATTTTAGGGGATTTTAACATTGTTTCTCGACTTCAACTCACAACAACAAACACATTTACTTTCTTTCATTGATCGATCAACGTTTGTAAATCTTAACTTATTGAAATGGACTACACATCTCTTACGGATAAGTCCATCCTCTCGGGTACGGATAATCGTCCACCAATGTTGGTGAAGACTATGTATGAGGAATGGGCTTCTCGAACGGAACTTTATATGTTGAACAAAGAGAATGGACATCCATTTGGGCATCGGTGCTCAATGGACCATTAGATTATGGTACAGTGACGGAAGGTACAACTACTCGTCCTCTCACAACGGGTGAATTGACTGGAGATATGAAGATTCAAGACAAATGTGATAAGTATGCTACAAACATCATTCTCCAAGCCCTTCCTCCAGATGTCTACAAAATCGTCAGCAAACATAAAGTTGCCAAAGAGTTATGGGATAGAATTCGTGTTCTCATGCAAGGCACCTCGTTAACTAAACAAGAACGAGAGTGTAAGCTTTATGATACTTTTGATAAGTTTGCCTATGTGCCAGGGGAGACTCTCAATGATTACTATCTGAGATTTACCCTATTGTTGAATGAGCTCAATATCTATGGCATGACAATTCCTACCTTTCAATTGAACACCATGTATTTGAACACTCTTCCTTCAGAATGGAAAAAATACGTGACGGATGTTAAATTGGCTAAGGACTTGCATAACACCAATGTGGATCAACTTCAAGCTTTTCTTCAACAACACGAATGTCATGTGATCGAGGCTCGGTTGTCTACACCTCAAGTTCATGATCCACTTGCCATGTATGCTTCTCAACAAAACATGGCTTATACTTATCAACAACCATCATACTTGCAGCAGCCACCACCACACATCTATCAGCAACCATCTTATCAACCACCAATGATGCCACAACAAGAATATCAACAAAGTGTTCATCAACAATCTTTTCCACATCAACCACAATATCAGACATCACAATCACAAGCCAACACTTCTCCAATGGGCTACACCCCTCAGCAAGGATATTTTCCAATTGAAGCACAACCAGCACAAGCTTTCTACTCTAATGAACTTCCACCAATCCAAGCACCGGTATTTACTCCAAATGATACGCCAGCTGATGTTCTAAACCATCTCACAGCCTACTTGTCAAAACTTGTTGCAACTAGAGGATTTCCACCAACAAACAATCAGCTCCGCACCTCCTCAAATCCTCGACAACAAGCTACTGTTCAAGATGGTCAAGTAACAATGCAACCTATTCAGGGAAGGCAAAATTCATATGGACATCCTACAAGGACTGGGAACAATCAAGCTGTGAATTCTCAAGCTAGTGGAAATGGAAGTCCCATTGGTCCTAAAAAGGTTGTGACTTGCTACAATTGCCGAGGACAAGGTCATATGGCTAGGGAATGCACTCAGTCGAAAAGAAGGAGGGATGATGCATGGTTTCGTGAGAAGATGTATTTGGTTGATGCTCAGTCTAAGGGGAAGATTTTGGATTCAGAGGAGTTGGAATTTCTTGCAGACCCAGGGGCAGCAGATACTGAAGGCATTGCAGTCGTTTCTACTTCTAATGCAGCTTATCAAGCAGACGATCTTGATGCATACGATTCGGATTGTGATGACATTCACTCTGCCCAAGCTGCTCTCGTTGCTAATCTCTCTCACTACGGTTCTGATGTCATTAGTGAGGTACCAACCACATCTAATAATATTGATGATAACCAACATCAAGTTGGGCATGAAAATGACAACCTCGAACAGCATTCGGGGACTAGTAACTCAAATGATGTGGTACCCAATCCTACACATTTGAGTGAACCTCAACCAAATGCTACGACGGGTATGAAATCTTATGCTCCACATGATTTGGTCATGGTGCCTAAACATATTATTGATCAAATGCATATGGCCCTCAGACAATCCGTAGATACCAATTCCACCCTAACTGCTGAGCTTGCGTTGCATAAAGAAAAGGTCAAAACTTTTGAAATGGTCCCTCAAGCAGAGAAAATAACATGTTCTGAATTTGACCAATTTCGTTTTGAAAAGATTGAACACTTGAAAGAAATAGAATCATTAAAAGCTAATCTTTCTAATGAATTAAAAGAAAAGGAGTCGGTTGTCAATGATTTTCAGAAACTTAAAATGGATTTTGAAACTCTCGAGTCTAAAAAGGTTGAATCATAAATTAATGCTACCAAACTTCTTAAATTCAAAGAACAACAGCTTTTAAAACAATACGCTTCCACAGAAAAGGTTCATCTTTTAACTAAATCATTTCAAGAATTCGAACTTAAGCGTCTTCAAGATTTACCACCTAATCCCGATTATGCAAAACAAGCTCAGGAATACATTCCCGGCCTCTATGATATGACCATAATTGGAAAATCGAAAGAAGCACCTTTTGTTCGTAGTACTGAGGAGACACAATCACTTGGGGATGAAACTCATTCTAAAATGCTTTCAAAATTCCATACAATTGATTATGATCAACATAACAAAGATCAATTTTCGAAAAAGACACGCATTAGCTTACAAAAGGAATTAGCAGAATTAACAGTTCTTGTGCCCCAAAGTTTGTCAAATGAAAACCTTCTTAGTACGTCTCCTACACTCGTCAAAAAGGATTTAACGAAGTTAATTCCACCGGTAAGTAAGGCGTCCGTTAACTTAAATACGGTTCACCAACACTTGGCCGATTTTGACAAGGTCATTTTGGAACGTACGACGGCCACGACCATAACGGAAGGTGAATGGAACTTTGAGCACACTAGAGCTGCGTTTCGAGATGAAATTGTTCCGTTTGTAAAGAATGTTAAAGCTTGTCTTCGTAATATTGATCAAGATTTTTTTTTGGAAATAGAAGAAGTTAGACGTGTTTTCAATGAAATGGAAGATGCTTATGAAAACAGTTTACTTGAAATAGAACGGGTTTCACGCCATAATGATCTGCTTCTGAATCAAGTGATGTCTCATGATATACTTTTTGTCTGTGTGAATACAAGTGTTGATAATGACTCTATTGTGCATAATGTTGAATCTGTGGATAATGTGGTAGATAGTACTTGTCACGAATCTGACGCTGAATTTTTAAAGCTTCAAGATTCATATTTTTCGCTTTCAAAACATTTTGATGAGATTCAAACACATTGTATTTCGCTTGAATGCAAGCAACAATTTATTCAAGAAATCTTTGAAACGTCATTCGAAGGTGTTAATATCGATGATGCAAATTTTGAAAAGAATTTTCGATTGAATTTACAATCAAAACAGCGTCAGCCAAGTGACAAAGTTGCTAACTCTTTGCCGATAGACATAGAGAAATCTAAGGAGCTTAACTGTGTGAACGTACTTGAGGCCGCTGAGAATTTTAAACTTGATCTAGATAATCGAGTTTCCAAGATTTTGTCCAAAGTTGATAACTTAAAACAGAAAAATACACGACTCTTCGATTCAGTAAAGCCCGCATGTGTTGATACCACTGCACAGAACCAATCATTGATTGAACAATTGAATCGAAAGTCGGTGGAAATATCTGATTTGAGGGAACAAATTTGAGATAAGAATCTGGTCTTGGCTGAGTTAAAGGAAACACTTCGAACTCTAAAAGGTAAGAATGTTGTGGATAACGCAGCCACAATCTCAGCATCGTCCTCTAGTGCAATCAAAAGGAACCTTATAGCCGTCACACCACTTAACAAGGGCCCTAGGACTAAACCATCTCAAACTTTGGTCAATAAAGATAAGGCGGAATCAAAACCAGCTTCTAATATTCCCGTGTTGCCTTCTACAGGAGTAAGCACCACTACTAAGGCTCAAAGATCTAAGCTTAAGAGAAACAAGAAGAATGATAGGATCTTTCCCCCATCTAGTAGTCAAGTGAAGAAGAAAGTAGAAGCCCATCCTAGGAATGTTATTTCTGTTTTGAATAAAAGGAATCATGTAGCTAAACCTAAAGGCTCTGCGGTTGTGCAGCGTTCTAAGCCTACTGTGAATTCTAATTTAAAATGTTGGAATTTCAATGAATGTATGTTTTCTAGTCGTCATGATTCTTGCCTTATTGACCATGTGAATGAGATGTATGCCCGGAAAAATGGATTAGAATGGAAACCGACTGGGAAAGTGTTAACCCAAGTTGGCTGGACGTGGCGCCCCACTGGTAGAACTTTCACTATAGTAGGAAATATGTGCCCTTTGACTAGGATCACTCCCACTACAGCGAATAAAGCGTGCCCTTTAACTAGGAGTACCAAGGCTACCAAAACACAAGCGTGTCCTTTAACTAGGAACACCGACACTACTGTAGGAACAAAGTGCCCTTTAAATAGGTCTACTCCCACTGTAGTGCACGCGAATAATCCAAAACCTAAGAAAGTTGGAACAGTAAAACCTGTTAGTGCTAAAACTCACATTAGAAAACGCAGGAAATCTAAGGGTCTAAAAAATGTTAGCAATTCTGATAATTCTATATCTGTATCTGCTAACACTCCGGAACCAATAGTTTCCAATGCATTGTCTACTGTTATTGAAAACAGGTGGTCCAAATTGTTCTCTGGTATTTGGACTCTGGTTGCTCCAAGCATATGACCGGAGATCGCTCTCACCTCAGAAATTTCGTCAGCAAGTTTCTTGGTACGGTTCGATTTGGAAATGATCATATTGCAAAGATAATGGGTTATGGTGAATATCATATTGGGAATGTTATAATTTCAAGAGTGTAATACGTGGAAGGTCTCGGTCACAACTTATTTTCTGTGGGACAATTTTGTGATGCAAACCTAGAAGTTGCTTTTCGAGAGCATACCTGCTTCATTCGTAATTTGGAAGGGTTGATTTATTGAAAGGTACTCGAGGGAATAATTTGTATACTTTGTCTCTACAAGACATGATGGCCGCTTCTCCCGTATGTCTTCTCTCCAAAGCATCAAAGACTAAGTCATGGTTATGGCATCAACGGTTATCTCATCTTAACTTTGACGCTATTAATCACTTGGCGAAAAACGAACTTGTTCGTGGTCTTCCTAAACTATCATTTCACAAGGATCATTTGTGTTCCGCGTGTACAATGGGGAAAAGCACTAAGAAGTCTTACAAACCCAAGACTGAAGACACCAACCAAGAGAAACCTTATATGTTGCATATGGATCTTTTTGGGCCAATGCGTGTTGAAAGTCTTAGTGGCAAAAAGTACATCCTCGTCATTGTCGATGATTACTCTCGGTTTACGTGGGTGAAATTTCTTAAAGCAAAAAATGAGGCACCTAAATTCATCATCAAATTTCTCAAGATGATTCAAGTGCGTCTCAACACTACTGTCCGACGCATTCGTACAAATAATGGAACCGAATTTGTGAATCAAATTTTGTGTGATTATTATGAAGAAGTTGGCATATCTCATGAAACATCCGTTGCACGCACTCCACAACAAAACGGTGTCGTTGAAAGGCGAAATCGCACACTTATGGAAGTTGCTCGAACGATGTTAATTTACGCAAAGGCTCCATTGTTTTTATGGGAAGAAGCAGTATCTACAGCAGTGTACACCCAAAACCGGTCACTAATTCATAAACGCCATGGCAAAACACCTTATGAGCTTCTCCATGGAAAAGTACCAGATTTATCATATCTTCATGTATTTGGTTCTCTTTGCTATCCAAACAATGATGGTGACAATTTGGGAAAACTTCAACCAAAGGCTGATATTGGTATTTTCATTGGTTACGCACCCGCAAAGAAGGCATTCCGAATCTACAACCGTAACTCTCGCAAAATCCTTGAAACTATGAATGTTGATTTTGATGAGCTGACATCAATGGCTTCTGAGCAAAGCAGCTCTGAACCCGCACTTCATGAAATGGGACCCAGTAACATTAGTTCTGGTCTTGTCCCAAACAACCCTACTTCATCATCATTTACACCACCTTCTAGGACTGAATGGGATACGTTGTTTCAACCGTTCTTTGATGAATTCTTTACTCCTCCAAGTATTGTTGCTCCAGAACCTGAGGTAATAGCTCCGGTAACCGAAGTTGTCGCTCCAGTAACCGTTGCACAATCAGACACATTTGCACCTACAATTGGTCAAGATATACCTTCAATGAGTAATTCTCAACCAACACATGTAACAACTACCCACGTCATTCCTATTGATGATGAAGAGGATGATGATGATCACGATTTGGAATTCGCTCAAATGCGTGAACTTCCATTCTTTGTTGTACCAATTCCCGACCCTAATCAAGCCGGGTCGTCCACCTCAGAGGAAGTTCCTACTACAGTTTACTCCAATCCACGGATTCGTGAACATGACAGCAAGTGGACAAAGGATCATCCTATAGATTCTATTATTGGTGACCCTAATCGTCCGGTATCCACACGAAGTCAGTTACAAGAAAGTGCAATGTTTTGTCACTTTGATGCTTTTCTCACTGAAGTTGAACCTAAGACATGGCAACAAGCTTTTACTCAATCCTGTTGGATAGAAGCTATGCAAGAAGAACTTAACGAATTCATACGTCTTGAAGTATGGGAACTTGTCCCATGCCCGGATCAAGTTCAGTTACTCACTTTGAAATGGGTTTACAAGGTGAAACTCGATGAGTTAGGCGGAATATTGAAGAACAAAGCTCGTCTAGTAGCTCGTGGATACAAGCAATTATTGGGCATCGACTTTATGGAATCCTTTGCACCTGTTGCCCGTTTGGAAGCTATTCGACTATTCCTCGCTTATGCAGCCCATATGAATATGATCGTCTATCATATGGATGTGAAGACGGCATTTCTTAATGGTGAACTCAAGGAAGAGGTCTATGTTCAACAACCGGATGGTTTTGTGAATCCTAATTATCCTAATCATGTGTATAAGCTTAAGAAGGCTCTCTATGGGTTGAAGCAAGCTCCTCGCGCATGGTATGATCTTTTGTCACAATTCCTCATTACACAAGGCTTCGCAAAAGGCAAGGTGGATCCTACATTGTTCATTCAGAAACGAGGTAAAGATATGATTATGGTACAAATATATGTTGATGATATTATATTTGCAGCCTCGAACCAAACCTTATCCGACGAGTTTGGGACACTCATGTCTTCCAAGTTTAAGATGTCAATGATGGGCAAGGTATCATTCTTCTTAGGTCTTCAGATATCTCAGAGTCCCAGAGGCATCTTCATCAATAAATCCAAGTATGCCCTTGAATCGCTAAAGAAGTATAAGATGGAATCTTGCGACCCCGTGGATACTCCAATGGTGGAACGAACTAAGCTTGATGCAGATCCACATGGTGTTGCTGTTGATCCGACACTTTATCATGGAATGATCGGTACTCTTCTGTATATCACAGCCAGTCGACCTGATCTCCAGTTTGCTATATGTATGTGTGCCAGGTATCAAACTAGGCCTACTGAGTTACACTTAGCTACTGTTAAAAGGATCTTTCGATATCTTAAAGGAACCATTAATCGGGGACTTTGGTATTCGAAGGAATCTACTATTGCACTAATGGCATATGCAGATGCGGATCACGCGGGTTGTCAAGATACAAGGCGTAGCACGAGTGGAACTTTACAACTACTAGGAGATCGATTAATCAGTTGGGCATCGAAAAGGTAGAAAAGCGCTGAAATTTCAAGTACGGAAGCAGAATACATAGCTATGTCCGGTTGTTGTGCTCAAATTCTCTGGATGAGATCGCAATTAACCGACTATGGTCTAGGTTTCAATAAGATTCCGATGTACTGCGACAACAAAAGTGCAATTGCCTTATGCTGCAACAATGTTCAATTCTCCCGGTCGAAGCATATTGATATTCGCTACCACTTCATCAAGGAGCAAGTGGAAAATGGAGTAATCGAGCTTTACTTTGTCCGATCTGAGTATCAATTGGCGGATATTTTCACGAAGGCTTTAGATCGCGCTCGAATTGAATTTTTGGCCGACAAGCTAGGAATGAGAACCTTCTCGCCTGAGACTCTAAAGGAACTAGAAGATGAAGCGAAAGAATAGTCTTGGTAAAACTATTCTCCGTATCCTTGGTGATCATTTGTATATTTTGTTTATATTTTTATCCACAAAAGCAAAATACAAAAATATAAAACCATATAAAAACCATAAAAATTAAAAAATTCATAAAAATCCAAAAATATTTTTACTTTATCTTTCAAAGGCATGTCTTTTGGTACGATAATATTTACGGCCTTAGAAATGTTGATTAATATCGACACGGCGCCATAAATAGAGTTCGTACAAAAGTTGTAAATATTTCATAAAACATGCCTAAATGGCTTGTAGTTATTTCAGACTGCAACCCGGTTTTCACATTAAAGTCAGGTATTTCTTATGAAAGCTTTGGCTAACAACGGGAATTAATTTTCTCGGGCAAGGTTTACTTTAAAACCTTGTAAGGGATCAAGTTTACTTTATAACTTGGTCTAACACAAATCTATGTACGCCTCAGTGCATTTATTTGTTAAAACAAGAGAAGTTTTGTTTTTATGAAGCTATCATCTCTACAACCATTGCTATCTACAATTGGTATCTACATACTCGATGATGCGACTACTCAACTGACGACTACAACTCTTTCGATAGAACACGGGTCAACAATTGAGGGGGAGCAATTGTCAAGCATTCAGAATCTTCGATGCCGAAAGTGCCAAGTTCACAAGTTGGTGTCAAGACAACAATACCAATTGTACATGTGGTGTCAAGAGATGACTTTAGACGTGACGAGGCGACCAACATATGCTGACAAGAACCATTTGATCTTATCATATGATGTTCTCATCTATCAGGTCCAACCTTGTTAATTCTTTTCTAATATGGTGAATATGTGATCCTGTTACAAATCGGTATCATATATCATACGTTTGATATCATGAAGATAAAACGGACTTGCATTTTTCTTCCAAAAACTTTTGTTCAAACTTCATTAAATCAATTGATATTAAAAACATCGATTGCGTTAATATTTTTAATATGGGGGAGAAAATGTGATTTAATATGGGATATTATCACAAATGGTTTGACTTAATGTGCTGGCTCATCCCGACATGTGCGAAATGTTTTCGAATATCGTGGCATATGTTAAGGGGGAGCAAAACGGATTTGCATATCAAAATGGATTTTCATGGTGACATATACTTACCCGAAACCCATTTATTTCACGACGATGAAGATTGTGGTGACATAAGGATGGTAGGATAGGTTAAGTCCTATGATTCTTGTAGAACCGGAGGAATCTTCCCAAGGACATTCCATAGCTAGAAATAGTAGTCCTTAAGAAAGTTGGAGAAAGATTGTGAACGTAGCTGAATGCCGACCAAGTACTTAAGTTAGCACTGGAACAATCACAACAAGGTGCTAGTTATGACGTATTGGTAAGCATTGAAGGGGTTGAAGAATGAAAAAGAATTGTAAAGATAAAGGGTGTAAAGAAAGAAGCCCTCCTTACAACTTTAGGCAGAAACCGGGTCAACACATATGCTATTGAGATCATTTTAATGATTCTCGATATTGAAGACAGACATCATGGACCCAGTGATGCAATGCCCAACCCATCCCAGCTAACTCAGATATCTCTTAAAAGGTATTTGTTTTAATCACACGGAGACAACACGTTATCTATCGATTTATTCACTCCGAGTAAATTGGTATTGAAAAGGTGGCACTCCTCTCCAGCCTCCGATCACTAAAAACCAAAGTGCACGATCGAGTCTAGAGCCATTTGAGATCATCTAATATCTCGTTAGGACACACTTTCATATTTCCTTGCTTCTTCACACACTGTGAAAAGTAAGAAAGATTTTAAGAGTCCTACGCAAAATTTTCATGATCTTGCCTGAACATCCGAGTAATACGAAAGTATTTACAATGAAGATGGAAATCCTTCTTGAGCGAATATCAAAAAGCTCATGGTAGGTGACTTGTGTGATTCTTTATGAATCAAACTTGTGATAACTGGAAAGCAACAGTTGTTTAATTCTTAATTGAACTTAAACACGTTCCAGACCTCTACGCAATATCTTAATGATCTTGCCAGAACACTCAGAGTGATACCTTAATGTTCACAGTGATGAGTGGAAATCCTTCTAGTGTTAACCTCAAACAGCACTTGGTAGGTAACTTGCAAGATTCTATACGAATCAAGCTCGTGACAACTGGAAAGCAACGATGGTGAGGTTCTTAACTGAATTTCACCTGTTCCAGGAACATGAATTGACGGCTTCAAATCATGCAGATATTATTATCCAAATGATTCACTCTTTATGTTCGCAGTCAGCTTTGGACGGTCGAATAAAGAGAACGGGTTTACCCGCGAAATCCTGTCAGGATGTTACTTAATTGAAACTATCCATCACGGGTACGATATCTAATATCGTCCAACGGTCTTCACCGACAGGAGGTAAAATGCTACCGAATTAGAATGAAATGTTCAAAGCCATTTCGTTCGTGTCTACTTATGTTGCGGCATTTGAAGACGGTGGCGTTGCGGAATCCAAGAAGAAGTCGTCCCCGCATGCTTATACTTTATGCACTTAATACCTCATCAAAATTCAAGAAAGCCTAAAAGTTAAGTCTTCCGCTGTATCGAACTCTGAAGCTTTCAACAATTACGAAGGTATAAGTATGTGGGACATGGTGTCACGAAGAGGCGAAGATCACAAGTGATGGATGCACGAGATCAAGGCAAGAGATTAATGCTCAAGATTGATATCAAAGATCACATCAGCATGTTCACCAGAAAAGAAAAAGAAAAGAAAGACGAAGACTACGAGCTCAATACAAGCATAGTATGCTAGGTTTATTTCATTATTGTAACTCGGGTAACGCCCTTGTTTGGAGTGACCTCCCTTAGGGGGAGATTGTTGGAAATACGTTTTACGTATTAAGAAGGATCGGTCACTCCAACGATAGTCCATGTAATAGCTCGTAGTTTAGTTAATATTCTTTATTTATCAAACAAGTCCAAGCCTAGCCTACAACATGTGTAGGCCGGCCCAAACGTGTAAGCCCAAGCCCATTACAAGGCTTGGGTATATAAACCCTCTCCTTTGATGGAGAGGGTGTGTGGTTAATCATTTTTCACATAGTTCTCTTAAGTTTCTCTCTCTAGAATTGTGTGTAATCCACCATCTCTCTATCTCTTTCTCTCTCTAAAACATAAGCAAGATTTACAATCCTACACTTATATAATAGTATTAAACATTAATTCTTCAAAATCTGATTTTTAGTTTCATCTTGACAATTATTATCATATCTAGAGTTCTACAATGAGTTAGAAGCTCATTTTTGGATGGCATGACCTTCATATTATGTGCTACAAATAAGTTAGTTATAGCTAGTGCTCATTCTATGTTTAACTATCCTTAACAGTCCCTACAAAACAGACTATTCAGATTAGCACACTCATCTTGTTTTGATCATATCTCACTCATTTTGATGATTCCATTGCATGGCCAACTCTCACATGTGTATGACATCTAATACTTACTGTAAATTGATTCCACCATGCCATTTTATCAGTTTATCATTTGGTAACTTACTGTTTTTATACAGCCATCATATTTAGCAAGATTTTAACCTTGTTACCTATGGTTTCCCATCTTTTTACCCATGTTTATCAAATCTATCAACACCAAATCCCCACATAATATTTTTAATCATCATTCATCATCATATAAATATACATAAATAAAGAAAATACAAGATTACATAATCAAAATAACAAGAGGATAGGAAGAACAATCTCTATACCATCATTAGTGATGAAAAGATGAGGTTTTTGATGAACAAGAATTGGTTTTGGGTAACCAATCTTATGAGATATCAACACCACTTCTTGGATCACCAAGTATTTGTAGATTCCTCCAAAAATCATCTCTTGTTCTTCATGAAAACTCCTTGAGAAATCAGCCCCAAACTCCCTTGAAAACTCCTTTTTACATGTTAAGATCACCTCCAATCTTCATAACTTCATCGGGTTTTCATCATATGTAAATTATACATATGATTCCATGGTTAAATTTGATCAAATGAGGGTTGTTTTGGGTGAATATGGGACGGAATAGAGAGAGTGAGGGAGGAGAGTATGGGTGGTTTGCATGAGATGGGATGTGAGAAATGGTTTAGGAAAAGTGGTTTCAAGGAATTAAAAGACAAGTGGTAAACTTCTTTAGGAAGTTTTGACACATATAGTGTGTGTTGTAGCTTATTTAGATGCCACATGTATGGGGGTGGGCAAGTGTAAACTTGTCCCATCCCCATTAATTTACGGGTACTCCTCGATTCTAGTTTTCTCGATTTGCGTGCCCTCGGGTCGTTTTACGAAAAACATTTTTATAAATTATGAATCAACGGCACAAAACGAATCTAATAAAAATTGTCTCATCAAAAACGGAGTTCGAAAACGTAAATACGTAATCCTTAGGTTTCCGGTTTAGTCGTATAGGACGTTAAATTATAATCGTAAGTCCTAATCTCTTCTCTTAAATTTGTGTGTTTATGAACCAACACAAATTTAAAATTCCAAAATAATATTCACGGATAAATTTATTTCCTGAAATGTCGGACTGTCACCAAAAACGGTGTATGTAAACGTGAGCACGTAACGTTGAATCCTCCGGTTTAGACGTAGTCGATGCTACTTCAAGACGTAAATCCAAATTTCTTCCCAAAAATAAGTGAGTTCATAATATAACATTAAAATAATATTCTTAAATAATACTGGAGAATAAATATCAACCATAAATTGACGGATTGTCACACTCTTGTACACATGGGTTATGCGTAAAGAGTCTCTTAAAGGCGTGGAAATATTTAGTATATTCTCTAGTGGCATGCGGGATATCCTAAAATTCTTAGCATAAGCAGTAGAAATGACCGAGTGAGTAGCACCCGTGTCAAATAAAACACATGCCCCCTGACCATACATATACAAGATTCCAGTGATGGTACCTATAGACTTGTTGGCCTGGTCGCGAGAAGTCATGTAAACGCGTCTACTAGTAGGAGGCGGCTTGGTATCAGCATGTCCCAATGTGCCCTCTATCTCGTCCTTCCGGCAGTCCTTCATGCGATGGCCAGGAAGACCACACTTGAAGCATGCGTCGTTGTCGCGGCGACATAACCCTGGGTGCCTACAGTTGCAGGTAGTGAAAAGAGGATGAGTATATCCTCCAGCAGGTGTCCTTGCTGGCTGAGAGCCTGATATGAACAATATACATGAGACATGATAATAGATACAAAGGACATTGCGGATAATTCGTAAGATGGAATACCAGTGATAGCTGGACGGTTAGGCTGTGAACCTCTCTGGTTCTGGTCCCTCCCGTTACCATGATTCCTGGTAGGAGATTCTCTAATGTGTCAGAATTAAGAACTATAGCATGTAACATAAGAAAATGAGTAAGTGTAAGGACCTGCTACTGTCGGAGTTTCCTGCGTTGTTACGGTAATTATCATTACCGCCACACCTATCCATAGCAGAACGGTCGTGAGTCTGACCGTTTCCCTTGGGCTGGGTAGGCTGTTGGTGAGTAGCCGGCTGAGACCGGTCTGTAGTCTTCTGCCTGGAAGATGCAGTTTAAAAGAGATGTAAAATATTGACAATGCTGAAAGAATACGGTTTGGTCACCGCTGAATAACGCATGTTTACCTCTTCTCGGGTCTCTCTGCTTCCCCGAACTCTTCTCTTTCCGGCAGCATCTCCAGCTTACGTGCTGCATCGACCACTTGTGCCACCGTGTTGAAGGTAGAGCCTTCCAACTTATTGGCAATCATTAGAGAAAGGGCCTAACGAAAATGTTGTGCCTGCTCATCAGCAGTGCCCGCGGCTGCTCTCAGGACACCAGCGAACCGAAGCAAACACTGCATGAAATCATTGCTGTTTTCCTCAACTCGCTGCCTAATAGCGTATTATTCTCTCATGAGCCTATTTCTTCCCTCCGTGGGAAAGATATGAGGTGGGGGAGGATAGTTGTCGTTCTGGTGAAGGATGTCCTGCAAATCTGCATTGGCAGCTGCAACAATCTCTCGGATATTGTGTGTGTTTACCATCTAACAGTATAACATAAAAATACATGATTAACTAATCAAAACATAAACTATATACATGAAAAAAAATTATACCAATAAATCATGAGAAAAAATTTATGCAAGAAAACTAGTACATGAATGCATGATGCAGTTTTATGAAAACTTTTATATGCGCGAGAGTGAACGCCTATGGTCAGTTCACTCAAAACAAAACACATGGCGAGGGGACGCCAATGGGTCGGTCCCAAAGTTAAAAGTTTCGATAAAAGCACATGCGACTAAGTAGGGCCAGTCCTGTACTAACCATTACTTAGTCATAAACCAGCGACAATGACATATATATGTATGCATGAAAACAATGAATGCATGAAAACCGACTGTCAGTTCTAGGAAGACCATAGTGACTACCCACTAATCATATGTCGTGTTTTGAGAGCCTACAGGTCGAAGCCTTGGCTCTGATACCATAATTGTAACACCCCATTTTGATAAATGGAATGTCACGCGTGATTATGGCGTGTCATCAAAGCATACAAGGATAAATGTATGAAACATTACATGACCATAAAGGAAATACCGGAAACAAACATCGGTACCCCAAAGTAAAGCTCATCACACAAAAACATAAGTACTTTAAATGAAAAGGACTAAACAATGTCCACAGAAATGAGTATCAAAGTATGACGAAATGCATAAAGTAATTAAGGCTAGGAAGCTTCCAATCCATATGCACGTACGCTTAATGTCTACGAGCGTCCCTGAGTACCTGCCGTTTTGGGAACATGAAAGGAAAACGACTGAGCATAACGCTCAGTGCACGGATATACAAGCATAGAATGAATAACATAAGCATAAACAACATATAGCAGCGGAAATGTCTAAGTCCTGGAAAACCTGGTATAACTTAGTAAAACTGGTTTTATAGTTTGAAAAGCTTTATGTTTATCTTATAAAAATTGTTTAACATGTTTACCATTAGCCAATATAGGTCATGAAATATCAACGTGCATGAATACTTGGAGGGGTGACCTCGTCATGAAATTAGAGGGGTTGCCTCTAATTAATATAAGTTTTTGGGTAGGAGGGATCAGCTCCTTGTGAAGGATGCAAGGCACACACCACATTTACCTGAATAATTTGTAAAAACATGTAACCTAAGATGCACCCATACGCCCACATGATAATAATAATATGGCCATTAGGTGAAGGGACGCCACGAGCTATCACTCCACCGTGGTGAAGTCATAACACTGGTGCCTCCAGTGTTATGGTTATGGTACCTCCATAACTAGGTGAAACTGGTCATGCATGTATATGGCTTAGGCATTTAATTAAGCATAAGCAATCAAAACATATAAAACATATACTGGGGAAAACAGTTGGCTGCATACGGGGAAATCCTAATAAGGAAATAATGTCCATACTGAAAGGACGAAGAATCCGTACCTTGTGTCCAGTGAACGAAGAAGACGAATGGGAGAGATTCTGTAGGAAGTAACACACTACTTATAGAACAAGAAATAGAGATGATGAAGAACAAGATTAAACCAAAAAGAAAGATTAGATTAAGAAGAATAAAAGAGAAGAACAAAAGGTTGTGATTTCCTAGTGAGAGAAAGAAAAATGTTTCTCTCTCTAGAAACTATGAAAATGGAAAACACACACACTCAAATGAGGTGCAAGGGGCCTTTTATACTACAAGTGTAAAGTATAGAAGGCCTTCCTCATTTGAGTGTTCGGGACTAATTCCCGTTACATACATAACATTATACTAGAACTCTCAACACCATTATGTAGCATTTTCCACGAGCTTCGCAACGGTATATTATATGACCATCACTTTAAATACTTCTAACAATCTCCCCCTAAGGGGTGGTCATGTAATATGTGACTTCACTTCTTTGATGTTGTTGACTTTGAAGCTCGTTGTCTTGAGAGTTCTTCCATAGTCCCTTTCAAGACTTGTGATCTTGGATCTTTGATCTTTGCCTTGACATGATCTTGAAACTTTGCCATCTTGTGTTCTTGTGTCTTTCCCCATATACTCATATTTTGTGTTGTCTTGAAAGCTAGTTAACAATCTCCCTTGATTATCAGAGTAGCGGAAGTCTTTGTCTTTAGATGTTCTTGAGCTTTCCTCATTTACATGAGCATGTGGTCTCGAATTACGACTCTTGAGGTTACGCCACCGTTTTCATTCCTCCGGTTTCCCTTTATACAATACGAATAATGTACCTGTGATTAGCTAAGTTCAAATAACTTCCTTGACAGGGTTTCCGGCTGTGGTAGCCGTTCTCAATACTTGAATATATCGAAAGATAATTCAAAGTAAGGAGTGAATCATGCAGTTCCATTCTGATGATTAAGTCGTCAATTCAATTTCCTGGAACAAGTTTCAATAAATTAAGAATCAAACCATTGTTGCTTTCCAGTTGACACAAATTAGATTCGTATGGAATCTCACAAGTCACCTACCGCAGTGCTGTTTGATGATGACATTGGAAGGATTTCCATTCGTCACTGTAAATACTCAGGAGTATTACTCTGAATGTTCTGGCACGATCATAAAGATATTACGTCGAGACCTGGAACAAGTTTGAGTCACAAAGAATCAAACCACTGTTGCTTTCCAGTTAACATATGTTCAATTCAAGTGAATCTTACACATGACCTACCGCAGTGCTTTTTGATGTTAACACTGGAAGGATTTCCATTCATCACTGTGAATACTAAAGAGTGTCACTCTGAATGTTCTGGCAATATCATAAGGATAAAGCGTAGGACACTGTAAATTATCGCTTGTGTTCTAATGATGAACAACATTTGATATATGGAATAAGTGTCCTAATGATATTTTAGATGAATCTCGTTGGCTCTAGACTCTATAAGTGCACGTTTATTTGTTGATCGGAGGCTGGAGTAGACTGCCACCTTTTCAATATATACTATCTCGGAGTGAGAAATTTGATAAAAATGAGTTGAACTTCGTGACAATAAAACAAATTTCTTTTGAGAGAAGCTTGAGTAGATTGGGAAGGGTTGTGCATTGCATCACTGGGTCCATGATGCTTTGTCTTCAGTATCAGAAATCATCAAAGTGATTCTAATAATAGATGTATTGACCCGGTTTCTGCCTAAGTTGTATGGAGGGCTTCTTTCTTTACACCCTTTATCCTTATATTTCTTTTTCATTCTTCAACCCCTTCAATGCTAACCAAGACGTCATAACTAGCACCTTGCTATGATTGTTCCAGTGCTAGCTTAAGTCATTAGTCGGCATTTTCCCCGTACACTCAACTACTCCATCTTTCCTAAGGACATCCAAATTCTAATGAATTGTCCCTGGGAAGATCCCTCCAGTTCTGGTTAGATCATATGACGAATACCTAACCACCTTTTGTCACCAATACCGTCATGAATTAATGTGTTGAAGGGTATAGATATCGTAACCAGAAAAACCTGTTGAAAAAGCAATCTAGGTGTTGACGAAATCAGTGTTTACACCTTGAAGGTTTTTTGTATCACCAAAACGCTCCCCCTACATATATGCATCATAAAAGGAAAGGTTTTTGCACATATTAGGAAGAGAAAGCACTTATATCAAAGATCTTATCCAAGATAACACATTTTAATCACTATTCTCCCCTTCAAAAATTGCATGACATTGAAATTTTTGTGAAACTAGTGATGAAACATGGAGAGAATAATGTTGCATGAAAGTTTGTACTCCCCTTTGAAAAGAAATTCTAATTAAAATTAGGGGAGTATATGAGCACATTGTTTTGAAATACTTTGAAAAATTATGCTCAAAAACCCGAGAAAACTTACTTTCCCGTTGTTAAGGAATAATGTACATAAATGAACATTTTCCTTGTGTTCATGAGCTTAAAACTTTGAATGTTTTGATATAAGCCCATGATCGAGAAAAATTAATTTCTTGTTTTTGAGGATAAGTCAAATACTTTCCTTTCTTTAAGGACCGGGTTATAGTCTGACATGTGACTATTAGCCATTATGAGAAGAAATAGAAAAGACATGTTTTGAAAACATTTGAACTCTCATTCGAACTTTATGTACGTACCCGTGTCGTTATTGAACAACAATTCTAAGTACGTCCATATTATCGATGCTGAGAGACATGTCGAAGAAGAATATTTTTGGTATTTTTGAAAGATTTTCTCATTTTTTATTGTTTTTTATAGGTTTTATATTTTTGTATTTTGATTTTCTGATAGATATATACAAGGTTACTGCGAAAGTGCAAGATGTTCAAGTTCATCTGGAGTGAAACTACGCATACCAAGTCGACGAACCAAGAATTCAAATCTTTCTTGAGAAAGAGCTTTGGTGAAGATGTCGGCTAGTTGGTAGTCCGTCTTGACAAAGTAGATTTCGATCGTTCCTCTTTCCACATGCTTCTTTATGAAATGGAATCGGACAGCTATGTGCTTGGTCTTGGAGTGTCGGACCGGGTTGCAGGATATGGCTATGGCTGATTGTGAATCACAATAAATAGGAACTTTGTTAAAGTGAAAGCCATAATCCGTGAGTTGTGTTCTCATCAAAAGGACTTGAGCACTACACACGGATAGAGACACATATTCTGCTTCCGCGGTGGACAACGCCGTACAGTCTTGTTTTCTTGATGACCAGCTCACTAGCTTCTCGCCTAAGAATTGTGCTCCACCGGAAGTGCTCTTGAATGTACCATGACACCCTGCATGGTCGGCATCTGAAAAACCAGTGAGATTAAAGCCAGAATCCTTCGTATACCAGAGACCCATGTTAATGGTTCCCTGGAGATAACGAAAGATCCTTTTAACCTCCTTAAGGTTCTTCTCGGTTGGCTTTGCCTGGTACCGAGCACATAAACAAGTAGCATGCACAATGTCCGGTCTGCTTGAGGTTAAGTACATAAGGGACCCGATCATGTTTTGGTATTTTGTAGCATCTACAAATGTCCCTTTCTTATCCAAATCAAGCTTGTGTTTAGTGTCCATTGGAGTACCAATAGGATCACAGTTTTCCATGCCAAATTTCGTTAGAATCTCAAGCACATACTTGGACTGATTTATGAAAATACCACGGGGGGATTGGTGAACTTGGAGACCAAGAAAAAACGTCATTTCCCCCATCATGGACATTTCGAATCGACTTTTCATAAGGTCAACAAATAATATGGAATATTTTAGGTTATTAGAACCAAATATAATATCATCTACATAAACCTGAGCCACTAAGATGTCGTTGCCGTAGTGCTTGATAAACAACATTGGATCAATGGTTCCTTTGATGAAGTGATTTTGTAGAAGAAATGATGATAATTCGTCGTACCATGCCCTCGGTGCTTGTTTCAAACCATAAATTGCCTTTTTCAACTTGTAGACATGGCTTGGATGTTCGGTATTGATGAAACCTTCAGGTCGAAATACATACACATCTTCTTTTAACGGCTCATGCAAGAAAGCCGTCTTCACGTCCATTTGATACACAGTGAATGATTTGGGTGCCGCGTATGCCAAGAAAATCCTAATAGCTTCCTTTCGAGCAACCGGGGCGAAGGATTCTACGAAATCAATTCCATCCTATTGTTTATAACCTCTCACGACTAACCGAGTCTTGTTCCTAATCACCGTTTGCTCCTCATCCATCTTGTTTTTGAATAACCATTTCAGAGTAAGGGGATCGATATTGTCCGGTCGAGGTACTAACTCCTATACATCAAGCCGGATGAACTAATTGAGTTCTTCTTGCATAGACTCAATCCATGATGCATCGGTCATTGCTTCTTTCACACTCGCTGGTTCCATTGTGCTGACTGATAGTGCATAGATACACATATCACCGTCGGTACGCAGTTGATTTCGTGTTGAGACTGGTCGTGAGAGATTTCCAATCACTTGAACCAAAGGATGATTCTTAGTCCATTTGTGCTCATGTGGAAGTGTATGAGAAACTTGATGCAAGCTCGACGGATCCACATATGGTGTTGAAGGCTGAGTAGAACTTGTGGAAGCCGCAAATGGATGAACAAACTCGTGTTCGTTAAGCATCGGATTGTTTGCATTTTCAACAACTATATCATTCTGAAGATGAACATGAGTAGGAATTTGCTGAGAATGTTGTTGAGTTGTGTCAGCAGTCGGATAAGTGGTTGGAATGTTTGGAGTCAATATTGTTGAGGTTGACGTAGATGGTGCAATAGTAGATGCCGTTGGTGTAGATGTAATCGGAGGTTCTTGAACTACCGTAGCAGGTGCAGTCGGGGCATTTTGAGGAACACCAAATGACGAAGGACCCTCCATATATTCATCATAGATTGGCCCAAATAAAACTTCCAAGTCACATTCCGATGGTTGTAACGGTGAGATTGCTAACGGTGCAAATTGAAGCGCGATTCCTGAAATTACGTGTCAAGAAGTCTGACCTTGAAGCTCGGGATGTGAACTTCTATGTTGAGAGGCCATACCCGAGAGTTCATCAAAGATAACATGCATAGTCTCCATTACCTTTCTTGTCCTTTGATTATAAGCCCTGTAAGCACAAGCAGTTGAAGAATAACCAATGAAAAAGCCAATATCACCTTTCATTTCAAGTTTACCGATATCTTCACGATCATTCTTTGGATAACACAGAGCCCCGAATACATGTAGAAACAATATATCCAGTTTTCGTCCATTAATGATCTCATAAGGTTTTTTGTTGAACTGGGTGTGAATAATGGAGCGGTTTTGAGTATAACATGCAGTTGCAATGGCATCAGCCCAAAGGAATAACGGTGCACTGGAAGAGAGAATCATCGTCCGAGCAGCTTCAACTAACGTACGATTGCTCCGTTCCACAACTCCATTATGCTCTTGAGTTCTTACAGCCGAAGTTTGATGAGAGATCCCAACTTCGTCAAAGTAAGCTTTCAGTTTCTGCTTGGTGAATTCTGTGCCGTTATCTGTTCTCACAATAATGATAGGGGCTTGCAGTAGTACTGATGTTTTCTTCAAGAAGTTAATAATTACATCAGGGGCTTCATCTTTTGATGCAAGAAAATGAACCCATGTGTAACGATAATAATCATCCACAATTACTAGGACATACCGCTTTCCATTAATGCTTTTGATTCTCATTGGGCCACACAAATCCATATGTAAGAGATGTAACCTATTCGTTGAGTTGGGAACAGGTTTGGGTTTGTGAGGCTTCTTCTTACTTTTACCTTGCTCACGGGAAGGACAAAGATGGTCTTTTGTATATTTAAACTTTGGAAGACCGGTAACGAAATTATCTTTCGCAAGTTGGGTGATGGCATCGAAATGAGATGAGATAACCTTTGATGCCATAACCATGACTTTGTTGATGTGGCTCGGGCCATTAGACAAATTGGAGAAGCAGCAGACATTTAAAAAAGATCAATGGTGTAAAGGTTGGTGGTACGATTTCCTTTCAACAAATCAATTCCTCCAAGATCTCTTACAAAACATGTATGACTTCTGAAAGCAACCTCCAAGTCTGAATCACAAAATTGCCCAACCGAGAACAAATTGTGTCCCAAGCCATCAACAAAAGAGACTCTGGTGATGATTATATTTCCTCAATG